>JAGQAX010000010.1:38782605-39388676 GCA_019142605.1 Cephalopholis sonnerati | reverse complement strand
CAAGACATTTTAATATGGCAGGTTAGACTCTGGACTGTGAGATTTAAACTGTGATGGATATTTTCTCACATATTGGGTCAGACAATTAATCAAGAAAATAATCTGCAAAGTAATTATGAAAACAACTGTTGCAACTCTTGCAATGCTGTTCTACTCCACTACCTTTCACAGGTAAATGTTACACCTGTAGGCTAATTACTAGCTATATATACAAGTCATATCATCATCTTATAAAATAGGGGTCTTCAGCATTTTTCAGGCCAAAGACCCTTTGGCTGAAAAAGAGAGACGGAGCAGAGACCCCCTACTACATATATTATATAAAACTGAGTTGCACTTGAGATAATTCTCTGAACATTTTTGGGTCATCTCTTGTTTGCACTGCCTGTAGCTGCTAAGTTAGCAGCAGTTGTAGCATGGCTAAGTGCATTAGGCTCACCCTGTGCACTTTCACTGGTGGTTTCTGAGGTGGACGGTGTGTAAGAGTCTCTTTCTCAAAAAATTGCAAAACAATCTATTGTAGCTCACAAGAACATCCGCACAGGTAATTGGTCAATATGTGAAAAAAAGGTACTGCATAGTGATTTAGCTAGCTTACATAATTGCACAAGGATTCATGAGTAACAGCATTAATGTTGTTTACTGTAAATTAAATGCATTTTATGAATAAGCCAATTTATTGATACTGATATTGCAACGATATAGGGCTGACTGTTGGGAAAAGGAAAAGTTCAGAAAATTACAGCACTTTAATGCAGCTTTTAAAACTGGAAAAGATACTTACAATATTACAATTTTCAAAATCTAAGACAATATCTAGTCTCATATGACGATTTCAATATAATATTGGTATTTGCCACAAAACCCTAAAGTTAGCTTCTGATTTGCAGCTTCTGATTCAGCAATTAAGGGGAAAGTTAAGGGAAAGTTACTTACATTGCTGAGTGACTGAACCTTGGCTTTTTGCAAGAAGAAGAAAATCTGGATAAGATTATCCCAGAGAGGCCAAATGTTATTTAAGAACACAGTTTCAAATTTGTGAAACATTTATTCTATTCAAAAGTTTAAAAAAAAGAGGCATTTCACCTTATTTTATACATGCAGACCACATTGGACTAGGCCTTTTTCAAACAACACTTTACCTAAACTTGTCAAATCTGGACTAGATAATCCCAGAGAGGTTGAAGGTTGACAAAGTTCCCACACATTTTTACCAATGAATTTTCAAAACTTTTCCATAACTCTTCCATAATGTTTAATCCTATTTCCATTACTTTATTTAGGAAGTTTAAAATAGGTAAGCAGATCATTGGATGTAGCAATAGATTGATTGCATTTGGGTTCAAGTTTTCTTGCAGCTACATCAGTGCTTGCCGTGCAGGTAAAAGAGGTAATGTTATCTAACCTGGCTACAGCAGGCATAAAATATGGGCAGACCTTGGCAGTTTGCTAAGCGGCATTATTGTTTGTCTTGAAGCTTTTTCCCTTTAGCATGGCTGAGCAGAGACGTTTTCCCCATGTTACCAGTACCAAAAGTTCTGGTGCAGAGCCTACATTCAGTGTGGCAAGGGTATGCCTCTCTCTTGAGCCATGGATTATAAATTCTGATTCAAAATCCATACATTATTAAACACACACCTCCCAGAAGCAAACTGCTAGCCTTTACTAACGTGGCTCACTCGCTAGACATTTCTGTCCTAACTAGCTGCATAAGCCAACGTGTATCACACGATACTAGTGACATTTGAGTGGTCACACCTCCCAGCACTAGATTTTAAACAAGCATTACAGGGAACATATTTTACATAATGTTAGACTCATTTTGAGATTTTCATGAACATACTTCAGCCAAAACAATGAGTGTGTCTCAAACTGCATACGTCCGTTAGTATACCTCAATGTAGTACACTATGTACATTATGTACTTCTTCTGTGGTGCACTAATATCAGCAAGGTTGTTCAGAAGTAGTGTTGTCTCAAATCATGCTCTGACATTTTGCACTTACTGAAAGGAACAATGGCTTTTTCCAAACAGACGGTCAATTGCAAATAGTTATGTGTTTAATACATAATTATGCAATTTGAGACACACTGAATGTATATTCAAAACTTGTGTGATTCCGTCATTCTATTTTGTGAGAACCAAATAAGACCAGGTCCATGCTCAATAAATTGACTAGAAGAATATGGGGGAGAGAGAGAGAGAGAGATAGCTAGATAGAGAGATAGATTGATATGTATATATACATACACACACACACACACACACACACATATATATATATATATATATATAAATATAAATATAAATATATATATAGATATATATACATGCACGATAATATCGGCATATTGGATATCTGAAAAAAGTCCAATGTTGTGCATCCCTAATATATGCTTTTACTGAAATAAAGACTCTGCATATTTCTTCCGTCACTGGTTACTGTACAGCACGTGCATCTCATGTCAGCAGCCTATTGGTTTGCTTGCAGGCAATTCTTTCTATATAGATTTAATGAATGACTGTGGGCTAACTGCTGTCTAACGCCACCATGTGTGTCCTGAGTTAAGGGTCATTCAAATTCAAGGCTCCACCCAGAAGCTATTCAGGAAGTTCCTTCCAATGGCACTAAAAAAGAAAGTCTCCTCAACATCAGCAGCATTCAGTGCTGAACACAACCAGGCGTGACTGACAGCAGGGCCAACTCCCCATGTTTCTACTGAAGGATGTAAAGTATCGTTCCTGTTTAACTTGTGTTGGTGGGATATGGCAGATAAGTGAGCTGAGATCCTCCCACAGTATCATGTGTGTCGGCCCTGCAGAAGAGAGCATGCTAAAGATGGCAGCTGGTAGCCACACTGTAAGAGTTGGCATTATTCAGAGGCCACCGTGGTGCCAACTACTGTCAGAGCAGCACTCTACTCAGTCATTCATTTATTCCACACATAAACAAACACATACACACACCATCACTGTGAGCCATCCCAAGGCCTCCATCCCAGCCTCTGTCCTACCTCCATATCTGGCCCAGCTGGAGGATGTGGATGACGGACTGGCCGAACCAGACGCAGAAGGAGTAGTAGGCCGATCGCTTCCTACTCCTGCTGCCCACCGCAGTGCTGGCGGTGCTGTTGGTCGTGGTGTTCTTGCTGGCGGTCGACGCCTGTCTCTGCGGCGTAGCGGGGTGGTGTTGAGCGGTAACGTCGCCGTGCGAGGCCGAGCCGCTCAACAGCTTATTCCCATCCATGTGAGAGCAATCGGCGGCGGATTCCGCTCCGTCCTCGGTGCTGAAGTCATGGACGAACCATCTAAAGCTGAAGAGCTGGACCGAGAAGGAGCCCAGCACCACGAAGAAGAGCGTCAGGCCGAACCACCAGTAGTCGCGGCGGAGGTAGTAGTCGACCGACAGCCACACGTCGGTGCCCACATCGGCCAGATACACTGCCACTGCGGCTACGATCCACAGGCAGTCCCACACCGTGTATTTCTGCTGCTCCCTGCCCAGGCGAAGGCACGTCGAGTTGGAGCCTCCACCGCCGCAACACCGCGACTCCCCGTTGACGAAGTCTCCGTCCCCGGTGCCCGCAGAGTCGGGCTGGGCGCCCGGGTGGAGCCCCTGCACCGAGCCGGAGTGCTCGGAGTTCTGCAGGGGGGTGAAGGCCACGTCGCTCTTCTTCATCTTCAGGACCCCGTCCGATTTAGCCGCCATTATTGGAAGCTTGTAATATTACTCTATTATTTTTCTTCCGTTCCTCCCCTCCTCTTCTCCTCTACCCCTGCTTCTCTCCGTCGACACCCTTCTGTGTGTCTCTCCTCCTCCTCCTCCTTTCTGGGCAGGACTAGCTCCTCTAGACTGCCGCCTGCTCATAATACAGAATAAAGACAGAAAAGAGGCACTGACCCCGTGCTTGTTCCGATATTTTGGTCCATATCACGTCTTTATCGGACTTCTCCTTCAGCTGATGATCCGCTCACATCCATCAACAGGAAGGCTTTCCGCTTTGTTTCCTCCACCTGCAGACAGTTTACCCGAACGGATTCTGCTTGTGCGGTTTGTCACTCTTTGTCCTCGATGAATCCTGATGCTGAGGCTGATGTTGGGGATGGAGATGGAGATGGAAACAGGAACTAAAGAAAAGGAGGAAGGCTGCATCCATCTGCTTCTTCTATGGCACAGACTAAAAACTATGACATCATCCTCCCCTCTCTCTCTCTCGATGACTCTCTCCCTCTTTCTGCCCGTCTCTCTGTCTCTCGGCTGTGTGCATACCTGTTTGAGCTCCGTTACAGCGCAAAGTAAAGACTACTCTCGCCGAAATCTCCCATTGCAGCGGGGCAAAGAAATCATCCTTACAGTCTGCCTGTCAGCATGCAGCCTGCCATGTGAAGCCGGGTAGAAAAACGTGAGCTGAAGGAGCCTGAAGTTGTGCAGAGAGCAGACTGGTTTCAGCACCATGGACAGTTACTAATACTCAGCAGCCCCTGCACAAACTTAAACTTCATACTGACAGTTTGTATCAGCTCTCAGCAGTCACCTCATCGTTTATACTGTGCAGCACAATACTTCATTTGTCCAACAAAAGACCATCTCACACTCCTCCATCCAGAAACCTTTTTTTTTCAAACTGTTGCCACAGAGTTGAAAGAATACTTTTGTCCAAAATAGCATTGTATACTGCTGCATTAAATCAGAAAAACAGACCCAGACCTTAAGTACACTCAGTGATGGCGGGGGTGTAGAAGAAAAAGAAGAAGAAGATATACTTTATCAAATTTTTTCACTCTGTTGTCATACAGACACAGGCCCAAAATACACACTCATGCACAAACAGGACCTATACATGCATTAAATGGAGAGATGTCAGAGTGAGGGGGCTGCCTTGGACAGGTGCACCAAGCAGTTGGTGGTGTGGTTCCTTGCTCAAGGACACTTCGGTAGTGCCCACTAGACGAAGTGGCACCTCTCCAGCTACCAGTCCACAACCCATTTTTGGTCTGGATAGGGACTTGAACCGACGACCCTACATTTTCCAAGCCAAGTCCCTATGGACTGAGTTAAAGCCACCCAAAGAAGGTCAACTCTCATTACTGATATTTCTTTTATTCCCTTCTCACCAGGATAGTAAAAAAGAAAGAAAAAAAAAAACGAACAATTGTTATAACCTTTCAGGCGTAATTGTAGGAGGCCTTTGATGTTGGTCCTGTTTGGGAGCAAAATTTTGATATTTGTGCTAACATTTTCTGAACATATATACAGAACAACTAAAGGTTCATGTGCAGGGTTGGTTGCCTATTTAGCACCATAAAAGTATGTATCATAAAAACAATGACACAACAAGTCCTATTTTTTTTATAAATAGACATTAATTTAAAAATGTAATTAATATTACCATATTCATTTGCAATGATAGTCCCAAAGGCAGTTCTTTTTCTCTGAAAAGCAAAGACGAACATTACACATATTTGAAGAGAGATATTCACACATCCAGCTATCTCAGATGCAGGTGCTTTGGAAAATATCACTTGAGTCTTTGAACAAAAAATCAACATTGATCTTATACAGATACTGCTCCATCCATTTCATGTGCAGCAATATATCACATATCCCACAAAAGAAAGAAAACAAGGGAACAAGAGAAACCTTGAAACCTCAGGCTTACACAATTCGTAGATATATATGTATATGTATACATGTGTGTGTGTGTGTGTGTGTGTGTGTGTGTGTGTATATATAGACAGATAGATAGATAGATAGATAGATAGATAGATAGATAGATAGATAGATAGACAAGATGATATGATACAGTAGCTAGTTTAGGTGCAAAATCTGTCAAGACTGACAAGCTGAGCACATCTGCAAGTCCAGGGAGAGCAGTCATGCCTTATAAACAGAAAAGTGGCAGTGAGAAAGGACAAGAGAGAAGTGAACAGGAGAAAAAAGTAGCAAAGCACCCTGATTTAGATTCCTTTGGCTTTTTTTTATGAGTAGTTGATATTGGTGTATGTGCACACCTTATAAGTAGTAACCATGCACGAGGACCCATCAACATGGCGTGCACTAGGGCCCCTGGTAACTACCTTACCAGATAGTAACACACACACACATATATATATATATATATATATATCTCACATTTTAAAATCCATTAATCTAGATTATAATGGCAAAAGTTAAAAAAATAAAAAATAAAAATCCTGTGCTTAATCACAGATAATTTCATCTTTATGTCATCCATTTGCAATAACGTGTGGAATGTGACATCATGGAATTATAATATATAATCAAAAAAGGTATTCAAATGCTCTTGTTTAATGTCAATAGTTTATAAAAGTCAATGAATCCAGTAAACTATTGTCATTGGCTAAGAAAAAGTAGACTTTTGTTATCAATGTAGGCTAACAAAAAAACTAAAGGCTGCAACCAGGGCTCCACTGCAGTAGTCCATATGAAGAAAACACTGTGGGAGAGAGGCAGAGAGACAGCACTCATGTGGAAAGGGGAAGCAAGGAGAGACTGAAAGTGAGAGAGAGAGAGCTTTTGAAAAGGACTATGCCAGGTATGTTTGTCCAAAAAACGCCAGTGCTAGGCCTCTTTGAAGCATTTTTTTTTTGTCATTTTAACGTCATGCTGTTTAGATCACTACCATCTCCGAAAATGGATGGAACTTTTAACAGACCACACGATAATTTTACTTTTAGATCATTAATGTTTAGCTTGAACATTGCCTGCTTGTTGTCAGGCTAAAGGCTATACAAAGTACAACAAGTTCCTAAATATCCTATGTATATGAAGACGACAGAGAGACAGTGCTCATTTAAAGAAAGGGGAGAGACAAAGGGAGAATGAGCGTGTGTGAGCAAGTAAGAGAGAGAGAGAGAGAAAAGGATCATAGCAGTTTTGTTGTCCTAAAAATGCCAGTACTTTCTGAAGCATTTTTTCGTCACATTCCCGTCATGACATGATGTCAGGACTGACACCAACATGTGCGTTAGATGTTCTAGTTTATATATATATATGTTAGGGCTGCTATCTTAGGGTTGGTAATATTTCATTGGTCGCTTAGAAAATAAAATAAAACAAAAAAATAAATAAAACGTGAAATTCCATTAGAAGCTGTGCCTGGTCAAAATAAATCAAAACCTGTATGACTGGACCATGTGGTAATTTAATTTGACAGGAAGGACATGGGTGGTGGCCACACTTAGCAGTCAGACAGGACAGGAGTCATGTTAATTTACAGGGCTGGTACCTGCGGTTATTACACAGGCTAGTTAGAAACATGTCGGGCAGGAAATCCAAAGTGTGGGATCATTTTGAGAAGGTGAGGGGTGAACCCAAGGTGATATGTGTTGTGTGTCGTGGATACGCTGCTGCCTTGGTCCTGTGTGATGCTTCCTACTACTGCTGTTATTATTAGTCATACTTCTACTATTATTATACACATATGATTATTGTTGTCACATATATGTACTATCATATATTAATATATACTTACAACAATTATTGTTTTATTATTATTATTATTATTGTTATTATTATCACTAAAATGAATCTTATCGTAGCTATTGTCAAACCTGTCTGCCCTGCATCTCTCCCTGACTCTGTCTCTCTTTGTCTCAATTTCTCTCTCTGTCTCTCTTTATGTATCATGTTATGATATATGGATATATATATGTACAAATATATATGGATTACTGTACATTTATTATGTTGATCTGTTCTGTACACATCTATTGCATGTCTGTCTGTCCTGGAAGAGGGATCCCTCCTCAGTTGCTCTTCCTGAGGTTTTGTACCATTTTTTCCCCTGTTAAAGGATTGTTTTTTGGGAGAGTTTTTCCTTATCCACTGTGAGGGTCCAAAGGACAGAGGGATGTCGTATGCTGTAAAGCCCTCTGAGGCAAATTGTGATTTGTGATATTGGGCTTTATAAATAAAACTGAATTGAATATGTAAACTCTGCAGGCAAACATTTGCCTATCATTTGTAGACTGCAAACATGACGTATCATCTGAAACATGTAAGTAGTTACATGCCCATTAGCTACCTAGCACTATCATTACTGCTTTGCTGACAGGGTAATTTACAGGCAACTCACTAAATGTGTGAAGTGTATTTCTCTGTAATGTAGAACAGGGTTAACTAGGGGTGTGCCATATCATCTCATTCACGATATTACCGGTATATTTTTTTATATCACATGAAAAATTCATATCATGATACTCGCGATATTTCAGCTTGTTGACTTATTGACGTCATACTGTTACCCATGGCAACAACAAGCATGACGGAAAGCAAAATTATTACTGAGTCCGTGGTGGTTCCAAAAAGAGGAGCAGCTGCAGTAGTGTGAAATAAACTGTGGCGTCCTAAATGTTTTATGAACAGCCCTGAACTTCTCAGACTTAAAGCAAGTTACTGCGAGGGAAGAGCTGCCCCTCCGGCAGCAGTACAGCGTCTCTCCCTCTCCTTGCACTGCACACACGGGAGTCGATGTTATCAAGTGATTAAACCAATGTAAACCTATGTGCCACATAATGTGAATGGGCAATAGCTATGTTATCATAACAGCACGTCACAGGTTACGTCGTGATGATTAGAGGAGAAATGGCAGAGCATAAAGATCCAGGTGGGGGAAAAAAAAACAAACAAAAAAAAAACTCAATCATTTAGGATTTTGCTAAAAGTGAAGGAAATCACCTGTTGATTTATATATGTATAGATCACAGGGTAGCTAAATTTTTAGTTACTGTTGTTGTTTACAAACTGAAGAAATGAGAGATCATTTTTCATAAACATGCGGGTGACTATTCAAGTAATGGCCCTACGTGACAACTATTGGTCAACTAGGACAATTCTTAGTCGGGGGCAGCCCTAACATATCTATCTAACAGATAGATAGATAGATAGATAGATAGATAGATAGATAGATAGATAGATAGATAGATAGATAGATAGATAGAGTTTGTTTGAAATGTAAAAATGCTTACATATCCATGGGTTGCAGAAATGTATGACGCTAGAATTTTCTTCTGGCGACTTTAAGACAAAGAAGACATAGATCTTCTTTGGGGCAAATGTTTAAGTACAAGTTATAGCTTATAACAACATCAAATTGGGCACATCTGTGCTTTGTTTATGCAAGTACTCATGGGAAATGCAGATCACAATTGCAGTTTGAATGGTCTAAATGGATAGATAGCTCCGCAGATGCATCATATAACTACTTAGTAGATCAGTGGTTTGATCCTGGCTCCTCCAGTCTGCATGTCGAAGTATCCTTAAGCAAGATACTGAACCCCAAATTGCTCTCAATAGCTGTTCCATCAGTGTGTGAGTGTTTTGAAAACTGAGTAGCAGGTGGCACCAGTGTGTAAATGTACGTGTGAATGGGTGAATGTGACTCATAGTGTAAAAAGCACATTGAGTGGTCAGATGACTAGAAAGGAGCTATACAAGTGCAGGTCCATTTACCATATGCTTTATTCTGATCTGCTCTTTTATCTGGTCTCCACAAATTCTCAACAGACTGTGAGCGCTGCAGCAGTTTTGATGAAATGCTTTTTTCTGTTTACTGTGACACATTACATACATACATACAATATATGGTACATACAGCATACAGTAACATAACTGTTTACTGTAACATATACTCTAGTTTTTTATGCACATAAAACTCCTACACAAATACAGCAAATAGTTATAAACGGCAGTGTCTTCAGTTTCGAGAGCTGTTCAGTTGCTTTAGGTTTGTGTGTGTTGAATGGTGGTACAACAAGGCAACTAGTTAACCATACTAATAATACTAATCTTATTATATTACATGAGATTAGCTAACACTACAGAATGCTTCACAGCAGACAGAATGATGCATAGTGCCCTGAGCTCACAGCTGTGCTTTGCGCGTGAGGAACTGGGGAAATGAAGAACAAAATATAATCACAGCTTAAAGCTGTCCTTGTCTCTGTCTCTGTCCCACTCATCAAGATGGGCTGAGTCCACATGAATGACCTCATATATCAATTACCAGTGGTAGAAACAGGTATGGAATGATGATAGTAACAATGGCAGAATGAAAATTTTTTATGAAGGAGAAACTGAAGCACAGGTAGAATTTATGACTTCCAAAAATTTAAATATGAGCTTGTGATTGTCGCAGAGCCCCTGGTAATTAGAAAAAGAAAAAGAAAAAAAAAAAGCATGCGTCCAGTAAGACTGGGATATAGTGTCACACTGACACAAGGCTATGATGAGAGAAATGGCAGGAGAATTGCAACAGATGTTGATATTCAATATTGTATAGTTTTACATCAGCTCATGATTCATAATTTGATACCACAGATTTTTGATGAGACTTTAAATACAAACTCAGCTTTAAAATGTAGTTAGGAGACTTCTGTGGCCTGTTTCACAAAAGCAGAATTCAGGATTCCAGGATAAGATATAACATTGGGCTTGACCTAGTCTCGTCAGTGCATCCTGGCCTTGTGCATTTTATGAAGGCCAAGTTGAGGAGGTGCGACTAGGTGAAGCCAGGTGTAAGTAATACCTGTCATTTGCACAAATTAAAAGTGTACACTGGAAGGTAATACATTACCATAAAAGATTACTTACTACCTCTAACCCACAATGCTAGAATAGGCCTACGAATTACGACCACAGTCATTTCAATGCGCATCGTAATCATGATTGTAACACAGTGTATTTGTCATTTTTATTTTTTTCTTTCTCCCAAGCTCACAGTGACAAGTGATCCCAGAAAATTAAAGGCCACACAGTATTGTGGTGTCCTCTCCCTGTTGTTTTACGAATGTGCAGTGATTGGTCCACTTAACTGGGATTGTGATTTGAAAGGATTACACAATTATGAAACCTTATAACCACAAATTGTGTGCTACCAATACTAAACGAAACACATATGAAAGAGTAACACGCATGATCCTTCATTGCTCAAGAATCCATCAAGGTGAAATAAATAGACTAAAATCATTAACAACATATTGGTCTGTGACCCATGTGCCACTGATGTTATCAGGAAATATTGCAACATTGTCCCAGTCCATCTGCAAGGCCACTCTGTGAGCCCTTTCCCCTCTGAAACAGGTTATGAAGGATAGAGCAGGCAACAATGATGCAATGATGTCTGGGGTGACCTTCAGGTGCTGAAGGCTCTGGACACAGAACTTGAAAAGGCTGAAATAATGCTGACTTCATCATGTTACTGACTTCACTCAAAACACCTTTGCAACTTTATCAGCAATTTATCAGCAACTCAAAAAATATATTCATCAAACCTCTAACAACAGTATGAGCAGCAGTCTTCATAAACACAATATAATAGTACCAATGACAATCATATGAATAATTATAAAAAGAATAATGGTTGCAATATTAAAATGATAACAGTACTTAGTGCCAGTGCTATTTTAATTCAAGCTAATGTAAGGCAAAATACAAACTTAACATCCTGGAATTACTGTAAAAAAACACAAGCAAGCAAACAAACAAAAAAAAACAAACCCACTGGTTTGCAAATGATTAGGCACCAGGATTAATCAAGCCTGCTATTAGCCTTGTCTGGAACAGGTTAGCAGCGCAGAATAAATCTGCATGGCAACATATATGCCACTGCTTTTGTGAAACCCAACCAGGACCCAATTCAGCCAGGATAGCTTAAAAATCCAGGCCTAATCTGCTATCTTGGTTTCGTCAAACAGGCCCCCGGTTTTGGCATTATTTACTGAAGCCACATCACACTAGATGGACTATCGTACTGTATGTCAGCATGGCTGTGAGCCTGTCATAGGCACGAGCCCACAGGCCGATTGCCAAAGACAATCATAGCTGTACCGATATTCAGTACAAGAGCACAACCTTGAGTGTGATATTGCTTTTATACAACATTTCTACAAGCGCCATTTATCAACAGTCAAAAGCAGCAACAGGTTATAATTTGCTTGTTTATTTAATGATTCATTTGGCTTCGCCAACACAAATAGTTCGGCAACTGGACCGGGACTGTACTGTTGCAAAGTAACACATAAACATTCCTGTTATGTATCATGTAGGCTACATCTGTGTGTTTCCATTTATTTGAGACCAGTAAAATCAGTCTGTTGACAGTAACTTTGGTGGAATACATGTGATGCTGATAGGTTAACAGCTTAATGAGCATGTTACATTGTCTTCTGATGTCATATGCACGTACCCGGAGATTTACAGTGAAGTATTCAGGCTTCTCTTCCATCTCGTTATTCTTCTCTGACGATTTAGTTTGTAACTCAAATATTATTTGTGGTAATATGTTTCATTTTGCACTGCAAATTTTGTTGCAATGACCCTTAATGTCAGCTAATTAATGATTAACATAATTTACAGCTCAGATCAACAGTAAAGCACAGTGATACATGCATCGTTAAAAGTCCCAGTGCTGTTATACTAAATAGTAGCACTCATGGAATGCCTCGAGTCCAATCAAAATGCTCAGTCGGAACTTACTGTCGTATAATTTAATTCAGCATGCCCTACCAGCATGCCCTTTACTGTGGCTGTGGCTACACACTGGTAGTCTGCTTGCACACAAGGGGAGAGTATCACTTCTCACAACAAAGCCTACTAAATAAACATCTCACACCACACATGGACTTGCCATCGGGCAATTCTAGCAAATGCCAGATAGGCTGGCCCATCAGCAATGCTGGGAAAAATAGTAAGAGGGAAAAAAAACGAAAGCTCTGTCGGCTGCGGCATCTGATGTTAAAACAGCCCACCTGATGTCCTGAAATTGTCAAGTCTACCTTTACAAATGGTACTGACCAATGTCATGTCCCCCCACTTCTTCAAGTAGCCCATCGTGTAATGTCAGAAGCCAAGCAAGAGAGGTCAAGTGGGAAACAAATGAAATCAACACAGAGAGAGCAGACTAAGTGGAATGAAAATACAAATCGGATGGATAAAGGAGCTAAGGTTGGAGGTGGGGCTGGTCTAGACCTAAATTTTCTTCCCAGTCTGACCCTGTCACACACACACAGAGGTTACTCACAAGACCACATCCCTAAAGGGGGAAGGGTTGGCAGGCAACACCATCAGTATTTTCGTATTCATGTTCCTAAGCTCAGCTGTGGGGAGCACTAGAAAGACTTTCCCTCCCACAAAAAAAGTTTTGAGATGAAAGATGCAGAACCCAGGTGAAGGAGGGTGGCTACCAGCTGATGACCCTGCAGCTGGTCCAGTGGCACCAGTGGAGGTGGGACAGGCAGCAATGTCTAGCAGGTATGCTGTTATTTAATATCAAACACATTTATTTTGATAGCAGAAGTCAAGTGACATCACTGTCCCTCATCTTTGTACCAATTTATTAATTAACGTTACAGATTTTGCTATTAATAAATGCATTTAAACTGTATCTTTTTAGTGCCCAATGTGAGGCCCATGGACAAACCACATATTTGATTAACATAAGTTCAAACTCAGCTGGAACAGTGATAGAACAGATGAGTGCAACACCAAAGCAACTCCTGTAGCCTGCTTAGATCCAGAAAATTGTCATTTATAAATATATGGCAGGCTGGATCAGAAACACACTTATGTTAAGTGATGAAATACTTTTCATTTAGAGCAATCACAGCAAGTGATTCTTACTGCCTGGTTGAAAGCCAGAAGGCTGTCACTGTTAAAGAAATAAAAACTATGCCAGAGGTAATGAATGTGCATGCTTGCATGCAGTGTAAGGCCATGTCTCCCCACACTGAGTAATTGTTAGTAGTGGTCCTGTAGAACTCACCTAAATACACCTAAAACACCTGTTCAAGATATACCCAAAGTAAACTGAAAGCTGCTCTTGTTCCATTTTTGGTACATGAACATGCATGGTCTTATTTAATAGGTAACAATGAAGTTCTTACCTGAAACTCAAAGTAGATAACAATATCACAGAAAATATACATTTTCCACGTTTTCTCGTGGTTTTGTCCAGGTGCTTAAAAAAAGAGGATAAAACAATGTACTGAATGTGTGATTATGACTGAAAAATAATCAACACAGACAGAAATGTCTATTTAGGAGCTCACTGTATATAAAAACACTGCTAGAAAACCTACATTGATAAGAAATACGTTTTTTCCTTAAGACATCAGAGAAGCCATTTGTTTATCATTTATGTACATGTATAACAGTCTGTGAGGTCTTTAAGGACTTCAGCATTACTCTGAAGGTGAGGAGTGTCATTGACTACAAGACCCATAAGCCTTTGTGGCACTGTGGGCCAATTCACCGGCTTTAAACCCTTGAAATGTCAATAGGCTCGTTCGAGATGAACTGCGCCTCACCTGGAAGGTAGACGAGATCAGGCGGCTGTAGCAGGAGGCGGTGACAAAAAGCTGCGGTCAAGTTAAACAGTTTCCCGACAGTTTCCAGCAGCCTTCAGTCTGTACAGGAAATCACAGAAACACTCACTTCCTGTCCGATATGATGTCGAATTATTAAAATATTGTCAGACTTATATGAGGTTGTTAGTGCTTTACAGGTGATCTGTAATTTATGTTCATGGTTCAACCTCCATTTTACATGAATTCTCATGTAAATCAGCATCTTATCAGTTTGCTGCTGCAGAGCACCTGAGCAGACCTGTCCCCTCAACTACATATGCTCAATAAATTTTGTCTGACTATAAGGTTAATATTTTCAGAGCAAAAAAAATACAAGACAACAGCTTTCATTAAAGATCAGTCAGATATAGTCAGGGCTTCAAATCTCTACGGATGTTATTTTAAGAATCCTCACATCCCACTGACCACACGTCTCTGTGATGCTAAATACTTCAATAATTAAAACAGTCAAATGTTAACATACAGTAAACTACATGTAGTTTATGATGAAAGTATTTAGTCTCCAACAACTAAACTTCACCATCAGCCACACAACATGTTTTCTGTTCACAAAATAAACCTCCAAATCAGACAAATAAAATCTAAATCTCTGAAATTCAACAAAAATGAAAAGTTTATCTAAAATGTCATATTGTTGAGTCGAAATCTAAACCAATCAGCTGTTAGATCAGGGGAGGGCCAGGCAATGCAGTCAGTGGAGAGCAATTGCAGCGCCTGGCTCTAAAAACTGCGGCCGCCTCGCTCTCGCGATTTTATCGGCGTCAACTTTTGTAATACATCAGAGCAAGTCGGGATGACGTTGGACACAAAACTAACCGGCATGCATTGTGTGCCAATCGCTGGTGATCGAATCTGCGCAGGCCTGGCTCTTCTTGAACGAGCCTTATGTTGCATTGGTCCTTCAATTCAGGTCGTTGGCTATGGAGGCCATAGCAACAGCAATGGAAGGCACCTACTGGCTCAAGTGAAGTGTTAATCGAAAGGCTAGGAGTTTGCTTCCATCATGGCAACCTGAAGTCAGTTTGTTTTTATGCAGAACAGGATGAATTATTTATAATATGTGGAGAAATATGAACATTTGAAATGATGCAATAGCAGTTTTTGGATATCTATGGATGTAATAATGTGTTTGGAAAAAATATTTTGCTGGATTAGATCATCTGGATCTTTGTCAGTGTGAGAAATGAAATGGGAGCTGTGTAAGCTGTTATTTGGTCTGGATAATATGGATCTGTGGATTGTGGTAACGCTTATAGGCTTTAACTGTTTATTTGTTTGTTTGTTTTTGTCTGATTGAGCCTGCTGTGGTGGTTGTATCTTGAAATGGTAAGCATTAATGGCACTGCAAAGAGTGTAGTTTTCAAATGATAGTAAACCATTTAAACAATGACAAATACAGCAGTTGTTTTAAATATTGGGATCATCAAAAATCACTTTTGGAGGGTCCCATAGATGGGTCGCAAGAATTCCAACAGTAATAGCCTTAATAGTCACGTGATTATTTATTTGAGTTGGGCATTATGTTGTGAGGTTGTCACATAACTTTGTATTAATCATTAGGACTGACACTAAACACTACGACCATCATAGGTGATAATGGTTACGTTTTTAACTGCGTCAGGAGAAACAGAGACAGCCACTGTACTGCTGAGATGAATGCATTTTGAGGAACCTGTCTCATTTGTGCCAATCCAAGTGTGTGCTAAGCATGGAGATTTTTACAGGCTAAGCAAAAGAATGTTTGAACTTTGGTGCTATTTCAGATTGGAGCTGTAACCTGAGCAGCAGGCTCGCCACAGGTTCCTTCCTGCCATACAGGACACGGAGCTCCTCCTGCCGCTACGGATGTAACATTACTGTTAGCTGCTAACATAAGCCGCTAACCAAACTTCTAGTAGTGTTGTTAGATAGAAATAGCATGCTAAATTCTGTACTAGCCTAGCTACCATTTGAATTAATCTTGCTCCATCTCTACTCCCAGTTTGACTTGACCCTGTTTGCAAATCCCATATGTGTCTAGTTATAATGTCAAAGGGTTATAGGTGTGTCTGACTGTGGCCTTGAAAGGACAGTTCAACCCCAAATCAAAAACATGTATTTTTGCTCTTACTTGCAGTACTATTTATCATTCTAGATAGTACCTGAAGGTTAGAGATATTGGCTGTAGAGATTTCTACCTTGTCACCAATATAATAGAACTAGATGGCACTTGGACTTTGGTGCTCAAAGCGCAAAAAAAACAACAACAACAACAAAAACACTCGACAGCAATGTCTCTTTCCAAAAATCATGACCCGGTTACTCAAGAAAATCAACAGACCTTGTTGTGAGCAGTTTCATGTAGGAAGTATTTTCTTTCTAAATTATGTTTCTTGCAAAATAATGACACTCATTCATTGAACCATTCACATCCCAAACACAAACTGAACAGGCAGGTTTGAAGGGTTAATTTACTCTGAAACATCTTGTTTAGATGTTATTTGTCAAATTATGAATAGATAAAACAAATTTAGAACCAATGTATTTTTATTAGGGCTAAAAAAAACCAACAAATTAATCTCACATTTTAAAATCCATTAATTTAGATTAATCGTGATTAATTTCCTTCTAAAGTTAAGTACTGTCTAAAAGTTAAAAAAAAAAAAAATCCTGTGCGTAATCACAAATAATTTCACCTCTATGTCATCCATTTGCAATAACATGTTGGAATGTGACATCATGGAATTATAATATAAAATCAAAAAAGGTATTCAAATGCTCTTGTTTGATGTCAATAGTTTATAAAAGTCAATGAATCCAGTAAACTATTGTCATTGGCTAAGCAAAAGTAGACTTTTGTTATCAATGTAGGCTAACAAAAAAACTAAAGGCTGCAACCAGGGCTCCACTGCAGTAGTCCATATGAAGAAGACACTGTGGGAGAGAGGCAGAGAGACAGCACTCATGTGGAAAGGGGAAGCAAGGAGAGACTGAAAGTGAGAGAGAGAGAGCTTTTGAAAAGGACTATGCCAGGTATGTTTGTCCAAAAAACGCTAGAGCTAGGCCTGTTTGAAGCATTTTTTCGTTATTTTAACGTCATGCTGTTTAGATCACTACCATCTCCGAAAATGGATGGAACTTTTAGTGGACCAGACGATAATTTTACTTTTAGATCATTAATGTTTAGCTTGAACATTGCCTGCTTGTTGTCAGGCTAAAGGCTATACAAAGTGCAACAAGTTCCTAAATATTCCATGTATACGAAGACGACAGAGAGACAGTGCTCATTTAAAGAAAGGGGAGAGACAAAGAGAGAGTGAGCGTGTGTGAGGTGTGAGCAAGTAAGAGAGAGAGAGAGAGAGAGAGAGAGAGGAAGGGATCATAGCAGTTTTGTTGTCCTAAAAATGCCAGTACTTTCTGAAGCATTTTTTCGTCACATTCCCGTCATGACATGATGTCAGGACTGACACCAACGTGTGTGTTGGATGTTTTAGTTTATTTTGATACCCTGGCCATCATTCTAGCTTAAAAATTGACCTTCATACCATCGCTAAACGTGCATGGAACATAATGTGGGAGCACCCGTGTTAATTGCGTTAAATTTTCGTTAATGCGTTAATCGCATTGACATTAATCGCGGAGATTAACATGTTAACTTTGACAGCACTAATTTTTATATAATATTGACTGTGAGAATATCTCTCACTGATTTTACCTGCTCTATACAGTTCCATCTTTATTCTTACATTGGTCATAATGTTCAGTGCATTTATTCATTTACTTGTCTGTTTAGTAGGAGTTATTAGTTGTATGTGCAGTAAATAGTTAAATAAACTGCCATTTATAAAGAACTTGATCATGTGGTGTGTGTATGTATGAAACATTAAGGTCAACACATACCCAAAAACTATATAGCAACCTTCAGAATTAAGACTAAATTAATAAATTGGCTATCCTTTTCCCTTTTTGAAGGGTTGTGGTCTGAGGTGGTTTTAAAGCAAGTTAAATTCTGTTATTTAATATAAAACTTTGTTATTCTGATAGCTGAAGTTAAGTGCAATCACTCTCCACCTTTGTATTATTTTTTAAATTATTGTTACATATTTTGGTTGTCTAATCTTTAGCTGGCCACCATTGCAGACTTTTGTTCCCAGTTGCCTGCCTGTCTTGCACTACAGCTAGTGACCACCAAAAACACACCTGCACTGCAGCTGCCAGCCATCTGCTCTGGTATCCAGTGGTCCACTTGTCCAGCCTCCACTTTGTCAGAACATTCAGTCATACAGCACTCCACCACAAATCATGACCTCAGTGAAATCAGACTCAAGGCAAACATGTGACACAAAGAAGCATCACCTGTCTATTATTACCATTTATTTAGACAAAGTACAGACAACAACATGCACCTTGGCTGGAATCTACATATTACACTGTCAGTTCTACCAAACAAAATATAAAAAAAACAAAAAAACAGCACAGTTAATAAAAGCAGTTTTTTTTTTTACATCATCAGAAAGTTGTAAACCTGTTCAACACCAGTTTACATTCACCAAGTCAGGCATACTGCTGCATACTCATCACATTCACAGCACCCAATCAAATTAGGTTAATTTAGCTTCTCTGCCTTGTAAAGTGGGAATTTATCTGCAGCGCCCCATCAGCAACAATCAATGCAAAGAAAATAATCTGTAAATACTGTTGATATCTTTAAAGTGATTACAATACAATACTCACATATCAAGTTTAATCATGCACATTTATAGTACTTCATTTTACACACAAAGAATAGAACACACCATTAGAAAGTGTGCGGTAAACACAGGATTTTATGGTACAACAATGTAATTCCAGACATGGGGCCTGTACCGAGGAGTGAGATGAGTGGATTAACCAGCTGTTTTTGGACTTATTTTGCTGGTTCGTTTTTCATTTTTAACGGGGACGATGACCACAGCAACCTAAGCTGCACGCCTGACTGCTCCAGTGAGGATTCAGCTCAGAGGATCTGATCAAAATCTGCCAACACCCTGACTAATGTCCCTTCAAATCACTGTCCATATCTACACGGTCTTGACATGGACAAAAGTGAACCCAGGGTGGGGGTGTATTTCTGTGCAGGGTGTGCATGTTTTACCCATGTCAGTGTGGGTTTTCTCTGGGTACTCAGGCTTCCTCCCACAGTCCAAAGACAAGCAGGTTAGGTTAATGTGTGACTATAAATTGGCTGCAAGTGTGAATGTGAGCGTGAATGATTGTCTGTCTCTATGTGTTAGCCCTGTGATAGTCTGGTGACCTGTCCACTTGCCCAATGTCACCTGAGATAGGTTCCAGCCCCCTTGCGACCCATAACAGAATGAAGAGTTACGGAAAATGAATGAATGAATGAAAAATGTAATTGGGTGAGTTATATAAAAATTCATCCCCATACAGTTGTCATGAATGTTGAAATTAGCTTTTGAGACCAAAACAGTTGTTTGTACCAGGCTGTAAACATGTTTACTTCTGTTGTAAAGTTAGGCATTTTAACATGGGGGTCTATGGGGATTGACTCTTTTTGGAGTCCGCCTCAAGTGGCCATTAGATGAATTGCAGTTTTCGGCACTTCCACATTGGCTTCATTTGTCAGCTTGGAGGTTGTCGCTTGGCTGCACACTGATTGTGCTCAATTTCTTTATCATCTCTAGCTTTGGCTGTTTACTTCACTTTTAACTTTTCTGAAGTGTGTTGCATTTCGTTACGGTAGCTTTTTTAAATTCTGAAAAAAACCTACAAAATACATTTTAGCCTTTAACATCTGAATTTTTTTTACTACATTTATTTCTCCTTAATTTGCTCTAGTTGTGGGATTATTCTGTCTGTCAGCTGCAGCTGTAGAATTCCTGGGGTTTCATCTTGCCTCATATCAAATAATCTGCCCTCTTCTGTTGATGTTGCATGCAATTGTTGCTTATAATTAAGTATGCTGCCTAATTAATGTGAATGTGCTAAAAGCTGGATCAGCAAAACAATTATCAGGATTACTGATGTTAGATTCAGTGAAGACAGGCAACTCAAAGAGGGCCAGGCTCTGCAGATGGAGGCCCTTGATGGGCCTCACTTTTCCCCGTGTTTTAATTAAGATTAAACCTATTAGCTGAAACCAACAGTATTTAAACCATACTATCATTTCTGCTCTCGGTATTCCAAAGCATGGCACACAAGAATACCATTCAGAAGAACAGGCTGCTGTTACTTTAACTATTTTCTGTTCAATTAACCCTTAACCCTTTGAGGGATTTTTGTATGCCTTGTGAACAGGTTTACATTGAATAACAGAAAACTTACTGTGGAGGACATCTACATGCTGGCCTTGTTTGATTAGCAAACCCATATTCAAAGGTTACATTCCAAAATACCATCTCTTCCTATGGGACAGTAGCAAAGTGTGATGTATTTAATAAATTCACATCCCTTTATCAGTTTATCTTTTATGCCGTTACATATTTTGTCAGAGCTGCTGTCATCTGTTACAGTCAGCAGAGATTTCATTTAGAACAGACACTGTCTAAATGAAATATCTTACTGATGAAATTAAACTCATAAAAAGCACTCAGGCAGAGCTTCAGTGATGACACTCTTGTATATTTACAGCATCATTGGCATGAGTAAAAATTTACAGATCCAAAACCTAAAGAAAACTGTTGCCATTTTGTCTCTTGTAGCTGAGTTAAAGGTCAACATTATTTCTTGCGTGGCACCTTGTCACCAAGCGGAACTTCTTCCATCAGTTTCTGCAGAGGCCACAATAAAGGGATATTAGTGTCACTGCATCAAGATTAAATATCATAGATTGAATCAAATGTATAGGACATATTAGTTCATACAGTGTGATATACAGAATATATACAGTTGCGATCAAAATAATTCAACCCCCATTGCAAATTAGGTTTATTTGGAAAATGTACAAACTTCTAGCTGTTTGAACTATTATGTAGCTCAACACAACTAATATTTACAAGTTATATCTCCAAATTCAACGCAAAATGCCACTTTAAATGACTACTGCAGTCTCAAAATTATTCAACCCCCTGAGTAGAATTCTGTATACAGCACACATTTTCAAATCTGGTGTTGCTTAAGCACACCTGATGCAACTAATCAAGGGCTTCATTAGTTGCATCAAACGCCTGCACTACAAAGCAGGATTTGAAGTTAGCCAGGTGAATTTGGGGTTAACTCAGTACTTTAGTACTGCGAAGCTGGTTCTCTTTTGGGGATAAATCACCGTGGCAACTTTTGCTGAACAGCTAACCTGCTCTGGAGCAGGTTAACTTGAGGGTATCGGATCACAACCTGTCAACACTCTGACCTCTGACCAATCAGATCACTGAAGAAAAAAGCATCCATGGACGTAAGTCCGAAGTGACAGGTAAAAAAGAGGAGCCTATATGCCGTTGAACTGGTTGATAACTAGCTTTGTAGCACCAGTTATCCAGACAGCCAGTGTTTGGGTTAGTCAAACCAGATAATGAGAGGATATCCTGAGTAGGTTAATCTGGCTTCGTAGTACAGGCCTCAGGTGTGCTTAAGATAGAACACATCAAATACCTGAGACTTGAGGCCTGTACTACGAAGCCAGCTCAACCTACCCAGGATATCTTCTTGTCTTCTCTTCTCTGGCTTGACTAACCCTAACATTGGCAGTCTGGATAACTGGTGCTACAAAGCTGATAACTAGTTGTTACTAGTTCAGTTAAGTGTGGGTTTTTCTATCATGTGAAAGAGGCAGGGGTGTTAATAAAGAGCAACATCATCAAAACCATGAATAAAGTAGGCTACTTCATATGATATCTGGTGAAACGGCAGACTAAAATAAACTTTGCATAAGTTAAAATCCTGCTAAAATCATGTATTTAGTATGTAAACAAGCTCTCTCAATTTGTTAGAAGCCCTGTTTTAAAACCAGCGAAAATAGAGCCCCGGAACATTGAAATAATTCTACTGACCTATAACAATACATGGGCTACTCTTTTCTACCTGAGACTCCGGACTTTTGTCCATGGATATTTTTTCATCAGTATTTTGATTGGTCAAGACTTCAGGGTGGATGTGATTTGATACTATAAAGTTACCTCGCTAACTCCAAATCCTGCTTCGTAGTATGGGCCTCGGGACTAGCCAGGGGTTTGTTGACAGTGACGTTTGATTGCATGTTGAGAAATATGGCGAAGTCAAGAGAACTGTCCAAAAAGGTAAGAGAGGGGATCCTTGCCTTGCATTAACAAAGAAAAGGATACAAAAAATAGCAAAGGCACTGATTGTTCCAAGAGATACAGTTTGAAATAGAGTTCACAAGTTCAAAGTTAAAGGAACACTGACTACTTTGACGTGGCAGGAAGAGGAAGCTATCAATGGCTGCCACCAGATTTACAAGGAGGCAGTTGGTCAAAAACCCTTGAGTTACTGTAAAAGACCTGCAACAAGACTTGGTGGCAGTAGGCACTGAGGTTTCAGTTTGCAGAGTTAGGCGCATAAAGACGTACACCACTACTAACCCAAAAGGACAAGTAAAGTCAGCTCCAATATGGTCAAAACCATGGAAATAACCCACAGAAGTTTGTGGAGTGATGAAACAAAATTTTTGGGCCTATGGATCAGCACTATGTCTGGAGGAGGAAGAATGACCCTGCCTACAGTGAAGTATGGCAGAGGCTCGGTGATGCTCTAGGACTCAATTAAGTTATCAGGAAATCCTGGGAGAAAACATCATGCTGTCTATGAGGAAGCTGAAGCTTGGGCATCATTGGACCTTCCAACAGGACAATGATCCCGAGTCTACCTCAAAGTCCACCAGGACTTGGTCCTGGAAGATACTAGAGTGGCCATCACAGTCGCCTGACTTAAACCCTGTAGAAATTGTCTGGTGGAAATTGAAAAAGGCAGTTGCAGCACGCAAAACCCAGAATATTAGTGAGATGGAGGCCATTGCCCATGAGGAATTGGCTAAGATTCCTCAAGGACTGCTGCCAGAAGCTGGTGTCTGGCTATGCAGCACCTTTGCAGTAGGTCCTAACAGTAAAAGGGTGTTTTACAAAGTACTAAAGACACTTGTCATGTAGGGGTTGAATAAATTTGAGACTGCAATAGTCATTAAAAGTGGCATTTTGTGTTGAATTTGGAGAAACCACTTGTAAATATTAGTTGAGTTGATTTGCAATGGGGGTTAAATAATTTTGATTGCACTAGTATAAAGTTCCTGAAATCCACAAGGAGGGTGTTGTTTCATCTGGACAGAATAATATATTACCATAGAAACAAGACATTCCAAAAATGAGCTATTATCACAAAACAATCACCAGATAAAGTGTTTGCATTGTATTGTTTCTGTAAACCACTGATATGTTACATTTGTAAATTATTACATGGTAGATACTTTAAAACTTTTCATCTCTTCATGTTTCAACAATGCTAGTGTGCTTAGGTTTAAGCACAGAAATCACTCAGTTATGGTTAGGAAAATATCATGTTTTGGCTGAAAAAAAAAACAGAGTTAGAAACATGTTTACAGATGCAGCCACTTCAAATTTCCCAGGCCATCTGAAAGCCAGCCGGACGCCTGCCAGTTTCGAGCCAGTTGCCAGCCAAATACCACCACTCCCCATCTTTCTGGGGGTGTGCCTGGATTCCACTGTAACACGCCCATTTATTCAATTACAAGATGTCACCATTAGATGGCGCTTCCCTAACAGAAAAACAAAAACTAAAGATTAAGAGGTGCTAGTACTTTCCCTAGTAGTATTTCCTTTCTATGCTACATTACTAATCTACTCCACTCTCTCAGATGCAAATATTACACTTTTATTGCACTATTTTAATTTTAAAGATTTAGTTTGGCCTATAAGTTACAGTACTTTTATACAGTAATATAAATTTGTTGCTAGGTTATATTATTATAGGTTACAATAAGCCACCCAGCAGTATTTAAGTTATTAAAATGACCACCTTTATCTGCTGCAGCATCGATGTTATAAACACATTAGTTATTAAGGAAAACCTAAAATTTTGTTACAATTGGCCCTGGTCTCCCCTATCTGAAAATACTTAGGTAGTCACTCAGAATAATGAGAAATGTTCTGAAAATAACTTGGTGCTTGAAAATAATTACTTAAATCATTTTGAAAAAGTGGCTCAGTAAGAGACTCACTCAGTGTGATGATGTGTGTGACAGCTGGGGGTTGGAAAGCTGTTCAGATTGCACATTCACACATTCAGTAAGAACGAAAAGGTTCATAGTAATGTAAATGATGTGTGGAGGCTACCTCACTTTCAGAGATAATCAGCACCACTTTATTTCATGTGCGCTCCCTTTGAGTTTGTAAGTTACAGGAAACTTTATCAACTTTGTGAAAGCTGCCTGTGACAAATTCATAATTAATATTAAGAATTTACAAATATGGTAAACATGACGTCATTGGGAAGGAAATCCCTCAGGCACACCCTTACAAGCCGTGGGCTTCAAATGAAGCGGAGAAATGAGAGGATGCATGTTTTATACTTTGTATTCGAGCAGGATCAAAAATAGTGATTTGAATGGGTTTCAATCTGAATATTTGTTCATAGGGTCTTTAACGGGAGTATTTATGTTTACGTTGTTTACAAAAGGCTACAAATAAAAAAAAAAAAACGAGAAAATTACAACACTCAGAATTGCACAACATGTATCAATATACATATCAATATATATGAAGAACTGTAAAACATCACTATTGTGAGGTAGTTCAGACATCAACAGTGACGATGTGTTGTTGAATGTTTGCAACAAAAGTGGGGGCTGGGAATCCTATTCAGATGGCACACTCGCCCATTCAGAGGGAACGAAAAGGTTCATCGTAACGCAAATGATGTGTTTGAGCTCTCTCACCTTCCAAGATAAACAAGACCACATTTTGTCGCATGCAGTGAAAGTACCACGCTCCTTCTCAGTTATTAAGTTAGGGAAAACTTTATCTACTTTCTGCCTGAGACAAACTAATTAACTAAATCAGAATTTGCTACAAACACACTTAATAAATAGTAATAGACATTTTATGTGATAAATAGAAGAGCCGAGGAGTCATTTTCACACTGTAAAACAGCTGAATGGACGACACTCCACATGAACGCCATAGGAGATTGCTTAGAAACGGCCATTGTTTACACAAGACATCTTGTTCAGTTTATCTTTGAGTGATCGATGACTTTATTGAGTATTGAGAAACACCACGGCGCACACTGTGTCAGCCTTCTGCTGAAGTTGCAGCAGCAGCGTGAACCGAACAGAGTGACTCTGTCTCAGCTTGATATCATGACTTTGCAAGCACCAAATGACTTGCTTTAATGAATTCCGTTAGATTATAATATAAAGAATTGTGAAATATCACTTCCATGAATCTGTTTAGACAGACAGCAGCGTGTGCAGAGCGCTGTACAGTCCGAATGTCAAAATAATAATTAAAAAAGAAAAGATCTATATAATCATTTCCAGTATTCACAAGCTGTTTTTATCTAACGAAAGATTCTGTTTCAGGGGGGTGCTCGAGAGCAGCAACATGTGAACATGTGTCTTCCCTGAGCTCTGCATGAAAATAACAATTTCGTTAAATTTCAGCCTCTAAAACAACACTATACCTACCTAAAATGAATCTTAAACCTCTTACGACATTATAGCTGCATTTTTTTTTCTTTTTATCCCTGCTTTTTCTACTTAAACATCAAGCAACATTCGTGCTGATGTCCAACAAGAACAGGCCAAGACCAACAACAGCTAAAGCCTCGGACTTTCCTGAGACGGGACCGCCCAAGGACACGCCAGATCTGGCCGTCGCAACTATAATGGAAGCCATCAAAGCCTCAGTGAACAATCAGTCTTGACTAAAACAGAAAACACTGTGACTGCACTGTCGACACACCTGCACACCAAGATAGAAAACCTCTCCAAAGAGCTGCGCGGAGAAATAGCCACAGTTAGCTCTGAACTACATGAAGCTCTGGAGAATGCCAACCTAGGAGATCAAGCTACACGCTACAAGAATACGTAGCCTGGAGGACGGGGCTAACCAATACTCCGACCGGGTCGTTGAGCTAGAAACACAGCTCACATCATTAACCTCTCAAGTCAAGCAACTGACAGCCAAAACAGAAGATTTGGAGTCAAGACAACGTAGAGATAACTGTCGTATTATCGGTGTGGAAGAAAGCTTCGGGGATGTCTGTATGGAGCGGTCAGTGGCTAAGCTATTGCATGATTCACTGAGTTTGGATTATACTCTGACACTCAACCGAGCCCACAGAAGCTTACAGCCGAAGCCCAAACAGGGGGATCCCCCGCGGTCGATTGTTGTCAAGTTCAGCTATTTTCAAGAAAAGATGGATATCTTGAGAAAAGCATGAAGCCAGCGCCCCATTCAGCATAACAACAAACGGATCTTCGTTTATCCGGACTATACTGCTGCTGTGAAGAAGCGTCTGGCTACTTTCAAAGAAGCAAGAGAGCTGCTGAGCCACTGCCCCAACACCAGGTTTGGCCTCCTGTTTCACGCAACGTTGAAAATTACATTATCGGACACTTACAGACCGGGGACTCAGGTAACTGAGAGGTTGTAAACCTCACATCTGCATGTCTGTTAAAGCTGCGATGCTGCATATGACACATACGGCCAGTTTACTTTGTATTCAAATGACTAGCTAAGTTATGATAGTGTTGAAAGCAGGCATCAATCACTGTGATAATATTCCTTCTGACATGGGTCTCTTTGTGCTAATTAGTTCATATTAATAAACAATATGTGGGCAATCTGCTTTCGCTCCCACTCTGTTACTACATTATCCTTACTCTTTTTTGGGTACTTAGTTATCTATTTTGTTTTCAAAAACAGCATGTGGGACGAAGTTAGAGTGGATTTGTAGTCCTGTCAGCACTTTCTCCACTTTTGATTTATCTTTAGTTCATTTCATTCAGATTAATCTTTCTAAATTTCTATTTGTTATTATATTTTATTTTATTTATCTATTTTTTGTGTATGGCAGATATGTAAAGCAACTAATTTGGAAATTCTAGTTTGAGGATAGTTATTTCTCTTCATTGTTTTACTCATGCATAGCTCTTGTAGGGCTTAGTTTAGTATCAAGTGTTCTTGTTGATGGTATGCTCAACTGGAGATGGAGCAACCCACATGATGGGCTGACAGCCTTTGGGGATGGGTACCAAGAGCCTTTATTTTCTTATTGTTTTTTAGTTTTTCACAGTTGTTTTTTTAAGTTGGTTTAAACTATATGTTTGTATTATTAGATCCAACTGTTTTCTTTAAGGACTTGATGACATGGCATATCTTTGTAAATTCAATATAACATGACATCACAAAGACCCGATAAACAGAGCTCCTGGCTCTGTCTCCTTCATTTCATGGAACATTAGAGGCATGGGCAACGCGATTAAATGCAACAAATCTTTTTGTCATTTGAGATCATTTAACCCAGACGTCATATTTTTACAGGAGACACATTTAAAGGTCAACCATCACACAAGGCTGAGAAATAACTGGATCGGTCAGGTCTACCATTCCAACTTTAACTACAACTCAAGGGAGGGAGGGAGGGAGAGAGGGAGGAAGGGAGCCCAATTCAACCATACCAAAACGATTAAAGACCCCAATGGTAGATTCATTATATTAATAGGTAGGCTCTGCAATTCTCCAATTATCCTTGTAAATATTTATAGCCCCAATTGGGATGATCCACAGATTTTTACTAAATTAACTGCCTCTTTACCCGATGTTAACACCCATCAGCTTATCATAGCCGGAGATCTAAATTGTGTACTACATCCACAATTAGATAGACCCAATCCGAAATTGGACAGCCAACTATCTAAATCTGGTAATGTCCTTGAATCTTTCATGCAGTCCTACAGTCTCACAGATCCATGGAGAAAACTAAATCCAGATACGAAACAATACTCATTCTTTTCACCTGTCCACAAAAGTTACTCAAGGATACACTATTTTTTAATTAACAATAACCTCCGTCCACATGTTACCAATTCACAATATCATAGTATTGTTGTATCTGATCACTCCCTTGTGCAATTGGATATTAATTTCCTAGATAATGTCCAGCCCCAATGAACATGGCAGCTTGCCCCCTCTCTATTGTTATGCACTGAATTTAAGAAATTTGTTACCAAACAAATTGACTTCTTTCTTGAAACAGTCAATTCAAAAAATATTTTTCAGATCTATATACATCGAACACAGATGCAAACACATGTACAATACAATCTTTTCTAGACTCTATAGATGTTCCCACTCTTAACTCAGATGTTTAAACCTCGCTTGAGCAACCTCTTACCGCTAACGAGATACAAGCTGCAATTAACTCCATGCAGAGTGGACGGTCCCCGGGACCCGACGGGTTTCCCATCGAATATTACAAGACATTTGCATCCAAATTAGTACCTATCCTGAAATCGATGTATGACGAAACTCAAGCAGCCGTATCACTAATACTGAAAAAAGACAAGAATCCACTCGACTACTCATCTTATAGACCCATTAGTTTCCTCTGCTGTGAATATAAAATCTTGACTGGCAAACCGATTGAATGATGTGATACCAACACTTATACACCAGGATCAAACTGGTTTCATTCCAGGTCGACAGCCATTTTTTAATATGAGGCGACTTTTCAATATAATGTACTCCACTCACCCAATACAGCTGCCTGAGGTAATTCTATCACTTGACGGCGAAAAGGCCTTTGATAGAATAGAGTGAATTTAACAAGAAGGTTATTATTCCCTATAAATGACATGAGCAAAGCATTAAATTATGACCCCTTTCCCTTTAAAACTGAACATCAGTCCTTTAAGTA
Source organism: Cephalopholis sonnerati (assembly GCA_019142605.1). Lineage (NCBI taxonomy): Eukaryota > Metazoa > Chordata > Actinopteri > Perciformes > Serranidae > Cephalopholis > Cephalopholis sonnerati. The sequence goes on along the minus strand of JAGQAX010000010.1, from coordinate 39,359,422 downwards.
CCTAAGTGTGAATGTAACCAGTTCATTTAAAACACTTAAAATGGCAAACTTCGATAGTTTATTAGAACGCACAAAGAAAGACTTAGAAAGGTGGTCATGCCTCCTGATCTCACTGGCAGGCCGCATTAATGCCCTTAAGATGACAGTATTACCAAGATTTCTGTATTTAGGGTCCGGGCTGCTAAGCAGCCAAGGACCCTATTGTAATCGGAAGAATTCTTTCTTTCTTTCTTTCTTCTTCTGAGGAAATCATACTTCCCATGGGCAAAAACTCACCAAACTTCACAGAAATGTCCGATCCCATGCCAGATTTACTCAACTCCAAGGACATGTGCCACCCCCTCCTGGGGGGGGGGGCACAATAAATGTTTAAATTTAAAAACTTTAAAAATTCCTACCAAACCAACGACACATGCTACAGTTTTGAAACTTCACCACAATGTGGCCCCAGTACTGCAGAAACTTTTGTCCATTTAGACTCATTACAAATTATGAAGTCCATCACTCTGTTTTTTTCAAAAACTGTAAAACTTATAAAACGTATCTCCTCCCACAATTTTTGCTCAATTGTCACCAAACTTGCTAGAGAGTATCTCCAGACTGTCCTCCACAAAACTTGTTTCTCGGATTTTTGATTTATCAAAAATTGAGCCTACAGTGCATGAAAACGTTTGACTGTAAACACTACTGTAAAGATATACCATCCAATTCTTGCTAAATACATTTTCAATCTTCCTGAAAAAAGGAAGTCGTGGTTGATGAAGTTTGGCAAATATCAGAATTTTATCTCCAAAACTGAATTTTCTAGAACATTTTGAATTCTGCTCTGATGGGAACAACTGGAGTCAATGTAAAAGTGAAATGTAAAAGTTAAACATCACATTTTCTCTTGTGAAGCAAAACACTTATCATTAAAAACAAATCACCAACATGTCCATGCTGTCTAGATGCAATTTATGTATTGTCAGATTTTTGTTTAGATAATAGAATTTGTGACATTTTGACTATTTTTGAAATCTGCCAAGTCGGTGACTTCCTGAGTCTATTTGAGAAGCCACACACCAGGTCTCACTTCCAGACAATTAGCTCAGTGAGTTAGGAGCTGGATCACAGTGCCAAGGACTCTGGGTTCAAGACCCAACAAGGGGGATGAGTATGACACATCAAAACTACAAAGAGTCTTTGAGAAACAAATGTATAAAATTTTAGAGTCATGGTAGATGATGTTTGACGAATACATATCAGAATCAATGCAAGAATGGTATTTTAAACAACAGTTATTTACTTATGAAGCAAATCAATCATTCTTAAAAACAAAACATGGAGGTGGTGTTTAGCTCAGTTGGTAGAGCAGCCGCTCCATGAAAGAAAATACAGCCCTCAATGCAGGCGGCTGCGGATTGAATCCCAAATTTATTCCAATATTCAACCACTTTTACTTTTCAATTGCTGCAATACAATTTCCAGATGATGCAACCTGCAAAATGACTCAGCTAATGCTAAATGCAGATTGTAATATTAACTTCCTTGATGTCTTCCTATTCTTCTGCTTGTTGCTCAGAATTGCCTAAAAATGCCCGGACCCGACCCATCGCTGCGCAGCAGCTATAATTGTTTGTAGCAATTCCTGTCTGGCTCCCAAAACATTTCTTTATTAAATTAGATAAATATATCTCAACTTTCACACCCCGAATGAAAAGAATTTATCTAAAGACCTAAATCTGAAGGAGGACTGGGTCTCCCAAATTTTCTTTATTGGGCATCGAACATTTCCAAATTGGCATATTGGATAACAACATTCTCCGATAAAGACGGGCCCGTCTGGGCAACAATAGAACTCTCATCACATGCATCAATTTAACCAATCTCTCCGGTAATGGCTCCACTGTCACTATGTACCCACAGCAAGATTTTTTTCTAATCCTGTTGTCTCCGATTCCATTAGAATCTGGGTACAATTTCTCAAGCATTTTAATCTCAGTCAGATGAGTGGCCTTTCGTCTGTGTCCCATAATCATCTTTTCACACCTTCACAAACTGATTCGAACTTTGCTGGCTGGCACCGACACGGATTGGTCTTCTTTGATGATCTATTTAACGAAAATTCCTTCCTGTCTTTCGAATTCCTAGTAAAGGAACACAATATCCCAAAATCACACTTTTTCAGATATCTCCAAGTCCGTAGTTTTTCTTCCAAACGTTTTCATACTTACGCAAAGCCGCTAAACAAAGACTTTTCGCATTATTTGTTTAACTTAAATCCATGGAACAGGGGTCTAATCTCTAAGACTTATAATATAATTCAAAACATTGATCCTCCAACGCACACTAAAATATGACAAGCTTGGGAACGGGACCTGAGAATTACAACTACAGGTGACGTCTGGGTTAAATGTCATACACACCTCCTCTACATGCATAAGACATGGGTTGATACAATTTAAGATCTTTCACAGAATTCATTACTCTAATGACAGACTAGCCAAAATAGATCCATCTGTCCACCCCATCTGTCCTAGATGCCCTAACCCAGTGTCGCTAGGTCATATGTTTTGGTCCTGCCCCCTTCTTACAAAATTCTGGTGCTCCATATTTGATTACTTATCAGTTCTATGTAATACATCTTTCAAACCTAACCCGCTCACCGCTATCTTTGGAGTCACACCCATGGAAATGCATCTATCTATACAGCAAGAAACGTCTGTGTGTCTGTGGCTCTCTGACTGTTTGTCAGATCAACCTAAGCTTTCAGATATGGCTTGCGCATGGCACGATGGTGTGCATCCTTGATTTTGAAGTTTTTTGGATTAATATTCACAACATTATCATTAAAAGTTAAAATCCCACAGACCTCCGTGTAACCAATCTAGCCTATCGCGCTCTCGCTCGCAGCTATAGCCATGCCTCAGGGAATAAAAGCTCAAAGTATCCTACTGCTATACCGCTCTGGGTCACCCAAAACTTTGCACAGGCTTACCCCGGATGTCCACTGGATCCGTCACGTGCGCGATTCAGCCACGGCGCGGGTGCCGGAGCCAATCGCGGCCATTCAAGTCAATGTAAACTGCTCCACCAGAAGCGGCTCGGCGCTCCGCTCCGCTAAAAATACGCGGCAGGTCTATTTTTTGACGGACACCGCGCGACGACGCATCAATTTCCACAGACCAAATGAGTCAAACAGGAAGTCAGGCGCAGAAAAGGCGAGAGTATCCGGTCTTTTTTTTTCAAAATAAAAACACCCATGAAAACTTCGGAGCGTATTTCACATCGCTACAACAACATAACGTCAAAGTTTGTGGCCCCCGGCAGGTAGAGAAATCTTTTCTTTGTTTGTTGATGTCTTTTTACCTCCAGTGTTTCCGCAAATTATCGTGTGACATCATGATCTCGCGATCCGTCAATTCCAGCCACTCCTGTGCGCGCCGCTATAGATACGCTTCCAGTGGACATTGACGCCCAGCACAGGATGGAAAAGTCCGTGCCACAGCCAGACCACGCACGCGATGGATCCAGTGTACACCCGGGGTTATGGCATTCCCTTTCGTCCCTCCCCCATATAGGAATAGATGAAGTGGTGCAATTTGCATTAACATGACATGTTTCAGTAATCTCATGGCTAAGTAGTATTTCTTAAGTTTCACCACGCTGTTCTCATCTGCTCATGGTGTTTGCTGACATGGCTACAACATGGTTAGATTGACTAAAACATTGCCTAAACTTCCCATACCAAAGTATGGCTAGATCGGAAACGTTTGTTTTTCCTTTCAGGCGTGCAGGGTTACGTGCTTGCTAGCTAGCATTTCAAGATTGTTTCGCCTACGGAAAGCTAGGAAACCTAATGATGTTGCGTGTCTCTCCATATCTCAATGTACGTCCATGTCTTACCCAATATACAATTTGTCTATTAACACTATGTAAGGGTATGTACACCTCTTTGTACATCCAACCATCGAACACAGCCTCATTTGGCCATACATGAAAAATCTACTTTAGCTTCCACTTTTCTATGGAAAAACATACTTTCTACGGGCACTGCACTAGTATCACAAATACACAAAGAGAGCAGTAGCATTCAGTAGCCTCATAGCGCGCAGGCTGATCTTATTGAACTGGAAATCCAACAAATGCCCGCCCTTCATGTTTGTCATGTGACAAATTTGTGAGAGTGTGGTCTTCATTTATTGAATATGTGAAGGAGTTAAATCTCTAAAAAATCATGTTATTCAAGTGATATGTCTAGTTGATCTGCCTGACTGGTCCACTGATATTGTACTTCGGCATTAACAGTTTTAATAATGGATCCTCCCTTTTTTTCTTTCTTTTCCCATTCTGCCATGCTTTGTTTATGTGTAATTACCCTAACATCGCTATGGCCATTACCATGATTGGAATCTTGCCGAATGTCAATGGGTTTATTCATTTTTTTTTTTTTTATTATTTTTTTTATTATTATTATTTTTTTCATTCATTTTTATTATTTTTATTTTTTATTCTATTTTACTTAATCTTATTTTTTTAATTTTATTTTTATTTATTTATTTATTTTTTTGCTTTTCTCTTCCACTTGTGTGCTCTTGGTCCCAAGGGAGGGTATATGGGGAGGGTTATGGGGAGGTATATGGGATTATGTTCACTGATGTTCTGCATGTCTGTAAATTAGTGTATGTTTGTTTGTTCATATAATTGAAAACATGTTAAATAAAGTCATTAAAAAATGTAAAAAAAAGATTCCGTTTCAGTCCATATTTGTTGACATGTAGTGTTTGAAAAACAACATTTTCACTGAGGTTAAAAAAATCCTCGTCTTTCGCACATTCTGTACACGGAGTGGGGTGGTCTAACAGCAATCTAACAGTACTAGCACAGTAATATATATATATATTACTATATGACATTATTATCATTACCACTGCAGATAAACTCAGCCGCTAAGACAGCAGTTTTGTTCTCGCTGTACTGTCGCTCGGTTCCCAGCCGTATCACTTTAATTTTCGTGCAGTTCTTCTGAATAACAAAACGCTGAAGCATATTATTTATGACCTGTGATATGGTAGCCTGATAATCATTAAATATGCTCTGTGTGGGAAGTAAACCGCTTCAGCTTCCACACTCACTGCTCCTCTTGGTGGATAGACAGACTATTGCAACTGGTTTCTACAAATTAAACTTAGGGGCGTTACCAGCCGGCCTCGTATTCTCTACGTCATCGCGGGGGATCTACGAGCCCGGCCAGGTGACGACAGGGACCTGTCACGGATCGGTCACGGCTCTACCACGGGCCAAACGGAAATTTGAAGGTGGCTGCATCTGTATGTCTCAACCACTTTTCCTACCACTATACCCAGTGGAAAAACCTGACTCACCTCAAGAAGTCTGCTGTAGTAGGTGAAACCGTCCTCTCCGTCCCTGCGGCTGTCATCCACCTTGTACCTCCTGCAAGCCAGCAGCAGCTCATTGGAGCTGTACAGGGGGGCAGGGTCGATGGAATGGCTGTTGATCAGGCTGACCAGGTACTCTCGGTAGTGCTTCCTGGACAACAGTACAACACCATGTTAGCATGATCAAACACCAGAGCATGACAATGAAACTTTGAGCTGATGGCGTAACAGATGAAAAATACTTGAGTGGTGAGATTTTGTAATTTTACCTGGTAAAGGTAGTTTTATTCTTTGATGATAACATGGTAACATGATACATGATTTTGACATCAATTCTTAAGTATTGACTAGGACTTTTATCAACCTCAACTGCAGAGAGAACCAGGCTTTTGTTTGCAGACATATTAGAAAAGAGCTTTATTGTTAATTTGACCTGGTTTTAAGTAGATTTCATCAGAGTTTAGGTAAGAAGGCTACATGTTTACCTGTTGTCTCGATACATTTAGCATAATGTAATGTTAAGTAATTCCATCACTACAATGAGCTGCTGTCTTAACTTTCCTTTTTAAGTCCTTAATGCCTATCACATTTCAGCAGAAAAACAACAGCCCTGCGCTGCATGTCCCACATTGGTCAGCACAGTATGTATCACTCTGGTACTTCCAGTGGTGCTGAACTAAATGCCACCACCTTAGCTACAATGCTAATTTTGCTAGCAATAGATTACTCAGAGATTCAAACAAAGTTTAGTAACAAAGTTTGTAGCTACATGTTGATATTTCACCAAACAAACATCTTTTTTTATCTGGATTGAATCGAAGTAATTACTTGTTCACTCATCTTTCAATTCAAGCAGATGTCAACAGCATTCGACTCTGCCCCCAAAGGCCAGTGCAGCTCAGGTCAAATATAAGTAGCTTAACAGCAGTCAGAAACTAACAAATAGAGGTGATTGGTGAAGTGATTTTAATCTCAAAGTAAGGGAAGCAGCAGATTAGTGAGGAGTGTTGGGGAGGTTACTTTTGAAATATAAATAAGTGCTGCAGGACTGAGTCCTTTTACGTTTGTTCTACGACATGAAATAAATCACTAAATACCCCATTTGTAAAATCTGGAAGTTCTTACAATGTCTTAAGGGCGGTTGCTAACAAGTGGCTAAATGAAACTACAGAATGTCATGACGCCCAACACGGCTGTACAGCCTCAATGTGGTGGTGGCGTTGCTAAACAAGATTGTCTTGCTAAACAAAACATGTAAGTCTCATAAGCTTTTGTTTGCCTTATTTTCTGCAATAATCCAAAATCCAATGGAAAAATCCCATAGGCTTTTTAATGAGGGAACCAGGATTATGTTAACTTCCCTGTTGGCCTACAAATAAATGTCATCCCTGCAGCACTCTATAGGTTAAAGATTACTAGTTACCCTCTTAAAATGTAGTAAGTAATGTACTGATTTAATAAATTCATCAAAGTAATGTAACTCATTACCTTTGATTACTTTTTAATCATTTTTTTATTATAACCCTAACCCTAACAAATGTTTTAAAGTGGGCAATAAAGCTGAAAAATATCTGTTAATAGGCTATGCCAAAAGAAGGCATTCCTGTACAGACATCGTACAGACGCAAAGCAACAGAATTAACTTTATATTCTACATAAAAGCTTTTTACAAAAACCAATCAATCCGGCCTCACGCTGAACTCATTGAAAACCGGCACTTGGTCAGCTTCTGGTGTCAAACACAGGCAAAAAAAGCTGTCTTTTAGCCATTCACGTTATTGTGTAACGGCGCCTGGCAGCGCCAGGGGGAAACGTGGCGGGACAGCAAGGCAAGTCAAGGGGGTGAAAGTCCAAGTAGGGCGAGTGGGAGCAGTGGTGGATGGATCCAACAACCACTGAGGCTGGTGTTCGCTTCCTGTGAGATTTTAAAGCCAAACCCTGTTCATTTTTCCTAAACCCAACCACATGCTTTTGTTGCCAAAACCCAACTACGTGCGTGTGTTGGCTAGACGTATCCAAATGCATTTGTTGTTGGAGGAAAAAACATCTATTTGCCGTTGAATCGACGTAGTGTGTTTATTTTAAAAGAGACTGTTTGCAAACTGTACAATTTTTGTGAAAACAGAAGTGTATTGTAACAAAAGACAATACAGGTAACAGGCTGAGGTTGATACAGTTTCCTAGAATGTCAACAATCAACCCAGGGTACCTTACATGTCACGTCTCGACAAGAAAAGTCCATGTACAAACGCAAATATGTGATGAGGTTGAAGTGAGAACGTGTTGCAAGATTCAAATAACCCCCCTCCTAATCACCAACATTTTGACTGGTAACTTAAATTTAACTACATATTTTTTCTCAGGAACTCTAAAAGATTACAGTTAAATTTATCTTGCAATGCAACTGCTTAACTGCGTCATATGTAGCTAGTTACTCCCCAACACTGGTAGTGAGAATGACATCACATGACTGATAGAATTAGTGCTATGAAAATGCACATCATACTGGATTCATCATGTGAGCCATTACAGTACAAAAAAATTCCACACTCCAGGACCAGTTAACCAGTTGATTTATGGTAATTAATTTACATTGCTGAGACCTGGGGACACACTGACATCGCAAGAGTCATATTTACAGTAACAGTCATATAGGGCAAGAAACACCAGAACTCAATAAAATAAATGTGAATATACTTGAGATGTTTGTTATAATCATCCCACCATATTTTATAACTACATGCACCAAACATCAGTAAGTAAAGCTCTGCAAAATCAAATAGATAATAACATCACCTTTTTTCAATTCCGGTATACAGAGGTGGAAAAAAGTTTTCGGACACCCTTAAAATTTTACACAATCTCAAATATTATCATAAAATATTTGTGGAAAAATCTTTTTTGTGTTTCAAAAGGTGTGGCTGCATTAGACAGAACAAATACAAATGATATTTTTTTGTTTATTGTTTACAAGAAAAACTAACAAAACCAAATTCTTGACAGTTTCAATATGTCAGTTCTCAACATTGTCGATATCAAAGTCAACAAATAACAGAGAATGTGTTCAAAACTGAACAAAAAATAAATAAACCATCACATCATCAAATTTATATTAGTAGTCCTGCCATTAGCACGCAGTAGAGCTCTAATCCTGGCTGGCATGTTCCCCACGAGCCTTTCACACTGTTGAGGGGTAATCTTGTCCCATTCTTCTTGAATTACTGCTTTTAATTCTTCTAAATTCTTTGGTTTACGCTTTGAAACAGACCTTTTGATAATGCACCACAGATTTTCAATGGGGCTCATGTCCGGGGATTGAGCTGGCCACTCTAAGACCTGGATACTGTGCTCCTGCAGCCAAGTTCTACTGGCCCTGGATGTGTGGCAAGGAGCATTATCTTGTTGAAACATCCAGTTTTGACCACGGCGGAACAGTGCACATGCAGAAGGGAGAATGTGGGTTTCGAGAATGGCACAATACTTGGCAGAGTTCAATGTGCCATCACAGACAGTGAGATGACCAACACCAGCAGCACTCATGCATCCCCAAACCATGATACTGCCTCCACCATGCTTGACAGTGGGTACTGTACATGCTGGAGATAATGCTTCGCCTGGCCTTCTGCGTACCCTCACATTAGCAGGAGGAAGATAAAGCTGGAAACTGGACTCATCTGACCACAGAATCTTCTTCCAATTCCTGGCTGTCCAGTTCTTGTGTGCTTGGGCCCAACGACGCCGGGCTAACCTCTGTCTCTCATTGATCAGGAGCTTCTTGACAGCCTTGTAGGGCCTGAAGCCATGATCTAAAAGTCAGCCACGTACAGTGCGGGTGGAACGCTGGACACCAGTTTGGTTTGACCACTGCTGCTGAAGCTCCTGTGATGTCATTCGGCGTTTTTCCCTGCACATGCGCATCAGGATGCAGTCATTTCTTGTTGAAGAAACCCTTGGACGCCCAGATCTTGGTTTGTCTTCCAAGCTGTTGGTTCGTCTGTATTTCTGCAGAGTGTATCCAACTGCTGAAGGACTGCATCTGCACTTCCTGGCTATCTGGCGGCAGCTGTACCCTTCCTGGCTGAGAATCTTTATCTTCAGGCGTGTTTCCTGCATTAGCTTCCTTGTTTTAGCCATTTTTGTCTCTGAAGAACTTTCAAATGTGCTGACTTTATATAGACACAAAGCACGGCAACAAAAATTGTGTCTTTTAATAAAAAGCATGACCTTCATTAGTGGATCACTGGTACCATAATGACCCAATACTCAATACACTTTTTGTGTATTTTTGGAACCAATCAATTTTAAGTTTTGAATGGCTTTTTTTGGATTTGTTCAGTAATTTGGCTGTGACTGTACTAAAATATATTGCACTTGAAGACCTAAGAGTGATTCTTAATGCAATATTTCACAAATGCATGGGGTGTCCGAAAACTTTTTTCCACCACTGTACAATCAAAATGACTCACACTTACTTTATTATTTATCATTACACAAGGATTAGTACATCCTTTACTTGATTATATGTATGTAATCAAATCAAGTAATCAAGTGTACAGGATGTACTGTAATTTGATGTTATTATCATATTTTTACCCATTACACAGCTTTTTGCAGGTTACCTCTGGGTACCCCACTTGGTGCAGGACTCTGCATGAGGTGACTGTTCTGCTGTTTTTGACCTCTGACTGGAAATACAGATACAGATATGCCAGGCATATTTCATCTTCCCTATTTTCAACTTCAGTCTTAACAGCTCAGATATCAGCAAGCAAGTGTTAGTTTTCTCAGTTCAGTTAGCTATGCAATAGTTGTACCTGGCATTATTGGGTGTAAACCTTTAGTAGGAACTAATCTCTACACAAAAACTGACTGTTAATGTGGTGCAACCTGTTTGAGTTATGAATGTGTAAATCTCGTCAACACTTATGTTATAACTAGGGAACAGATAAAACAAAATCCAACACTGACTGAACCAAGTAAGTGATATGTACAGAAAACAAATATATAGATATGTTGAGAAACTTTGCTGTCCTAAATCACACTAATATCTGGAGCACACCATAGAAATCTCTGCAAAGCTGGTGTTGGGACCAAAAGGCAGGTGGAACCATAAGAGTGTTAACGAAGCATGACCGCTCAAACAGGTTGCACAGAGGTGGAAAATGACTGAACCGTAGGGAAACTCGGGAGCCTAAGACTTGTAATGTGGCACACATCACATGCTGCCTTGGAAATGAGATAAAGAAAAAGAATAAGAGAAATAATATTGAATAAAGTCATCATACTCGCAGAGTCCAGCATGTCCTGGTTGGGTATGAGCTCCACAAGCTGAATCTGGCTGCTGCCCCCCCTCATCCTTCTGCTCTATCACCCCACACAGACCTGAAAAAGAGAGGGATACAAAGAATAAAGAGAAAAAGGGAATTGCAAAAAAAAAAAAAGGTCCAAGACTCTCTCACAAAGATCAAATGCCCTGAAAAGGACATTGTGTCCCTATTCACTTTTACAGCAGACTTTTTACTATTAGTATGTAAGAATGTAAGGTTAGGATCAGTTAATTAATTCGGTTTAATTATCTATGAAGAATAATGGGAATGGTATTTGAGAGTTGTTATTAGGATTTAAAGTCAAAATCAGTAATGTTTAACAATATGCCATGCAGATCAACTCAACAGCCATGCTAGCTGCTCTGTGAGGATGTGCTGGGACACACAGGTGCTTTAAGCTTCCATTTCCAGTTAGTGTTGGAAGGAAAGCATTACAAAGTAATGCCTTACTGTAATTCCACTACTTTTGGCAGTAACTAGAAATGTAACAAATTACTTATTTCAAATTAAATGACGCAATTGAAATGACTGAAATTTAAAGGGGCTTGTTACTAGGCTTGGGCGGTATCACAGTATTACGGTATGCAAGGGTATTTGGAAATCCCGACAGTATGATTTTCAACACTAATAAATATAGCCACCAGAAGACAGTCAGACTGTTGGACTGACCACTACAAGACACCGCAACACCAAGAGGTCGAAGAATACTTGGCAACACTGGCTGTGTGAGCAGTGCGTGTGCCTCCTGGAACCTCTTTTTTTTTTCTTTTCTGCATGCATTTGGTGCACAGAACTGCAAACAGCTGGCCCGTAATGACTGAGCGAGACCGTGTAGAGAAACAGCATGTAGTGCCGCACAATCCTGCCATCATATACTGTATACCTCTGAAATTTCAGGAAGGTCTGGAGGTATGAAATATTAGATACCATCCAGGCTACGTATTAATTCTTACTTTTGTCTTGATAATAGCAGACACATGTAGCATATTGCTCAGATTTTTTCCCGGGTATGATCTAATGTCACTCACAGTGATGCGCTGTTCAGGTGAGCGGTGGTAAGCCCCTCTTTCTTGTATGTGTCTGTTTGAGATAAAGAGTGATGGGGAAAGGAGGTAGAAGGTGGACTGTTGCACGCAATGTTTCTGCAAGATTTGACCTGGAACCATGACATTTTCTAGAAGGCTAATCTTACCCAAATGGGTTTACCGGCGCATCACCGGCCAAGGTACATTAACACAATAAATGACGTGACTCAATCAATCAATCAATCGATTAATCAATCGATCTATCAACCAACCAACCAATCAATCAATCAATCAATCAATCAATCAGACTGTCACTGCACACAATTGCTGGAAGTTCAGACAACTTAAGCTTGCTTTCCTGGAAATATGGACATTATTTTTCCCTACACAAAGATGTGTCTATGGTTGGGAGTTGTAGTCAATGTGCAGGATTACTATTTAGACTGCAAAGGATACATTTCAGTGTGTTTATGTTTTTGTAAATAACTTATCATAACTATCGTAATAAGAAATTACTGTCAAATACCTGAGAAACAGTTGCTATTAAATTGTACTCTGCTGTGTATATTAAAACTCACTGATGTTTGATTTGAAGGCCAGTCAAGGCTACAATACATAGGCTGATCAGAAGTATTGTTTTATTGTTCCACTACTTAGTTTTCATCACAGTGATAATGTGTACAATTGTACATCAAATTTGACAGTTGTCTTGTCCCACACTGTGCCACAGCAACACTAACTCACAAACTGCAGTGGATCAAGTGCATGATCTAGTACAACTCTGGGCTGAAAGTGTGGTTGGGGGTGGATACAGTGGTCAGCAGCAGCACTCAGAGTCTGAGCCCTTCACTGTGGCAATGGGAGTCAAACAGGGATGCATCATCGCACCTATCCTGTTTGCCATCTTCATTGCTGCTATACTCTGCCTCATTAGTGAGGAGCTGCCACAGGGGATCCCAATCCAGCACAGAACTGATGGCAAGCTCTTTGACCTGAGCAAGTTCAAGGCCAAGAGCAAAATAAGACACACTACCGTCACAGATTCAGTATGCAGATGACAAGGTAATCATATCGCCCTCCGCAGAAGACCTCCAGGGCATCCTGAACGCCTTTGCCAAGGCATACAGAGCCCTCCACCTAACCCTAAACATCAAGAAGACCCAGGTCTTACATTAACCTCCACCCACCCCTCCTTGAGTGGACAACACCACTGTTGACAATGCTGGCTATCCTGGAAGGCTGACATTCACCTTGAGGTCAACCATCGCCTGACCTGTGCCAGAGGACCCTTTGCCAGGCTCAGAAAAAGAGTGTTTGAGGACAGAGATCTGAAAGTCCATACAAAACACCTTGTCTACAGAGCTGTTGTCCTCCCCACCCTGCTGTATGGAGCCAAGTCTTGGACCACCTACAGCAGAGCCCTGAAACAATACCACCAGAGAGATCTTTACGAAAGATCCTCGGGATCAGATGGAAGGACAAACACTGGTGAGGAAAGCTAGCTCTGTAGTTTGCACAGAGCTGGAGCTGTTGATGGCAGAGAGAAGGACCCAAACTGTTGCCTATTATAGACAATGCCTGCCACCCTCTGCACAGCACATTCACTGAGCAGAGGAGTATGTTCAGTGGCAGAGTGCTGTCTCAGTCCTGCTCTAAAGACAGACTGAGGAAGTCTATTGTTCCACAGGTCATATGTTTTTTAACTCCTCCAAGTGATGGCGGGTTGAAACTAACTGAATGCTGCACTGCATTCTGTCATTAGGCTGCTGAAATGTCAGTCAGTTATGTTAACCTGATGCACAATCTGCATCTGTCATTTTTAATATATTTATCTCTAATTTGTATTTTTTGTTATTCATTGTATTCATTATTATTGCACTGATTTTACATATTAATTTCATCCCCCTATAGCAGTACCTGTTAACCATTTAACCATTTGCACTATTCGCACATTTATTACAGTGACACAGCTCTCAGTAGTAGTCCTGGTGGCTAGACTATCATTTCACTGTTGGATGTGTTTATTCCTGTGTTTCTATTCTTTATCCCTGTGTGTATCAGTGTTTTGTATGTGTCGCATAAGCTATTTGATGCTTACATTTCTCTACGGATTGAGAAAGAAATAAAGAAAGGAGGAAGGAATGAAAGTACCATGGATATCTGTGCAAAATTTCATGGCAATCCCTGAAGTAGTTGTGGATTCTGAACCAAAGAGGTGGACTGACTAACAGACTGATTATGGCATCTCTGGAACCACGCTGCTAGCATGTACTGATCACTACACACCACCATGACTTTCTCATGACTTCCTACAGGAGGCTACTGAACATGCTGGTTCAAACCAAAAAGCTCCTCTAATTTTCATGGTGGGGGATTTAGATTTAAAACTAGAATCACTGCTGAAAACAGACATGGATATAAACATGACATTTACTTGCATATCATATGCAAGTAAATGTCATACTGATTAATAATATAGTAAACTATTAATATATAATGCGATTTTATAGACGGCTTCTTTTAGAGTCAGAGTGGGCAGATGTCTTGAGAACACTACAAACACATTCAGTAGTTAAGTAAGGACAATAACAGCCTTGTGAATAAAATAAAACAATATTCTCTACGATTTTCTGCAACACCAACTGAATGCATGTAAATTCCCATGACAAAAAAAGCGGAAAGAACCTCTTACAGTCCTGGTACTTAGGTTCAAAGGATTTTGCAAGAACAGTGATGCTATTCCCAAAGGTGTTATTGAATGAAAGTCTGATTTCACTTCAAAACTCTGAACGGATCAGTTTAGGCCCACATATGATCCAGCCAGGCTAAGACAGTGCCATTGCCATGACATTGAAAACTCTGGCTTTAGGCTCAACATACCCCATTAACCCATTAATGTCGCTTAATAGTTCAATGCTCTAGCCTACCTGTCTGTGTTCCAGGAGGAGGTTCAGTGTTGAAGGCCACTCCATTATTCTGGGAGTCACAAAGCATTGGAGAACAATGGTAACTCACATTAGACTATTTTACACAGTTTTCGATGATACCCCTCAGATGCAAAACACAACACTGAAATCAACAATTCACAAAACATAACTACATTACAGAAACCACAACAACAAACTGAATACACAACTTGTTTCAAAGAACACAACAAAACATAAAACAGAGTAACATTCTAGAAAGCATAACAACGAAACAGGAAATACAACATTTTACAAATGTGATTTCTGCTTTGATGTTGTTTTCTAAAATTTCTTCAGCAGTGTCCGACTCAGAATTATGTCAGTCAAATCAGATTCAGCTATTTAATACGAAAATTCGATAATTTTTTTTTTTACTCATGTAATACAGTAAACAAGCTAATGGTGCTAATGATGGATCGGAATGTGCACCAACACTTTTTACCAACACTAGATATCAAACAAAAGCCAGAGACTGTATCTTTTTAAGTTGCTGTGAGCTGTAAATTCACCACTTCTAAATAGAGCAGAATAGAGAAGATAATGTTATCTCAGAGCTTGACAGTGCAGAGTTTCTCCTCCTCTTTTCTGCTGCATCGTGTACACAGCTATCTGTACCAAAAAGTAGAGTGAAAGTCTAGAAAGTCTACAGAGTGCTCACTCTGTAGCAAAATCTTGGGACCAGAACCTCCTGGCAAACAAAAGAAAAGAAAGTCAAACAAACAAATCTTGTCTGCTCTACTTTAAGAGATTTCAGTTAACTGAGGGGTCTGCGACTGACAATTTAAATTACCGACTTTGACCTAAGGGCAGGTTTTCACATGCACATGATACGCGCACGCGCGCATGTGTGTGTGTCTGTGTGTGTGTGTGTACCTGCAGTAAACCCTGTAGTCTGGAAGGTTCCCAGTCTCTCAGATAGAAAAGGCAGTCTCTAGGATGATGGGCATGTAATCCAGAAACACTGCACTCGTCCACTGCGCAGGTCTGATAGGAAGACAGGAGAGGAAATGCCTGTCACTTGTTCAGGTATGTCAAAGGTTAATCGCTGCTATGGTACCTTAAGCGACATTTGGTAACTTCTAAGAAACTTTATGTCAAACTTGCTGAAACTGTCACTATTTTCTGAAAGAAGTACATGAGACTGAGTCTGTGAAAAAAATATGTTCCTCCTCCTACTGCCTCTAATGTCATTCGCTAGAATCAGACTGCGATGTGGCAGAAACAACCAATCAGAACCGAGGACTCTCTGACACAGTTGAACTGCAGTCAAACTGTCAAACTAGGCATTCCTTCATTCATTCTATGGAGTTAAAATGCCAAAAACCTCACAAACACACATAACATGTTTTACTCACGCCCAACGATCCACAAACAAACTCAGTGTGGTTTGCAAGTACAAAGCATCACAATAAAAGCCTCCCGTTACTTTGTTATTTCAAACCTGTCAGTGTGAAGCAGCGAGCAGCAATGTGTGTTTTGTTTTAGCACCATCTGAGGAGTCGTGTTCAGTTACTGCAGATAAATGTGTGTGGACTGAGGTCGTCTTCACTTCAAAATCCCGTCTTCAGACCAAGACTTATCAAGTTATTAACGTTGTATGTGGCCATAGTTGAATCTTTGTTGGCGGCCTTAGATTGAATCAACAACGCCACCTGCTGTTGTGAAGTGCGAATTACAGGATACTTCTTAGAATGTCACGTGACTTTTGGCAGTAATATTCCGCCTTGCAGATCCACACACGAACGGTTTCTGATGCACACACGAATGGCTTTCACTTTTACGTAGTTGTAGAATAGTTTTTTTGTACTTGAGGGATTTTTTTGTAGTTGAAAGATTTTAGTTTGTACTTGAAGGATATTTTTTTGAACTTGAAGACATGTTTGTTTGTATGTGTAAAACATGCTGTATTTATTTCTGAAGCATGATGTATTTGTTTGATAGGTATGTTTCTTATTTGCAAAACAAAATGCATTAGTTTGTGAATGATGTTTTGTATTTGCAAACCACACTGAGTTTGTTTGTGGATCGTTGGGTGTGAGTAAAACATGTTATGTGTGTTTGTGAGGTTTTGGCATGATTTTAACTCCATAACCTACACGCTACGGTAAGCAGTGAGCAGCCGAGCGGCGGCCGCAGTGGAAACAAACTCAAAAATGACTCGAGCTGACGGCAGCTACACTCGTTACTGTAAGTGGAATTAAACCTTAGCGAGTAAGAAGCCAATAATTTATCAATACATGTGCTCAGCAAGCATGAACATGTAAACATGTAGACAGCGATATTCAATATGCTCCGCCCACAGTCTCTCATCCACCGACACTAATGTTATGTCTTACACGCTGATTTAGACAGCAAGCGAGTTCGGCTAACAGCGAATTGTTACTAATAAGCTCTAATGACAGCTGTCTGTATGTAGACTAACTTAGTTTGACTCTTATCTTAAAATACTTTTAAACTTAGCTGCTGGCTGAGACAAACAGCCCTTCCTCTCTCTACCAGCACTAATGTTATGTTACCAGCCAACAAGCTGGTGGAGGGCACGCGCTGAATCATCTACGTCATCAGCCTGATTTGAATACATTTTCCGGAACTTTGAGATGCGGTGGAAACGCAAACCACACAAATTACCAGGAACTCTTTTACCCAGGTAAATAAGTTCCTGGTAATAAAAGTTCCTGCATTATATATTAATAGTTCCTGTTGGTGGAAAAGGGGCTTTAGAGTCACCAATTGAACTGCATGTCTTAAGACTGTGGGAGGAGGCTGGAGAAAACCCATGTTGACACAAAGGGGACATGCAAACTCCACAAAGAAGGGCTTCCCCACCCCAGGGTCCAAACTCCCCATCCCGAGGTTCAAACCAGGAATCCTTTTGCTAAGAGGTGACAATAACACTCGGAGGCTTTTCAATTACCTGGTTAAATGAAAAAAGCTCCTGCGGTGGGAAAGGGGCTATAGCTAATCGCCGCACCACTGAGCTGCCGTCAAACAGCGCTTAACAAACACAAATCCTGTTTAACTATCTTGACCAACATGTCAGCCAGGTCACAAATGTTCTCATTTTACAGCTACACAGTCACTAAAATATGTTTCTGAAAACATTTGAGGTGAATATAGGGAACGCAGAAACAGAATCTGGATTCGTGTCCGATCAGCGCTACCTAGTTTAACAGTTTGACTGCAGTTCATGAGCAGTGGTTGACATGACTGACAGCTGCGTAAAAGACTCCTCAGCTCTGATTGGCTGTTTTCATTCACATGCAGTGAGACCATTTGAAATGCTACAAGGTAACAGAGTAGGTAGGAGTATGATTGTTTTTTACACATATCTGTCTCATTTAGTGCTGTGTGAATATAGTTAGAGATTAAACAAAATGAAAAGAAAAGTAATTTAAAAAAAAAAAAGTTGCCATGAGAAGCTTTAAGCTACATTCACACCAAATGTGTGTGAAACATTTAATTCTAACCGTGAAAAGTTCACTCCTTTTAGTAGGTTAGATAACACTGTCATTCCAGGTGGCACAAAGTCATCATTAGAAAAATGTTACCTTTTTTATTAAGGACTAATATTTAGAGAAGTATAATAAGACAGTTTAAACATAGTTAAAAAAGTAACGAGTTACCGCACTGCAGTTGTATGCCTCCACGCACCAGTCAAGTTTTTCTTACAGTTTACATCCATGCCTGTGAAAACATGGATGCTTCACACACATCTTCCCCCAACAGCACAGAAGATCTATATAATCAGCACAGTTGCAAGGTGGACTAAGTATCTGACAAAATGTCTCAAAGGTCACTGTGACCTTGTCTGTCTCATTCTCATGGACATGATATCTCAAGAACGCCTTAAGGGAATTACTTTAAATTTGACCCAAACATCCACTTGGACTGAAGAATAAACTGACTAGAATTTTGTGGTGAAGGTCAAAGGTCAAGCTCAGTGTGTCCTCACAAAATATGTTTTTGGTCATAACTCAAGAATTCTTATGGTAATTACGACAAAACTTCACCCAAATGTCTAACAGAATAAAACGTGATGACGTTTTATATCCAAAAGGTCAAAGGCCAACTTTACTATGACATCATAATGTTCTGCATAAAACACCTTTCTGCCCTTTATTAATGCCATATCTCAGGAACAGAAGGGGAGATATATGGTCAGATACTGAATTGATGACACTAATCTTGAAACTGTGCTGATTGTATAGATCTTCTGTCGGAGGGGAAGACGTGTGTGAAGCATCCATGTGTTCACAGACATGGATGTAAACTGTAAGAGAACCTTGACTGATGTGTGGAGGCATACAACAGTGGGGTGGTAACTCCAGTTGTTACTTGTCAGAGCAGCTAGCATGGCTGTAGATGCTTAGGACCCTGTTGTAATTTGTCAAGTGCAATGACGTGTGAGCTAAGTGGCTCACAGAAAGCATATGTGCCCCCGCCTGTTATGTTAGTTCATGTATGAACAGCAATGCAGAGTGCAAAAAGGCTGATGGAATTGAATACAGATAAGAGGCCTTTATTTAAAACAGAGACAGACCGTCATTTCCCCTGAAGTTTATTTTATCATATTTTAGTGAAAAGCCTCTCTGTTTTCTCCTCCTCTGCTCCTGTTTTTGGTACTGCAAACTTTAAGTTCTGTATTATGTACATTCCCATAGCGCTAATTCCAAAATCAGCACAACATCAATCAGTACAATGGTTTTGTTTTTTTTTTGTTTTATTTTACCACGCATTATAAACAATATGTTTTAAGTTTGACCATTTCTTGAAAACTGACTTTTATTTGATACTTTATGGTAATCTGCAAGGTGGTGGTCAAACAAAGTGAAACAGGGATTACAGCCTTTATGTGGGAAGATTTGGGCATTTGCTTATGCTAATGATTGATTGCCAGACACGCACAATTTATGAAGTAATTATATTTACTGGGTAGTAATGAATGGTGACATGCAGACCAGCATTCCATCTAATAAAATGGAATACTTTCTTCATTACTATTTAGATAATAACATGAAAACGTGACACAGGACTACAGTATGTGTCAGACTTACAGTGTGGAACGGGTTGTTACAGCCACTGCAGAACTGGTAACGACACTGTGAGCAGCAGAAATGCATGCAGCCTCCTTTAGACAGCGCATACTGAAAGCGACAGTTAGGACAGGCTAGATGGAGGAGAAGCGGACAGGCAGGATGTGAATGGTGAGAAAGAGGAAGAGGGAAAACAGAGAGGACAGAGGCAGTGTCAGTACATTAAGGAACATTTTTAAATCTAGTGAACAAGTAAGCAGACAGTGTGCATAGATTATTCATTCACTGAATTAATGGGTTTCACACCTGTGACTCCTGTGGGAAGGTCAAAATGAAGGCAAACTGCCTCACTTCAAGGATTTGGTGTCATTGGGGGCTGAGCATGTGCCAGGAAACTGACCCTTTACTAAGCCCCTCCCCCGAACAGACACTGTTCCACTGCACCTTAACTACCTTAGCTAGGCACAGGAGGGCTGTCAAGCTTTCAGAGCAAGGGAAAATACCAAAACAGTGCTCATATACACCGAACAAGTCCAAATGAGGTGTTGTATCTATCTAGCTTGGCATGCTAGCAAACAAAGATGGTTGAATATAAATTTTAATTAATATTAATTTTAAGTTACTTTTGTTTTAACTTAAAGGAAGGTGACAAGACCCCAGAAACAGCGCCAGGCTTCGAAGCCAATTTAATATAGTCGCCAAAAGTGAAATTACACCATGTGGATTCTTGACATGATGCCACTGGGCCCAGAAAGACTTACTAACATTTTGACAGTTTAGAAGAGCCGCATGATTAAATTATTTTCTCTGGGATGCATGATAATATGGGCCGATGCTGGCTTTGAAATTATCTATCGGAATTGGCCAACATGCTTTTTCTTATTTATTTTTTTCTTATTTTGAATGAATATTACACACACTGAAAAGCAATTTGTTTCATGTCTCATTTGCTGGTGGGCCACCATGATCAGAGTATGCATGCATAATCCAATCCAATATTATGCTTCCTTAATTTTATCCTCATTCAATTTAGGGGAGAGCTAAGCCAGAAGTTAGCCATTTGGTTGGTGTTAGTTTACTTTCTCGGCCTCGGCCGCACTTGGCCGCCTTGGCTAGCTTAAGTCTTCAGTGCGCCTTTTCTAGGGACCCCATAACGTGGAAGATCTGGGTAATTTCAAACTGTGGTAATAGAGTTTTTTTGGCTTCATGCGCCACTGAGCAACTTTCATAGGAATAAACAGGCTCCTGCCTCCAACCTTATATCCATGTCTCTTAAAACATCCATGGTTGAAAACCATTATTGTTAGCTGTGCCAACTAGCAGTCCATGATGAGACCACCGAAAAAGTATATTGTGGATGTAGCTCTTAATTTCTCTCTGATATTTCAGAACTACTGCCATTATTTCCTTTGGAATATCTCTTACTTATACTGAAAATGCCATATTGACAAAATGGGTGTGAAAATTTGACAGGCTTGACAACAGTTACCGAGGGCTTAGCAATGGGTCAATAATTGAAGGGCAGGAGGAATTATCATTACATTTCCCCTCAACATAGAATACAGACCAGATTTTACAGACATGTCTGATGACTTCACTTTAAATTACCATCAGAACCTGCCTAAAATCCATCCAGAGATAAACTCCATGACTTTTTGTTTGGTTTAAGCTCTCTCTCAGTTCAACCAGCTTCTGCTTGAAGCACTCTGAAACAGCTGACATTGTGGTTCTCGACATCTGCAGCTCAGAAACACTGGTGAAAAAGTGGAAGTACTGTACAACCCACCAACTTCATTTTCATTGTACAGTGGTGGAAAAAGTTTTCGGACACCCCATGCATTTGTAAAATATTGCATTAAGAATCACTCTTACGTCTTCAAGTGCAATTTCTTTTAGTATAGTCACAGCCAAATTACTAAACAAATCCAAAAAAAGCCATTAAAAACTTAAGATTGATTGGTTCCTTAAAAATACATAAGAAATTTTGAGTATTGGGTCATTTTGGTACCAGTGATCCACTAATGACGGTCATGCTTTTTATTAAAAGACACAATTGTTGTTGCCGTGCTTCGTGTCCATATAAAGTCAGCACATTTGAAAGTTCTTCAGATACAAAAATGGCTAAAACAAGGAACCTAACGCAGGAAACACGCCTGAAGATACAGATTCTCAGCCAGGAAAGGTACAGCTGCCGCCAGATAGCCAGGAAGTGCAGATGCAGTCCTTCAGCAGTTGGATACACTCTGCAGAAATACAGACGAACCAACATCTTGGAAGACAAACCAACATCTGGGCGTCCAAGGGTTTCTTCAGCAAGAAATGACCGCATCCTGATCCGCATGTGCAGGGAAAACCGCCGAATGACATCACAGGAGCTTCAGCAGCAGTGGTAAAACCAAACTGGTGTCCAGTGTTCCACCCACACTGTACGTGGCCGACTTCTAGATCATGGCTTAAGGTCCTACAAGGCTGTCAAGAAGCCCCTGATCAATGAGAGACAGAGGTTAGCCCGGCGTCGTTGGGCCCTAGCACACAAGAACTGGACAGCCAGGAATTGGAAGAAGATTCTGTGGTCAGATGAGTCCAGTTTCCAGCTTTATCTTCCTCCTGCTAATGTGAGGGTACACAGAAGGCCAGGTGAAGCATTATCTCCAGCATGTACAGTACCCACTGTCAAGCATGGTGGAGGCAGTATCATGGTTTGGGGATGCATGAGTGCTGCTGGTGTTGGTCATCTCACTGTCTGTGATGGCACATTGAACTCTGCCAAGTATTGTGCCATTCTGGAAACCCACATTCTCCCTTCTGCACGTGCACTGTTCCGTTGAGGTCAAAACTGGATGTTTCAACAAGATAATGCCCCTTGCCACACATCCAGGGCCAGTAGAACTTGGCTGCAGGAGCACAGTATCCAGGTCTTAGAGTGGCCAGCTCAATCCCCGGACATGAGCCCCATTGAAAATCTGTGGTGGATTATCAAAAGGTCTGTTTCAAAGCGTAAACCAAAGAATTTAGAAGAATAAAAGCAGTAATTCAAGAAGAATGGGACAAGATTACCCCTCAACAGTGTGAAAGGCTCGTGGGGAACATGCCAGCCAGGATTAGAGCTCTACTGCGTGCTAATGGCAGGACTACTAAATATTAATTTGATGATGTGATGGTTTATTTATTTTTTGTTCAGTTTTGAACACATTCTCTGGTATTTGTTGACTTTGATACCGACAATGTTGAGAACTGACATATTGAATCTGTCAAGAATTTGGTTTTGTTCGTTTTTCTTGTAAACAATAAACAAAAAAATATAATTTGTATTTGTTTGTGTCTGTCTAATGCAGCCACACCTTTTGAAACACAAAAACAGATTTTTCCACAAATATTTCATGATATTATTTGAGATTGTGTAATTTTATTTTATTTTTTTTTTCCACCACTGTATTTCAGAAAATAAAATAAAGCCCAGTTCGGACTAAAGATTCACAGCGAGGCAAAATCTTTTTAGAATGTTGCGAGAAAAGTTTCAGGGGTGTGAACTGGCCGGTCTGAGCTTGACTCAAACCTGCTGATGGTGTCACCTGCAACCCAGCTGTTCAAATCACTGGCAGCTGGTTTTAGAATGTAAAGCACATCACCTGTTTCTACAGTCAATGTTTGTTTGCTGGGGCAGGTGCTCCGTCCCCGCCAAGCCCTCCGTTTCTGTCCTCACAGTCTGCTGGTGTTGGACGGCGGGTCGTTGCTGCTGCTCGCTGTATGTACTTATACCCCCTAACACACACACATTCTTACTGACTGATTAATTGATGCTGGTCATTTCTATAATTGTGAGAGATTTACTATGAATACAGTCCATTTGATGATACTGACATGTAGATGTCTTCAGGCCAGGGCTCTTGCCAAGCATAAGAAATGTGGGGCAGATTGGACTATGTATACTCACGTTACAGCAATCTCCTGTTTTATGGCAAAAAGCGTAAAATGGCTGACACAGCAACCTCATTTCATGAAAACTACAAATTTGAGCAACTTTTCATTTTAGCAACTTTGTAAAGGTTTTACAATTGTCCTGAACAAATTTAAAATTGGTCTGATTAATTCTCTAGGAGGTGTTCTTTGTATAGCATTTGGAAAAGTAAATTCAAAACTGTTTTCCTGATTGGTGGCCTCTAAGAGGCTTTTTTGTATGTCTGGAGATGTTAAATATACTTACCAAATTTCTTCCATCTGTGTTAAATTTAAAAGCAGGGGCTTTTACTTTGGAAACTATCAAGGGGCATAATCAGGCCAACCTGCCCCACTCATGCAAGAGACTTATATCAGATATCTGTTTTCACCTCTTCTGACAAGTGTGCAAAGTTTCATGAATTTTTTTAGCACCCCAAGCTGCTAAAAATGCGCTTAAAGGCTACAAATAAAAATTATTATAATTCCTTGCATTACAACAGGTTCTCACACTGCCTTCAGGCCCTAATGAAGTTGGGTTTGGGGAAATGCATACTGGTGGGTGTGTGCTGCCTCTGGAGTTTACCAGTCATTGCAATTATGCTTAATTAGATATGGGCTGGAGAAAATAGCGTCGTCTACCAGCCAGCTGGTTACAAGCTGTGTTGTTTTACATAGATCACAAATCTATTATTTGTGCAGCCCTCCCTAAAGTGAAACATCTTATTCCCCTCAACAACTGCTGTTAGCGAATAATACTGTAGAAATCTATGTGTGTGTGTGTGTGTGTGTGTGTGAGAGAGAGTGCCTGCTTACTGATGCCGTTGTCTCTGAGGTATCCAGCCAGGCCCTGTCTCTGATACTCTGGATCATTCTCTCTCTTCCATGACTGGTACTGTTCACAGGACAGGCCTGCATGCTGAGACTCCCACTGCAGACACAACAAACAAACATCCAGTTCAAAGGGAACTACATTTTTATATTACGTTAGGTTGAATCGACCCATTATGTTAAAAATTAAAACAATACCAAAACTATTCAGCACTAGTTCAGTTAACTTAAAATTTGGTTATAGTTTTATGATAAAACAACTTTGAATTTTTAAAGTGTAATATGCAGTGCTGTCTCAAAGTCTCAAGCTTGTGATGTCAGTAGCTGCTCCATAGACAATGACTAAGGAGACTTATTTTTTGGACCCACAGATTGATTCTTTTCTGTTCTATACAATAATGAGCTTTATGCCATTGTGGTGCTCTCAGCTTTGAAACATAAAATATATCCATATACACTGATCAGCCAAAAAAATCGGAACTATTGCCGGGTGAAGTGAGTAACATTGATCATCTTGTTACAAAGCAATGCTCCCCTGGGGAACATTTGTGTCCAGAAATTCATGAGGATGCTACTTGAAGTGCTCCACCCAACCAAACACTTCTGCAGATCAAGTATCGCTCCTCATGGCAGCAGCACAAAAACTGTTCAGTAACGTGACAAAAATCTAAAGGCATTGACCTGGCCTCCAAATCCCGCAGATACAAATCTGATTGAGCATCCATGGGACGTGCTGGTACCTCAGAGGTACCCCTAATCTACAGTGGGGCCTCCCTGGATCAGACTTGTCTCTGACATGTCAAGGCATGGACATATGACCTCTGGAAGGTGTCCTGTGGTGTCTTGCACCAGGGTGCTGGCTTCGGATCGTTTGAGACGTGTCAGTTGTGAGGTGGGGTACCAGCACTTCCCAAGATGCTTTTTGTAGGGCTGCCCCCTGGTAGTCGACCAAATGCAAGTCGACCAGAAAGGTCATTAGTTGGCAAGACTTCATTGGTTGCTTAGTCACAGAAAAACAAACAAACAAACAAACAAACAAACAAACAAACGCAAAAACAAACATGAAACTAGAATCTGTGCCTTGTCAGAGTAAATCAAAACCTATATGACTGGACCATGCGGGAATTTCATTTCAAAGGTAAAACACATGGAGTGGCCATGCTCAGCAGTCAGCTAGGAGTCACGTTAATTTACAGGGCTGGTACCTGTAGTTATTACACAAGCTAGTTAAGAACATGTTGGGCAGGAAATCCAAAGTGTGAGATCATTTTGAGAAGGTGAAGGACGAACCCAAGGTGATATGTAAACTCTGCAGGCTAACATTTGCCTAGTATTTGTTGACTACAAACATATCACCTGAAACATGTAGCTACATGCCCATTAGCTACTTAGAGGCCTATATTAATGAAGGTTTATTAGTACGTTTTTTTATTTCTCTGTAATGTAGCAGAGTGTTAACAATGTTGCTATTCTTTCTCAGACCTTGAATTCAGAGAATTCTGTTGCCCCGCCCAAAATATATAATTTAATAATTGAATTAATATTGTAAACATGCAGGTGACCACTGGACTGATGGCCCTAAATGACAACTGTTGGTCGACTAGGAAAATTCTTAGTCAGGGGCAGCCCTAGAATTTTGTAACGTTACCTTTGTTGAATGTTGCTGTTGTTCTAGGCTTCATAAGAGTAGAGAAAACTCCACTAGCTGCTAGGCTAATTTATGCAATGTAAATGGTCATAGTTGAATCAGTCAAACTCAGACCCCCAAGAAAGCCGCTCAGTGGCCACTCGCGGTATTGCAGCTAAAAAAAATCCCCTGCCACCCAGAAAGCATTTTCTCTATAGATCACCACTGCAAAAGAGACATCTGTAAAATTGTAGACAGAACACCTTGAACTGTAAACAAAGTAAATTACAACTCTTTCTATTCAGAATTTTTTGAGCCATCATGGTTTTATATTTGTAAAACTTTCCTCAAGCCAAGAAAAGTTATTAAAAAATCTGTGACATTATCACAATGTATAGTCTATGAACCAAGCGGGAACTTCATGCAGGCGGGGCCAGCAGGAGAAACACTACTGTGCATATTCTGGGCTGCATACAGTGGAAGTAAACCCAGAAACTAGAAAACTTTTTT
The DNA here is from genome assembly GCA_019142605.1 of Cephalopholis sonnerati. Taxonomy (NCBI): domain Eukaryota; kingdom Metazoa; phylum Chordata; class Actinopteri; order Perciformes; family Serranidae; genus Cephalopholis; species Cephalopholis sonnerati. The sequence goes on along the minus strand of JAGQAX010000010.1, from coordinate 39,332,789 downwards.
GGTGTGTACGTCAGGCGAGCAAATCCATTGGAATCAATAGGTGTCTAGGTATTATTAAAGTCTGTGGTCAAACTTTAGTGCAATTCACCGCCATCACTAACTAGCGTTTTGGAGGTGCAACTGCAGAGAGACACAAATACACCTCTGCACAAGTATAAATGCTTACAACAGCAAAGGACACTTGCGGATGCAACTGTGTGGGGTCTTTGTAGAGCCTACGCACACCTACAAATCACCCTTAAGACCACAGGAAAAATATTTATGAATTTTGAAAATGAGCTCAGTTCCCTTTAATTTCAAATTTTAGAAGGATAGAAAAAAAAAGAAGGATGAAAAGTAACAAGAGACTAACATTGGTAATCTGTTAATAACTTTAAAAAGATTAGTTGATATCAATGAGCACACAGGCGTGTATCAGGCATGATGTAAAGAAAGACTAAATCCAAAGCTCTGAAAGCTAATGAGTTAGTTGTCAGTGAGGTGCACACAGACATGTTGTGTTGTATTCAACTAATCTGAGGATTATGTGATGCTCGGTGTCCTGGCTGTGTGTTTACAAGAGTCATAAACTGCTATGCACTGAAAAATAAAACTGTCTTTGCAGGAGTTAAGATTATTTGTCATTAAGCCAAAAACACAGTATGAGATTGTATTATCACAAATTCCTTGCACAGTAGGCAGCTGATCCCTCTGCTGTTTTTTTCAATACAAGAAGGCTGGCACGGAAACTAGGCTATTTTGAATAATTAGCACAATGGATGAATGAAAATATATTGATAACAATCTTAAATATTTAACAAAAACAAAAAGGTGTTTAAATAACTAAAAGCATCAGCACATTAAGAAATTATTTGTGTGTCAGAGAGGCGGGGAAACTATGAAGCTATTCATTTATGTGTATAAGCTAATTAAGTGTACAATGAAAACCTAATTCCTTTTATTCTGGTGCCAGCACCTGCCACTAAAGATGTGCATTAGGGTGTGGAGATGTTGCACACATCCTGCTTATATTATTAATTATTTATGACAGTTTGGCAGGGCTCCAAAAGGTAAAATTTCACACAGCACATTTTTCAATATTTATGCAAATTGAAGTCAAGTCTTAGCTTTCTGCTTCAGAGACTCAGGTTGAGTCTCGCAGCAGGAGAGTACAAGTGGAGTTGCAAGTACTCATTTTCACAACTCAAATCCTAGTCCCAAGTCTCCAGCTCTCAAGACGTGATTCCTGCGTCACATGAACAAAGACATGAATAAGATGCTGAAAGATGAGTCAAAGAAAGTGTCTAAGTTTGAACTTAACTGTCTACCCTGCTGCTAAGCATTTAACAGAGCAAAATATTGATATCAGTCATCAGCTGATGTCTGCTACATACTGTATCTTCCTCTCCTACATCTCCTCCCAGGTGCTCTTTGGATGAATGGAGGAGGTGAATTAAGTGGACATGTATTTCTCCAACAGATGGAAGAGAACAACAGAACCCTCTGGGTGACAGTTACACAGTTGCCGGTTTATTTGGTACACCTAGCTAAAACTAATACAATACAATAGACCAGCAATAATGAACGGTGGGAGTACTGACTTTATTTGGATAGTTTTCCAACAGATAGTTCAGAGTATTTGCTACATTTCAACAGCTTACTAGTATGTAAAGGCTTATCAGCGTATTATTCTATAGGTCGGTGTTAATTTCGTTGCTGAAAACCATAATGAAAATGTTTAGTCAACAACCTTTTATCCATGTTGACAGCGAGATGACGAAGAGCTAAAAATAGACCTTGATAACAAAAACTAAGGAGAAATCTGTTTCATTTTCAATGATGAGATAAAATATGACGAAAATATTAGTGGTGGACTATCAGACAAGCCGAGAACACCCATGCTTGTGATTACCTTCAAATGCAACATGAGCGACAGGCTGGTAAAACTCCAGTAGATAGTCTGCACCAGGATGTTTCACTAGCCAGCAAAAGCACTCACAGTGGAGCAAAGTCAGCTGTTGGTGTGAGTTGTGAGCTGTAATATAACAGTAAATAATCAGCCGTGTGTGTCTGACTGTGGATGGTGGAGCTGCTGAATGGATCTGTGGAGTGTGTTAAGCCTAGTTCACAATACACGATTTTCACCCTGATTTTGAGGTCGCAAAGAGTCTTGAGAGTCATTAAGAAGTCCTGGGGTTGGAGATGAGTCAGCAGATAGTCTGCCACGACGAGTCCTCATGTGTAAACAAGCCTACGAGCAAGTCGTGCCCTCGTCTGCGACTGGAACTGGATATCTGGCATGCTAGAAAACTGTAGAGGTCTGACACGACTGACAAAGAGCATCAGCCAATGAAAGGCGGGATACGGCGATGCGATGTACGGCTCTACCAGCCCCAGCAAGAAATCAAAGTCCTCCACAGTCATCTGTAGCATTTCCCGAAAACCCGTTCAATCATTCAGCTATGAAAGGTACAATAATCTGGGTCAGAATACATGCATAGACTACATAGACAGTACAATGCAAGCTAATAGGCTGGCAGCACAGTGGCAACGGAGTTTCATTCACAGAACTCACCTCCAACTCTCTGAAGAATTGACAACCCGCGCAATCCGCGTGCAGCAATCCATTCATTCACTCAAATCCTTTTCTTTTCCTGTTTCTTCTCAGCGCAGAGCAGGGTGCAAACAACCTGTAGAGCTCCAAGCTGTCCGACATCTATGTTGACAGTTAGCGCCGGGGCACTTCATAATATCCTGTTTTGTTCACGTGTGACAAAACGTAGTTTGGTGACGTCACCGCGTCATCTGGGGCTCTGTCGGCGAGGGCTCGTTAGAGAAATCACCGATTACAATTTTCTGGGCCAATTCCGATTTCCGATTTGCAGAGTGTTTAGATGGCCGATACCGATTTCATTTTTTTTTTCAAACCATTTTACAGCACATACGATATTACAATATTTTACTTTATAAGAACATTTTAACCAAGATACAACCAGCTTTTCAATAATCATCTCAAACAAACAAAAACAGCGACACAGGTCGCCTGTATGAAAGCCCTTAGCGCTGAGGACGCGCCCACCAGTAAGTGCGCAGACACGCGCATCTTCCACACACGGACACGCGCCTCGTCAGTTTCAGTGCAGCAGTGAGAGCTCCACAGTTAAGTTTATCGTGGACAATTAACAACTTCCTCCTCCTCTCTTTTGATGTGTGTGCGTGAATGATAAAGGTGAGAAACCGCCCATGTTTCACTTCCATATATTTATCCCAGTATCATCCACTGTGCTCCTAACAGCAGAATCTCGCCATGTCTCAACCCAAGCATGAAGTATAACTTAAAACCATTTGTGTATATGAGCAATATTCCTCAATGTATCCGTTCTCCGCACACCGTTTCCTCATTCAAACATAAGTCTCACATTATAACAATATGTCATCACGTTATAAGGTGAAACATTTCACCGTATAACACAATAAATAGTATTTTGTTATGTTATTAAATGAAGTGTCCATCGTGCAAAATAATATAACTTTAGTTTATGAAGAGATAAGACAGAGCCCTCTCCTCTCCTCTGCTATATCTGGAAATTTCCCCACTGTGGGACTAATAAAGGATATCTTATCTTATCTTATATGCTTTACTCACAACTGTGTGAATTGACCTGGATATGAAGCGTCCGTAGCACCAAATAATATAACAGTAGTTTCTACAGAGCTAGGACGGACCCTGAGGTCCCCTTCCTCACATCGCCCAAGGAGTGATTCGCACATATGCATTTGTGTGCTCTGCTGGTGTTACACGATGTCAGTCATGCGGCGCGATGGGAATTTGACCGGCGTTTTAAATCGGCATATTTTAGACTGACCAGCCGGTCGCAGGTCATGGCCGATCACGTAAGAATCAGCCCGATTCCGAGCACTGCCGATTAATCCGTGCAAGTCTAGTGTGCACACACAGGTTGTAACACAGTTGGCGAGACTCCTGATGACAGAAACATACGTCGCCAAGTATGAACACTCAAAAGATTACGATTGTCTCCGCAACTCAAGACTGGTCGGCCAGTCGTGTAATGTGAACAAGGCTTTACTTGCAGCGTTGGCTGTTAGCAGTTACATCCGCCTCTTAGCTGCTGAATCGCAGAGGAGCAAGCAGCCACCTGCCCCTGGACTTCACAGCTGATCACTGCAGGACTCCAATCAGATCCGGACTGTATTGAAAAGGTTTATGGCTTGTTGCTGTTTTACAGGCAGGTAGGAGGCTCAGTTATCTGTGAGTGTAGCTCTGCTGTAAGTAAACAGTCTGATCTCAGGTCAGTTTTGTCTGACAGAGATGAAAGTTTGGTTTTAATCACCAACTCTGTGAGAGGACACGAGTTTAAACCTCCAGACTAACATGTTGCAGATTGAGAAAGAATTCAGGCTTTAATGATAAGATGGATAAATCAGAGTTTACAGTGAACCCGGGTACAAATCCCAGTTGTCTCACATTAGTTATTTGTGGTGTCAAAGTTTTTGGGAGCATGAATAGAAAGATGTTAAACTTTTCAAATGATGATCAGTGAATGTGTGCTTGTAAATCACCCCTTAAACCTGTCAAAAACTGCTGGAGAAATGACAGTTTGTAAGTGTGTAGAAATGATTTGTAGTTGTAGAAACATTCAACCTGTCACTTTGATTCTAACTTCTGATACATGAATGAGCTTAACTGGATAAGTTTGAAGATTAAAAACATATAGAAAACATAATGACTAAAATGTCATGAATTTTCGAGAATGTCATACATTGTCACAATTGATAAATATTTACAGAATAAAGCCAAACAGGTGAAATGCTTAATCTCAACTAATTAACTGCTGAAATGTTACAAATATTCTATGATCTATCTGCAGGTGGACTATCCAAATAAGTGTTACTTAAAATTCATAACAGATGAAGTGTTTGCCATATTGAGAGCAGGTTATTTTCAGCAGGATTAAAATTGAAATCAAAGATAAGTTTCACTTCAGTCCTGGTCAGAAAGGGCTAAGGGCAATGCATGTGTCTGTGAAGTACTGAGCATACGACTGGATAAATGAGATTTGAATTATACTGCACGAGTTATAAACAGATGTTTTGGTATAGTTGTGCTGTTGTTAAATTGCTTGTTTATTTCAATGTGTCAACAGTGTTTGCCATTTTTAGTTTCTTCATTCAGCGGAGACATGAGAGAAAAACATTTTCTTCAAAAATTTAAACAAAAAGGGCCAAAGCAATATGAATTGAGAGAGACCAAACACAGCAGGTACAAAACATGAAGAGAAACATCAACACAATAGAGAGAGAGAGACGGACTCTGAATACTTACAGGCTTTTTACACTGAGCACAGAAACTGTTACGACACTGGAAACAGGTGACTTTAAGCTGATCTCCATCATAGATGAACCCATATGAGCACTGTGAAGAGGAGAGGAGACAAGAGGAGAAGACGTGAAACAGGACAAATCAAGAAGACAGGATAGGAAACAGGATGAGAGAAATCAAAAGACAGAATAGGAAATAGTAGGATAAGAAAAAAGAAGAGATGAGAGGAAGAGAGAGGAGAGGAGAGGAGAGGAGAGGTTTTGGTTTTGGTTTTAAAAGTCCCTTTATTAAACCACGTCAAGGAACAAACAAAACCACTATTGCATTTGCTTCATGGCAGACAACAACAACAACAACAACAGCATCAAGAGTGTTTCAGAAGTTAATAATTAACTCCCCATCCTCCCCCACAGAGCATATGACCCCCCCAACAGCCCATGTACGGGTGAAAGCCTGCACATCCTCCATCATTTGATAATAAACATGTTCAACCTTCAGCTGGGCCTCCAGCAGTCCCTTCAGAACAGGTTCAGGCTCCACACTGCCCACACTCTGAATCCGGTTCCTGCGTGTTAGCCAGGTGGCTAACTTTACAGAGCCAGACAAAAAGTTCTGGAGTGTATGGACAGTTTTTCTCTTAGCACAGTACTTTGGGCAAAAAATGAAAAAGTCAAAAGAAAAAAACCTCCCCAAGACCCTGAAACCAGTTTTTTAACAAGTCAAACAATGATAATAGGCGAGGACACTGAACAAATAGGTGCACCAAGGTCTCAGTCTGTGAACAGATAATACACTCCTACCCTAGCTCCAGATCAAGGTGCGCTCTGTATCTGTTTGTAGCTGTAGCCCTGTGCACAATCCTCCACTGGAGGTCTGCTGTCCACTTTTCAACAGGCAGCTTGTAAAGGGACCGCCAGCTGCCTTTCGCAGAAACGTCTGGGCCAAAAAACTCAGTCCACCTCGACTCCTCCATCCCTGCCAGAGACTGCAAGTTTATTGTCTTTACACAGAGTTGGTAGACTTCCTTTTTCCCCACAGCCTGAAAATTGTCCAGGCGAGGGGTAGCAAAGGACAGCAGCTGACCATCTCCCTCCTGCCACTCCCCCACAGCAGGGGTGATGGACAAAGAGGGGAAGCTATACTCACAATCCTCACTCCACTGGTTACACAGAGCATGATCCTCAGCAAGTGCTCTCAGATGTTGAGGCAGGGCATCACAGACTTCCTTCACAACTCTGTTGATCAGCCTGATAGAGGTGATGTTGCTGGTGTCCCTCAGAGTGTCCACAGACTTTGCCGTCATCTTCATCAGATGGCCCAGTTTGGTGCAACCAGCTCCACTGAGATGAGCTTGCAGGCTGGTAGACTGCAACATTTGGGTTTTTATGAAGGTGTTAAAGAACAAAGGTTCCTCAAACAGCCACAGGCCCAGAGTCTCATTGGCATCATGTGTGACCGTGAACATCTGCCAAGCCTGCAGTACAGAGCTATAAAACGGTGTTAGTCCACTGAGGTCGGGACGCAGTCGTACAACAGTTTCTGTGCGGTCTGGAGTCTGAAGGAGGCAATCTTCGACTGGATGTTAATCAGTCCCTGACCCCCTTCAGCCACAGGTAGGTAGAGGGCAGATGCCAACACCCAGTGTTTTCCAGACCAGAAGAAGTCCACAATGGCTCTCTGGATGTCTTCTATCAGACCTCTTGGTGGTGTCAGAGCGATGAGTCTATGCCAGGGGGTCGAGGTGACCAAATTATTGCCAACCAGAACTCTTCCCCTATAGGACAATTGGGGTAGCAACCATTTCCATTTAGACAATCGAGCACACACTTCTTCCTTCACTCCCTCTCACTTCTTTCTCTGAAAGCCCTCAGTGCCCAAAAATACTCCCAACATTTAAAGTCCCTCTTCCCCCCACTCAAGTCCTTTAGGCAGGCTGGGCACTACCTGATTCCTTCTCTGTCCTACCCACAAGGCTTCACTTTTGGCCCAATTCACACGTGCAGATGACGCCTTTTCATACAGGGACAGGGTGTCCTTCAAGCTTTGAACATCCTTCTGACAGGAGACAAAAATATTTACATCATCTGCGTAAGCAGATACAGTGGGAAGACCTCGGCCAAGCTTGAAAGACCCAGCCAGTGAGAGGCCACAGAGTCGACCCCTCAACCTGCACAGCAAGGGTTCAATGGCTAAGCAGTACAGCTGTCCAGATATAGGACAACCATGTCTAATCCCTCACTTCACAGCGATCTCAGCCCTGCCCCCATATTCACCAAACAGTGCACATCTTTATACAATAAACCAACCCAAGCCAGAAACCCATCACCAATGCCAAATGCCTTGAGTGCAGAAAACAAAAGGAGTGATCCACCCTGTCAAAAGCTTTCTCTTGATCCAAAGAAACAATACCAAAGCTGACATTATAATATTTACACACATCGATTACATCACAAATAAGAAATACACTGTCCATGATTGTCCTGTCAGGAACACAGTAAGTTTGATCGTGATGTACGATCATATCAAGGATGTCCCTGAGTCTGTTTGATAAGCACTTTATAGTCTGTGCAAAGGAGGGCCACTGGCCTCCTTTTCTTAAGCAAGGCCAAGTCTCCTTTCTTTGGCAGCAGAGAAAGCACCACTTGCTAACAGGAGACAGGAAGAGATCGTGTTCTGAAAAAGTTCTTCAAAACGCTATGTAAATCAGGTCCGAGGATACTCCAGAAATGCTTATAAAAGTCAGTGGAGAGACTATCAATCCCTGGTGCCCGACCTGATGCCATCTGGTTGACAGCAACTGTCAACTCCTCCAGGGTCAGCTCACAATCCAGAGCAGCTTTCTCCTCCTGGCTAAGCTGTGGAAGCCCCTCCAGGAGCTCCTCCATGCTACATTGTTCTGCCCCAAAGAGGTCTGCATAGAAGTCCATTGCATGGCTCCTCATTTCACCTGGATTGGTGGTAACTCTGCCTCCTGGCAGCTCAAGGCAGGTCATTTGCTTCCCCTGTACCACCGACCTCTCCAGGTTGAAAAAGAATGAGGTCGGGGCATCCATGTCTTTTAACTGAAGGAAGCGAGACCTTACAAGAGCTACCTTTACCCTCTCCTGCAGGAAGGCGCTCAAAGCCAACCTCTTTTCCTGCAGCTGGTGACCCATAGTGGGATCCAAGTCTCGATGTAACCCCTCCTCAATGCTCTTTATGCTAGCGTCAAGCTCTTGAACTGCCATCCTTATCCTAGCAGTTGAATGGAAGGTGTACTGTTGGCAAAAGACACGGATTTGTGCCTTACCTACCTCCCACCACAGCTGCAAAGAACTAAAGCTGGCTTTCTGGATTTTCCAGTGCTGCCAAAAAGAATTAAAACTCTGACAAAAAGTGCTGTCCTGCAGGAGTTTGTTGTTAAAGGACCAGTGGGACTTTACCCTGTCACCTGGTGAGATGTTTAAATCTGCACTCACAAAATGATGGTCAGTGAAACCAACTGGGTTTATGTTGCTGTGAATGAGCCTGGAGCTGAGGCTTTGGGAGATGTAAATCCTGTCTAACCTGGCAGCAGTGACCCTGTTGTTGCTGACCCTCACCCATGTGTACTGTCTGGACTGTGGATGTTTGACCCTCCATGTGTCTAACAAATCAAGGTGTGTGATGATGTTATTAAGGCTTTGAGCTGACTGGGGGTGGGGTAGCATTACTACAAGCACTATAAGTCTAAGGTAACAGTTGCAGCTTAGCAGGAAGACCTATCTCACTGTTTCTGGAACATCAGAGAGGAACTGCCATCTGCAGATGTCTCCACCTAGTCCGAGGGAAGCCACCTAAACAAGCAACAGCTCCTGCAACTTCGCTGCAGTTCCTATATGGCCGCCGCTCCTCCATGCTAATGAGCCGGTGTTCCAGCTCCCGCAGCCAGCTCCGCTGTTCAGAACGATAATCCCATCTGTCCCTTTATCCTCCATCCAGTCATTGCTCGCAAAATGAACTCCAAAATCAAAGACTTTGAGTCCGGTTCAGCAGCTGCTGCCGGTCCATTTTTTCCCTGTAGCCGCTGCCCTCCCCCACCGCCGTGGGTGCACGCATGGCCGTCATCTGCGACGCAGTCTGATGACGTCACTACACCGTGCTTCAATGACAGCTTATTCCCGCAGAGGACGCTGGGAAGTGCAGTCTCAGTCTCTCCCAGGGTTCCACTCTTGCTCCTGCAGCTACCATTTCCCACAACATGAAAAGCCAAATCTAGCAGGTAATGGCATCAATCTTGTTTAAATCTCATGGTGCTCAGAAACAGGTTTTATTGTGGCTTCTGGAGATATGTCAGTGATGCTAAAGCACAGTGAATCCTGCCTTCCCTAAACTCTGACTTCATTAATTTAATATGGTATTTGGTGTATGAAGTGCATCCAGTACTTATCCAGTACTCATCTAGCCATCATGTCTGATCTGGCATGGCCTACAGAGGAACACTATTTATTAATATATTAATTATGAATACAATATCGGACATGAAATAATATGTTATGTCCATCCATAGACTGGACTGGTCAGTTTTCGATCTGGCTCTCATTTATAGGCCTCTCTGCAGCTCCTTCTCCCACTTCTGTGTAGACAATTCAAGAGTTTCCCAGCTCCAACCCAGGGAGATTAAGGTTATTCAGACAGACTCCCACGCAATCTAATTGTAATGGCAACATGTGCAAGTTCCGTATTTTAAATATATCCATGCTGGCAGCTATTTAAATTAGAAACATATAAATGAAATAAAACAAATGAAAGCCGTCAACCTCCCTGAGTTTGGAAAAGCTTAATAACAATAATAATAATAATAATAATAATAATAATAATAAATAAAAATAGCATCCTTACTGCTGTTTATCAATTACGCAATAACAGGAGTGGTGCAAGGGTTCCTAGCTGGCTTCATGTGGTTGACAAGTGTCACTGCTTGCAGTAATTTACAATTTGCTTGAAGGAGCCCCAGATGCATGCCTAAAAAAGAGGCTTTATGTTCGGTTCATTTGAAGAATTGTATCAATCCTATACAGTAGGTATAGCTACTATGCCGGGCAAGCGCCTAATTATTATTTATCTGCTCCTCATCAAGACAAGCTCAAAGCATCATAGTCTCATCCCTTTGGCACTGTTTTCACAGTTTTATGCTTTTGGACGATGCCCTAAAGTTTATTAAGAAGCAGGAGGGGTGCACACCTAGCCAAGGCAGTTATCAACGACGCTTTCAAGCATGCTTTTACACCCTTCCCAGTGGCATCCATTTTACGTTTACATGGAAAGAGGGATGCATTTTCAGTTAGGCTCACCTTTGGTTGTTGCAGCAGCCCAAATAATTATTTGTCACTTTGTCAGACGTACTTTTCTGGATTCTTTAATAACTGTAAAATGCCTTTCATGCTCCATGTCTTAGATGACCTCCTGCTAGAAGACTGTCCATTCAGCCCAAATCAACGCATCTTTGTGCTCAAACATACTTTTGCTAAATTGCTAAATTAGGTATTCCTCTTCCTGAATACAAAACATCAGGTTAGATATCAACCACATGCAAGCAAAAATAAACAGATTAAAAAAAAAAAAAATTGCACACGTAATCGCATCAGAGAGGTCATGAGAAGTATAGGAGGCAGTAACATGTCAAAGAGGAGTCCTGTCTTCGCTTGGGTATCTTATTTGCACACGCATTATTCCCCAGGGATTCTTCTTTATATCCAGGCTTCTCACCCTCTCCAACTGTGCATTCCAATACCCACACTGCCATAGTATGCCAGAAAACCACAGGATGTTCTCTACATCCATTTGGATTTTGAAACATGCAAGTCAGCATGCCTTCCTGGCTTTTCTGACCCACAATCGTTTGCACAGTGAAAGACTCGTCATATCAACTGAGCCAGTTGATATGCCAGTCACTTTGGCTTCATATGCATCTCTTTTATTTTGACGACGTGCAGCCTTTGGGCCTTCTTCAAGATCACAAGCACGTCTGGTGTCAATCTGGTCTCTTCTGTGCCACAAATGGAACAACATCCCATCCTTTTATAACGAGAACCTCTGATCTTCATTAGCCATCAAGTTATACAGATGCAGCCCCTGCAGTTGGTTTTGGGGGACTTTTTCAATAACTACATTCACTGGTGTAGGGCCGAAAGAATTCTGTAGGTATTTTGCCTGTCAATATTTCCATCATATGTACATTTAATATTCACTGTTTTGAATCCCGCAAAAATGCAGCCATCTTCCATTAAGGGAGTTGCCGCCGGTAATAAATCCCACCTGCGCTATTTGGATCCTTCTACCTACAGCCTGCTAGAAAATCCATCTGTTGACCTCTTGCTAATGGCTTTAGAGAGGAAACCACAAGGCAACGATACTTGTCACTCTTTCACTCTCCCACTTATGCAAAGCAATCGCATACTTAAGGGATGGGTGCTCTGGTTCTTAGACTTGCCATTAGAAAGGTTTCCCACACAGCTTTATGGATTTCTTAGAGGTGGTTAGTTAACTACACGCTCTGAATCTTTTGATCCATGCATGACCTCACTGTAGCTGATGTAATCATTAACCCTCACTGCATCTCCAAATTATTAAAACTCACAAGACTGACAGAGATAGGTGAGGAATGCAGTTTAATTTTGAAAACTAATTCTGCTTGTTTTCTGTCTTTTATGACTCACTACCTGACAAGCTGACCTCAAGCCAGCCGGCAGGAGCCTCTCTTTTCACGGAGGAGGGAAATCCCATGCTTCTCGCCTTGCCTCCTCTGCCAGCCCGGTGGGCTACCACATGACATTATACTCCACATGAGAGAGGCTACAACTGCAGCATCCATTGCTTCTGTCCCAACGCCAAGGCAACGGGCTGATGGATATCATTGCTTATGAACGTTACATCCGGCCTGAGAATCAGGTCATCCTTGATGCTTAGAAGCTATAAATGCCTCGTGAACTACTGGCTGACGTTATGGCTTATCTGCTGGGCCCTCTTATTAACTCACGAGCTACGTAGTCATCTAGCAATCCATGTTGGTTCTAATAGCCTCATTGCAATTCATTAGTCAAATTGGTTGTCCACCTAAGCTGCTCCTCTGCTGGCACTTCGAGCGCTCTGGAGGGCCAGAGAGGTTTGCCTGGTATGGTTGTTTGGGGAGTCTTTGCTGCTGCTCTCCCTGCCTTAGGTTTTCCATGTAGGTGCATGGAAGGGCAGACAGGTGTGCTTTCTCTGCCTTATGGCTTTCCACACAGAGGTGTGGAAGGGCGGAGAGGTGTGCTCTCTCCACCTTAGGCTTTCCACGTAGGTGCATGGATGAGTCTTCTGCATAGGCTTTAGGAGAGGCAGAGGGGCACCAGAGAGCCATACCACCAAATATAATACTGCAAATGAAAATAAAGTTTTCTTTGACAAAAGTGTTCCTGACTGAACTATTTACGCTACAGTTTGTTTACAGTACTCTATTCTTCTTTCCAAGAGCAACTGGGAAATAAAAGGTGGAACACACCACCTGATATAGCTCAAACAGGATCATGTGATCATACATCTGCCATCTCTGACAGCCATCTCAAAGCAACCAAGCATGCTAGCAATTAGCTTGCCTTGCTCCATTAAAATATAGTTAACTTTAACATGTCCCGAGCTAGCTTAAGGTAAACATCTGCTCCTTCTAAAGATGATTTATGATTTCTAATGACTTATTAAGAGATACTAACACATAATTCAATATTAACTGTAGCTCCATGTAAAGTGAATAAATGGGATGTTTCCCAGCTAATCCTCCGCTCGTCTGCGTTAACCACGCAGTTTACACGTTTTTATAACTATTTATAGCGATTTATTACAAACTGTTGTGAGTGAAACATGAAGCTGAATTTAGCAGCAGACTTCAGTCATAGTAATATAAAGTAGGAGGAAAAGACATTCATTTTTTACATGATATAAAGGAAGTAGGGTAAATCAGTAACACATTCTCAGCCCTAATGACTTAATACATATTTCACAGTGTGTTGCTGAGTTTATTTTCTAATGTAGCGAGTGAGGAGAGTGCTTACAGAGTATCTTGACCCTTAACTAAAGACTGGCCAACATGACTGACCAAAACACCAACTGGTCTTAAAAGCTTTGCGCATTCTCCAAATGTGACCTGTACAGTATACTGCTATTTGTGTGTGAATTGTGTGTCTAGTGAAAATAAACATGACAACGACAACAACTTCTCAAGCAGTATTTTTTTATTATAATTACTGGAAATGTGCAAACAAACCACAATGACTGTCCAATGACAGATTAGTGACCACTTGTCCCTGGCCACCCTGACGCCCTGTGTCCACTGCTTGTCTGTACTTGAGGCAGATATTTTTCAATTTGGCAGTGATCTGAGATTTTGATATGCCGATTACGTTGTGTGGGAAATCTTTCTCTGTCGGTTGTTTTGGATACTGTGCCTGAAACGAGTCCATTATATCATGTACTTCGACTGACACGACTCCCAATCAACGTGTTGATGAAGTTCACTGGCTTTGTAATCCAACGTGACTCAAAGCAGCAGCTCGACTTTGTCATCAGTCAAAAACCAAAGTCTCCGTTTCCCAGCGTGTGTTGGAATTCGTTTTCGCCATCTCCTTGTTGTGATTATTCTGGATCTTCCTCTTCTTCTTCTGTTCGTATACACCACGCAAGCTTTTTTTGCATGCTCCGCATCTCCTTGTCCGGTTCAGAGCTGTTTGCTCTGGTTTTTAGTGGCACGCCATCTCCTGGCTGGCATATATACTGCAGCCTTTTTATGCGGTTTCAGTGGCTTGAACCGGCTTCATTTTGACGCCTACATTTTTGAAGTCGGCTCCATGTTTACAGAACACTACTGCAATCCAATCATTTTATTTGGTAGTTTCAAAAAGACATGTCTTCATGTGGATATAGCCTTAGTGCCATGGCTAAGGATGCATGGTCCTTCCCACCATAAGCCCCAGTCTGTTTCATCTGCTCGATTAGAGTGTGTCTCTTGCAAAAATAACACATCCGTATTTTTTAATGTGGAAATTTCTGAGACTAATGCCCTCTTGTGCCTGTCTCTCCCCCCATTAATGTTTAGCGACCCTATTTTAAGACTATGCATAAAGAGATCAGAGGAGAGGAACAGAACAGAAAAAACAAGTACAAAACAGTGTAAAGAGGAGAACATCATGTGATACATGATCACTACTACTTTCTGGTCCTTCTAACAGTTTTACCTTTCGTTGCTTTCCTCAAAATTGTAATATGTTTTTTGAGGCGAAAGCCCTTCTTTTCATCCAAAAGGTCGAAACCAACCAACCTTTTCAGAACACCAACAGATCTGATAAACTTATCAGTATCACTAAAATAGTCACTCACTTTTACAGATTTTTTTAAAGTTTCATCCAAATAGCAATTTATGTCCTCTAAAGTATCAGTAAGAGATCTGTGCTCTTCACCAATAGATACTGTGTCTGACTCACAGTCAAAATACATATCATCTCCTTCACCTGACACCTGACTACTGAGCACACTCTGTCCTTCACTAGTGATCTCACTGTGATTTCTGTCTCCAACACTGGAGGCTGCTACCTCCACATTTTCTACTGGTGCCTCAGAGTCCGCACACACAGAGGCTTTCTGCAGCCACAGAAACCTGCGGCTTCTCAGGCTGGCTGTCCTCCTCTCCTCCCGGCCCGGCCTGAACGCGGTCGTCCACCGCATCAGTGGAGTGAGCTGCCGCCTGTTGTTTGTGTGGACACGCATAGCGTTTATATCCCACATCTCCACACTCAAAACACTTCATCTGTCCTGGGCTGGCATACACCATGTAAGAGCCATCACCATGTTTCACTCTGAAGGACACCTCCAGAGTTTGTGTTAGCTGAGTCCAGGAACATAAACACCTGCCGCCTCAGAGACTGCACATGAGTTTAGGATCCCTACATCCCAGGCTCACAGCTTTAAACCCGCTGGCAAACTTGCCAAACCTCCGGAGTTCATTCTCCACCAGCTCGTTGGGAATGAATGGCAGAACACCGGACACGGTGATCCGCGTGGAGGGAGCTGACAGCGGGGAGACCTGCACAAACAAATCCCTGATAAACACACCACTCTGTATCAGCTGATGAGCGAGAGACTCGTCTTTAAGGAACACAACCACCACTTTATTCATCCTTGATGCAAAGCATACTTTTTCGTGACCTACCTGCTCACCTGCAGCCAACAACACCTCCTCCACAGTAACACTACTATCCGGCGGGACTACCTTCACTCCCTGCCAGATAGATGGAGGTGGCGTCTCGGTGGACGCCATTCCTCCCGAAAATCACTGGGAAAAACCACTAAGCACTCTACAAACACTCAGCAAAAAGAACCTGAAAAAAGTTTACCTGATCATGCACAAGAGATTGAAGAAGAACCCAGATTAAAGTCCAAAAGGGACGGCAAACCATTCAAAACTCCGCGCACACCACCACCACCACCACCACTCACACTCACACTCACCGGAACCGGAACCAGAACGGAGAGGAGAGGAGAGGAGAGTAAACAGAACAAATCAAGAACACATTCTTGAGAGAAGAGAGAAAACAAGAAGAAAGGAAAGAAGAGGCAAGGAAGAAGAATATGAAGAAGTTTATTGCTGATATGAAGATGAGATATATATTTAATACACAATTTTTCTCTTACATTGAAAGCAAATGATTAGAACGTAAAATATCAGTTTTACGAAACTAATTGCACACAGGTAAAATGACATTGAGTGTGACAAATATGCACAGTGTCATTACTTAGGTGCCTTTTGACATTGTCACATGGTATAGTAAAGACTGAGACAGCAGTGTTTGCACTATTGTGCATCTGAAGAATAAAACACGAAATTAGGCTGTAACACAGAGGATTAATGGGCACTGGTAATCCAATATCTTCCGCATAACCTATGGTGCGGCCCTGCTCCAGAGGCTCAGAGGCT
Source organism: Cephalopholis sonnerati (assembly GCA_019142605.1). Taxonomy (NCBI): domain Eukaryota; kingdom Metazoa; phylum Chordata; class Actinopteri; order Perciformes; family Serranidae; genus Cephalopholis; species Cephalopholis sonnerati. The sequence continues at coordinate 39,316,509 of JAGQAX010000010.1, read as the reverse complement.
GCAGATTTATCTACATATGTGACCTCCTGCCTTTAGATTGCTGCAGACACTTTTCATACTGTATAAATCAGTTATGGACAACAGATACCGTAAAAAAACACCTATTTTAATGTATTGATTACTGTAGACTGATCTAATGTTGGTGCTTTCACCACATTAAACAATACTTTTTGATACTGAGTTAAACATGTCTTAGAGACTCCTTGGTTCTAATTGTTTTTTCCAACAGCCACAGTAGATTATAGCAAAAGCCATTAGAAGCATGAGGAGACAATTTTTTACAGATCATCTGTTTCATGTAATACTGTTACCCCTTTTCCACCAAATTGGCTCTGTTCCAGAACTGGTAACTTTCAGGACTCTTGGAACATTGGTACTATCCGGGGAACCAGCCTGTGTTTTCACCAGCTTTGAATGGAACCATTGTAATCAAGGATGTATCATTTATGGAGTGTGTTGCACAATGCACAACAGAAATAAACAGTAATAGCAAGGTGGTGTATCGTATTGGTTAATGAGATTTTATTCTGTTATTATGGATATTTTTATCCAAAAAAAGAAGCATGGACCAACTATTAACAATAAGAGGATGAAGGAGACTGTTATGAGCAAGACTCCATCCTCACTTTCCAACCTGTAGAAAATGACATGTTCACTGATGTCCCCACGATTCATACTTCAGGTCAGGGAAAACCTACTATTTTTTTGGTTCCAGTTGAGAACCAACTTCGAACCAATTTATTTTTGGTCGAAATGCTTTGAATGGTTTAAAGTTACGTGTGGGAACTGGACTGGAACCTGCTTCATGTTGGTGGAAAAAGGGTGTGTGTGTGGATGTAGGATGTGAATGTTCAGCAAATATAACAAAATGTTATTTTTATAAAAGTTACCAAGTACAGCTTTGATAGTACTGAATCTCTAAAATGTACTTAACAAAATTTGTTCACCATCATTTTTGTTGACAAAACCAAGAGCGACTCCTGGTGTACTCACATGACAGCACCAGAGGAACTTGGGGTCCTTGATTAGAGCCTGTTCTGTCAGCTTCTTATGAAACAGCTCATAGACTTCTGGTTCCAGACACTCTCTCAGCTGAAGCACAATATACAATAAGACAACCTAGAAATCATTAACTGAAAGGCATCAAAAATCCAAACAGCATATAAATGTTAAAGTTATTTAGTAGTATTTGAGACATATAAAACACAGGTGTGATCCTTTACAAGTGACACTACACCAATTTTACACATGACGATCAATATATTCGACAAGGTTAGCACTACCTGGTCTTAGTTTTCTTTGTCTCTGGAGCAGCTTTGCCGGTTGAAATGAACCCTGATGACTTTTAGACCTTATTTGATGTTTTCAGTGGCGAAAACATCAAAACAACAACTAAAAATCACAAGTGCTATTTTGGGAATTTTCTCTGGAAGTCCAGATGTTAGGATAGTATGGGTCTTTCATCTATCTATCTATCTATCTATAAAGCAAGAAATCTCTGTCTGTCAGTCTGTGTGTCTGTGGCTCGCATATCTCTCTGACTATTTGTCAGATCAACCTGAGCTTTCCAGTGGACATTGACGCCTGGCACAGGACGGAGGAGTCCGTGCCACGGCCGGACCACGCACGCGACGGATCCAGTGTACACCCGGGGTTATGGCATTCCCTTTCGTCCCTCCCCCATATAGGAATAGATGAAGTGGTGCAGTTTGCATTAACATGACATGTTTCGGTAATCTCATTGGTTAGTAGTATTTCTTAAGTTTCACCACGCTGTTCTCATCTGCTCATGGTGTTTGCTGACATGGCTACAACATGGTTAGATTGACTAAAACATTGCCTGAACTTCCCCTACCAAAGTATGGCTAGGTCAGAAACGTTTGTTTTTCCTTTCAGGCGTTCAGGGTTATGTGCTTGCTAGCTGCCATTTCAAGATTGTTCGCCTACGGAAAGCTAAGAAACCTAATGATGTTGCGTGTCTCTCCATATCTCAATGTACGTTCATGTCTTACCCAATGTACAGTTTCTCTATTAACACTATGTAAGAGTATGTACACCTCTTTGTACATCCAGCCATCGAACACAGCCTCATTTGGCCATACATGAAAAATCTACTTAAGCTTCCACTTTTCTATAGAAATACATACTTCCTACGGGCACTGCACTAGTTTATCTATAAATCAAGAAGCGTCTGTGTGTCTGTGGCTCGCATATCTCTCTGACTGTTGGTCAGATCAACCTAAGCTTTCGGATATGGCTTGCGCATGTCACGATGGTGTGCATCCTTTATTTAGAAGTTTTTTTGATTAATATTCACAACATTATCATTAAAAGTTAAAATCCCATAGACCTCCGTGTAACCAATCTAGCCTATCGCGCTCTCACTCGCAGCTGTAGCCACGCCTCACGGAATAAAAGATCAAAGTATCCTACTGCTATACCGCTCTTGGTCACCGAAAAGTTTGCACAGGCGTCGCTGGCCAGGCGGGCAGCTCGGATTTCAGGTGACTCAGCATCACGGAGCCCTGCCTGGAGTGCAGTGTTGTCTGCCAGGCAATTACGGCACTCTTCATCGGTTTCTGCTGCACGGAGTCTTGCATGCCGCGCAGAATAACTGTATTTGCATGTCTCTCCATATCTCAAGGTACATCCATGTCTTACCCAATATACAATTAGTCTATTAACACTATGTAAGAGTATGTACACCTCTTTGTACATCCAACCATCAAACACAGCCTCATTTGGCCATACATGAAAAATCTACTTAAGCTTCCACTTTTCTATAGAAATACATACTCCCTACTTCCTAGTTTATGGGCAAAAAAATCATGATGACCGAACACTGTAAACCCCAATGCATCCATAACACAAAGTTTTGATGTAAATGCCTATATTTGAAAAATTGAAAACGCTGTCCAAAAATTCACCATCATCCGAGACTTATATTACGTGCAGGTATCACTAAGCTGTGATTCTATGTGACATTAGTATATGGTATTTTTTGCTGTTTAGTTGGATGATGATGATACTACTCTGAATATGTCACATAAAACATTTTAACGTAACACCAGACTGTTTCTGCTGCTGCTGAAGTAAAGGGTGGAAAAGTAGTTCATGACTGATGAGGACTATGTGACCGAAATTTATAATACATTTATAATAACGGGAGCCAATTAACAGTGTGTGGATTATTTTACTAATAAAATATTACCTGTTTTATCATAGTCCTCATCACAGGTGTCTCATGTCATTTTGAGCTGCATAGATGGAATCAGAGTGTAAAAGAAGCAGCACTATCACTGCAGACTAAAACAAACTCAATAATTTCAAATTGTGCTAAAATCACGTGTTTAGTGTTGTCAACAATCTCTCCATTTGTTAGAAGCTCTGTTTTAACACCAGTAGAAATAAAGCCCTGGAAATATTAAATGATTCTACTGACCTATAACAGCATATAGGCTCCTCTTTTTTACCTCTCACTCTGGACTTTCATTCATGGATACTTTTTTCTTTAGTGATCCGATTGGTCAGAGGTCGGGGGGTTGACGGCCTGTGACCCGATACTGAAAACTAAACTGAAAAGTACTGAAAACCCTGAGTTAACCCCGATATTACCTCGCTAACTTCAAATCCTGCTTTGTAGTACAGGCCTCTGGATACATCCACTATGGCCAGAACTGAAACACTTCTGAGAAGCTTCACCAAGTTCAACCTTCACCCGACAAGAGTGCCATTAACCTAAATATCTACAAACAGATCCAAAACTAGCTCTGCATTATACTCTGTATGTAGTGCTGCAGATAAGAGAGAGACTACTGATGAGATACTACTGATGCAACAATCTGTGAAACATTACTGATATGCTCCAACAGCTGAAACAGTACAACATGGTTATGCAACAAATGCATGTGTCACCCACTGCTGAGCTCTTAAAAAAATCTCATCACAGGCAGGACCTGCCTTTTAAACTAAACAGCTCAATTTGTTTTGTTTTGTTTTTAGCCCTGCTTGAGAGTTGTTCTGCACACAAATCACAAAGGGAGTTATCATATTAGCTGTGATACACCATACAGTTGGATATAGTCTCACTCTGCTGGAGAATTAACTGCCCACAAAAGAGACACAGCCTGCAGTCAGTTCTCTATAGTGGAAGGTAAAAATACACTTACTCTAAGTAACCAGGCAGCAGTAGTCTATATGTTATCCTTCATCAATTCTCTCTTGGTACATCTCTTTTCCTACCTGGATGTCCAGGGTGGAGAAGTAGCTGTTGAGGTGTTCAGGGTCGTTGATGTCAGGCTCCCAGCAGACTGGGCACACCATGTCTCTAATATGTTTGTCTCTTACAGCAATAGTGAAGTGCTGCTGGAAACAACCACAGCACACAGAACACTGACATGATGTCAGAGACTGCATCTGTGAAGAGAGAGAGGGCGACACTGAATTAAGATAGCTCAACTCTGCAAAATTTATATAAACATTCATTGGTCGGGTTTCCATCCAAATGTAGTGCACATTTTTACAAATTTTTCAGGAAAATCAGCAAAAACAAAAAAGCAGTCCACTATTGTTATGCATATATTGGGATTTGGTTCTAGATAAACAGTAGGTGGCACTAATTCTTCAGTCAGGTGCAGTTTTGTAGATTACAAGACAATATAATAAAAAGAGCACCAGTCAAACTTTAAACATGTTTAAATGTACAATTGAATTGCACATAAAAAAAGGTGGATGCAACCACCTACTGCATCAGTACCTTGCTGTGGGGGAAGACAGAGAGGCAGATGGGACACTCTTTAGCCAGCACTCTCTTGATAAACTCTCTGTCGTGGGACTCTCGAACAGCCTGCACTACATCCTCCAGTGAGTAGGGGGCACTGTGCTCTAGAAGCAGTGACAGTGCCAGCTCACAGCGACCCCAGCTGGGGAGATCGTACACTGCTAGTAACCTCCGACATATGCGCTGAAAGAGAAGAAAAGCATTATGTAGAAGAATACAAGCAGATCAGACCCATTCTACCAGCTTTCCCAGGTTATAGAGGCCGTGGGGCTTAGGTAGAGTGGTTCATCCACTAATCGGAAGATCAACAGTTCGAATCCCGGCCCTTCCAATCTGCATGTCAGAGTATCCTTGGGCAAGATACTGAACCCTAAATTGCTCCTGATGGCTGTTCCATCATTGTGTGAGTACCTGTAAATGGTTACTGAGTAGCATGTGGCACCATGTATGGTAGCCTCGGCCGCCAGTGTGTGAGTGTGTGTATGAATGGGTGAATAAGACTTGTAGTGTTAAAGTGAGTGGTCTGAGACTAGAAAAGTGCCACACAAGCGCAGTGGATTTATTCTTATGCTCCACAAGTCCACTCTTTAGAGCTGCATTCATGTGTCTTTCGTCCACTTGGGGCAGCAGCACGTGCAATATGCAACATGAAAATATTATCATAAAGTTGTTATGGTGAACATATAATCAGGTTTAATGACTTTTCAAGTGATTTCACGGTCACAGACAAATTTCCAATTTCAGAATAATATCCTATGATCTTGATTTTATTGTTGAAAGGTGGTCATAAAACTCAGTCCAAGCTGTCTTAAGTCAGTCCTTTCTCATCTTGATGTTCCAGTAAAATCAAGTTTTTAGTCTTGGCACATGCAAATACTGAAGTTCAATGATGTGAACACTGTTAACAACTGATAGCTGCTCTCTCTGCAGCATCAAACAGGGAGCAGCAAATCAGATAAACAGTAAAAATGGAAGGGAACAAGAACATGAACAAGTCTCTGTTCTCTTGGACTGTGGAAAAGGAGAAACTGGTGGCGCAGTGGAATAACAGGCAGCATTTAATTCAGTATGTATCTGATCCACCAACCAGCACTTATTTTAGTGAAGCATCTTAATTTTTGAAACGGTACTCCTCTAGTGAAAATTGGTGGCAAGTTGATGCAACAGAATCCAGAATATAAAGTTTGTATGCAAATACAGTTTATCTTTCTGGATTACATTGATGCTGACTTGACAAGATTACTGTCCACATATGACACCTTTTATCTTGTGCTTCTAGAGTTATGTGATTTTGCGGACACACAAGAAAGAACGGAGTTTGGTGTAATATTTTCCACCAGGACCAGGATGGGAGATAATCTCAAAAGCAATCTAGTTCTAGCAAACTGTTTTTTTGTGAACAGTGACCCAGCAAGATCCCCAGTCTTTGCAAAATATCATAGCGTGTGACTAAAAACTCACTGTCTTTAGACATGAGAGAGTGTCAGACTTTAGTCTTTCATAAGCCTCCTAGTGTACAGCATAATGCCTACCACACCACATCATCTTGCATACTTAATCGTTTGGTACAACCGTAAACTTCTGTACTTGTGACAAATACCTTTCGTAACATTTTAACATAAAATTAGCTTGAAAATTATTTACATTTTACTATGATACAGAGTCAACATATAATAAACATTTGGCCTGTTAGCTGATATATGGTGTATCAAACCAACAGTCCTTTGGTCTATGTTTCTTTAGTCTGTCACATAGTCCTGGAGCCAAGTAGTAGGCTTGATTCTGATCCGTACCCAGTTCTGTGACTGACAGGTGAAGGAGACCTGTGCAACACTCACAAGGTGTTTCTCAAAGTCAAGGAAGGATCTTTAAATGGCTGAATTTCAAGGAGGCTACATCATCCCATTATTTGCTTAAATCACTGAACTCAACAGGCCTATATTTGGAACAGGCGTCTGTATGGGACAGGCCTTCAATTCCTTTCACACAAAACTGTTGCTCAGTAAACATGCGGAAAAGTGTGAATATTACTTCTATAAAAAATGAGGCTTTAGATAATATAATATGAATAATTCATTTGATCTAGCTTTAAGAGACGAGCAAAAGAGTTCCATCTCCATACTAGCACAAGTTTAAACATTTATATTTGTATGTGAGATCAAAGCAACTAAGTAACATTAGCTCAGGTGGGTAGCCAACAACCCAGTTTTATACACCCAAAGAACTTCTATAAAAATGAACTGCTTGGCAACCAGACCAGGCGTCTAATTGAGACAGGCCTTTATTTATCAACGTGTGTAGCCAAACTGGGCTAATAAAAGGGACTGGGTGTTAAATTAGAACTAGGCTTTTAACTGAAGTTTTAGAGTACATTTTTAAATAGGCAGTTAACTGTCCAAATCGGTAGAGCAGTTTAAAGTGTTAATGCTTCATACATTCCTAAGACTCAACAGAATCACTTCAAGTGACCCCAAAAATTTGTCACAATGGGTAAGGTCACTGTTTTTGACTAAAGTTTCATTTAGCCTACCTCAAATATTTTTATTTATTTATAAGTATAATCTGGAAATATGTTCTCCTTAAAAGTAATGGGACTCTAAAAATACTGCTTATATTTGTTCAAATTGTGCAACAACATTAGAGAGTGCCAAAATTATCACAGCAGTCTAAAACCACCTCAGACCCTAAAGGGTTAATGATGCACACCTGGGCACTCACTATCCTGCTCCAATGTGTGTTCACAAAATGCTACGAAGGAGTCTTGCCTAGACTCTGTAGGATCCTTCCTTGGAAGGGCCCGTCCTACCAAAGGATCCTTAACTTGAAGCACAAATAGTTCTATGAGCAGGAGCTAGATGGCAAGCAGTCCATCTCCTTCTGCCTTCAAGTAGCTACTGTATGTGTTTTGCGCCACAGTTTTCTTAATTTTCCAAGGCTTCATAAAATGGGTGAGCCTTTGGGACATAGAGAGGCTTTTTCACTATAACCCTCGACGTACACTCAGTGACAGCCTTTCTCTTATTTTGTCTGTGTACAACTTGAGCATCAGGAATGCTGCCTGCAGTGGTGATGGTACAACAGGCCGTTTTATGTGTGTTCTACAGCCATACAGTACTTGAACTACTTAGAGCACCTGTAACAGTAAAACATAGAGAGGTCATGGTCCTCTGAATGAGACTTGTACTTTGGGTTTTGTGTGAAACAGCTTTAACACTCCTTTTTGATTTCAACAATATGTTTCTGTTACAATAGAAGTTTTAGACTGACACACATTCTTAAAACAAAAATGTTTTTGTATCACCCCTAAGGGTGTTTTTGTATTTTCCTGTTTATACTTCCTCAGACCTCTTTGTGTTTTTGGCCAACTCAGCAGAATTCACTCAATCATTTGGACTTTTAGTCTTGCCTTAATGGGGGGAGGGCCACCTCACCCCTTTAGAAGTCAATTACTATTGACTTTGTCTTAGCAATGTTTAACACCAGGTAGTGTAGAGCTGGAGGCTTCACTATCTGTGCCAGCTTAAATAGTTTGGTGTGACTAAGGAGGCAATGCTGCACTTCAACAGAGCTACTGTGGAAAGCGTACTCTCTTTCTCAGTCCTTGAGTTGTACGGCAACACTTGAGATGGGACAGTTGCAAAGAGTTATATATGTGCATCTAAGGTCACTGGGTCTCATTATGAAATGTTAGTAAATCTGTAAGTAGATCTGCACATAAAAAAACCTTGGTACTAATGAACATAGGTATGTGTGAATGTTCACAGTGTCAATCAGTCGTAAATTGACAATGTGCTCCTACTAGTCAGTAATTAGCATACATCCTCGCCGATGAATAGCCAGTGACCACCATATATGGAGGTGATAATTACTATGGATACGTGCATCCTGTTGACCTGAGAACATGGAGCACACAACGAAAGACAGAGAGGAAAAAAGCAACTTTTCCAATGCTAAGACTGAAGTGATTTTAGGTGAAGTGGAGCTGAGAAACAACAACAAAATTATTTTCTTCTGTTAGTAGTGGAGTGACAGTGACAGACAAATGAATGGCCTGGAAGGAGGGAACAGTTTTTGTTCACCCCATGCCCTCCGTTGTAAGAACCATCCAAAAAGTTAAATGAGAATGGTTTGTTAGAGAAACTTGATGAAAAAAACAAAACAAAAAACGGATAAGTACACACAAAAAACCCACAGCAGCTACAGGAGGAGGAGGATCTTTCCAATCACAGCTCTCTGTTGCAGATGAGCACATTGTTTGCATCATCAGAGATACTTCTCTGTCAGGAGGGACAGCAACATGTCTAGACTGGACCAGTTAACAGCAAACTCAAAATGATTGGCTATGTATGTGTTATATTAAGTGTTAAATCACCATACATTTTGACAGCCATCACTGATAGCTTAGTGTTTGGTCAGAAATGTGGCTCTCACAGTTTCGTCACTCAAACAGAAGATAGGTATGTGAAGTTCTCTCTCCTGATTGAATCAAGTGGGAATGGGATGCCAGAAATGGAGAAAACATGTATTTGATTTAAATAACCATCCATATTTTAAGAAACCTAATCTGAAGCATAAATCTGATATTTGCTAATTTAGCTAAATGTGTTATATTTCTAATCTTTTGTCATGTTTTACTTGCGTGTTTCAAAGGCATCTATGTATTGTGAACATAACAGAGCAAAATACAAATTAAAATTGTTATTTCTAATAATGACAAGAAATATTTATGTGCATTCCTTATTTACACAAGCACTACGAGCAGTCAGAAGCAGGTGTAGATTTTGTTAGGACCTACGAAAAGATTGGAGCTACTAACATATTGATGAATGCCAAAATTCACATAAGTATCCTTCTGCAAACCGTTTACATACAAATTCATTCTGTTCACGTTTCATGAATGAGACCCATTGGCTGTGACCTTCCCTCCGTCTCCTCCATATATACTACATGTATCAGGTGTAAGACACAGCCGCAGTGATTGCTGACTCCTCATCCTACTAGCTCCCTCTAAATTCCCCCCCTCTGGAAGGAGATTCCAGAGTTTCAGATTTAGGACATCTCTCCTCAGTAACAGCACATATCCTGAGGCTGTTTGATACTTGAACTGTGATGCACAAGCACTTGTAGCCAATAAGCACTTTAAAAGTAGGTAGGTAGCCGCACAAAGCAACAAGCACTCTAAAATTAACAGTGATGGGAATAATGGCGTTAAAATAAACGGCGTTACTAACGGCGTTATTTTTTTCAGTAACAGGTAATCTAACTAATTACTATTTCCATCGTTACAACGCCGTTACAGTTACCGACAATTAAATGGGGCACGTCATAAACTAAAGCTACTCATTGAAGCTCTTGTCATCCGACTTGGCTCTCAGCCACAGGAGCTGCAACGCTGTTTATTTTTTTCTTTGGTGAGGGAGGACGGAGGGGCGAGACAACCGCATAAGTGATGATGATTGGCTAGGGTAGAGTAAGCTTTCATGGTAAGCCAATCAGAGGCAGTGTTCAGTTTACACACAAACCACACACGCACACAGCAGCCCCACACACCCAAACTAGCAGAGGTAAGCTGCAGCAATGGCAAGTCTGGAGGGAAAGTTGGCATTTTGAAAGTGGAAGTACAGACACTACTATTCTCCTCGAGGTAAAAGGCAAGAACGTACATGTGAAGTGTACATTATGTCCCAGAGCGAAGTGTTTGTCCACGTCCGTTGTAAGCAACTCTAATCTAATAAAGCATCTCTCAGTGGCACACGCTTCTACAAAACTAGTGGCCAAAAACACCGTTGTTGACACTGTTGATGATGATAGCAGGTCAGGTGTGGCTAACGTGAGCTCCGCTAACAAAGAAGGACACGGAGCCATGCCGTCCAAGCAGCTAAAGTTGGATTTTGCTGCTCCAGCTTCACAAAAACTTGTGACACAGACTGAACTGAATGGAATGATAGGCAGGTACGTTGCTGTGTTGTTGAGAACATGCTCCCGTTATCAACAATTGTAGTAGTATGCAGTTCTACTCTATGCAACTGGCTTGTGAAACCTACTTAGAAAAAAATCCAAATTCTTAGACATATTTAAACTTACTTTTATAGTGGAGTAATTCAGTTACTAACTCAGGTACTTTTTGGGAGAAGTAACTAGTAACTAGAACTAATTACCTTTTAAAAGTAACGTGCCCAACACTGAAAATGAATGTAGTAGCACAAAGCACTTCAGGACTTGACTTGATCTTAATCATATTAGGTATGTTTCAAATCTAAACTGTGATAACTGTCTTTGCTTGTCTTATTCTACATATTTTATAAACTTATGGGTGTCTTTCTGTCTGTTTTTAAGAGCTGCACTGAGGCAAATTCCTATCAACTGTGTTGACATAGCAGTAAAGTATTTTATTCTTTGCTATGTGAAGAACTCTTTTGCATTACCATGACATTAGGGAGCAGGACGAGCAACTAAAGAGAGTTCATGAATATCAAAAACAGCAAACTCATAACAGAATGCAGTTGTCTGTGTATTGTGAGCTGTGAGTGGATCCAGGCCTGATGTATCTGCCTGCTCTCACCTGTTTGTCAGGGTGACGAATGTCTACAGGAGGCTCGGGTTTGTCACTCCAAATGCGCTTGTGGAAGGGCTCCAGGAGGGACCGCTGCAGTAGGGCCAGGGCCCCTCTCACCTCACCACCACTCTGCCTCAAAACCTCATGACAGCGAGTCTCATCACCGAAGCCCAGTGCATACAGCTCCTTAACCTGAGAGGGTGGGGTGAAAAAAGAGTGATACCATCTCTGCACACTCACAGAAGTAAGATTTCCAAATGGGTTCATCATGAAGAACTGAGGTTCCACTGAGACCCATTTGTTTCCCTGGAACCTTTTTTTGAAGACACGTCGGCGCAGCACTTCATGCCCTCTCCTATTTCCAGCCTTGCTGCCCAGAATTAAATGTATTTTTCCCTGACTCGCTCTCTGCTTGTACATACCAGCTCCAGTAGCAGCTCTTTTTCTCTGCTCCTATGGCAGCTTGACTCCTCTCCTCACCACTGATGTATATAAAGAACTCTGTTACTGTTGCTGTCTCACATGTGATGAAGAATCGATAAGGAAAACATTAACCACAATCCCATCATTATATAGATAATGGCCAAAAAGATATTGCCTGGTGAGTAATAGCTCTGGAGATCAGCTCTTCAGGTGAGAAATCAAGTTTAATTGGCATGTGTCCACACGAGTTTAAGCTAATGCAGAGGTGGAAGAGGTACAGATCTTTCAGTAAAAGTAGTAATAACTAGGGGTGGGAATCGCCAGAGACACCACGATACGATATTATCACGATATTTAAGTCACGATACGATATCATCACGATATTGCGATATACTGCGTATTGCGATATACTGCGTATTGCGATATCAAAAATATCACGATATATAGCAAAGTTTTCAGCTGCAAAAGATGCTAACATACTTCATCTTGATCAACATGTGTCATCTGTTAAAAAAAAAAAGTTTTCAGTCTATTCATCTTACTTCAAAAATTTATTCAAATAAAATTGACTTGAAGCAGCAGCACATTCAAGTGTAAAAACACAAATAACAGCTTGGTTAAAACCAAATATAAAAATAAAACATGTCTGTCTTTTCCAACTGCAAGACAAATCTAATACAAATTAAAACATTGTCAACTACTCACTTTTACCTGACAAACTTGACTTGTTTGTATTTCAGCCATCATATAGTCAAACTTTACTGAATGCACACTTGTGAACTATTGTACTTTTTACTAACACTGCAGCTCACACAGGTTTTGCAGCTTTTAAAAAGGAGATTTTCAAAGTAAAATGTCTTTAAAATAAACTGAATTGAAAAATAAAACATGACTGTCTTTTCGACAAGACAACTACATGTCAAATGTTACACAAATCAAAACATCATGTACCACTGTAATTAAGTGTTCCCTTTAGCTGACAATCTTAACCGTTTGTGTTTCAGTCTAGTCAAACTTAACTGAATGCAGACTTGAACTCTTGTACTACTAAACACTGCAACTCACACAAGTTTTGCAACTTTTAGTTGCAAAGTAAATTGGCTTTAAATTTAAAGTAAATCTGAAAATAAAATATGTTCTCCAAAAACAAAAAGGTCACATGAAATTAAATTAGAATTTGTATTCTTAAATTCAAAAATTAAATTTAAATGTTACAATGACAATAAATCAAAATGCATTGTAAAATCAATTAAGTGTAACTGTTTGCTCCTGGCTTGTGAGCTAAAGTTCAATGACAGGTGGACAGTGAAGGAATGTCAGCATTCTTGCTCAGAAAGAGGAGCTGATCGACCAAGTCTTTGTTTGCAATCCCCCACTCTTCTGCCGCATTTCGCAGGAGGTCTGCGATGTTGGCCCCAGTGTGGCTTTCGTGTACCGCTCGCGTTTGGAGAACATGCGACTGCAGTTCCCAGTCCTCTGTGATGTGGTGTGATGTTATGGTCATGTATGAGTCCACTGACCTCGACGTCCAAGCATCACAGGTTAACGCGACCCGTTCTGCTGTTCTTAAAGATTCTTCGACTTTCTGCTTAACCCCTCGGTAGAGTTTAGGCACAGCGGTTTCGGCAAAGAAACGGCGAGAAGGAATCTGGGCTCAAGCGTCTTTAACATGTTGCAAAACCCGGCGTTAAGTCTTTCACCATGAAGTAAACGATGGACTGAGTTATCTTCTTTGCACGCTCAGAATGTGGAGGTAGCTTTGCTATGCTCAGTGTGTCCAATGTCGGTTGATTTTTTGCGAGCGCTGGTTTCGTTTGGCCCTCACCTGCCAATGCAGCTGCGTGGTAGCGGGAGAGGTGAACTCTCATGTTTGTGGTGTTCCCGCAGTATTTCACTTTCGCACGGCATTCCTTGCAGATCGCGTGTGTCATGTCAATGTCTTTCTTTCCCTCTTTGGAGACAAATCCAAAATAACTCCAGACGTTTGACTTGAATTTTGATGGCGCGTTTACCAGCAATTCTTTCTCATTTGTTTCTCCTTCCTCCATCTTTGCTGTGCTGTGAGCACCTATGACCTGTCACGTGCCAGCCAAATCTCGCGGCAGCCGCCCCCTCGCTGTGTTGAGCTCACAAGACAGTGAACGGTTAGCGCCATCGAGTGGACTAAAGCAGCAATTGATTTTATTTTGGTGCATAATGAAGAGTTGAGTTTATATTTGCAGCCTTAGGTAAGGATGTATGTGACTAAAAATATCGATACTTGGTGTCCCTGAATCGATACAATATCACCACGCAAAATATCGCGATATTTCGCTGTATCGATATTTTCCCCCACCCCTAGTAATAACTTAGCATGGTCGTCTGTCGATGAGCTGCAGCACGACATGTCCAGAGTGTGCTAGGTGCAGCACTTGACGCGTGTCACTTGATGCGCTGCTGGAATCCCCTTAATCAACTTATTTAACACGTGTTCACCCTCATTTTGAGCTATACAATGCTGCGGGTCTACCAAAATTCTTTTTTTTTTCTTTCTGGAGAGAATCCCCAGAGATGGTCTTGGATGGAACCACAACACCATAGAATGGTTCTTTGCAAAACCTCTCTTACCCCTTCTCCATCAAAGTAGTTCTGGTTATTGAACCAGTTCCGTTCCAGTTTCTTGGTGCTATCTAGCAAACCAGCCTGCATTTTTCCCTGTTCTGAGTGCCACCATTGTAATCAAGGATGTGTCATCAATGGAGGACCTTGCACAAAACACAACAGAAGTAAACAGTGGAAGCAAAATTGCAGATTATATTGATTAACTGCAAACTTTTGTCCCATTATTACAGTTGTTTGTTTTCATTCAAAAAACAAGAATTGACCAACTATTAATGAGACCACTGCACGCTCTGTCTTGTCTGATGATTTCTCACTCGACTTCTCCACTGTTTCCTTCTCCATCCTGTCGTTCCAACCTACAATTTGTTTCCAGCTGTGAACCAACTTTTTGGGTTCTAAACCCATATTTATATATATATATATATATATATACACATATATATATATGGCTGGGCGATAAATTGATTTTATCGATTAATTCAAATGTGTAGTTTAGGTCGCTAAACTACACGCGCGCTTGATACACAACAACATGGCAGCGAGCGTGTCAGTTTGGTTTTGTGGCGTCAGACACAGAACAAACAGCACCCCGCTGCAAAGTGTGTTTGAAGGCTGTTGCAACCAAAGGTAGCAGAGCTACCAATTTACTGCAGCACCTCAAACAGAGGCATGCTGCCGAGTGGGAGAGGTGTTGCCTCCTACGAAATGAGCAAGACCGCGGCAACCCCAGCACCACCGTCTCGGAAACATTTACAAACTGTATCCCGTATGATAAGAAAGGGGCCCGGTGGAAAGCGATCACGGATGCAGTCACGATGTATATTTGCAAGAGATGCCCAATCAAAACAGGGTCACAGACATTTTATGGTTTGCATTGTGTCACTGTCAGTTTGAAACTAGAAAAGCTTACTGAAAAGTTACATTTTAACTGGTGTTTAAAATGGAAGGCTACTATTAGATGCTGTTGATTATGCAGTGAATGCAGATGTTTAATTTTGTTTACATGATTCAGGGAATCAAAATAGTGACCAAATAGTTTTCCTATACCACAGGCACCGTTTTATTATGCAGAACATGTTAAGGTAACTGAAAGTTATGTTTGCACTTTATTTTATCAACCTCAATAAGGGAAATATGCTGAATAGCAAAACTTGTGTTTAAAAAATTGTGTAAATGTCAAAAAAGAGTCACATAATTTTATGTTTTACTTATTTTTTAAGTTAGTTTGAGGGTGCATTGTGTCACAGTCAGTTTGAAACTAGAGAAAGCTTACTGAAAAGTTACATTTTCACTGCTTACAATGGCAGGCAGGGCCTGCCTCCCTACTTTTCGGCTTGTTTTTGCACTTTAACAATTTCTTTGTTATCTGCAAATTGATTTTAAGGGGGGAAAAAAATCGATTAAAATGGTGAATCCGATTTGTTGTGAAAAAATCAGAGATTTTTTTTTAGGCCATATCGCCCAGCCCTAATATATATATATGTATATATATATATATATATATATATATATATATATATATACATAATTTTTTTTTTTGTTCAAAATGCTCTGAATGGTTCAAAATTAGGTGCAGGAACTGGACTGAAACCATGACAGGTTCTACCAGGAGCCAAAAAGGGCAGGGTGGCTGTGGCTCAGCAGGCAGACGCGGTCGTCCACTAATTGGAAGATCAGCAGTGCTTTCCCGAGCTCCTCCAGTACGCATACTGAAGTACCTTTGAGCAAGATACTGCATCCCATATTGCCCCCAATGGCTGTTCCATCAGTGTGTTAGCGTGTTATAGCTGTGTAGTGGATGGCACCTTATACAGTAGCCTTGGCCACCAGTGTGTGAATGGGTGAATGTGACTTGTAGTGTAAAAAGCACTTTGGTGCTCGTGGTCAGAAGACTAGAACACTATACAAGTGCAAGTCCATTTACCATTTACATTTAGTGGTTCTAGTTAGTACCTTTATTTCTGAAAGTGTAGACAAAAGGAAGGCTGACAGAATATCATTGTGCATCTCTGAACATTATGGAGACATGCTGTATTTGTCACCTTGGCAAGTCTGTCTCTCAGCGCTTGTCTGGCAGCTCTCTCAGTGTCACCCCCTGCTGTCAGCCAGGCCTGCTTGGCTTCTGCTCTGGACAACTGGACCACACTTTCAGTTTCTTCAGGGTTAATTTCTTTCCCAGCATCCTCAGCAGGAGCTTCACATGACCTGCTCTGTGTTAGAGGAAAGTCAATTACAATTTAATTAACAGAAAACACCCCTGACAGTGACAGTCAGAGAAATATAAAGGTGTGTTTTGTCAGGATTTATGGGACTTTGATTGTACTGAGAGAAGCATACTGACTCTGCGTTCTGTTGTGGTGCTGTCAGAAACAGACTTGAGGGAAGATGTTGCCACCAGCATCCTGATCTGGTCTAACAGCAGAGGAAGCTCCGTCTTTAACCACTTGCATGGCAGGATGCTGCTGTCTCCTGCTACCCTCATACTCGTGTAAACCTCCTCTGGACTCACTCCTTTCTTCTCCCCATCCTGTCACAGACACAAAGGACAGATTCACTAGAATACAGGGAAAAAATATAGTCTAGATCTGAGATCAGTGACAGGTGATGAAGGCGACTTGCTCTGATGAGTTGAATCAGCTTCAGTCCCTCCTCCTTCATCAGCCTCTGCCTCCAGGAGTCCAGGTCTTCAGGGGCAGGCTCTTTGGATTTGATTGGCAGGGCAGGGACCCGTCTGACAGGGGAGGGAGGGCGGAGCTTCACAGGCAGAGGTGCAGGTTCTGGACGAGCTAGGTCACACATCTCACACACTGTGGCAGGAGAATAGTTCAAATAGGTACAGAACTGACAAACCCACTGGGCAGAGACAAAGAAAGAAACAGAGAGAGAGAGAGTCGCTAAGTATAAAAAGTCAAAACATCATTATCTACGCCTAAAGGGGATCACTGTGTGTGCATAAGAGCTGACACTTTCTGATCGATTGGTCGATTGGTTGACTGGACAATCTCTGGTGTTACTTTCATAAGACTAATTGCAGTGATGTAGTGGAGCATATAAACAGGTATACAAAGCTTACTCCCTTCTTTTTCTTGCTATTCCTTCCAGTATACCTTCCAGTATACCCTCCTATCAGCCAGAAAGGCATTGGAATATATAGAAGAGTATACCCTTTCTCATTGTACCCATTTACTCAGCAGTACACCTGTCTCATCAACTACAACTACACCACTGGCTGAGAGTTTTTTTTTTTCAGCTGAAATTGCCAGGCGCTCTTCTGAAAACGCCAAGCTGGGAGTGCTAGAGCTTGTATCTGGTTGCTATGTTACAGAATATCTGTAGAAGTAAAAATGTGGGTACGAGGCACAGTTCTTGCTCTGGATGAGGGGAAGGCTGTAGCAGAGAGAATGGACCTATCGGCCAGCAGTCCTAAATTTTTCTCCATTGTCGCTGTGGAACACTTTTACATGTAGGATGTGACCAAGGATTGGTCTTTGTGGTATTTATCCCACCCCTCCTCCATTGTGATTGGTCAGATGGGTAAAAAGTGACACTGATGAGCGCAGTGTTTTACCAAAGTTTAAAACTTTTCAACTCTCGGTGACCAGAACAAAACATCATGCAATGCTCAGCACAGAACAGAGACTCAGCACCTTATGCCACTGCCAAGTGTTTATAGCAGAGTGTAAATACAGGACATTCCAGTTATAAAGAATTAAAAATTTATGCTGACCTCAGGAAAAAAAATGCTTTAGTGGAAACTCAATTCTACCAGGTAGAGTGCACTCAGTGTACTGTGGCTGATTTAGTTATTTTAGAAATAATGTGCAGATTTTTTCCCTATTAGCCATTTGATTGGTTGAAGAGTAGGTAGAATTCCAGTCAACAAAGATTTTATTTGGTTGACCACAGCAGGAGCATCCATGTATCTATATGTCTCTCTGCAGCTTATCTTGCATACTACTGGACCTATCAGCCTAATATTTTTGTGCACATTTATGACTGTATGCTTAAGGACCTCTCATGGTTGTGATGATTAAAAGTTATTGGAAAAATCTGTTTTAGTGATTGTTTTATATTGTTACTGACTGCTGGCTCCATGCTCCTCTTAACTTGCCAGTAGGGGCTGCAAGTCCTCAACAAAACCACATAGCAAAGGCATTCCCAGCAATCTAAAAAACAACAAGCCTTATCATTTGTTGCAGGCTACATTTTGGCCTTTGTCGTGGATATCCATAGAAAAGTTTGGTCTCATTTTGAACTGGAGCATCTGCAAATTAATTCAATGCCTGATATGTATGATCCCCTTGTAGGGAATCTACATTTTAGGCCTCATCAAAGGGCAACATAAATGTTGGGGTAAACAATAACATTGGGGTTTATAATACTAGGTCTCACCAAGGGACACCAAATATGTAGGGGTTCTACAAATAGTATTATAAAAAGCTGGGATACTACATTTTGGAAATGTAGTAGGTCTCACACGGCGGCACCAGAAATGTTGGAAACAATACTTGGCATCACACAGAGGCACCATAAATGTTGGGAATCTACACTTATAGGCCTCATCAAGGGCCTGACCATGTAACAGATCAACAGATCTCCAACCTAAGTATCAAATTGGCTATCAGAAATAAGTAATAATTATTAGTAATAATTATTAATTATGTTAAATAATCTGACTTAATTAACATCAGATCACCTCGTGGGGCACCATTCCCGAAAAGGGAAAAATGACAACCAGTTAATGATATAAGTCTCATAAAGTTCACTAAACTATTAATTTGGGATTTTGATTAATAATGAAATTAATAACCATAACCAAAATGAATAACAAAGCCTGAAGGATTTCGGAGTTCTTGACGTAGCAGAGGTTGACTATTCATTCATTCTTGTACAACATTAAACAGAGAGCAGGTACGATTCCAAAAATATATATATATATATTTGTAAAGGAAAGCAAAGCAAAACCAAATCACACAAATCCCAACTAACTATATACAAGTGTGTGTCTGTGTGTGTGTGTGTGTGTGTGTGTGTATACGTGTGTAGGTGTGTGTCTGTGTGTGTGTGCGAGAGAGAGAGAGAAAGACAAAGGCCGGTGTGGTAATCGAAGGGCCGTTTGGCCTACGAAACAAAATGGCTGACAACAGAGAACTACAAGATGGCCGAATCAAAGCTGGCTTCAGATCGGGGGAGGTGTTTGTCTGACCGTGTGGTCAGGACAAAGACAAAAGAAAAGAAGCGGGAACTTTGAGCTGCCTCTTTGGGTGTAGTTCTGTTGAAAGCCAATTTGTAAGTGAGTCTATGTGAAAGCGATTTGTGTCGCAAAGGGTCTGGATTAGTGCAGAGGATGTTTAGTTGCATGCAAGACGTTGTCCGTGAACAGCATTAGCAAACTAAACATGACTTAGCTTTGTTATAACCAACTAATCAATAATCTAATTGCAGACAATCACAACAATAACTCAGTAAACAGCATTAAATCACAAACAACAAGTTAAACAGTCTTGCTTAGCCTGTACAGCTTGATAAAGCTATGCCCAGTTATTACATTACCAATCCTTGAATGGATGGAGGGAAGAGTTGGTTTGAGGCATGCTGCTTTTGTTAACCGGCAGCAGAAAGCTGGAAAGAGCTGTGGCTCTAGAAGCAGTCTTTGTTGTGTCCTTGTTCCAAAGGTGCATATCCGACGAAGCCGGTCGCTCGGGGTCCTTGCAGAGTTAGACGTAACTCAACTCGGTTCTCCTTGTTGCTAGAAGGTTAGTTGCAAACCTTGTGTTTGCACACTAAAGTCTGTGTGCTCCTGCTGTGAGCGAGGGCACAAGAGTCTTAAAAGAAAAAAAGCAAAAGCCTGTAGAGCGATTGCCCTCCCTTTAGTGGTTCAGGGCAAGGGCCTTTGAGTTGGTCAGAGCCCAGGAGGAAGAAAGCACATCTGGGCTGTTCCAGGGCCCAGAAAGGAAGAGGTGTGAGCTGCTGGCAGCTCAAGAGCAAGAGAAAGACTGTAGTGAAGGGAAAAGAACTTCTACAGTGTGCCTGATGACATCACAGAGTCACATGACACTGTAAAAGTACTAGCTAATCACGTTTTGATACTTGTCTCTTAAAGAGGTGTGAGGTGGGCATCCTGCTGAGATGGGTGTCAGATAACTGTCTTTGTTGAAGAACAAAGAACATGAGGTCTCTCCATCTTAGGAGGAAAAGCCTTCACATGTCCAGTTTAGATTTTAACAAATGACAAATCATCTGTGGTCCAGTGAATCCCAACACCCTAAAGTTAGGCACAATACAGGATGAATAAATCCCTGTTTTTGTTGACCCCCATTTTGACTGTAAGAGAGCCGAGAGAGACAACTTTGTGAGATTCAACCATCTCTGTTTGTGAAACCCACATGATTTATAGGGCTACTGAACCCATGTCATTTAGAGGTGTAGTTGCATGTTGTTCCCACAAGGGGGCGCATATAGTCTGTGCATCTAAAATGCTTAGAGAGCTACATGAGCTCCTCCTGTCAACTCTGCGGCATTCCCGAAAACGGCAGACGGTTTGAGAACGAGTGAACAAAACAGAACATTTCCCGAGGTCTAACAGTGAACTAGAGGGAGACAACTTCTGTCAAGTAATAAAAACATGGGACTCCGGTGAGTGACCATGATCTCTGCTGGTCTGTTGTTGCTAGCCACCATGAAGGGAAACTGTGTTTAATTCACTGTTGAGTCAAGACACTTTTCATAAAGAACCAACCTGTGATTGTGAGGATATTGTCTAATGTTTATTAATTACTCTGGTACTATTGTATCATTGTATTTATGGTCTGAAAAGATCGCTAACCGCTAATTGCTAAGCTAATTCATAGCTTATAATGTAGGCCTAGGCCTATCACGGTGTGACTATATGCAAATTGCTAAGCTAATCACTAGCTCTGGCTAATGGAGCTGCTGATACCGTGTCAAAACTTTAAAGGGCCATTACACAATTTTTTGACATTTGAAACCAGTATGTTTTAATGAAGTTCACATGCTTTAATGTTTTGTAATGCCATTAAATGGTAGTGTAACTGATTTTGGTTGCTAATTGTGTATGTGAAATGAATTATAAATAATAATATAGTTCATTTTCATGTTTTCGTAAACCAAGTATATAAAAATGAGACAATACAGCAGAAAATTCATATAATGCTTGAAACACAAACATTGTTTTCACAGAAAAACTCATTGTATATAATTAATCGTTCAAAGTTAAAAAATATCTGTTTTAGGGAAATTCATGGTAATATGTTAATGTTTATAAAAAAGTCAGTTGTTAAAACATGATTATCAATTTAATTGTAACACAAGTACATTCTTACTTGTTGGTCATACACTGTGTGATATTTTGAAAGAGAAAAGAAGTTAATGAGATGTCACTGTAGACATAAAAGAGAACCAGATAACTTACTGTCCTAAACTATCTGTGTAGGTTGGTTTTTTATGTGACCAGACAGAACCGAAGAAACATTGATGACGAGCCCAGCCCAGGACCCTGTGGATGATAGGTGAAACGGTGTTGGCCAACTGTAGCAACTGCCACAGAGGACATCTCATTTGATTGATACCTTCTTTCATGGGAACTCAGATAAGACTACACTCACTAGTTATCCTACCCGGGTAGTAGTATTAGTAATGATTAACACTTGCGACAGACAAAACAAGGAACAACTTTGAACTGAACTCAGAGCTCTTCAACTCAAACACTCCATTGGAGGGGTCTCACCTCCAACAAGGGACTATTTCTTTTGATTTTCAGGGTTTATTTAATTATGTTATTTTTTATTTTGATTTCTTTTATAAAATTAAAACATTTTGTATTTGTTTGATAATTGTGTGAAGCAATGAAATTGTCACTGTTCAACTATACCTTAACTCTCTCGATGAGTTATTCAAGGCAACTGCTCATCAGACCTAGCTAGATGTTAGTCGCTTATTACTGCTTCAGTTAGCCCTAAAGGCGCTACATTTGGAAATGAAAAAGGAGATAGGGAGGGGTTTTATTGAACATTATGTCTGAGGCTTGTCTCCATATAGCCTGTCTACTTTGGTCACTCCCTGATAATGTAACTTGCATACTGTTTCATGATTACACGGTGCACACACAGCCTGTCCTGCACTCTCTGTTGCCCACCCACATGCCCCAAGACACACCTGGTGGAGATCTGCATTCTACTGAATGCATGTTTCTAGTCTGCAATTTCTTCTGTTAACTGCACACCCCGAGCTATAATCAGAGTCACATCTCAAATCACCTAAATAACACAAATCAGAGCGTGTGATTGACCACATTATTAGAAAGCACATTTTGAAGGTTTGGATTCTTCAAACTACAACACCTCCACAAGCCCACATACAGGGAGGAAGGATTTGCTGCTTATTAATCATTAATCAATCATTTATTTGTGAAATAGCATTATACAACATATATCCCCAGTGAAATGTGATCCCATCAGCTCCTTTAACTTGGGCACTGTAATTTACTCCTTTTTTATGTCTTGTTACATTGTTGGCAGCTTCTTTATAATCTTCCACATTTCCGGATGGTTCTGGTAATCCATGGTGTCTGATTGTAGAACTATTTAACTGTCCACACATCTTAAACTCAACAAGATGGCTGCATGGTTGCTTCTCACATGCGCAGTGACTCCACTCTGCAGCCTCCTCTGAACAAATGCAGTGATCCACAGCAGGACCAGGGCATCACTTCTTCTCATTCCCCCGGGACACCAGTCCTTATTCACTGCAAAGCACTCACCTTTTCTTTGTCTTTTACCAGAGTCCTCTGCTCTTTCAGAGCAGCATATAAAAAAAGGGTCACCTGGTCAAGGATTTAGCCAAGTTTCTGTGATATTATAGTTCCTGATATATATGAGGTACTTAATCATTGGACTTTTGCACATATTGAAATTTTGAACCAATAAACCCAACCACATGTGTGTGTTGGCTAAACGTAACCACGGATGTTTGTTTTTGGAATAAAAAAATGTCAATTTGTGGTGTTGTACCAACGTTGTGCATTTATTTTGAAAGAGACTGTATGCAAACTGTACATTTACTGTGAAAACGGAAGTGTATTTTGAAAACAGACAATGCATGTAACAGGCTGAAGTTGACACAATGTCCCAGAACATCAACAACCAACACACCCGGGGTGCCTTGCATGTCATATGTCAGCATAGAAAGTCCATGACCAGGACTTCCGGGTGGGACACAGACAAGATGGCAGCTTAGTTAAGGAGCTCCCGACTGCACCCCCTTAAAAAGTCATTGAACTACCCCCAAAAAAAAGCGAAATATCATCTTTATAGACTCTGTGAAAACGGGGGTAACGATGGATACCAGGCAAAAGGGCAAGAAAGGGACTCAGCAGCCAGAAATAAATGATGATGAAAGACCACGAGGCGACACACAGACCATTGCTAGCAAACAGGCTAACGTAATGCCAGGTGAAGAGAAAGCTGATCTGGACGTGATCCTTCGGGAGCTGAGGGGTTTTCGCCAGGACAACAAGCAACAGTTGGAGGACATTAAGGGGGAAATTTTAAAGACTAACGTAAGACTAGACGAGGCAGAAGAGAGAATAATGAAAGTCGAGGAACGAGTCCAAAACACAGAGGATATCTTAGCAGAAATGCTAAAGCTGCATAACTCGCTAGATGCTAAAATAACAGATCAGGAAAGCCGCTCTAGACGTGAAAACATACGGATCTATGGGGTTGCCGAGAGAGCCGAAAAGCAGTCTCAATCCATGACTTCATTTGTGGAAAAGTTACTCCGCGAAAACCTCGACATACCCGACGAGATGCCTTTGCAGCTGGAAAGAGCGCACCGCGCGCTCGGTCCACAGCCACCCGAGGACGCAGCGCCAAGATCCATCCTGGTGAGATTTCTCAGCTTCAAAACTAAGGAGAATGTTCTCCGTTCAGCTTGGCAGAAAAGGGGCTTTACCTGGCAAGGGAGGCGAATAAACCTGGACAACGATTACGCACCGCGTATTCTTCAGAAAAGAAGGGCATATACAGAAATACGCAAGATCCTGAAGGACCGCCGGATCCCGTTCCAAACCCTGTACCCAGCGCGGCTCAAAGTTAAATATAATGATGAAACCCGGATCTACGAGAGCGCCGAGGAAGCGGCAACTGACATGTCAAACAGAGGATACCCGGTAGAGATCATCAAACCCCCAGAGACTCTGATGGACAAACTGCGGCAGCTGACATGGGAGAGGAGCAGCCAGCGAAGGGGGAGACGCGCATCCCATCCCAGACGCGAGTCCAACTTCAAGGAGCGGCTACAATCTTTCAGGCGGGCCTCACCTCCAACAACTTAAGTTAAGACTGGTCATGTTTATCTGGTAGATGAGCCCCCTTTCTTGATGTTTTCCCCTCCAACGTTTGAGGGATTGGACAAGTGCATTTACAAATATAAAAACCTAAATCTAAACGGGGAAATGGTTGTATTACCTGGTTATTCTGGTCAAATATGTTAATCACTAAATGTAAGAATTACAGGGGGCAACAGGGGACTTTTTGGTGCAGCTATCTGGAGAAGGGCCCCCTCTTCTGGATACAGGGAGGGGCTTTCCCTAGAGACTCTAGTAGGGTCACAACAAAGACCTCTGAAGTGGAAGTCATACGCAGCTTTGTTATGTTATATGTTTATCTGTTCTGTGTTTATGGTTCAATAATATTTTTCTATGTTCACTCCCTGTCAGTTTCTTCAGGGAGGGGGGGCTTTCCTAGGAAGTATATGGAGGCAGATTTCTGTTTACATGTATGCAAGGTAAAACTTTGAAAGTAGCTTCTTTTAATGTCAATGGTATACATAGTCCAATCAAAAGAGGGAAAATTTTGTCCAAATTAAAAAAAGAAAAAATTCAAATCGCTTTCCTACAGGAAACGCATTTGAGTGATACAGAGCATAATAAGCTAAACAAAATGGGTTTCAAATACATATACTCATCTTCTCATAAATCAGGACGCCGCAGAGGAGTGGCTGTATTGATATCAGGTCAAGTTAAGTATGAACATGTGTCAGAAATTAGGGACAAAGAAGGAAGATTTGTTTTGGTTACTGGGAGAATTAACGGAGCCTTAATAACCCTCCTGAACGTCTATATCCCCCCTGGAAGTGATTGGCTATTTTACAAGAAGATATTTGAAATAATGACTACAAAAAGCCAGGGCACTTTAATCTGTGGAGGAGACTTTAATATTCGTTTGAATCCTAGATTAGACTCCTCCAATAGAAAGTCAGACTTAAATGCTATCAGTAAGAAAGTAAAGGCTTTGATGAAAGAAGTGGGAATTATCGATGTTTGGAGAGAACTGTACCCGTCTGGCCGAGATTTTACCCACTTCTCCTCACCTCACGCAGTTTACTCTAGAATAGATTATTTTTTCACTTTTAGTAAAGACTTTCACAGAATAGAACAATGCAATATTGGTCCGATTACTTTATCTGACCATAGCCCCGTATACATGTCAATAAATTTAGACAATAAACCAAAATCTTTACCTTGGCGCCTGAATTCGAATCTTCTGAACAACCCACAGATTAAGGAAAAAATTGAGAAGGAAATTAAAACATATCTGGAGCTTAATGATAACGGGGAGGTGACACCATCTGTGCTCTGGGATGCGCTCAAAGCGGTACTCCGAGGTAAAATAATAGCTATCTCGTCGTACGAAAAGAAACTCAGAAAAGAAAGGCTCATTAATTTGGAAGAGAAATTAAAGGAATTACAAAGAGACCATGTAGAGTCTCTAAATAAGGAAACCAGATTAAAAATGAATAAAATAAAAAAGGAAATAGATGAAATTAACACTTTGGAAATACAGAAAATGCTGTTATTTACAAAACAACGTTATTATGAAGCTGGTGGAAAATCTCTCAAACTATTATCTTACAGATTACGCAAACAACAAGCAGATAATTCAATACATAAAATAAGAAATCCTCACTCGGGGAACATTGAGACACATACAGAGAGAATTCAGCAGAGTTTTGAGATGTTCTATAAATCACTGTACTCCCAACCAGAAACGAACAACGACCTTCAGATTGAATCTTTTTTAGCCACTCTTAATTTACCTACCATTACTAATGAACAAAATGACAAACTATTGTCTGATATAGAAATAGGAGAATTAAATGCAGCAATAAGTAAATTGAAAACAGGAAAGTCGCCGGGTGAAGATGGTTTCACCTCTGAATGGTACAGGACTATGAAGGAAACACTGGCTCCAGTACTATTGAGAACCTTTAATTGGGTATTGAAGAAGAAAGAAATTCCGGCCTCCTGGAGATATGCCATTATTTCTGTGTTACCAAAGGATGGAAAAGACAAGTTGGAGTGCAGTAATTACCGACCGATTAGTGTATTGAATATAGACTATAAATTATTTACAACTGTACTGTCCAAAAGAATTGAAAATATATTACCAGAACTAATCCACTTCGACCAAACTGGCTTTGTGAAACAAAGACAAACACAGGATAATATTAGGAGAACTTTGCATATAATAGATTGGATAGAATAGAAAGGAATAAGGAATAGGAAACAGCCATTATTAGTCTAGATGCCGAAAAGGCTTTTGATTCGGTCAGGTGGTCCTTCTTGTATAAAGTTTTAGACAGATTTGGCTTCCATAAATCTATTATTGAAGTATTTGAAGCCCTATATGACAAACCTTCTGCAAAAATAAAAATTAATGGTGACTTATCTAATCCATTCATCCTTGAAAGGGGAACTAGACAAGGCTGCTGTGCCTCACCTCTCCTCTTCTCTCTATTTATTGAGCCTTTGGCCCAATGGATCAGACAAAATACAGACATTAAAGGAATAAATATGCCATCAGGAGAAAATAAATTGGCCTTATTTGCGGATGATGTATTGATATATTTATCACAACCCACACAGTCACTCCCAAAGCTTATGAACCTGCTAGAACAATATGGGATGTATTCAGGATATAAACTTAATATACAAAAAACACAGGTAATCACCTTTAACTATAACCCACCTAATCACATCAGAAGCAAATACAAAATGAAATGGGATGCAGAATCAATCAGATACCTAGGGGTAAACTTAACAAAGGATATCACAAAATTATTTGATCTGAATTATAACCCCTTAAATTCTCAGTTGAAGTCTGATATTTCACGCTGGAATGTTATCCCTTTCTTGAGTTTAAGTTCCAGGGTGGAGTCCATTAAAATGAACATATTGCCAAGATTGCTTTATCTTTTCCAAAATCTTCCAGTGTCAATACCAACCAAACAATTCCTAGAATGGGATGCGATGATATCCAGGTATCTATGGCAGGGGAAAAAACCCAGGATCAAGTTTAAGACCTTACAACTAAGCAAAGAGAGTGGGGGTATGGGTCTCCCCTCCTTCAGAGAATATTATCTAGCAGCACAGTTGAGGCCACTGATTTGCTTATGTACCCCAGCTTATTCTGCACGTTGGAAAGAAATTGAAAATGAGCTACTAGATGGGATACCTATTGAAGCTATTATTGCAGATAACAAACTTTTAAATAAACAGCTGAACATGGGCAACCCGTGGTTAAATATACTATTGAGAACCTGGCAGGAAACTGTGAAAACTTGTAATTTAAATGATTCAATTAAATTACTGCGATGGTGTGCTTATGACACTGAATTTATACCAAACAGATCTGATGGTAGATTTAAAAAATGGGCTGCTAAAGGTTTAACAAATTATTACTCATTCACTAAGGAGGGGACATTCCATAGTTTTGAATTCTTAAAGAAAAGGTACAATCTTGAACAAAAGGATTTCTATAGATATCTTCAAGTTAGAAATTATTTCAATCAGAATCTGAGACCAAATTTAGGTAAAGTAGAAACAGGAATTTTGAAAATTCTTTTGTCAGTATCAGAATCTCTGTGTACTAAGATTATCTCTAAACTATATAAAGGAATACTCCATCCCAAATCAGGAAATACCTGGTATATAAAAGAAAAGTGGGAAAAAGAAGGCAATTTGATCATAACAGAGGATGCTTGGAAAAGAATATGCCTCATACAATGGACTTCAACTTGCTCGACTACTTGGCGTGAATTTTGTTGGAAAAATGTAGCTAGATTTTTTATTACACCCTTACAAAAGAGACATGGGGGAGGGGGTTCCAGCTGCTGGAGACAATGTGGGATGGACGACGCCCATCATTATCATGTCTTCTGGATCTGTCCAGTCATCGTTCCTTATTGGCAGGAAATCCACAAACATATTAACAATATATTTGGAGTCAATATCCCTTTTACTATGGATACAGTTTATATGGGAGACATTCAATTCGATGGATGGAGAAATAACGATAAAAAGTTGGTTCAAATTCTCCTGGCTGGAAGCAAAAAAGTTATTACGAGAAATTGGCTTAAACCCCATCTACCCACTATAGATGAATGGATAGATATTATTCATGAAATTTACGTAATGGAGCGGCTGACATATTCCCTTAAAGTCCAGAAAGATAGATTTTACAAAATCTGGAGTAAATGGACTGAGTACGTCAAACCTATAAGACTTGACTTCTCTTAAATTACTGAAAAAAGGTCAGGAAAACTGTTTATTGATCTAGACTTTTTTTTTTTTTTTTCTTTTTTTGGTGACCTTTAACCTGAATCTATTTATTTTGTTATATTGTTATATTACTGGTACTTTGTTTTCTATACCTCTCCAATGTGAAAGCTTCCCGTGTTCTTTTTGTAAATAATTCATACCAATGTTTACATAAAATGCTAAAAACATTTGAAAGAGATACATAGAAAAATACTTAGATGACCTGTGACTATTTATATGATAATGTCATTATATACATATGTGTTTTTGGCTGAATGTTACAGACTGTGCATTGTCATCTGAAAGTGCTCTTTCTAAATAAAAAATTAAAAAAAAAAAAAAAAGAAAGTCCATGACCAAATGTTGATATGTGACAAATTCGAAGTAAGAATGTGTGGACATGGATGTTTTATCAAACTGCAAAACCATCTATCCAATATCTGATGAAACAGTTAAAACCATGAATGGAAATCTTGTGTGCTACAGAAAAAGCCACACTTTTAGCATGGCAACAAAAAAGCACAAACACACACACGCACGCACGCACACACACACGCACACACACACACACACACAAAGTTAACTGACCTGGCTGTCCGGGTCACCCGGCATGCCCAGTACTGGTGCTGGTGGTCTGGGGGGGGTGATGGGTGGGTGTGATGGGGTCACCGGAGGTCGTGTGGCCAAACGAGGTCTTTCACACACTTCGCACAGAATGCTGCTGGCGGCATTCACCATGGTGCAGCTCTTACACTGCCACTCTGAGAGGAACACATTAACACAAACACACACACACACACACACACACACACAAATGTCACTTGATTCCACTCACATTATTATCCTCAACTTTATTTAAAAGTACCATGGCTGTGGGGGCCCTGTCTTGCCCTCCTAAATAAATTAATTTTGACCATAGATGTATTAAAAGACCCGGATACAGCATCAAGGGCGTGACCCATTAATTCCGATGACAGTTGCTCAGTTGTGTATGAAGCCATAAAAAACTCTGTCTCTGCAGTATGAAATTACCCGGATGACCAGCACTGCTTTCGCACCATTGGGCCCATAAAGTAGGGACACTACAGACTTCCACCAGTGGAGCCGGCTACTTCCAGTTTAGCACTCTGCTAACTTGAATGGGGATAAAATTATTGAATCGTGTACCTCTTCTAGACTTTCCAAATGTTATCAAATTGAATGGCTTAAATCCTGATAGTGGAATGAGTCATATTGGAGGGTTTGTGACATTCAAAAAAATGTATCCACTGATTTGCAGATGTCTCTTTCCCAATGTTAGTCTATGGGAAATAGTATTTTGGGGCCCAATGGCATCAAATAATGGACCCAGGAGTTGCAGTACCACTGTCTGGTCACTATAAACATTGGCTTCAAAGCCCTGCTCACTGTCTGACGGCCTGGCTTTGACCATTGTCAAGAGACAAGTGACAATGAAAGGGTTAAAGAGATTAAATATCAAGTGTAAATTTAATATACAAATAATGGCCTAGTCTCCAGTAACAGCACAAACACAGCACAAAAATATACAAGTTTCTAAAAAGCAGAATTTCTATTCATAATTCCTACTGGGTCCACTTTGTCACTCCTTGATTTCAATTTGCTGTAATAAAACTCTACATTTCCTGCAGGTGTTTCTCAGTAAAAGCCTGCAGCTATGTCCATACTAACTAATACTATATTTTCATTTCCAAACAGCATGTTAAAACAAAGATGATCTCCATCCATACTAACATGCCTGAAAATGTATATCACATGACCATTCACGTACACTGGGCATGCACATACTGATATAAACAAGAAGCAGACTGTCTACGCTGCAGTTGGTTGCTTAGTTACAGAAAATACTGCTCAGATGGCGATAAGTAAGACCAGAGATTTCTGTTCTTGGAGGGACATTCAGTGAAACTGTTCCTGAAAGCAACACATGAGTATAAGGTGGTCAAGGTGACAGAAAGCAGATGTGGAGTTGTTGCAAAGCATATATGGTAACATAATCAGAGCGATACCAGGAGCATGTTTCATCCCATGGTAATGGGAAAGGAGTACCCACACAAGAAGGATAAAATCATAAAAGGTATGTAGACCTAACTATGATGTTTCGACTTGACACATGACTGATAAGACCCAATCAGAAAGCAAATGTGGATGTCTTTGTTAACACACGTCCAGACTAAAATGCAACCCGGAGTTTTCAAATTAAACAGGGTCAGTAACATTTTCAAAGGTCTCCACTTTAGGGGTTCCAACAGGCCAGAGTAGTGTGGACACTGTAAACGTGTGTAAAGGTGTAAACATAGCAATAGTTATGTGTTTTAAAAGAAAACATATTAGTGTGGGTATAGCCTGTCATGAGAGTGATGGGATGAAGCCCCTAGAGTCTGAACAAAGAAGTGGTCCAAGGGGCCCATTTTCACACATATACTGATGGCTGAGGCAGTATTTGGGCCTAAATAAAAGTAGTACCAATACACGTTAAATATTCTAATCAAGAATTACTGCCACAATTTATATTACGAACAACATAGAAACCATCATGATATACTAAATGTAAACCATAATTCAATTGATACATAATGAATTATTTCTACTCAACAAGCCTAAGAACTTTCTCCAACTTTCTCTCCAGAAGTAGTGAGTGAAGGGCATATGTCTTGGACTTATTTGCTTTTAACTAGAAAGTTGTAGAATACAGGAGGTCGGATTGGATAGGGGACTGACAGGTATATGGAGCTGTAGGATGCACCAAGAGACAACACAGACCAGTGATGGTGGCAGGCTGAGATTCATCTGCTTTTGAGCTGATCAGTTCCAAACGAGGGCGCTCACACTCCTCACACAGCACATTGTGGACTGAGTTGACTTTAGTGCAGTGGAGGCAACACCAGGTGGAAGAGCTGAAACAGGGGGAGAGGGACTGTTATACTGTTAGATCGGTTTGTACAGACTGAATATTAATCTATACATGGTGATTTTGTCCACACACATATCATAGTCATACTAGCACTCAGTTCTAACACGTTCACTTCCACCATGCCCAATCTGTCACTAGACATTGCTGAAATCTCCGAGCCCATCAGCTAGCAGTCTAACCACAATTCAGCCACTGGGGGCAACTGCCAATATTTGGAGGGTTCCAGTGTAGCCAGCAGATATCTGAGCCACAACTTCAGACAACACACCGGTTATTGTTTACAGTCCGATAAGCGACTTGAGACACAAGACTGGAATTGGAGTTGAAAGATAATTACCCTCTATAAACCTATATATGCATATGAATGCAGAGAAATTAAAACAAAGCTAATGGAAAGCTGCATCTTCATCAGACGACAGCAGATGGACTCCGAGATTGCATTTTGGCTAATAAGTTCCACTTTTTTTGCTCCCCATACAGACTCTTCACCTGCTGGCAATCAAGGCCCGCTCAAATGTGATTGGTCAATTCTACTAGGACTACAAACAGACACTAGGACACTTCAGATACCAAAATCTTATCCCGTTGCCTAAGGATTCTGCATTTACATCCATTAAGAGATTAACTTTGCTTTCACTGGGACCATAGCCCTGACAGTCTGTAATCTGCAGAATTTGATTAGTTGAGCTTGTTTAGGGCAATGAAAACCCTAAATGGAAGCACAGTCTTGGCGGCTCCATCAGCCAATCATTATTCAGATAAAAATGTGGACCAGCAGCAGCTGAGCAGCTAAGAAAATGACTCTTCAATTGAGCAGTGCTGACAAATACACCTGCTGACACCTGTTAGTGAAAGGTGCAGTCAGAGATTCTAATCCAAAACAATTTTTGTAAAATTCATTGAACATCTCCTCATGGTCTGCTATTGTTCATACACAGCCCTGGCTCCGTAAATGAGACACAAACAAAGTGGCTCGGACTGAGCCACACAACACTATCACACTGTGCTCATGCAAAGGACAGGGGAAAGACCATGGATTTATAAAGAGAAAGGCGGTGGGAGTGAGAGGGAGGCTGAGGGGAGCACTGATGGAACAGGTGTATGTGTTTGGGTGTTCAGACATCAAAAATCTTTCTCCAGAATGGCTGACTTCACATTTATAAGTTACATTGCTCAACAAATCCTGGAGTTAATTGCTATTTGATGTTGACTGACAAGCAGTCTGATTCAGTACTGGCTGTGGATCAGAGTATTCCTTTTTTATAATGCCTGACCTGTGACTGTTCCTGTTTTGGGATGATGGTGATGAATATGATGATGATGATGATGACACAGCTGTTCGACGGTGGTTGGCCCTCTCATGGTAGGAGTGGTACAGTCTGTCACATTCTGAGCAAAGTCCCTGGAGGCAGGTGAGGCAGTGGGCAGAGATGCGGAATATTCCACAGATAGCGCAGTTCTCTGAAACAGAAAACAGTTTACTTTCCTAGACACTGTACTAAAAACTTATCTTCTGCTATAATCTGTCACATCACACATCACATTATAACAAAAACAAGTTACTTTACTAGTACACTGCAAAAAAACCTATAGAATACTGTGTACAAATACAATGCACCAATTCAGTGTCCCAAAACAGTCTGTCATCAGTATTTCTAGGTTGTATCACTAACTAGCAAAAAGGGGGATGCATTTCAAAAAAAAGTGTAAGCACTAGGGAGGGACTGATGTACAATCCTTATTTACACAAGCGCTACGAGCACTGATATTGATGAATGCCGAAGTAATATCCTTCTGCAAACACATTACACACAAAATCGTTCTGCTCACATTTCATGAATGATACCCATCATGTGCAACTCTTCCTTCCGAGAAAAAGAAAACACATAACCCAATCTAAGCTTAAAACAGTGAAATTTCATCAAGATCACTTTATTCTATGTCTCATTTAAACTGGTTAAAAATAAACCATCTGCATGAACTAACCAGCATGCACGACAAGAGTGAAAAACTGAGGCTTTTTTCAACTTTCAAACATCAAAGGGTAAATTTAAAAAATCTAATAACTTATTTGCGGTGGAGGGAGGGTTATGCATCCTTCACCAGTCACTCAGGGAGGCTCAAGGAAAAATATTTTCAATTTTCTGAAGACATTTTTTGAGTAACTATAATGAGATTATTTGCTGGGGTGGAAATGGTGGAATAAAATTATGCTCAAAAAACACGCAAGCAGGAACAGTTGAAATCTGTAGTGTTCCTGGGTGGTGAAAAGTAGCTGCTGGATGGTCTGTCAGGAGGATACTGGCATTCAAAAGAGCAACACACTGGAAGTAAAACACTATGTCAAAACACCCAAGTATGTTATTTTTCAGTCCACAGGGGTATTGTGTGCCCTGACTCATCAGGATATACCACTGTACACCAGTTTAAGCCACTAACCAAGTGGTCAGTGCAGTAAAGTAGTTTTCTCTCTCCTTACCTGGGTGTTTGCTTGAGGAGATGGAAAAGACCTGAATGGACCTGAGACTGTGGTGGTTAGAGGACAGAGACTGGCCATGACTGCTGTCCCTGGAGGAATGATGGTGGAGGGGAAAGGCTAGAGACTTGGTCTGACCATCTGAACGGCATGAAGAGGAGGAGAAGTGGCAGACCACAGCATCAGTGTTGAGACCCACATCCTGAGAGGAGAGAAGAGTGGATAAGAACTGACTTGAAGAAATGGAACTACAGGCCATCATAAACTTCGAAACAAGAGATGCTTCCAGTGTGATGTTATACCAACATTTCACCAGACACAATGGCTTTATCAGACAGAGCTCTCCTCACTACCCTACACATGGACTTACTGTGTGAGTATCTTACCAAGTGACAACCTTTTCACTTTGTCCAGGAAAACGCATATATAACTTTAGATAAACTTTACAGCTTATTTTTGCACAAAACAAGGATTTTGAGAATAATATTGTAAACTAACATTACTTTCAAATGAAGGTAACTTGTAATATGTAATTTATTACATTTTGAGAGTAACTTGCCCAATACTGCAAAAGACACAAAAGGAGGACTGCAGAGTAATTCATGGTTACATGTGTTGATTCAGCAGGGATTACATTAAATAAAAAAAAGATAATCTCCAGGAGAGTAAATATTTTAAAGTAATACAGAATGTTGGAGAGCTTTAATGCATTATATTTCATTATAGCCTATTTTTATATTTTAACTCATAATTCATCGCCTAGACTTGTTTTCCTGTACATAAACAAGACATTTCTACGATAAATTGGTGCATAAAACTTCAGCAGAATACAGGAAGTTAAACAACTGATGCTCAAAATTTCCTCGGGGCAGACATCCTGCTTATGTGTCCCCACAAAAGTTGAAATTAAACCTGAGCCCTTGCTTATAACTCTTTCTTGGGTGCCCTGTTTATTTCTGATTATGAACTTCAAGTAAGGTGTAATGTGTGTGGTTCCTCTTCATCCAAAGTCAATTGCTCCTTGGCTCAGCAGCCTCTGATGGTGACCTGATAGCATGTCGGGAGGCCTGTCCTCAAACCCCCATACTCCTCAGAAGCCTGGTTGATGATGTGTCTACAAATCCTCTACACCCAGCCTCTACAAGGAGCATCTGGGTATACCAGCCATGTTGTTCTGCGTCAGCTGCTAGGTCAGGCTTTTGCATTCATAAGCCTTCTGAACTGCAGCCTCCCATGGTACTGTTAGTTCCACGATGTACAAGAATTTCTGTGAGGCTGACCACAAGTTTAGGTCCGGCCTGAGATTAGCTGTAACAATCTCTGGTGGAAAGCTGAGTCTCTGATCCAGGTCAACCTGCATTTTCTAGTCCTGGCCAGCAGAGGGTTGTTTCCACCCTTGCAGATGGTTTTACAGGGGGCTGATATGCTCTTATCAAGGGGATGGTGTTTCGGAGTCCAGGCAAAGGGAGAGGAAGGGCACTGGTGGTAATTCTCTTTCCTCCCATGATGATCACCAGTTGACAAAGGACCTGACTGTGCCTCCATGTGTAGCGGCCTTGAGATAGACTGATTTTGCAGCTGGTAAGGATGTGCCTTAATATTGCTTGAGTCTGGCAGAGAGTACGTGAGGGGTCTTCTCCACTATACTGGCTTAGGTTCTTTGGTGTTGGAAGAACATCATGGGTGGCTCTGATGAAGAACCTGATTCGGCTTCCTTCCATCTCCCAAAGATCCCTCCAGGTGAATTTATGATGCTCCAGATTTTCCCAGTTAGTCCACTGGCCCTGTTTGGACTGCAAAACTGCCTTTGCACATCTCTCTGCCTCCTCTTGCTGTTGGACCTCATCAACCACCAGTTTTCTCCTCTGGGTGGATGTTGCCTTGTGCCATGTTGGTCGACTTGTCCCAAGACCAAATCCGCCTCTTCCCTGCTGAATCTGTCCTGTCCAACTTCATCCATGTCCATTTTATGTTGGCCTGTCACTTCTCCAACAGATGCTTGGTACACTGGATGGTTGAGGTCAGGTGGTCACCTCATCAATGTAGGCACAAATAGGAGGTAGCTGCTGTCCAGCCTGCCAACGTTCTCCTCCTACGACCCACTTGGAAGCTTGGGTGATCACTTCCATTGCCATGGTAAGGGGGAGAAAGGGGGGTGGTGCATCTCGCCATTATTCCCACTTCCAATGATTGTCATGATGTTGTGTACTCTGTTGTTGTAATGCAGAATTGAAAACCTTGAAAGTAGTTTCTGACCAGGTTTGTGATGTTCTCTGGCACATAAAAAAGTCAAAGGCTGTCCAGATGAGAGAATAGGGGACAGATCCAAAGGCATTGGCTACGTCCAGGAATAAGACATGCAGATCTCTTCCTTCCCTTTTTGCAGACTGGATCTGGTGCCATATCATGCTTGTGTGTTCTAAGCATCTTGTATAGCCTGGGATGCCAGCCTCCTGTACCAATGTGTCAATTGGGGTGTTCTGTCTCAGTTAGATTGTCAGTCTTTGGGCTGCAATGCTAAAGAAGGAAGGAAGGAAGAGATTGATCTGCCAGCATTGGTCAGTGTTCGAGGCATCCTTTTCCTTGGGGATCACCACTCCCTCTGCCCTTTGCCATGCCTTTAGGATAGTTTGCTTCTTCCATGCCACCTTCATTTGTTTCCACAGGAACCGTAGGACATTAGGAGTGTTTTTGTACAGTATTATGACAGTATAGCCAATAGGACAGGAGTTTTCAGCCTAGTTGCAGTAAACCGAAATGATGTGCGGTTTTGTCGGCAATTGGTTTCAAATCACTGCATATTGAGCATATTGAACTCAGTTACCTGCCACTCTCAGTCATGTTTGGAGAGGAGAGGAGATTGATTTTCATGACGTAGGTGCTCAATGTATTATTTCCAGGGGGTGCTTGAAATAGCAGCCCCATCCCTTCACCTATTCTCCACACATAGTCAGGTAGGTAGGTAAAGGTACAAGTAACATTCAAATATCAAATGCTCAAAACATAAGCACAAAACAAGAAAACTAGGAGGAATGGACAGGGTGAACAAAAATGGACTGACGGAATATCTGGATGACTGATGAGGAAGGTGGGGACAGGTGAGCGGGTGGGTAGGGAATGTCAGGGAAATACGGGGCTGAAGAGAAAAGTGGGAACAGGTAAGTGGATGTGTGGAGTTGTCAGGTGATGGTGGAAAGAGGAAAAGAAAAGAAGAGAGGAAAGGTTTGGTTTGGGAAATCTGGAGGCTGGAGAGGAGGGACTGTTAGGCTGAGTGTAACGAGCAAGCTTAAAAAACCTTTTTGGCATATGCAGCCTGTCAGCAACCTTTATTAGAAAATGTGAAAATAAACTTAGTTAAGATGTCATCTGTAATTAAACCATTCCTTGTTTCAGTGCCGCATGGGATTTAGTATAGATTTACCACATAATACAGTCTTTGCCAATGTATGAAACATGAAAGTGAGGGGATGACAGATATGAAGGTGGTATGATGGACTCTACCTTGTGTCTTAGTGTAGGAATGATTCTCTCATAGAACTCAGGGTGGGGATGAGCCTCCTGGAATTAAACCAAAAATGTTATTAATGCTTTTTTTTATTTAAAGTAAAACAAAAGTTGCAAAGCAATCACTGTAATCACCATAATCACCCTAAATTACTCACTCGACTTAATTTATTTTTGGGAACAGCTTGCACTCAAAACTTTTAGTATTGTACAATACAGCAACATAAAAGTTTTGAGTACACCAGACACAAAATAAATGTGTCACATGACCCTTGTCTAAAAGGAATTTTATGTCAGTTTAATGTAACTTTTTTCATTGTTGCTTGAGCATATAATTCTATATTATATGAAACATTACATTTTACAGTACACATTTTACAACAGTTTTTTAAATTTCATTTAACTATGAAAATATATTGTGGCAAGCTTAAGTTTACTGATTGCTAGAATGAGGCAGGAGATTAATTCTGAAACGGGAGGTGCATTAACATAAAAGAAAATGTGTCATGCCTACAAATGATGAGTTTTTCTTTTGTCATTTTGACAATCCAGGGCATTTGTGTAGACTTTACATCAAAGTTTTGTGTTATGGATGAATTGGGGTTTACAGTGCTACTTATGCAGGTATACCAGAGCAGTGCCTAAGAATAAAGCAGCTTATGACCAAACAATTACCACAATAGATTCTAAATTATTCTACAACAATTACAATAACAATTACTGTTTCACAATCACACTGACATGGATATCACAAACTGGGTAATTCCATATGCACCTGTTTGGTCGAGTCAAGGCTGCAAACAAGCTCCTAAATGCTTACACACCAACAGTGATTCTTGAAGCACTATCTCTGAAACCATTAAAACTTATAGCCAATGTATTTACCAAGTGTGCCAAACTGAATGCCCATTCTCTGCTTTACACTCAATTTGTTCTTTTATAACACTTTTGGTAATGTCATAACTATCTACTAATCTACAATGCTACATTATTTTGCCAGTTGCCCCGATATTGGCGCATGTGCTGCCCAGCTCAAGACAACATCACGTGATGTGAATTAAGTCTTGTAGCCAGACTCACAGAAACGGGAGGATTTAGCCTCATTTTGTCTTTTGTTTTTTCCTAACACAATCATATTTTTTTTCCACAGTGCTTTTGTTGTTTTAGGAGTGTTAGAATATTTGAGAAAAAAACAACCTTTCACACTTATTTGTACTGATAGTGTGTTATGTTCAGAATTCACATCCATACTGTACATATTGGATGCCTGCGTGTATTTTTTTTTACTCCCTGTATGACAACTTCATTGCAAGCTGCTCTGCCCTGCACACAGAAAAAGCAAAAGCCACAAGTGTTTCTCATTCCTACTATCAATGCATAGTTAATGCTTTGTGCACTTGCTCAAATGATGGTACATGTGTACTGCACTGACACAAAAACACACTTTTTAAGAGTTTGAGGAGTTTTGCAAGACATTTTTGCTTTTGCAAGAGATGTATAATGTTTGCTGGTATGGTGTTAAGTTTGTGATTAGTGTGTGAAGTTTTGCAAAAATGGCCTAAAGTGTCAAAGATTGTGCCTAAGCAATCAAATAACAACTGTAAACTGAACAATTTACACGATTTTAGCTTGCAGGTGCACACAAACACACCTCTCTCAGATCACCTAAGTTCTTTTATGTATGTTGAGTTTGGTCTGTTCAGGCTCATTCAGTCTCTGCTGGGTCATAATCAGTCAATCTTTAATAATGTCATCAACAGCTTTTTTAAGGATGGATATTGTTCTTTCTTGTCAGTTGATTTAATACCTACAACTATTACACAGCAGCAATCCTGCTGAAATAAAGGTGATACCTCATTATTACCCAACCCACATATACAACCTCTACTTTTGAATCAGAGGAAACTTTTTTCCCAAACCTTAATAAGCATTTCTAGCTCCATCCTCAGACTCATCACTTCTAGTGTTACTGCAGCAACTCTGCCAACATCAGGATCTGTGACATCATCAGGGAAGCTGAGTCCATCTGGCTGCTGATTGGAGTAACCATAGAGACAGAGCACTGCTCGTCCCCCCTGGAAGCAAACAGAATGCAAAGTGCAGTCAGCTTTTTTGTTAACTTTCCCAAACAGTTTGAGTATAAAGTTAGACCTTCTCGAGTTCTTTATGTGAAAGTTCTGCCAGGCAGCATCAGAAATCGTTCCCTGGGATCAAGAATAAAAAGGACAGGACTGAGAGAATATTGCAGTAGTCTTGGGCTACTACAAGGCACATTAAAGCACATTTGGGACAAGTGTAGGACACAGGTTGGAGCAGGTCTGGGGCAGATTCGGGATAGGATTGGGTCAGGGCAGTTTCAGGGAAGGGCCAGGGGTCTCATCTATAAAACAGTGTGTAGGAGCCCTACTAAAAGTGATGTGTGGACAGAAGCTGTTAATGGCGTGCACTCCAAAATATTCTGACTTATAAAATTGTGCCACCGAGCAATTTCCTTTTATAAATCAACTTTAAATTGTCCGCACGTGGATTAGTCTCACATCTTGCCCTCTACATGCCAACATTCAACCATAAATAGTCAGTGCAAAGCACCTCATTAATACTGCTGCATAGAAATGAGATTCTGATCAATGGGTCTGTACAGGTGAATCATGGCAACAGCACAGTGTTACCGCAGTATTTATATGTTTACAGCATTCACACTGATTACTTCACAGTCACACTGTGCCAAAATGATCACAACAATCAGTGTTTCCCCAACCCTGGGATATCATTTAAAAATTGAAGTTTGATAGGCGAATGCAATTTATTTATTTTTGACCACGAGTGTCAGCAGCATAGTCTGGCCTTCTCTGTGCTCTGGTGGTGGGTGGTGGGCAGTGCGACGGTGAAACAGCACTGATGAAATATTGAACAGAATTTGACTTGAGATTTTAGTGGGCTTATAATATTTACAATGCAATTGTAAAAGTTATGGCTCAGTAGCACAAGCATAAATAACACTGCTGGTTTGAATGTGTATGATAAAGTGGAGCTATAAGCAATATGTGATATGAAGTGAAATTTAATGTGAGAGAGGAATCATTACACATGTAATGATTTCTCTTGCGTTTAATTTCCACAATCTGGTTTCAATTCACAACCTTACCATCTGTGTTGCCAATTCCTCCTGTCTCCAAAAAGTTTGCAAGCTTAGTTTAGAGTTTCCCTACAGGTGCGCACATTGTCTTATAGAATTTGTTTTCACAGATAACAAGTTTTGCATAGAAAATAGTGTATACTTCTTTCAGACCTTATTTTGTGCGTATCCAGCGGTTATAAATGAGACCCCAGGGTAGGTACAATTTAAAATATTCATGGCTG
The DNA here is from genome assembly GCA_019142605.1 of Cephalopholis sonnerati. Classification (NCBI taxonomy): domain Eukaryota; kingdom Metazoa; phylum Chordata; class Actinopteri; order Perciformes; family Serranidae; genus Cephalopholis; species Cephalopholis sonnerati. The sequence goes on along the minus strand of JAGQAX010000010.1, from coordinate 39,275,257 downwards.
CTAAACAATAACTGCTGTGTGAGAACAATGAAGATGCTCATATCTCTGCTAACTTTTTAAAATGTACTTCACCATCAGTATGTCAACATTCTGGAATTGCAAGTGCAGGCAATAAGTAGACTGACTAAACATCAATATGTCATAATTCTTCAGGTCTTTGTATTACTTTCCTTTGTTGGAAGTTTTTTTGATCCCTAGCATGTTTTTTATAGAGCACCACTACACTGTATAATAGGTTTTTTTGTTACCTGAATAGCATCCACGGTGGCCCTGAACACTGGGTTGTTGTGTTTCACAGTCCTCCAGTACTTTGGCCTGTTGGGATTTGTCAAATTACAGCCATACTTTTCTAGAATGTTTAATGCTGTAGACAGGCGCTGGAGAGATGCAAGGGTCTGAAGAGGAAGCACAGAGCAGAAAAAGTTCAATCTGAAACAGAAACATGCAATTGATCTCAAGTCCACCAGCACCCACAGTTGATCTGGCTCTGTAGAGCCATTTACTCTATCTGAATTTGGATTTTGTATTTGTCTGAATAGAAAGCAGATGTATCACCACATTGTCCACACTGAAATTGAACAGTAGAAAACTTTTCTGTTTTCTTTGATGTATTCATCCTCTGTTTTCTCAACTAATTAGCAAGAAATTAAATAAACACATTCACAGAATGTCAAACTATTCCTTTAAATGTGATAATAAGTAAAATATGGTGTATGTGTTTCTTATCTTTTATCAGAACCAGTTTATCTTAAAAGCATGAAAAAGACAGCCCTGTTGGCAGAAGAAAATGTTGGCACTGTACATTTCTGCAAACCACCAACATGTTACTCCTGTACATTTCATACGTATCATATCAATGTTTCTAAAGTGATGTATAAACTTTGTCACTAGGAGGCAGAGGGATGGTAGCTGGCGTGTTACCTAGGCAAAACACCTGACAAGAGGCAGACAACTGTTTGAAACAAAACTGATTTAGCATGTGATTTAGTGAGTCATTGCTAGATTTTAAGCGGCTTTTTAAGCATCAAACATGGGTGTGTTGTAGTGACTCGTCACTCATTCCCAGCAAAAATACTGCCATGAAAAGCAGATTGGTGACTGGGCTGGAAAATAACTACCTGTTAAGATGTCTCTGTAAAGCCAAATCAACACTTACTGTATACATTACCTACAAGTGGATACTGGGGGCTCTATCTTAGTGTTGGCCCAAGGCATGGAACGTAGCGTTGCACCAGCAAATTACCTTTTTTTGCCCTTATTCATCTCCAAAATGTCACATGTAATTCTGTAACTCTCTTCTCTGTTATCCGGGAATCTAATAAAAATGAGTCTTAAACTGAGAGCTGAGGCAAATGTAAATCTTGGAAAAAGTAGACAAACTCTGCTGACCTTGAGCTCCTGACTGTCCCACGTTTCAGATTCCAGGTCAGGGGTGATCATGCCTTTGCTGTGTCTGCCCTCAAACTGTGGAACATCATCCCCCTCCCAACCAGATCTGCCCCCTCCATTGACTCATTTAAGTCCAGACTCAAAGCTTACTTTTATTCATTAGCATTTCAGTCCCTCCTGACATTGCTTTCTCTGACATATGCCTGTGTGTGTTGTGTCTCTGAATGTAGCTCAGTACCAGAGATCTAATGAAGCTGAATGTAGCTCAGTACCTGACAGTTATGTTGCATCTTGTGTATGTGTTTTTAGCCACTTATTCCTTTTGTGCAGTACTTTTGTCAACGTGAGTTGTTTTTAAATGTGCTTCATAAATAAATTTGAGTTGAGAAACCATTTTGTGTCAGCTCGACCTATAAACATGAGCACATGATCAGACATCATATTACCGATTTTAGATTGAAAACACATGAGTAGTGATATTATTCAACTTAGCAAAATTGCCTTAGTTATCAATACAATCCGATTGTCTGACTCTATGAATAAGACATAAATTTAGTTCAGCTTTAAACCAAGGACTGCTGCAGAAAAATTCTCAATTAGATTCTTAACAAAACTTGTCTTTACTCAAGGGACTGAGAGCTAATGAAGCCGTCATTGAGTTTTCATACAAATAATAATATTAGGGATTCTTCTTCTTCTTATTGTTGTTGTTATTAATTCTATTCTTATTAAAAAATAAAGATATTAATAACAACCACAAAGTATATAAATCATACATATAATTTGTGTAGCACTTGTTCTGTCTCACCTCCTTCCTGTTGCTGCCGAAGCTGTTTTCTATGACCATGGTCTCTGCAGCGATGTGACAGTATTTGGAGCAGGGTGGTAAGGGCAGATTAGCCATAGCCATCACCCCAACCCGCACCTCCACCACCCTGCCACCAGAATACAGACACACTTCGGCTCGACTCCGCACCTCCTGCAGCTGCTCCGACAGAGATGGCATTCTACACACACACACACACATACAGTTAGTGATTGACATCAACATGCAGTAGGTAAAAGATTCTGATATATAGATAGCAGAGAAATCAAAATTCTCTCAGATATTATGGATAAGGTTTTTTCTTACATTTGCTATTTAAAAAGGTGCCATAACCCCCTCTACATCAGATTCATGACATGTTCTTAAACCACAGAATTGTTTGCATCTGTGTGCTTACTAAGATGAATCCCATTGTGAAAGCTGAAAGCTTGTGCTAGTGAATCCTAATTAGCCTTGGTAAACGCCCTGCAAATCCCCATTAAAGGGAATGAGATAGCAAGGCATTATGAAAGAAGAAATTTAAGAAGAAGAAGAAGAAAAGTTGAGGTATTCTAGTCAAGAAAATACAACTAAAAGTCTGAGGAGGGTAGAGCACTGCACTCCAGACATACAAACAAAAAAGTCCATAACTCTGAATTGAAGGTATTTCTGCAGAGAGTGAATGCCAAACAAATTGTCATATTTAGTAGCATTAAGAGTGGAAATAAGATAACACAAACAAAAAGCATAGGATGTAAAAATATGCGTTAATCAACCACCTAACCCACAAACTTTATGCATTGTAGTAGCACAACTGTCAGGAATGAGAACAGAGACGAGCACCTCCCACGACATTTTGTAGCATGATCAGTCACAAACTGGCATCGGTCCCTTTAACGTAACTGATGTGAACTGAAATGTTGGTGTTTTAGTTTATTTTAAAAGACCATAATGCTTTTGTAAAAAAATCTAAATAATGATTAAAAATATTACCAATTATATAGACAGTATAGACATTTAAATCATATATTATTATGCAACTATAGAATTGAAGAAAATGCAGTTACCAGTTATTCTGTATAAAGATGTCAGCACAAAATGTGTGTAAGTGTGCTCTTGAGTGTGTGTCGATTCTGTTCTTACCTAAGGCTAAATCTTAATCTTAAACAAGAAAACTTTGGTGAAAGTCAGAATCTTCATGAAAACAGTGTGTGTGGGTTTTAAAAAGAACTTTCCTCTTTAGAATGGTTATTGAATTAGACCCATAGTTCTGAACCCCTCTTTTTATTGTGTCCACACCACAAGAACTAGGAAAGATCACAGCTCTTAAACGCCTTTTAGAGGGACTTTTTTTAGCTTCCACTGCTCTGCATTTGGGTCCTTGGGAGGCTACGAGGACTTTGCGTTTGCTAAATAAAAAAAAACAAACAACAAAAAAAAAACAGTTAGATTCCATTTTTGTGTGTGTTACAGCAGGAAAGACACAGGTGGAACAAATAAGAAATGAAGACTCCATTCAAGCAGCTATAGCAATGCAGCAATTAGAAACATTATTATTTTCACCTGTGTTTAACAAGTTGAAATGCCACCTGAGAAAAGTCTATCAATATAAGTTTAATTCCAGATTTTTTTCTCTGATTGTGGCTGCTTGGACAGTCTGGGCTATGTCAGATCCAGTCAGCAGCAGGGTAGGAAAGTTACAGTACATTTACTCAAGCACTGTATTTGTACACAATTTTGAGATAATTTCACTACATGAAAGAGGTGAATTATTTGGTCCTTACATTTTCTGCTGGCTGTAGACCTTTCATAGCTGATAAAAAATTTAAGCTCAAAACACATGAGGAGCCCATACAATATATTGCTTTGTAATAAAGTGTTTACACAGTCTAATGTATAGATTCAGTTACCACCTGACCAAGTGCATTAATGTTTAAACACAGAAAAGGACCTTTTTTTTAAATGCAATCTTGTAATTTAGATAGAGTGAAGCCAGGTAATGTGGGACATCAGGTAAAATGGGACAAAAAAACAAACACTTATTACATATTACAGACATTTTTTGAATTTCTGTCTTAACATGGCAGCAAAAGAACAGAGAAAGCATGACAGAAAAGTTGACTGATATTGGGTTACATTAATGGTTTATAGAATTAACAGCTCAACCCATGAATTGTTTCAACCACTTAAAAACAAACATGACTGTCCTATTTTACCTTACCAGCTGTCCTGTTTTACCTGAACATGTCATCAGAGTGAGGTAGGGGTTCTTGATGTGTTTGAAGGTTCAAAGTAGGGATTCAAGATATTGGATATTTTGCAGATATGCCGATATGTAACAACTCATTTGACCTATAACAGATACCCATATCAATATATCCATTTTATTCCCCACCTAATTTTAGTGATCATCAAGTCAAGGATTATCATCATATTATGCATGCATAGTCTTATGATGGCCCACCAGCAGATGGAGACATGAAATAGAATGCTTTTCAATGTATGTAATATTCACTCATTGTGCAAAACATGAAAAAGCATGTTGGCCAATTCTGATCAATCATTTTAAAGCCAATATCAACCAATACCGATGACATGCCATTATCATAGTGCATCCCTAGTCCAAAGTGTCCAAAATATGTTACTTGGCAACACATTTTCTTTATAGGTATATAGCTGAAAATCATAAGAAATTCTAAAAGTATCACTTAGGGTAGTCTTTACAATTTTAGGTGTTTTTCTTGGTAATCTACAAAAAGGTGTCCCAAATGACTGTTTCAACTGAATTTTACCTGAGTCAAATGTGTAATGCTGGACTTAAAGAAGTCATTGCCTCCATCACTACCTGGAAGTCATTGTCACTGTGCAGCAGATGAAATGACCAGTGACACGTTGAAACTACAATTAAAAGTGCAGCGCCTCTGAAACAAGGTGAAGATGTTACCTGTTCTCTTTATACAGCCATGAATTAAACATGTGCCTGCCAAATGCAAAGCCTACACACCGACACATCTCTCAGCCTGAGTCACACAGCCTTGCTCGCTGGATATTAGTGTCTGCGGTGTTGACAGTGGTCGGTATATGCTAGTGTTGTTGCTTACCTCCCTGCAGGAACACAGCGATGAGATCCCGGTCCAGCTCTTCACGGTCCTCTCTCAGCTCGCTGATGTCATTCACACTCAGCAGCGGGCGGTCTCCAAACAACGTAACGATAATGTAAGATGGTCGGTGTCACAGCAGTAACGGATATGTCTGCCACTGGTGTAAAGCTGAATATGACCATAAAAGCGGTGGTGAGTGATGTTCAGTGTATAATCCCTCTGAAAACACACCGGGCTCTCCCCTCAAGCTGGAGCAAAACATGGACGCAGCGTAGCTGACGTCATCCATTGCTGTAGTTTCTGAGCGGCAGTTTCATGATTGTGGCATTTATCAGTTTTAGGGACTGTTCGTCATGTATGACGGGGAAGGGGGTGGTGCAAAGAAGGGGGAGGCATGTCATTTTTTTTTTTTTAAGCAATGAGGAGGGACTTGTATATTTTATTTTTGGCTTAGTGGAGGGGCATACACATCTATATGGCTGTATTTTATATTTGTTTTACCAGCAATTATTAAAGAAAACATGCCTTCCAAACCACAAGTGTCAAATTTACACCTTTATCATAGTCAGAAACTGTAGAATCAGAAATTATTGTTGGATTTTCAAATTCCTGACCATCTTTGGACACATCATGTGCGACAAACACTTCAGTCACAAAAAAAAAACATAACCAAATCTGAGCTTAAAATAGTGATATTTTATCAATCACTAGAGCTATATATACACAGTTTGCACAAACTACCCAGCATGGGTAGAGTGAAAAACCTAGGCTTTTTTCAGCTCCAGGATTTCATCTTCAACTTTCAAGTTTTATCTCTCAAACAGCAGTGGGTACGTTTCAAAGATCTAATAACTAATTTATGTCGGAGGAATGTATTTCCACCAGTCACTCAGGGAGACTCAAAGAAAAATAACACCCTAGCCACCCCCCACCTCTGATAAATACAGAAAAGTCACTCAGCACGTTTAATTCAATTACATGTCACCCATCTATCAGTAGCTATACCATAAATTTATGATATAGTCATTTTACAGTTGGCCATTTAAAAAGGTAAATTTATTGTAGGCCTATAGAAATTTGTAGCCTGTATTCAGGTATCTATAAACTATAGCCAGTGTGGAATAATTTATATATTATTTCCTGCCATTTTCTTTTTTATGACTATTACTTCAGAGGAAAGACTGGTCTTTTTTTTTTGGTTCTTTTTTCTTTAAATTCAGTCAAAAATATGTGTTATTCGTCCCGATCTAAACTGTAGCCTAAATAATGTAAGATGTTTCAACCTAAATCAAAATGACCTTTTATAGTGTAATCGCCAATGTCTCTCATTTGTCACCATTTTGTGAGTAGATTGGAAACCAACAGCATTCAGTACTATGTACTATGCAGAGTCATGACTAATGAGTATACATAGTTCCCCCCAGTGCAACACAACCCCTCAGTGTTTGACCAGAAACCAGAAACAAAGCCTGCAATATTGTTCCTGGTAAATAAGTTGTATTTTGCATGTCTACCTGTCTAACTTGTAGAATCTAAACCTTCCCCCCCCAATGCAGAGCCCCGGGTCTTACAGGTGCACGATCGTCGGCCGCCATGCTTGCAAACTAGACCTCTTGACCATTGACCCGGGGCTCTGCATTGACCGCTTTCTGCTGCTGCTTCTTCTTCTTCTCGTCCTTATTAATTTGGCAGTCGGCAAACAATGTAGTTGTGCATTACTGCCACCCTCTGACACTACGACGTTAAAACATACCCCACATGGGGGTGGTAGCGGGTCACTCATGTGATTGGCTGAAGAGGAAGGAGACATCTGATTGGCTACCTATATCCCCTTGGTAGAAAAAATGCATTTGTGGATCGGGTCACGTCAGGGGAGTCTCAAAAATATTCACACACAAATGCGCAGAGGTTCACAAAATAAAAGCATTTGTATATGAATGTATCAACATCCACATATGTTTTGATGAAAATTGCAAATACGTTTTAAATACAATATATAAATAAATAAATTATATAAAAATACATATATTTGTGGATTTTTATTGCATATATTTAAAACAATAAATATTTGTGTGTGCATCAGAAATACATTTGTGAAACTTTTTGGTTATTTGTGGATTTTTTTTACATTTATATAAAATGCCAAATATATGTGTGTGCATTGAAAATATTTGTGTGGAGAGAGTCATTTATATATAAATCTTAACATGTATTTGTGAATCCTTCTGTGTGCATTTATTAATATTGAGACTAATCTAACTCCATACATGGGCACCACTTTTGCGTTACTTTGACCAAAATGAGTTCAGAAGAACTAATATTCATTTTAAATGGATGAGGGTTGTGTTGTTTCACAGCAGGTAATCAAAGCACAGAAGTTCCAGTTCATTACAATTCATTTTTAAATCCAGTGCTGCACAGGTTCATACAGTGGTTACCATTTTGTTTTAATATCCCCTGCTGATATAAATAATAGCGTGATGATATGGAACGATTAAATAGCCTAGACCTTTTAAAATAAACGAATATCCTTGGACACAGGGAGGGTCATGCAGAGGATCGAAGTCTGATAATTATGAAATATGGATAAATATTTGTGGGTCTGTGATATGAAACACACTAAACAAATGTTGAGGTTAGCACAACAAACAATGGCATGTGAGTCAGTCACTATGACGAGTGCAACTTAATACACTGAAGCTGCAAGACCCACCTGCAGGTTCTCAGTGTGCTGGACAGCAACAATACACACAGAGGCAAACTTCATCCTCTGCTCAGGATGCCATCTTTAGATAGCAAAGTGGTTTGCAGCTGTTTTAATACTCTGAATGTCACATACAGTACCTCTTAATGTAGCAAAGGTAAAAATACTCATTATGCAGCAAAATGTCCTCTGTTAGTTTAACACCACAGTATCACATATTATCATACTTTTATTAATATAAAATAAGCAACACTGTAATGATGCAGCAGGTCAAGGTTTCCCTAACATAAACCTTTTTATAAACTGCTGTGTCAGTGGTTCAGTCTTTAACGATGTATCATTTAAATAAACTCATCATGGATTGTCTTTATAAAATCTTAATCTGAAAAGTGAATAGAGCTGTTAAATAAATGTAGTGGAGTATGAAGTATGAAATAGACTTTAGTCATGTTTGTGCTTTTAGTTAAGTGGTGCAAATGTAACAGATTAGCAATAGTCATATTATAAACACTGTCTGACATGCAGTGTTATGTAGTGTGCACTTTTTGGGGCTCACTTTGCCAAGTTGCCTGCATCCGCACACATCCACTCATGCATACAAACAAATAGAGAACGCACACACAAGTGTAGGTCACATGAACACATTTATTTGTCTTGAATATTGGTAACTGAATCAAAAGTCCCTATCATTCTCTATCATTATGCTGACTTACAAATAATGAAACTGACTAATCATCACACAGGCTACTGTTAAACAAACAAAGTAGATGAGGATGGAAGAGTGAAACATTAGAGAAACAATAAAGAAGGAGAGCAGGCAGAAGAGATGAAGAAGCAGGTTTTAACAGTCTGGTTTGGGTGGTTGTATGTTTATCTAACTGTACAAAAACTAAGTGATTACAACCACATTTACAAGTGGAGATTGTATGACATTTTTCAGATGATTGTGATGAGATGAGGTTGTGCATAGGAGAGCCAAAGTAGTGTTCATATGGTCCCTGATCTGCAGCAGTGACAAACCAACACTTTCTGTACCACCGAGCCACATCTGATCCAAACAAAGCAGGCAGAAATGTGGGAGGAGAGCATTCCTTCTACAGTATGTACTCCATCTCTAAATCTGGGTGACCCTCTAGTATGAAATGTGTCATGATGGAATATTTTTAGAAACATATTTTTATATATTTACCACATTGTGAACAGTAAAGCACTCAGCCCGTTTTCATTCCCAACTCATCAAATACCGCCACTTTGTCAGTGATTTCGGCGTCAGACACTGAGGCAAAAAGGCACCTTTTGTGGAAGTATGATACGCTGCCAGGCGGCATAAGTATATAATGCCACTGGTTGGCGTATGATACAACCGCAAAAGCTGCATCAGTTTATGACACTGCCAGACGGCATCAGTTTAAAAGACCACCAGTAACAACATAAAATAATGAGCTGTCAAGTCCCTATAGGGTAGGCAGGAGGGGGGGTTGTTGGGTCCAACAAACCCCAGACTTTCACCTGTGAGTCTGGTGTTTGCTTCCTATGTGAATATTGAACCAAACCATAATGTTTTTTTTTTTTTTTCTAAACCTAACCATGTGCTTTCGTTCCCTAAGCCTAATCGCATGCTTTTGTTGCAAGGAAATAAATATAAATACAAGTTGTTTTACCGATGTTGTAAGTTTAATTTGAAGAAGACAGAAAACAGAGGTGGGTATTGAAACAATGCATGTAGCAAGTATAAATAGAGTGCTCCGGGGATGAAGTTTTTCTGTAGGCTGACCAAAAGTTAGCGCTGACCTGTTTCCCTCATCAAAAAGCCTATGTATTTATAGGGTATTTATGATGCTTACACGTTTTGTTCGTCAAGATAATCCTCACAAATTAACATCTCTTTTATGACTTTTGAAGCCTAAATGCAATGCAGAAGTAAAAAGCCAATGTTAAGCCATACACAATCTACACTACGGTCGCATGACTTAATGTCACCACCATAACCACTTTGTAAAGCCGTGTTTGGCATGATGATGTTCTGTAGTCTCATTTAGCCACTTGTTTGAAGCCACCTTTTTAAAGACACAGAAGCTTTAAAAGCTTTAATGAACAGGGTATTTACTGACATATTTTATGTTGGAGAACAAAACGTGAAAGTCTCTTCAGCTTGTGTTAACCACAGACCTTATTGAGTCGTATAACCAAAAACCCATTCAAATACCCGTTGACCGTGAATCAAAGGAACCTGGAGTGGCATAATGCTACCTCATTTGAGGGTTTTAGGACTCATTCCTGGAGCACTCTATTGACACGGCATCCCAGAACATCATCAGTAGGTGCAGAAGGACACCTAGTGCGTCATTTGGAGACGTGAAAGTCCACTAACAAAGTGGCGATATTTCAACAGCTTTGACTTGAGGTATCGGCTCCCAGAGACAGTGTACATATAATTAGAAATTAGTGCTCCCCAACACTTACACTTACAAGATCTATGAAGAGGAGTGATGTTTTGCATCTCTAAAGCAACTGCAAAGAAGGTGATGTCAACTGGTTGTCACATGTCCATATTGCGATCATTTCCCACATGCTGGGGTGGCAACTTTTCTGTGTTGTAGTTAACCAACACCTATTAAATGTCACTGTCCATTTAGTAGAGTCCTGCAGTTGAAATATACAGCATGCAGTATTGCTGCAGCACCAAATTGATCCAAGCTGAACTCCCTACTCAACATAACTGAAGCCACTGCTTTCCACAAAAACTTTCATTTTCTGAAAACAAAAATGACATTGTGGCACAGTGAGGTTCAAACTGTAAGCTATGTTGCATGAAAACTAGGCGACTGACTAGAGTTGATTAGAGAACACACAGCTGTAAAGAGAACCTGAGGATTTGCATATCAACATTTCCACTAAACAGAGATAAACGAAAGAAAATAACAACAAAAAAATCTGGCCATATATTATACAAGTTTTTTTTTCACCTTCTCATAAATTGTCTATTTATGAAAAGGCACCCATTTTTTAAATATACTGAGATGTTAACAACACAAAGCTCCAAGTTCCTCTTATAAAAATGCAATAAATTAGTTTTAACTGCAAACAAAAACATGACATTGTCATCTAGAAAGAGTACGTATACTCGGGAACACAGTTAATATTCATGTTTCACATTGTGACTGGTCCCATCACTACACACTCTGCACTGTGTGAGAGTAAATCCATTGTGCACACAATTAAATGTGCGTTTGAATGTGTCAGCATGCATTGAAATGAATGCATAGCTGATCTAATAAAAACATATCCATTAAATAAAAATATACAGAGTACTAAAGAGGCATCAGATCATTTCATTCAAGTGCCTTACGAATGCCTGTAGAGGGCGCTCTAAGTTTACAATGCAATCAGTAGCCATGCAAAACAAGCCACACAGACACACTTTTTAAATCTCCCCCAAGTCATCATATATGAAAATGCTCTGGTAAGAGCAGTACAAGCTGTGTGTGGAGTCACATGAATTCAGGGGCCACCTCCTTCATGATGACACACTCAGCAAGTGAACTGCTGAGGTCTGGGAGCATGGTGACATTGCTACAACAAAGTCGAGCAAGTCATGAAAAATGCAGTCAGATGATCAGACAGGTTAGAAACAGACTGGCAGTTTATCCAGATTATCAAAACTATTTTAATTGGAGGTAAAATGAAAGGCGAATGTTCCTGATATTACGCTAATATTTTTTTTATTGTACAGGAGATAGGGGTGGGTGATACCACAAAATTTTGTTTCGATATGATACTGAGTAATACAGTGCCAGAATAACCAATATTGAAACTCATCTGATACTTTTTAGCATCAAAATTGGCTTGTGTACTTAAATGTATGGAAAAGCAGTGTGTCGTGATTTATAAGGTGAATAATCAATCTGCTAAAATAATGATGCTAATGATCATCAATTACAGTTTGGAAATTAAGGCTGTCCCTTGAAAGTCAAATATTTTAATTGTCAGTCAGAGACTCTTCAGTAAAATGAGATTACTTCAGGTCAAGCGGTTTTTATTTTTATTTATAATTTGTCAGTCAGTGTGCTGTGCAGTGTAACCCATGTATTTTGGAAGGCTGCAATCACATGACCAATGTGCTGATACAAGTAAACAAGGAAGCAGTCCCGAGTGGTCTCGTAAGGAGGCAGGTTTGGGTGGTGAATGGGTCACATTCACTTGGGATTTTCCCCAGGAGACTCATGTTCAGAACTGTGCAAACTTTGTGTCATTTTAAGGTACGTCTTCACCATGTTTCTTTTCCTAAACCTAACCACAGTAACTGTACTTGCCCAAACCTTAACCTCCATAACTTTTCGTTAATTACCTAACTTTATGTTAAGCACATGACATCATTCTTAAGGCGCTAAATCATAGGATATCATATAAACTGCTATGTCTGCATTTTCCTAGGATACCTTGCCGAAGTATGGTGGGTCTACAATGAATGTTTGTGTGATACTTTTTACAGTTTGTCTTTGTTTTCTTTTACAAATAAGTTAAACTAATGAGATGGTTTGTTTCCAAGCTATCTGACAGTTTGACTGGTCATTTTTCTTTACCCCATTGGTCTTCTTTTAACTGATGTCACCATGTTCCCAGATCTCACCCATTGACTTGGTGAGCGTAGTTTTATTATTATGGATAGAAGTTAAGGTCAAAACTACAAAACAAGCCCCAAGTTGTAATAAACCAGAATAATCCTTTAATAAGACACTAGTCTCACAGAGACTAAAACAGACTGTGTGTTTGGGCGCTTGTTGTCAGCTTCCTGACTTCAGGAGGGATGCCTAACCACTATTAAACAAGCGGCTGGCCAGTCTTGGGAAAAGAAGGTCACATTTCTCACCCTAATTTTGATGATCCTTTGGAATGGGTCACGCCACATTGGCCTGTTCTGACACATTCACTATAGAAATGAAGGAGAAGCCCCTGAGCTGAGATACAGGCAGCATAAGATGACCCACACATGAGCGATCAGTAAACTTGTCCACTGTCCTTGTGCGCTTTCCTTTCTGTCTTTATATAGCTATTCATTTCACCTGTCTTCTTATGAGTATATATTTCCTAAGCTGTTTCATTTTTTTTAAGGATTTTTTTTAATTTGAGAAGTGTGTGCAAACAGTGGTCTAGCAGTGAATACAATAGCCTTGCATCCCTATTCTATTCCCTTTTCACCTTCAAGAACCTGTTTCAGGTATTATAGAAAAAGGAGAGACAAAATTTAAACCAAAAAAAAAAAAAAAACAGACACATAAATGGAAAATACATTGTTGAAGCACTGAGACATATCGGTGTCTAGTATACAGCAAATGCATATGTCCTCTTGGACTATACAATGCCATTTGTGTCCAATGAAGTGGAAAGAATCTGACTTTTTGTCCCATGTCATGTGCTTGTGTTTGATCTGGGCACCATTACAACAACGTAATACCTAGACTTGGAGAATGATGAGTACAGAATGAAGAATCATCATTGTTTTTTAAGTCTTGTAAAAGATAAATTTTGTTTAGACAGTTGTAAAAAATATTACTTCCTTCTGCCTTCCGTATTTCCTTATTGATATTAGTCCATCATAAGAAATAGGCCTAAATAGCAAGCAATAGGAAACTGAAAGTTACACCTGTTGAGCTGTACACAAAAACTCTTTCAGGATAGTCATAAATATTCTCATTCACACAAGGCTTTGATTATGCTCACATTTGAGCCCTAAAAGACTTATTAGTTGTCACTGTTTTGCTCTGCAGCATATCAGTCTGGTCTACAAAGAATAAGTCAATAACACTGACATGAGACAGTGTCTTTCAGATAGTACCCAGACAGTAGGCATGTGCTTCTGACTTCCCTCATGTAATAAAGCCATGTGACAACACTGCAGAGATGTCTGTGCCTGAACAGCAGTATTTGTCAAATAAAGAGACAAGAGTCCAAAAGTCTTGTGGGATATGACAAGTGCCTCTCTCCAGAAAATTGCAACAACTGTTGTGATAGGTCTGCTAACGCTTTGGTGTGTTTCCGTGAGTCCACAACAGGTACAGCAATGGTTCCGGTTTGCTCTGGGTAGTTGCTGTCATCCATCCCGTCGACCTTATGATCAACTTGTCTATTCTCTGTCCATGAACATTTCGTTGTTTTGGGCTCACATGCTCGTTTCACAGGGTGGTGTTGCACTTCTGTCCAGAGCAATGTGATTTTCTCGTTTCTCTCCACTCTGTTCTGCTTCCTCCCTCCCTTCTCCTTCCTCCTCTCCTTCCATAGTTACTAGCTCCTGGGTGCAGTTGAGAGGGCTGGCTTTAGACGACAGTGGGCTAGCATTGCTGCCTGAGCCGACAGCAGACCTTTCCATGTGATTCCTCCCCTGGTGGCTTAAGCCTGTGAGCTGCCCTTCACCTTCTAAGCTCCTGGCTGCTGAGCCCTCACCTCCCCCCTGGGAGATGCTTGGACTGACAGATTGCTGGGCCAGCAACGGAGATTGCAGGATCGCCAGCGGAGACTTAGCTTCCTGGGTTATAGAGCTAGGAGAGGGGGAGAACCTGGAAACAATATCGTCGGAGAGGAGTTGAGCAAGCTTGGCTGAGCCAGCAGAGGCTGGGGTTGCTACAGGTGTCATCACTGCCATAAGCACCTCATCTTGAGATCCAATGAGGTCAACCTTGAGGGCTCTTGTCTTTTGAGGGGTGCCATAATCTTGCAAGGAGCTGGAGATGCTGTCATAGGTAACCCCAAAGCTTTCCACACTTTGTGGCACCAAACCCGTATCCCCACTCCCAATTCCTCTGGGGCTGGACACAAACTCATACAAACCCTCTTTAATGATGGTCATTGGCTGGATGCTGTCAGGGCCCCTGTTCACCTCCATGGTGCTGATCTGACTTAGATCCAAGGGAGGAGGGATGCGCTGGTGTCTAGCAGGAGTTTGAATCACTTCAGCATTGGGGAGCAGAGAGCTTCTTTCTCCTCTTTCCACTGAAAAATCATCAGCCACATTGGAGAATTTTCTGGCAATGCTGATTTCAGGAGAAGTTTGTCTGGCTTGAGGGGAAGTCAGTGTTTTCATCTCCATCTGTTCTTCTATGATTTTCTCCTGCTTCTCCTGAATGATTGCAGTCTTGTTGTAAGCATCTTCCAGCCGCTTTGGGTTGAGATTTTGAAGGGTAGTTTTATTAGACGAAGGCTTGGCTCGTTCAGGGGAGCCCTGCTGAGCCACTTCCTGGTAATGAGAATGTTGGGACCTGCTCGGGCTACCCGCCGTCTGTATTGGAGTAATGTTTGTGGTAGCTCCAGCGGCTGGGTGACAGGTGATTGTCCACAGGACACTTGCTGTCCTCTTTCTTTTCCACCAACACATCTGTAAGTTCCATACTGCGTGCAAAAGCATCCTTTAAGTTAATGGAAATAATGCTTCCACTGCGTTTTGCTCTTTCAAGAGCTTCCCTCCTCTTGATGGCCTTCTCCTGCCTCTTCTGCTCTCGGTAGAACTCAGAGAAGTTGTTCACAATGATTGGGATGGGAAGGGCAATAACCAACACACCTGCTATGCAGCAGAGCCCTCCAACAATCTTGCCCAACAGGGTTTGTGGGTAGATGTCTCCGTAACCAACAGTGGTCATAGTAATTGTAGCCCACCAGAAGGAGGCAGGGATACTGGTGAATTTGGTGGCATCCTCATCCTTCTCTGCAAAGAACACCAAGCTAGAGAAGATCATAATGCCCATAGCTAAGAAGAGGATCAGTAGACCCAACTCATTATAGCTTCTTCGCAAAGTGAAGCCCAAAGACTGGAGTCCTGTGGAGTGCCTGGCCAGCTTCAAGATCCTCAGGATCCTCATAATTCTGAAGATCTGGACTACACGACGCACATTCTGGAACTGCATCACGTTCTTGTTAGACTCAGTTAGGCAGAGGGTCACATAGTAAGGCAGGATAGCCAGCAAATCAATGATGTTCAGTGGGGCTTTGATGAAACTCCACTTGTTGGGTGCTGAGAGCAGGCGCAGTATATACTCCATGGTGAACCAGGCGATGCAGACAGCTTCCACATGGGCTAAGCTTGGGTTGTCATTGAACTGACCGAATTCATCCACCACCTGGAGCTCCGGGAGGGTGTTTAGCGACAACGAGATGGTGGAAATGATAATGAACAGGATGGAGATCATAGCCAGGATCTGCAAGACATAGATAAGATTTGGGTTATTGTTTTAGCTGAGTATTTTTCATCATTATTGATTCAAAATAAAATATCAGAATTATTAAATGCATTGTTAGAAAATTGGGTGCAAACATTCCTGTTCTCAACAGGAAATGTAAGAGGTCATGTCAGTGTAATCCCACAACTTGTCATCTAGTGCCATAATTGAATCAAAATATCAATTTGTCCAATGCTTTGCTGGCCTCAGCTGTAGGCTGCTTTGTGTACAGTGTTAATTAGAGATTATTGGCATGCTAACATGTTAGGTGTACATGATGAAAGATTTTGAGGTACATCCTTAGCATGTACCTTTTCCTAAACCTAACATCAGTAACTTTGTTTGCTTTAACCTAACCTCAGTGGCTTTATGTTAATTACATAACTGTATGTTTAACATCATTTGTGGGCCGCTAATTCATAGGATATCATACAAACAGTTGAATATGCATTTTCATCGGATACCATAGAAAGCGTTCTATAACATGGTCATTGTGAGCATGTTAGCCTGCTGACACTTGCATTTATCCCAAACCTGCTAGCCTCTCAACAAGTGTTGCCAGATTTAAAGTGACACCTAATAGCCCTGACACACCAAGCAGACAGTTAATTGTTAGTTAATCATATGAACGGTTATGCATGCATTTTTCATTGGACATTATACTAACCATTCTGTTAAAATACGTCGACCCAATCTAGCCACACTGCTAGCATAGCTGTACTCTTAAAAGGTCCCCATATTATGCTCATTTTCAGATTCATAATTTTTATTTAGGGTTTCTACTAGAACATGTTTATTGCTTTAACTTTCAAAAACAACCAATTCTCACACTGTCCACCTGAATATACCTGTACGCACTCTCTGTCTGGAACGCTCCATTTTAGTGCCTTTCTCTTTAAGCTCCCTCTCCAAAAATCCCAGTCTGCTCTCACTGATCAGTGTTTCTGAGTCTTCCACATCTGCACTCTTGGTGTCTCTACATCGTCATTACAGCTGAGCAATGACTGTGATGGCAATGTAGCAGTTTCTACCTATATATAGTATAGTTTGTGACATCACAACTTCACGGAGATCCTGGCAGCTCGTTTACAGGCACAGTGTCAAAATACAGACTGCATGCAGGCATTTGTGGGTTGAGCATTTTGATACTTCCACAGTATTTATATAGTACCTCTATACCTGCTTTATGAGTAACAAAAATCTGACTTTTCACAATATGGGGACTTTGAGTTTTTAATGAAAATTTTGCTACATTGGAGTGAAATGCACACTGTATATTTGTGTTATCAGAAACTGTCTAACACAATGACTGATGACCCTAAAAATAATTTTATCTTATATTGCATTTCTTTCATTTTAATTTCAGAAAAGTGAGTTCAACACCCTTTTGTTCAAGTTGATGGGGGGGTCTTAGTGGTTGTTTGATTTATTATTCATTTATTATTATTCCATCATCAATTCATGTTGAACTAAAACTCAAAGACAGTCATACAAGTTACCATCAGCTGCGTCATATAGTATGTTACAATAGTCACATACATTTTAAATAAGATAGTGTTAATTAGTATCCTTTTGTTCTGCAAGCCTGCAAAGCCACTAGAGGTAGGGTGTGACAGTATGATGCTAATTCTGTTGCATTGTCTCTTGGGACTATGATGTGCATCGTTCAGACAGGGATTAATTGAAGCTGAACCCCACCCCCAACCTCTGTGGCTACTTTCAGGTCACATTGATCAGCTCAAGACATTCTTCAGAACTGTCATGACAAACCTTGCCCACATAAATAACACAAAAACTCCAAGGCCCCTTGAATGGCTCTGAGTAGCTGGCAATGGTAATTAAACTCTGCTGTACAAATATGTTCAACAACATACCAATGATTTAGCTCTTTTTAGAGTCTTAATAGTGTGGCAAAAAAACAGTTTGTCCAGAGGGTAGCACTAGAGGAAAGGTAATCAAAGGTCACTTTTTGTCCAGTGCTCTTAAGAAGATTTAGCTCTGAAAGCTGTGTCACGTTATGCGTAGTGACAGTTGCCCCCTAACCATCTTCTACTCATGACCTCTGATTACAAAAGAGAATAAATGGAGTCTAACGAAGCGCCTGCTGGCTACAGATCTTACACTCCATTGGCAAGATTTTAATGAAAACTATTTTTATTTGTTAAAGCTGTACTTGCTCCAACATGAGTTTTAGTCTCTGTCAGTTTGCACACATTTTTAACACAAGAGGAAGAAGGAGGCATTGGTGCATATGTTTGTTGTTTATGTACAATTTGCGTGAATCTTTTAAAAAATTCCTTATTGCCTTATTGAATCAATCCTATTAGTGTCTTATAATCTGACAAACTAGATTATTTTAGTACAACCATCATGATTTCTTTGACCTCATAAAGCGCAATTAAGTTGAGCCAACATAATTTGTCCAAAAGTTGTGGTGATGGTTAGTAGTCAAATTATGTTACTTAAAATTTTCTAACTTATTTATTTCATTCAGTCCTTATTAAAAAAATGTCAAAAATATTCGTTGATTTTGACCAGCTTCCTAAACGAAGTTGTTAACTAAATACAACATGTTAATTAAACAAACATACTTTTTTTATGTTGAAAAACTTTTTTAAGCGTTAATAACAATATAATGATAATAATATTCTTATTTGTATAGCACTTATCTAAACAAGATCACAAAGTGCTTCACAAAGTAAATAGAAATTAGACCACAAAACAATGCAAAGGAAATTAAATACAAAAGTTACAAATCACAAAAGTTCAAATCCAGTGTTATCCATTAACCCCATGAATCGTTTTTTAGACTGTATGTTTGTATTGTAACACCTATTCTGAGCTTTTTAAATCTTGACCCTGAAGAAAAAAAACAAAAACATTTTTAAACAATAAAAACTAAAAGAAAATGAGCAAGCTCACTCTGGAAACTAACTGAAAGGGAACTAAATTGAAAACAAAAATGAAAAATGAAATAAAAATACAAACTAATGGGAAAAAAACTATAATAAGTCTGTTATAGCCCCAGTTGTCTTGTCATAGTTAATACTTTTTAGTCAGTGATAAAAGTCAGATCTTATTTTCTGTGTCTGTAGTGGAGCTCTGTCAAGACTGAGAAAGTAACCCTGATGAGGTCATTAGTAGTGTCATCCGGGCTATCTCACCTTGGGCTTGGAGACTACAAATGATGATGATGCCCGAACCACCTCAACTGACACCTTTTAACGCGGAGCAGCGGCTCTACTCTGAGCTCTCTCCAGATGTCCGAGCTCTTTACCCTGTCTCTAAGGCGGAGCCCAGCCACCCCACAGAGAAAACTGTTTTTGGCCGCTTGTATCTGTGACCTCATTCTTTCAGTCACTACCCAGAGCTCATGACCATAGATGAGGGTTGGGACGTTGATGGACCAGTAAAGCTTTGCCTTCCGGCTCAGCTCCCTCTTCATCAAGACGATCCGGTGCAGCGCCCGCACCACTGCAGAAGCCTGCATCAAACCGCCGATCCATCTCACACTCCATTCTAACCTCACTCGTGAACAAGACCCCAAGATACTTGAACTCCCTCGCTTGAGGCAGTAACCCTCTCCCAACCTGCAGGGGTCAATCCACTGGTTCCCGGCAGAGAACCATGGCCTTAGGAGGTGCTGACTCTCATCCCGACTGTTTCACACTCAGCTGCAAACCACTCCAGTGCATGCTGGAGGTCACAGTGTGCTTCACCACTACAGGAATATCTTATTAAAATAAAATCTATCACAGGTGGTCATTTTGAATGAGACTTCAGTATTCCCTTCTCTTGCTGCCTCTTGTGTGTTAGCAGCTTAAACAGCCGTTCTTACTGATTGGTCCATTCTTTCCTACAGTGCAATATAAGAACTGGTCAACAGGGCCAGCAGACATTCAAGCATGAATATTTTACAAATCGCTGAGTAAAATGTGAAAAGGGTGAGTTATGGTTTTTGCCTCTACGTGTTTAACTTCACGAGTGATTTCTGAACCTTTGAGACAGTTTCTGCCCTCAGTCCCTGTTCATTTCTGCTCCTGACTGATTTAATGCTACAGTAACCTTCCTTCTCACAGCATGTCTCACCTAGAAAGGTGATTCAACACCACTCCCTGGTGCTTCTTTTCAAAAAAACTTGAATGTCCTAGCTGAGTGAGGCAGTTGAAGCATGTGTGGCCTGAGTCTTCTCTCTGCAGCCCTTGCTAGGACATTTCAAGATAATTGTAATAGGATTGTGTTGCTATCTATAGAAAGGATAGAGAGAGGTTAGAAGTGTTTACTCATTCTTTCCTCCCCCAACAGGAAGAATCAAGCAATAGTTCCGACATCCCCAAGAAAAGCTTACACCAAATAAAATAATACCAAAAAAAAGTCAACTTACAAATGTGCATGTCAAAAGAGACCATTAATGACTGACAGGAAGCACGAAGGGATGCGATTTTTAAATGAACAGAGACTGCCGTGCCTCATGTTCTGTGTGTGCTGGTACATTATTAGTGATGGTACGTCATTGATTACAACTGAGGGTGATTGTACCAGGAATTTAAACATACACTCCCAGATTGAACTACAAAGTCTGACTGAATACCCACAGATGTCGAAACAAATGTATTCTGACGAGAGGAAACAAGTATGAGCCATGCACTTAGCATTGACCTTCAATGTCACAGTTTTTCCTGACAAGATGATATGTTTGGAGCAGATGATTGCTTAAAGATGTAATAAATAACAAAAACAGCATATGGGCTGCCTCATATTTAATGTGAAATGTCAATCACCCAACATTGTAAAATAAACCTGTTTGTTTTAACATAAAAAAGTTAATGTCCAGGCTGCCATAGATTTTTTAAATTAAATGCATTTGAATAGAAAAGCTGAATCATTACAAAACTATATCAACTTGTCTTCTCAAATTCAGTCAACTTAGAATTTTGAGGCAAGCCAGGAACTAACATTTTGAAGTTAAAAACATAGTTTCGTTATTACAACGAAGTAACAAGTAAGATAATTACAGTTGAGTAAAAATAATGATAATATACGAGTAAGTATTTGTAAAACAAAACAAAACAAAACAAAACAA
Source organism: Cephalopholis sonnerati (assembly GCA_019142605.1). Classification (NCBI taxonomy): domain Eukaryota; kingdom Metazoa; phylum Chordata; class Actinopteri; order Perciformes; family Serranidae; genus Cephalopholis; species Cephalopholis sonnerati. Next base: position 39,253,968 of record JAGQAX010000010.1, on the reverse strand, counting down.
AAACCATTTGTATGTGTGGTATTTAAAATTCATTTTTTTCCATGTATGATGCACACAGCACCCACTTTACACAAATAAATCATTTAATCAATTGTTAGATTTATGTATTATAATTATTTTAGAAAATCCATTCAACTGAATCTAGTAATTTTGACGCAAACCAAAAAAGTACCATTTACTTAATTAAATCAAATATTACTGTGATGAATAGACTGAGAATTTATGTAACTATATCTTATAGAATTTACCTATTTTACTTTAATTAAGTTTATGTAATTACTGCTCATAAATTCTATGTATTTTCAATATGTTAAATTTACTTAAAGTTTATGTATAGTAAGTAGTATGTATAGTTAGTAGTTTTGTTTTTTTCTGTGCAGAGTTTGCATGTTCTCCCCCGTGTCAGTGTGGGTTTTCTCCGGGTACTCCGGCTTCCTCCCACAGTCCAAAGACATGCAGATTGGGGATAGGTTAACTGGTGACTCTAAATTGTCCATAGGTGTAAATGTGAGTGTGAATGGTTGTCTGTCTCTACATGTCAGCCCTGCCATAGTCTGGCGACCTGTCCAGGGTGTATCCCGCCTCTCGCCCAGTGTCAGCTGGGATAGGCTCCAGCCCCCCCGTGACCCTCAAGAGGATAAGCGGTTAGAAAATGGATGGATGGATGATTATTGTACTTTTTCATTATGTATTTAAATAATACATTGTAATAATTATTAGGATATACCAACAACCAAATTATTAGGATATAACATATCAATTTAATAGAAAATGAATAATTGAAATTGAAAATGGAATTGCAAAACTAGTATATCTAAAGAAATGTAGATTTTTTTTTTTTTTTTTTTGCTATTCCACTTACTCATCTTTCCTCCTATCATTTTCAATTCCACAGTTCATTTCTTACTGTTCCTGCTTTAACATTTAGTTTTCATTTGGTGATCACTTGAGTGTAAAGGGTGTAATTTATAAATGTAGAATATCAGCTACAAATGAAATCAAATGAGACTCAGAATAGATTCAATATTAATCATAAAGGCAGAATAAGAAATGCAATAATTGTTTTGTTATTTTTAATGTTTTATTAATTATTGCTTTCTTTTTCATATATTAATTGCTTAAATAAACTTGCCTTTGTTTGAATTAAAAACACATTTTCTTTAAAGACCTGCTGGCAGTGAACCACTCAAAACCTCAAGGAGAAATCAAGTTATTGATTTAGATTCTGCTGGGTCAGACTGAGCAGCAGTGATGGCAAATACTGTGTGTTGCAGAAAACCATGAGTTCAAAAAGGGAAAATATTTATTAAAATCATTCTTTATATCTACACCTTTTTAATTCTGCCATTACAACTGTCCATGACACTCGAGAAGGAGTTCCTATAAAATCATGTGATGGAAGGATTGTCTCAGCTGTTTCCGGATGATGGACTGTCTGGCCTATCAGAGTCATGTCAAAGGACACTGCGCATTACAGCATTACACAGTGTACAGCATTTCTGCTGCTTCGTAATCCTCATTCAGACTGAGTGACTTTGCTTTTTGTTTCAGAAAAAAACACCCCTGACAAAACTGCAACACAAACAAGAAAAAGAAAACACAGAGAGAGAGAGAGGAAGAGAAAAACAAGAAAGAAGATAGATAGATAGAATGGAACAGAGAGACAGGACACAGGGAAGCGCAGGCCAGGTGTATCAAAGTGTCTCCACCCTGCAGCGTCTTAATGGCTTAATGGCTACCAAATGCTGTGACCTTGGCACCCAGGGCAGATTTAAAGCAGTACCGGGAACACACAAGCTGCTTTAGAAGCTGTACAGTGGAGGAAGAATTAATAGAGGCTCCGCATTTAAGATTCTACTGCTCAATAACTATTTGAGTTTGTAAGTAAACTTAACGAAGCTGAAACACTTTTAGTTATAGTGAAGCATTAAATAGAAATTATAGCTGAGGAAAGTCAGTGTTGATGACGTAGTGTGCCTTCCTCACTGTCTGTATATTGCTTCTCTTGTTACTACTATTATAAAGGGATAACAGACACATAGATTGCTCACCTGCATGTTGCATACCCCTAATTATTACAGAGCCGCTGTCCCCATTGCTACAATTTACATAGAGGCACAAACACACACCTTCCATATCATTTATACCTTCAGTACAGTAAAAAAATTAAATGAAATTACTTAACTGTAAGCTACAAAAGCTGTTTCACAAAACACAGAGGATGGAATGAAAGAATGGAGGAAGTGAGTGACCGGACAGAGAAACCCAAACCCTGATCAATATGTGGAGGTATTTCTGGAACAACAGAGACAGGATCTGTCAGACAGCTGCTGTTTCTGCAACATACTTCATCTATACAGCTACTGCTTTTACCAGTGTACTGTGTTGTTGAAATGTAAAGTATCAACATATCCACTACATAACAATATGCAAATATAACATACCTGTGGTTTGCAGAAACATACTGTATGTCAACCTGTTTTCTGGCAATTGAGTTAAATGAGCACACCTGCAGTTATTTTTGTATAGTCATTATCAATCATGACTAACAGATGATTTGAAATGTGATGATGAGTTGTACAGTTGATATGAATAAGGTTCAAAGTTCATTCCTGACTGTGGTGGTTAAGGAAGCAGTATAGTCTGTTTAGTAGCATTTGTGGAGCTGATGAGACTTATAATAATCAGATGGTATGGAGCACAAACAGAACATACAGTGAAAACAAAGTGATGGCACACAGCATGGTTGAAGTACAACAAATGCTATTTTAACAAAGGAGGGACAATCTTCAGAAATCATTAAGGCAAATAACGTTTGGCTTACTTGATTGTAATATCTAAAATACTTCAAACATAGATGAGTGGTTCCACCTTTCTCTGTAAGTCATTAAGCTTAACATTTTTACATTTAAACAAAATATGACACACGTCTCCCACACACTTCATCACAGTGGCTGCAGATCCTCTGGTCTCTATCCATCCCTTTATCTTCCAGTGACTTTAGGAATTCTGGTGTTGTTTACTCTAAAATTACAAGTAGTCCGCATGTACAATACTTTTTCAGTTTAAGCTCTTGTTTATTTTCTACGTAAATATACACATGATATCATACTTCTGGGCTCACCTTGACACTTTTGCATGAACTGATCTTCTTATCTGCTTAATCTGCAAGACCCATATACACATATATATGGTGACACATACACCTGTTTTATGCAAGCTGAGCAAATAGTTGTACGTTATTCCACTGTATTTTGTTTCTTAACCTTGTATCAGCCTTTTCTTTGGTAACTGCAACACAGAGGGTGTCTTACCAGCTGTTCATAGATCATATTATTGCAAGTTGTCATTTTACCTTTAAAGTGTGCTTAAACTGCACAACGTAACTCATGTGTCCAACATGTCGGAAAGGTTCAGTGTGATATCCACAGGTATGTCAAATTTTCTACATTTTCAGACAATGGCAAACATTGCACAGGAAGCTAGTTCATGCAGCTCCTCAGTGGGGAATGATTATTATTCATAAGCACCCAGGGTTTTGTAAAGCAATAAATAATCTCTATATTCTCCATACAAACTTTAGTTTTCTAATATCAGCTTTTCTACCACCAAAAACGGTGACTTCAGTTTAATCACTATTAACCTTTAAAGTCCATTTCTCACAGAAATCACACATACAGTCTACTGTTTTCTGTAAACCTTCTTTTGTTGTAGACATAATAATTGTTTCATCTGTGTACATCAGTACCATAAGCTGGATATAACTATCTATTACAATGTCAACAAAGTTAATAGACTGACAGCCATTCTGTAGTATATAGCCCTTTGGTCATTAAAAAATAATGCAAGAAGTAGTGAAAGTAAAACTTTACCCCGTCCAACTCCTGCAAGGCTTGCAAAAAACTGATTTAATACCATTAAAAAAAACACGTTATTCGATGCTTTTGCACATGTTCATTACTACATTCAAGTACCATTAATACCTGCTTTTAACAGTTTGTACCAGAGTGCATCTCTCCTTCCATAGTGTATCAAATGCCTTGCTATAATCAATGAAAGAACAGAGCAGCCTTTTCTTTGTAGAACAATACAAATCAGCCGTGAGCTCCAGTTAAAAGATGTGGTCTTCTAAATCCTGCCTGAGTTTCCCTCAGGATAGAATTACTCTCACAGAGCCTTGCATTTAATACATCTGTGAGCAGCTTACCCAGACAACTTAAAAGTGTGGTGCCTCTGTGATTGTTACAATCCCCAGTGTCACCTTTCCTTTTATCAGTTGGCACAATTAAACCAGGCACTCAGTCTTCACCAAAGTCTTGTAAAACAAAGAGACATATTGGAGCATAAACATCCACACAGTGCTTTTAATATACTCGTTCAAGACTCAGTCTTTTTCTGCCACTTTTCCTGCTTTTAGGTTTAGAATAACCTCCTTCATTTCATGTTCACTGATACTAGCACCCGAGACACTACAGTCAAAAATGTGTCCATTACAGGCAGCTGCAAAAAAACTCATTCAGTGGTGCGGTATGGACTTTGCCTCACACATGTTGGCTTTGTTGTTGACTTTGGAAAGAAGAGTTGAATGGTAAATGGCAAACTGCACTCGTATAGCGTTTTTCTAGTCTGCTGACCACTCACTACATGTCACATTCACTCATTCACACACACAGTCCCACACTGGTGGCCGCGGCTATCATACAAGGTGCAACCTGCTACTTAGTAACCATTCACACACACTCACACACTGAAACGGCCGTCGAGAGCACTTTTGGGTTTGATATGTTGCCCAAGGATAGTTTGACATGTGGACTGGAGGAGCCAGGATTAAAGCCGATCTTCCGATTAGTGGAGGACCTGCTCTACCTCTGAGCCACAGCCACCTGCTGTTTAGAGAAGATCCATGTAAACTAGGCAAACTCCACCTTCTGATAAAGATTATGTGATTTGACGAAAAACTCAAGAACAGCTCCCAAATGGACCTTGTGTTGAATCCCCCCCCCCCCCCCCCCCAAATTTTATATGGATGTGTTAGAGAGATTCAAAACTTAAAAGGTAACAATTCAGCTAGTCTTCATTCAAATATCAACTGTGGTCTGGGCTGGTGATGATGGAGAGCAAACACTGTTGTAGTTGTTGTTGTATCCTCTTTGTGGCTACATACCCTTAAATACACTATTTTCACATAACCTTCGGCTCTATTGTAGTATTTAAGTGTTATTCTAAGCTTCTAAGCCTTGCAATGTATTAGCTGTGTGGTGACTTGTCTGCAGGTGCACATGGTCCCAAACTCAAGAAACTATAGACATCAAATGTGAGCTGTCCTCAGTGCATTTGATATTACTGGTTTAATTACTACTGAGAGAAATGGAGACATAAAAAAAAAGAAACCTGAGTCAGTGTTTAACAAAACAAACTCTGTGTATTATTAGGACATGCACAGACACACACACAATAGAGACAGAGAAGGAAGAGGAGCAGGATAAAGACAGAGACAAAGTCAGAATTGCAGTAATTAGTCTAAAGAGAAGCTTCTGGCTGGTGTGTGTGACACACTGGGCTGTAATTAGTCAAACATGGTATGTTATTAGACATCCAGGCAGGGTGATGATCACGACCACACCTACACTGAACCACAATAGAAACTGTTCTACTATTGGTTGAGGGTCATTTGATAAATCTTTGTTGCAGTGTCACAGAGACAGTATTTTTGTGATCCTTGTAATAATGTTAATTCCAAAGGTAGATCAAAATGTCAATAGTCACTATATTTTACTGAAACAAAATACATATATATCCAAGAATGCTTACACAGGCTTTGAAGACAATTTCCCAACCCCCCACACTTCCTGACATTTCCATGTTCTGAAAGATAGAGCATGGTATCAATTAATTCTCCAGCCAACCAGGAAAAAAGTAGTATTAGGGACTGTTCTTTATTTATCAAATGAGGGGGGTGGCTGGGGTGTGACTTTGTTTTTGTTGTTGTTGTTGTTGTTGTTTGTTTTTTGTTTTTTTTAACCTCCCCAAGGCTACAAATATTTTTTCTTCAGCTTCCCCGAGTGACTGGCAGAAAATGCATGACCACAAACTAATTATTTTTAAAACTTACCCTGTCATGTTTAAACGTTTTAAGTTCAAGACAAAATCCTGGAGTTGAAGAGAAGCCTTGGTTTTTCACTCTTGTCATGCATGCTGGTTAGTTCTTGCAAACAGTTTATATTTGGCCAAATTTTAAATTTCAAATGAGATGTAGACTAAAGTGATTTGATGAAATATCACTATTTTAAGCTCAAGTGTTTGTTGCCCATGATGTGTCCAGGGATGGACACAGATTCTGGCTATGATAAATTGTGTAATTTCTGTGATTTAAAAAAAAAAAGAAAGTGTCGTGTAACATTTTCTGTTGTTTACTGGCCAAAATCGATGTCTGCATTTATATTTGTGTTATCATTGGTGTATTATGACCTCCGCTAATAATCTGACACATTCTCCTAAGCAAAGAATTTTAGATTTGTTTATACATATGACAGGTAAGTCGGTGGGAAGCGCCATGACAGTCTGCCAAACTTGAAAGTACAGCCACCAGCAAGGGACTAATAGCACCAACGCGGAATAACTACGCGTTTTCCCTGCGAGCCAGCGCAGAGTAGGAATGACCTAAGTGATTGAGACGCTGGAGGAGAAGATCAGCGAGAGGCTTACTACCCCGTCAAGTTTGAAAATCTGCACTACTGCAGCATAATGCAGGACCATGCATATGCAGCAGCAGCACAGGAGACGGTTTCACCATCGCCAAGAAAGTGAAAAAGGGAACTTAAAGGGCAGCGTGACCGGAGCATTCAAAAAAAGAGGATTAACATCGGGCTAGCCTTCCCCAGGTGGAAGGAACTCATGAAGGAGAAAGATTTTAAAAGGGACGCTGAAGTTGCCAGCTTTCTCCTCCACAAGTAAGTCAACTGTACTGCCTAAATTAGCCTAAAGCTAACTTTTTTCATTCGGTTTTGTTAGACAGTGTTGCTCGTTACCATAGGCAGCATAACAGTAGATCCTGCTAAAATACACCAGCCTCGTTGGTACAGAAGTGTATGTTTACGTGGTTTCCAAGCCTTCCCACCGGCTTTTAGTCCGGCTTTACCGCGACTATGAAAGCTACTGAAACCACGTAAACATACAGTTCCACCAGAGAAGTATAACTGGATTTCACTGTATGTGTAGTGTCTGTGTTGTTATATGTGTACTTATTGGATAGCAGAGGATGACGTGGTTTCATCAGTGTTGTCGAGGCTTTTTGATACATGGCGGCTACTGCTGTTGCAATACGTGTTTGAAAAAGTGAGGCGCTAGAGTGCACTATTCGTTTGAATGCGATACACAATTTCAACGTAAGATGGGAGTAATTCCTACACAATGTCCCTTTAAGTGTGTAATTGCCCCTCCCCTAAGCCAAAATAAAAAAAGTCCCTCCCCAGTACTTAAAAAATTATTTGAAATGCCACCTCCTTTTTGCACCACCCCCTTTCCCCTCATAATAAACAGTCACTTTTATCCTGCTATATGTACTAAATTTGCTATTTGTCATTTTAAAGATTACGAATCAGATATTAACAAATACACAATACATCAGTGACATGAACAAAATCCTTTGAAAAATTACCAACAATTTTTCAGTCACATTTTTAAACTGTAACACAGAGGTGCGAAAGTGCAGCTCACTGCTGAAATTGTCTAAAATGGAGCCGTCAACAGGTTAAACTGCAACACAGGTACTGAACTTTTTACGGTGGTGCATTTCAGACCAATGTTTCACACAGTGAAAACAGCAGGAATCACTGAACAGAAAAGGCCACTTGGGTTAGGACATCTCTACATTTACTGGCACCACAGAAGCTGACCCCAGTGGAGCAACCTAAACTCACACTTCATTAAAAAAGTTCGCAAGGCCATACCGACTGACAGAAAGACTAATGAAGACTGTGCTGCTCCTCACATCTAAACACACTAAAGTTTGAGTGAGGGATTAACCAATGGTTCTGATCAATTTCCATATTTAGCCCCACGCTCATGGAGCAAAGCTATAAACACTGTATGTTTTATTCATGCGGCTACACCAGTTGGTCTTGAAAAGAAATACTGCAAATCAAAAAATCTCTTATTAAAAAAAATTAATTAATTAAAAATTTAAATGGTCAAATTATTATGATGCTGAAATTTTACTAATCAATGCACTTTTCTGCATAAATAAATCCTGGTACAAGGTCACAGGGGCTGGAGCCTATCCCAGCTGACATTGGGTGAGAGGCAGGGTACACCCTGGAGAAGTTGCCAAACTATCACAGGGCTGACACATAGAGACAGACAACCATTCACCCTCACATTCTCACCTATGGCCAGTGAAGAGTCAACAATTAACCTGCATGTCTCTGGACTATGGGAGAAAGTCGCAATATTGTACCTTTAAACAGAGGCAGTGTTGTAGACAGCAGTGGTCTGTGCGGCCATTATACACATCCTGACATATGGACGCAGAATCATTTTAATTACAATACCAATTAGTTCCGTTCCGCTATGATTTATATGTATTTATTGTCTCCTACAGTCTTATCTCGCTTGAACTATGCTACACTGCCTCTATGATCTCCAGTTGTACTGCTCCTTTTCATCCCTATCCATAAGCTTTTAGTAAACGTGCACAAATATGGATGAAATTAATGCAGAGTACAAACAGAGGGCTCCATCCACCTCTGTTTGTTTCTGTATCTAATGTTGAACAAAAATGAGCCCTTACTTGGTTTTTGAGGACCTTTCAGCCACATCTTGTGGCCTTCATCAGCAGACAGAGTTTGGTCAGTATGATTATCATTATTATTGTTATCATCAGTAGTGTTGAGCAAATCCATCCTCTGATGAAGGCTAGATGAACTGGCTGAAAGATACCAAGTGGAGGGAAGGGATCCTGGTGAAAAGATGTGTAGAATAAGCAGAGAGACTGCTCATTGTATTCATTCTTAGATTGGTTTGATCCAAGTAGAGCCTTTATCAGATACCCAGTTGCTTATAAGAGTCAGATCTTTGACAGCTAACCTCAGTCTTAGTCAAACTCATCCAGTGGCATTAGATAACGCACTGTAATGCTGTAACAAGTGTACATATATACCTTAGTCTCACAGAAATACAAGAAATTGATACAACCTCTTAACAATGCATTACGTGGTGGTGGGCAAGAAATGTGTTAAAATTAAAAGCTGGCAACACGTAAAGTTATGTAGGTTAGGTTTAAGAAAAGAAACATGGTAACACCGTACCTTAAAATAACTAAGAATTCACTTGGTTGCATGTTAAAATACCTAAATAAAGTAGTCTGCATGGCAAGGAAAAGTCTGTTAAGTTATGTAAGCTTACATACTTTTTGTTACCTATGTAAAGTTGCATTCTTACGTAAAGTGCCTACAGAAAGTAGTTTGCATTGTGAAGTAAAGTCCGTAAAGTCTAAGATGACTTCAGGTTTCACGAGGAACATGAAGAATAGTCTCCTGGTTGAAAGTCCACGTTTGTTTCACTAATCCACCACCCTACATGGACTTTCTCACTCTTTCTTCCTCTACTTTATTTGTGTGTTCACCAGGATAGAAGATGTTCATTGACTTTGCATTACCAGTGTTTTAATATTGCCAGCAAGTAACTTAAATTTATTTCTTGCCCACCACCATGTAATGCCTTGTTAAGAGTTGGTGTCCTTTTCATGTATTTCTGTGGGACTGGGCTGATATACAGTGTGATCACCAAAGGTCATTAGAATAAGCTGTGACACACTGCTGCTGTGACTCGGTGAGCTCCTCCTCAGCTGCAGGAAATCACAATTAGAGAAACATTTCTGGAGCTGAAGCATTATATTTATTAATGTTGTATTACTTGTGCAGTGTTATATTTGGCCCAGGGCAGAGGGATCTCTTTTAATGGGATTCTGTTCCACTGCAGAATAATAACCTCCCAACTACATGTCAGCTCCTAACCTGGACAATGACTGAACATGTAGGTAGTTCAATGTATAAGTACTCGTAATGCACCATTATGTTTCTGCACAGCCACTCAGTAATAATGCAGTATTAACATTAATCAGCTGCAGAAAATATCCCTGATGTCTCTCCTATACTGAAGACTAATAAAGCAGGGAACAAACAAAAGACAGCCTGGCAGCTTGTGAGCTGTGTTTCCCTCATACCCACTGAGCAGTCTGACATGGAGACATTTGCCAACAAAAGATTTACAGTCAACAGGATGAACTTTGCTGTAGACGGCAAACCACTTTGGATCAGCCTCTTTCCTGCTGGAGTGATACATCATTTTCATTTGAATGAGAGCATTCAATTCTGGAAAGCTACAGTACATTAGTGCTGCTGCTCCTCCTAAAGCACAGGGCCAGATAGAACTCTGATAGCTACTCTCTGCTGTCTGTGAAAACCTGCCTCCTGCACCATGCTGAAAGAGACACTTGACACACACAGCCACTGAGCCATTGCTGACTTTTCTGATGTCCTCAATTCCACTCGGGATTCACAATGAATTTTAAAACTCATTCAAGTGTTGAAATGATTGTTGATTAGAAAATCAACAAAGACAGAACTCAATGCCAACAGCAGTGCTTATATTTGGTCTGCTGTCATGTACCCATGTGGGGGGGGGGCTTGCCTTTCACTATGCGCTCATTTTCTCTAAAGGCACAGCTTGTTGAGAATCACTCCTTGCATGTAGTACAGTGCAACAATGCAGCAGCAACACTGGCCAACATGTCTTTGGAAACCCGCCTGTAGAAAACTACCGTGGTAAATTTGAAAGGCAACTTTGTTTCACTTAATCTGATGGCAGATTTATACAGCGTCATATCATCGCAACATTGTCACAGTTTAATAGGGCAAGCAAGTACGACAGTCACACTGATCGCCTAATTTAACCATATTACATAAACTGCTTACGTGGAGATGAAAATGTGAGCAAACACACCAGTAATAACCGCCCATTGTGCATACAAAAATATTAGTGCATATTTACGGTATAAAGCCTGAGGTGAAGCAGGAAGTGACCCTCTAAAATCTCATGGACAGTTCCAACAGACTGCCTCTGTAACAACTTTAATATTCAAGTTCATATGAACATGCACAGAAGTGGTTTAGATGAATATTGTTTAACTGGCTCACAGACTGACTGCTGGCATATGTGGTTGCACTAAAGTACTCTGCTGTAAAGCTGTGCTCAGCAGAGTCTCTGTGCTCAGTAATGAAGCTGATGGCTGTACTCAGGGGTGTCGTAGTGAGGGGAAAAGTGGGACTGATTACCTAGGGCCCCAATCGGAGGGGGGCCCTTGAAAAGCCTGGCATTAAAAGTTTGGTTTTGTTTGTAATTTTTTATTTCTAAGTAATTATTGCCATTACTGAATTTAATTTGGCTGAATAAATTTGTATATTGACTTAATTTCTATTTTAAAAATAGTGGATGCTCTTTGAGGCCCCTCTCACCCTTTAAAGGCACAAAATGGTTTAGTCCGCCCCGACTCTAGGACTTGTCTCTAAATGCAGCTAGATAACCCAGTCTAACTCTGAAGGTGTCGAAAACCGGTGCTTGGTTAGTGACTTCTGGCATCAGACACTGACAGAAAAAAACTGTCCTTTTCATGTTGGCATGATACGGGGCCGGTTGCCATTATTGTCTAACAACACCTGCCAGCGTCAGGAGGAAACACAGCGGGACAACAGTGAAAGTTGAGGCAGCAAAAGTCCGAGTAGGGCGGGTGGGAGGAGTGGAGGATCGGCTCAACAGCCACTAACTTTGCTTGAGTGTAAAGCCAAACATTGTTTTTTTTTCCTAAACCCAACCACATGCTTTTGTTGCCTAAATTAAACCCTGTGCATGTGCTGGCTAAACATAACCACGTGTGTTTGCTGTTGAAGAAAAAAAAAGTCAATTCATGGTGTTGTACTAACGTAATGTGTTTATTTTGAAAGAGACTGTATACAAACTGTACATTTACTATGAAAACGGAAGTGAAGTTTTGAAAACAGTCAACGCGCGTAACAGACTGAAGTTGACATGGCATCCCAGAATGTCAGCAAGCAATGCACCGAGAGTGTCTGTTACATCATATCTCAGTGTGGAAAGTCCATGACTAAATGTTGATGTGTGACGAGGTCAGAGTGAGAATGTTGTGAGAGACTGCTATAGTGAATGACTGCTTATGCTGCTGGAGCACCAATGCACACTGTCATGTTTTTCCCCTCAGAAGGGAAATTGGAGTTCCAAAAAACATACTTAAGAAAAGCAAGGGAAAGAAGGAAAACTGACTCTGTTAAAAGAAAAAAATCAAGAGGAAGGGCTGGGGGCCCACAGAGACTGCTTGAGCATAGGGCCCAGAAGTTAGTGCTACACCCTTGGCTGAAAGAAAACAATGGCTGAAACTATAAATATAGTATAATATATAAAGTAGAATCCACATGAATGTACCTCAAACACATTTATGACATTCACAAACAGTATAACATCTATAGCTCTAAGTGTTTAATCTATTGCACTTAAGGAGAGACACTACAGGTGAACAGTGGAAAACTCATAGATAGCCTTATCACCATAAAACTTCCCCCGCTGATTACTTAGATCAAGACAGTTATATTTTGAATCAGAAATTTGATGTTTAAATATCTAGAACAGAAATGTGAACACTGAATAGAGCCGGATACAAACTACTTGCCTCACTTTGTAAACACATTAGTTTGAAGTTTTACAGAGATAATTTGAAATATCTCTTTTTATCACACCATTAATTAGAAAACACTGTCAACAGCCATTCAAAAAATCATTTTCACACTGTCTTTGGGAATAAAATGTTCTATAAATTGAGCTGTGAGTGATATATGAACAAAACCCCTCTGTAAAAACCTTCAGAATATAGATGGGAATAAAACTGGAAGCTTTAGTGTATGTAAGTGCTATGAGGTGGAGTTGTTTGACTCGGAGTGTGAGAAAAAAATCATTTTTAGCAAACAGCCTTTAAAGATGTGGACTGTAAAATTCTAAATGTTTTTGAGCAAAAAATGAGACACTAAGGTAAAACTTGAAACTAATAGATATCACCATGAAACCTTGTGATTACTATGTGATTACTTATATTAAGACAATTATTTTTTTGTATTACAGGTTTTCTGAAATGTATGTTTAAATATGCAAATGAAGCATTGCCTAATCAAAAAAATGACCCATTTCATTCAATTTGAACTAAAACAAACCTCTTAAGTATGTATTTTGGATATTTTCTTTCCACAAGAAAGCAAAACTGCTTCTCAAAATTGTGAAGCTCAGAACTGACCAGTGCATGAAAAAAAACACCTTTGTCTTCTAACAGTCAACTGTCCTAACCATCTCTTGCTTACTTGGAATGCTGAAGATAGGTAATCTATATAACATTACAATGACACGCAGATACACACTGCACATAATCCTAATGTACACATATTGGTTACAATAATAAAATATGCCAACATTTTAGTTCTGTAGTTTATTCCACTGATCCTGTTTGTAAAGTCATTGCATATTATCTGTAGCTCTTCCTTCTTTTTAGAGACATACTGTATATGTCCAATACAAGATCTATGACTAAAGCAAGACGCATCATTCCTGAGCTCCGCATCATGAGGAAAAGATGTTCTGCTCAGCAACAGGCTGCAACAACACGTTGTTACCAGTAACAATGCAAAATGATCAGTTGCTCTTCACTAATAAAGTGGTTCACTATAATCACAATGCCAAATTGGTAAATTAAACAATAAGTTAAATGTATAAATTCATTTTGTTTATCTATATTTTGATATGAATAAAGAAAAGGAAGGAAGTTATCATGTTTGAACATAAAGAAAAACCCCCAACGACCACTTATGGTCACAAACATCCCCCTTATGAGCTGCAGGAAATCTTTTTCACCAAAAGGAAATCATTTAGAAAGACTGAAGCGATAAGTGGAGGGCAGAGTGAGACCTCTCTGTCAGCTATGGACCAATGGTTCATCACACAGACAGACATCACAGTGTGTGCTCTGGGTATATAAGTACTTCCTGCAGTACTGCACCAGATACAAGATCCTTCCCCTAAACCCCAGGTGATGTCTGTCATTCTGATAGTTGTCAGTCATTTATTAATGATTCATTGCCTTTGTTTTTTAAATTCAATCAACCTCATAAAACCTAGCAGTGGTTACCTAGTGGTAGCTTAAGTCACTATAAAAGTATATAATTAATTATTTCCATCCTTCTGTCTTTACTGTTTGTTTATCTTGTCATTCATATCAGTCAGTTATACCAGAGACCTCTGGACTGTGATTGGCTTGAGAGGGTTCTGATAACTGGCCAGCTCAAATTTATATGGCATCCTTAACAATATGGGGGTATGGAGAGAGTGGGCCCTCCAACAATATGTTGGGTGGAGAATCGGCCCTTAAGAGTGATTGCCAACTTGGAAATATGCCTGTGCTCAAAGAACTCTTATTAAATTAATTACACTGCCATTTGCTATATATGCCCTTGAAAAAAGGCAAACCCTTTTCCGTCATGTTTTTTCTTTTTTGTAAAACATTCAATATCAGCTACAACAATATTATATGCTTATTCAAAATAAACTCTTATGAATTATTAAATATGTTAGATTAAATTCAGAATTTCTGATTTCCTTTGGTGTTTTTTGACATATACAGATATGCCATGATGATTGTTGGGTAATATGTATGTTGATGTCAAGTCTCTGATCATGTGACAAGATGACATGTGCACAATGGCATGCACTAGGGCCCATCATAATAGTGTGCACTGGGGCCCCTCACAACTACTTTATGCCTCTGGCCTCATGCGAGAAACATATACAAACAAAATTTCTCTTATTTTTGTTTGTGTCTACAAATTGTTACTTTGTTAGTACCCAGTGATATCTGGGATTCACCAGTGTTTTCTTATTTTTGCTCTTCTCTTAGGTAAGAGAACATTTTATGAGTAGTCGAGTGCACTCTGAGAAAGATACGAGAAACACATCTCATTTTCACGGTCCACAAAGTATTGTACAGCATAAAGAAAAATAAGTTTTATATCAGAGAAACATTTAAAAAATGCATAAATATCATATAATCAAATTCAAATTACATTTTATAGAAATTCAGTGTTAAAGATATTCTACTATACTTGGTCCATTGATCTTAATTACTGAAATTTCAGTTACTGTGTGTCCCTCTGCTCAGCAGAGGTTGAATGTGATTAAGTACATTTACTCAAGTACTGTACTTAAGTACAAATTTGGGAAACTTTATATCTCATCTACTTTTAACTACTACTCTACCACATTTCAGAGGGAAATATTGTACCTTGTACTCCATTACTATTATTTGTTAACTTTAGTTACTGGTTACTTTACAAATTAAGATTTTTTCAAATGAACCACATGAAAATACACAAGTGCAGCTTAAACAATCAGATGATTAATTAGATAATTTATTAGCAACAATTTTAATAATCACTAACAAAATAGTTGCCAGTAAAGTCATTATGCAAAAAACATGTCATGGTTCCAGCTTCTCATATATATGTATAAGGACTTGCTGCTTTTCCTTTAAATTATTTTGATTTATGAAATGTATTTAAACTTTTCTGTACTTTTAATACTTCAATCAAAATCAATTTCCTGGACTTTACTTACATAATTTTACTTCAGTAACTTTTTCAGTGCAGCACTTTTAATAGGAACAAAGTATTTTTGCAGTGTGGTATTAGTACTTTTACTTCAGTAAAGGATCTTAATACTTCTCCACCACTGCTGCTGACACAGCATTTACAGCATCACAAATGTTTTGTCATTTCTGGGTTTTTGGTTTTCCTGTAACACCAGTACTTACTTACTTTAAGTTTATTTAACAGTACATCAGTTTCAGTACTGCTGTAGTGCTTCTTCTTCTAGTCTTTTTTGGTGGCATCTATCCAGTCTTGGACATTTGCCAAAGTCTTTGCACACGGCACAACACCTGCCCTTAAATAGTGTTCAGGGGGCACTACCAGTGCTAATAGGTGACTTTGTCAAGTGGGGCTCATCATTCAGCACACCTGGGTCAGAGCAGATTTGGATAGTTAAGAATGTTTGGTGCATCTGGAGTTGACTTGACTTATTTTTCTCTTAACACAAAATTAACCCGGTACGCAGTTCTGTCAGATTTTCTTCCAGACTGTGGAACCACTGGCGAACTTGTCTGTATGTTAGACACTGAACATTGTGGATGGCGTTGTATTTTTTGTTGTTGTTGTTGTTGTTGTTTACTGTGTTGCTGTTTTCTTTTTATTGGGATATGGATCCCCCTGGGTCTGAAATAAAGAATTATTATTATTATTATTATTATTATTAAGAGGAAAAATATGATAAATTTAGCAGAATGTTGCTGCATGAGGCCCAATGCTAAGAAATGCTAAAGACTAAGGATATCAAGCTTATCCCATGTGGAGAACAGACACAATAATGTCATGTTTTTAGAGTGCCCCATCTTATCAGAATTCTAGATGACTTGTTATTCTGTCCAGTTTTGTTTTGGTTTTGGTTTTTTTGTATGTTTGGATAGTTCACTTTTTTCTACTTTTTTCAATTTTTTATTTACTGGGTTAAAACTGTAGAGCTGATGACTGTAAGACTGGCCTCCCTGTGGGCAGGTGCAGTCTGTGACTTACAGTAAATGCATAGTTTGGACCCTTTTTCACACTGGATGAGATAAAAGATTTTATTGCGCTGTGTTCTTAATTCTCCCCTTCCTCCCTTCTGCAGGTCAGACAGTGGACAGGACAGACTATCCAACCTGCCAACAGTTAGTCTATTTGCAGCAGCAGCAGTACTGGTAAAAGCCCCAAAGGAGATTAAGCCACACTCCTAAGTCATACTCTGTGTGTGTGTGTGTGTGTGTGTGTGTGTGTGTGTGTGTGTGTGTGTGTGTGTGTGTGTGTGTGTTCATAGGTGTGTGTGTGTTCGTAGGTGTGTGTGTAGGTGTAGGTGTGTGTGTGTGTGTGTGTGTGTGTGTGTGTGTGTGTGTGTGTGTGTGTGTGTCCACTGTGAACAGGTCATTCCTCACTCTTGGTTTCTTGTTTGAATTCCAAACTGTGTACAGGATGTGAGAGTATACATGTTTGATCTTGTTATGCTCTATAATTGCTTTGAGCAGTTGTAAAATTACTAACATGTCTAGCCAGAAGTATTAAACACATTTGACCGACTGTATGAGAGGAGAAAAGAAACGGAAATGAAACAATCCTGTTTGTGTGTGTGAGACTCACTACAAAGGATAGAGAACATGTCAAAAAATATAATCAGAGCCAAAAATAAGAAGATTACACGGATTATGTAAAGTGTAGGAAACTAATCTCTATTATTGGAACATTTAATACTCATATTATCCAATAAAACTCAAAACTATCATAGATAGTTGTCCATCTGGACTCTGAACTGATGTGTGTGTGTGTGTGTGTGCGTGTGTGTGTGTGTGTGTGTGTGTGTGTGTGTGTGTGTGTGTGTGTGTGTGTGTGCGGGTGTGTGTGTGTGTGTGTGTGTGTGTGTGTGTGTGTGTGTGTGTGTGTGTGTGTTTGCTCCACAACAAATGCTGCACCATGTTTTCTAAATGGCCAGGTCATGCTTCTGTTCTAATCAGAGGTAGCACTGAGCTGTACATGTCACCAGGAAGAGGCCCTCCTATTGGCTGAGAGCTGAGCTGCGTCACTGCTGCGACAGAGTGACACACGGCTGGTGTCAGTGCACAGGGACCTAAGCAGCTTCCCTCCTGCTGACGCTACGGTTCCAACACGGTCACATGGACCTCTGAAGGCCAGCACTGGTGTATTTATAGAGCGATCAACTACCTGGAAACTGGACTTTTATTGTCAAAGACATACTACATACATATGCATGCCATATGTCATGTTACATTTTACATGATGCTCTGTTTGCTGCTATTGTTTTCCATATAGTCAGACACTGTGGTTTTCTATGATTCACAAATACAAGAGTCCTATGCTCAGCAGAAACAAACAAGCTCTAAAAAAATACAAACACTATAAAAGTTTGCATAACACAATTTCACTTTTGACTTTGTGGACCCTGCAACACAGCTCATTCAGTTGAGAAAACGTCACCTTAAAGCGGAAAAGCTCCCCACATCATCTGCGCCTTTTCCCCATTGTCCAATCAGATGATTTGAGAGGCTGACCCTTTGTGGTGGTCATGACAACAACTTTACAGTTGGTAAACAATGGAGAACAAACTGCTGGTAGCGGTTGCTGGTTACTCACAACTATACGACTTTACCAACTTTACAGTTACCACCATCTTAGTAGAAAACAGCAGACTTGGAAGCATGTAAATGCAGTACTTGAAATGGCCATCATGGAAGTGAAGCTCCTGGACCAACTGGTGGTACTCATCGTGATCCAACCTCTTTTTTTAAGGTCTCATATGGTCACTTCTGGCTCCAAAAGTGTGAGATTGGAACAGCCAAAATGACACCTTGAGGCTTCAAAACAGGGGTCCACAAACCAATGAATGACATCACAGCATCTACATCCATTATTCTATACAGGCTGTGGCATTACCACACAGGTTTCATATTCATAATACAATGAAGTTAACTTTAGTAAATGGGTAAATCTGCAGCCTTCTTACTTGCAATAATTTAATATAATTGATTTAACTAATGTAACTGTAAAACTATCAGCTACAAAGTATCAATTCCTTTCTTTGGACTGAAATTATTTAAACATAGCCACAAAGACATCAGGTCTCTGACAGCCAGGAAGCTCACATCAGTCTCACAAAGATTTCAAACTTCCATGCTGGTTTTTCTTATGTTGAATCAGCCATTGAAGGGTGGACTCTGAAGTCTAAAGATAATCAGGTCCTGTGTGAATCTAGCTGATTAAACCCAAAGCTCTGAACCGTCTCTCCTCCTGCTGCTGACAGTGCAGTTGGCCTGGACTGTTCTCCAGTCAGTCAGTTGGAAACAGGGAATCAATTAACAATATCAGCTGCCCTCCCACTTGCCTCTGTGTATGTGTCCTTTTGCTTCAGCAAATTTACACTGCTGAACACTTTTCGTTACATGAAGTTCTGCCAACAAAAGTAACAAATTGTTGGTCTATGACATCACGCTCAGAGGCACAGCAACTCACTGTTTCCCTTCTTCAAACATAAGGAACACACTATGAAAATGAAGATTCATTACTCTATATGAATGGAATTCTAGGCTGGTTTTGCTCAGCTCAAACTGATTAAGTGTCATCCTACTACAGGTAACCCCCCCCCCCCCCATTGTATTCTGGCTGACCAAATGACTACCATCGAGCAAAAACATCCAGACTCAGCCACAAACTGCCAAAATACAGACAGCATATCAAATGTCCCAACTGGGACCATAACACACTGGCCCACTGCTGCACTATAATAAAGGATGCCTATTGCTCCGTTCTCTGTGCAGCTTTGGGACTCTCTGATCACTCATCTTCTCCCGACTTACAGGCTGAAACTAAAATCTGTTAAGCCTGTTGTAAAGACTGTGAGGAGATGGACCAACAAGGCAAAGCTGGAGTTACAGGCCTGCTTTCACTGCACTGACTCAAGTGTTTTAGTGCAGCTACAGGACTGGATGAACTCTCTGACACTTACATCAGTTTCTTTGAGGACATGTGCCTTCAGACAGCTCTGTCAAGCTAAGGAGGAGGCCTGCAGATCTGGGAACAGACTACTGTACAACCAGGCCAGAAACACACTGACAAAGGAGATCAGACTAACAAAGAGGAGTTACCCTGAAAAGCTCAAAAAAATGGTTACAGCCAATGACCCGCAACCATTGTGAAGGAACCCGCAGGACTGTTGCCCTTTTTACACTGTTCAGGGCGGGAATATCTTGTTGTTATGTCGCCTTGCTGTTCTACATATAAGTGACATTTATAATGTGTAGTACATGAAACGACTAAACAGAAAAGGTCCTGAGCTACAAACAGAACTGCATTTTTATCTTGTGGCCATCCACAATGACATGAATTGAAAGGAAAACACCACCCAAATCAAGAATTCAAATGTTATTTCCATAGTCTAGGAAAGTTCAATCTATACCGTGAACATGAGCTACTCTCTGTCAAAGCCAAAAACTGAAAAATAAAGTTGTGATATAGGGTATAAAGTCTAGAGCTGCTTCACAGACTTTGAATGAGAGAGTGATTTTGTGGAGCCACAGAATGTGTCTTTCCTTCCTTTTTTGTCTTTTAATACAATTGAGCTTAGTTGTTCTCAGGTCTGAAACAGAAAATGTTCCTATATACTCTGAACATTTCCTTGCACTATAAAAAGAAACTATTTGTTTTAACTTAAAATGTAAGTGTGCGGGCCGCCTTAATTTTTTTTTTTTTATTGACTGAATTTGAGAAGACAAGTTGATGTAGTTCTGTAATTTTCTTCTCAAATTCAGTCAACTTAAAAAAATTAAGGCAAGTTAAGTCAAAAACAAATAGTTTCTTTTTACTGTGTGGCTGCTCTCAGTGTCATCTTGAACATCACCACCATTCATTGTCTGTGAAGCAGCTCCAGAATTTATTCTCTATGACATCACAGATTTGAGTTTTAGCATTCTAGTTTTTGGATTTAGGAGAGAACTGTTCATTTTTACAAATATTTCTGGACTGTGTTAGAGCATAGGAATAACATGTATGATTTTTGAAAATGGGAAACATAAAGTTTGATGCACAGACATGTCTGCCATGGCTGTTTTCCTTGAATAATAATGAGGAATTTTGGGTAGAATAAGTGTCTGTTTCCATTGCATTAGTTGTGCTTTCCCAAACAACATTCTGGATGGGGTATCCCTTGCAATAGTCAAGTCTGTTTTCTGCACATACATCACAGTGTGGATTGGATCTACTACCAAACAGAAGAGAAGCAGACTACAGTGGACAGTCAGAACTGTAGGAAAAATAATTGGTGCCAACCTGTCCTCCATCCAGGACTTATGCATCTCCAGAGTCAGGAAACAGGCAGGTAACCTTACCGCAGACTCTTCACCACCTGGACACTATCTGTTTCAATTTCTCCCCTCTAGTTGGTCCAAACTACCAGAAAGGGCATCAGTCTAACAAAAGGTTAACACCCTTCATATACTTTCAAAAACCCTGTAACACCAAATAACCACTGGACTTCAGTGTGCTGGTAAATGCTATATTTTTTATAGTTTATACACATTGTTTTTAACATGTAAATATCATCACTCTCAATGTGAATATAAGTGGGCTATCTTGTATCTCTACACTGGCTTCCTGCCAGTCAAAGAATTGACTTTAAAGTACTAATGCTAGTTTACAAAGCTCTGAATGGTTTAGGGCCAAAATATATATCTGATCTGCTCCCACGTTATGAATCAGCCAGACCTCTCAGGTTATCTGAATTGGGTCAACTTTCTGTCCCCACAGAGCTAAACATGGTGAAGCAGCATTCAGCTATTATGCACCGCATATGTAGAATAAATTACCTGAAGACTGTAGATCCGCCCCAACTCTCAATATTTTGAAATCAAGACTGAAGACCTTGTTTACTGTATGTTTTTAGCCTACTATTTCATTACATTTTAGCTTTTTAAACTCCCTTGTCAATCCTTTTATACTGTCTTTGTGCTGTTGTTTTTATTTTTTATTTTCTTTTATCATTATATATTATTGTTGTTTCTTGATGGTTTTTTTTTATGTATTTTAATGTAAAGCACTTTGAATTACCTTGTGTTTAAATGTGCTATATAAATAATGTTGCCTTGCCTTGCCTAGGCTGCACATCCAACTACCAAAACACCAGAGTCAAATTTCTTGTATGCGTACACACTGACATGGCCTATAAAGCTGGTTCTGATAAAGATTTACCATCAGTAGTGTATTAAAATTATTATTACAAATGCCCACTGCTGTCACATCATTAGCACTGGACTAATGCTCTGCTTGGATTGTGTGTTTAGGAGCTGTCTCTCTGCTGTCTGTCTGCTGTGCTGCAGACAATAAAACCAGCTCAGTAAGCTCACTGTTGGAAACAAACTGTCAAATGGTTGTGTTTAAGCTTAATGTATACTGCTACACAAAGCTTCTGCATTTGACAGACAATGTGCAGCAGCTTGTAGTAAACATGTTCATTTATACAGAAAACGTCTTATGTTAGTTTTTCATTCCATCCAGACTCTGCCATGACAAGCAGAAACCTGAGCAAGTCCTTACCCTCAAAAATGTATAAGTAACTAAAACCAGTTCCTTCTTTTCTGCAGGATTTGATATGAAAGTTGTTGGTTTTGTATGAGCACACACAACTGTGTCTAAACACACAGTTAAAGCTGGCATGTCATAAAGCCTTAAGTGTGGGTGGGTGTATCAGCAACACTCAACCTCTTACCTTCCATTAATCTGTATCTGTATTGATCAGTTGTATTTGTTTGTTTTGCAATTTGGGTGAATTGACCCTTTAAATAAAACCCCCACCACCACCTTTCCACCAGTGAGCACCAGGACAGAGCGTAGGAGAAAATGCAACAGTAATCCTTCCTCCTCCTCCTCCTCCTCCTCCCCCCTCAGTGTCTGTACTTTGCAGGTGAAGGAGGATTATGGTCCTGATAGCTCCCTAATGGCCTCTGATGCCTCTTCATGGAGCTGCATGAGGCTAAGTATAAAGGCAGGCAGAGCAGAGCACCAGGAGACAGATCTGAGGTCAGAATCCAGGAATGACTGGGACTTAACACTACTACCTTTAACAGTTTACAGTTTTACACTGTGGGTCCAACACACAAAAACAACTAAATCCTGCTTATTAGTGGGGAATATTTGAGTCTGTGTTGTGTTGGAACTTATTCATGCAATTACTTCACTCCAAGTTAAAGGGGGCCCTGATTATTGCTGCCGCTGTTATCTGTTTTAAAAATGACAGTGGTAAAAAAGTTATATATATAATTTTACTTCTTCATAGTACAGAAGTTTGATGAACAAGATGTATTTAAAATATCAGAAGGAAAAGTTTGCATTATGCAGCCTTTAAGAGTGTGGTCATTACCAGTTTATTTTATTCAATAATTACTATTGACACATTAACGTGTAAGCAGCATTTTAATGTGGTATTTCGTCAAGACTTCACTTGTGCTGCATAATCTGTTTAAGTAACTAAAATAGAAATACTCAAGTAAAGTACAAATACCTCAAAACTGTGCATAAGTACTGTACTTGAGCAAATGTTACTTTACTCTGCTGCCAAATGAGTTTTAACTGTGGTGGCTCAGTTTTGCAGGCAAAATCAGTCACAAATTATATGTATCCAATATCTGAACAACTTACTGACTGAAATCAAAGATTCTCATTCTGCATGTCCAACATTGCCCACTTGCTAGGAGCATGCTGTATGGAAGCAAATGAGAGACAAAAGTATTCAAATCTTAACAGCCACCGAATACTTGATATTGAAATGTAAACACCACTGGATTCATAGCATACTAAAATTTAATACTTATGGTAATTCTAACAGTTTGAATTTTGATCTGAGTTTCACCAATTGAATCTAAACAGCCTGACTCTCTGTTTTCCTTAATTCTCAAACTTAGATTTTTTGGTCTGAATTTGTAAACATTAAAAAAAAAAAGCATATCAAATTTAACTTTCAAAATATTGCAAATCAAGAAATTTCATATCTTAATTTCAAAGTGGTGAATATGGAACAAATAGATTCAGATACATGATTTTTCAAGTAGAATATTTCAATGTTGTGAATTCAGTGGTGTTTAAATTTAAAAATTAGATAGTCAGTGGTTGTTAAAATTCAGATACTTATGTCTCTTATTTGATTGCATAAATGTTAGGACAGGTGTGCAGCTTTGCTGAATGTATTCGAACACAGATTTCACTTGCAAAGTTAAAAAATTGTAAAAATGCTTTAAATCCGAAGCACCATAGTTACTGAATGTTGTTGCTGTATTCTCAGTTCAACCAGTAAGTGAATACGTCTCTTTAACTGGACACTCCAGTAATGAAATATTTCACTTTATAAAATTAAAGGACTCACAAGAGAGAGTAAAAAACGGAAGAATAGTCATGTCTTGGTAACAACATGTAACAGCAATTTAACAGTGGCTCATTTGAGTCGAAATAAGGAGTATCTCTTTGTTCTGCATCTTGCCTTTTTGTGTCTCCTTTCTTCATCAGAATAAAGGAAGAAAAAATGCTTTATAAAAGAGGTGAAATCTGTGCAGCAAAGGAAGAGATATCCTGACTTTTAGTTGCTAGTATAGATTAAGCTTAAAAAAAAAGACACAATACATTTGTCTCCAAGCCTGAGGTCAGATAACCCTAATAAAAACGCTAGTGTTATTTTTTTCAGGCTTGACCAAAGCTCCTCCAGAGACACAGAAGACATACAACTTTTTTCACATAATAAACAGGACTAACCATGACCAACTGATGTTTAGACTGTCACTGTATAAAAGTGTTTATCATTCCACAGTGAAAGTATTATGAACCAGAAAATGCTTTTAATCTAGCCTGGACAACATCATGCCAAAGGATGATAGACTGGGGTTCAATTTTAGAGTGTAATTTTCCTTTACCAGCATGTCAGTGTAGTGTGTGTGCAGCTGTTGTTACCTTTGCAGCCACAGATGAGCTGGGTTTCTCCAGCAGATCCCACAGCTTCTGTCTCTTGTCGGGACAGCAGCCGTGCTCGCCCTCGTCCCCATCCTTCTCCCTCAGCGTCTCTGCCTCCCTCCTCAGCTCCTCATTCATCTGCTCCTTCTTCTGGTGGTACCGTGCCTGGCAGCAAGACTCCAGGTAGATCTCATCAATTCCCCAGTAGTCCAGCTCCTGGCCGAAAGACAGGGCACACATCTCCTCCATCATGTGCAGCTTCCCAGTTCTGTAGAAGTTGAGGATGGAGGAGAAGGCCACTGGATGCCGGTCAAAGAAGTACTCATTCTCAGTGAGGCTGTAGTCATCACAGATCTCCAACAGTGACTCGTGGGTGTTGCAGTCTCTTAGCCGTCCCAGACGGGTTCTGGGCAGCCGGTCCAGTGTTCTCCACAGGACTTCATGTGTGAGACCTCCAACATTGAGCCTGACCCGCCGAGAGCGGGCCTTAATGCGGATGATGTCAATGGGCTCAGGGGGGAGCACTGGACCTGCAGCGGGCCGTGGGGTGATTTTGGGTGTGCTGAAGGTTACTCTGTCCGTCATGTTTGCTCTGTGTGCTGCTGTCTTATTGTGGGAGTGGGTTTCCTAAATCAGGTTGCAGTGGTGTGTGTGAGCGTCTGGAGTGTGTGAGGCTCAAAGAGATGATGATGGTGGTTGGTTGGGGGAAAGTTGCCCAGGCCCACCACGCTCACCTGGCTGTGTTCACACCACTAAACTCCTGGTTAGATCCATAGCTGCAAAAGCAAGACATCATATATTATTCAAGTCTGAGCAGAAGGAATTACATCATACCATTCTTCTAAATTACCTCTGGAGCCTCCTCGATGACCACAAGATGTGCACCTATTAAACAGCTGTAAAGATAACGAGTGATACAATCACAGAGTCTCTGTTGCAGGATTACCTTGAGGGGCCCCAAGGACCAAATGAGTTCCTGGCCCTTGCTAATCCTAAGCCATAGACTCATCTTGCCTAAAGCCAAAAACAACTAAATCTGAGCAATTTGTGGTTCTATGTCTTGTTCAGGGACACTTGGACATGAGAAGCTGGAAGTCACAAAACCAACCCTACAATAAATCTTTCCAATGCAATACGCTGATGTACATTTACTAGGGACATGTAGCATAACCACAAAACTGAAATAACAAATGTCTTTATTGCAAACACAGTGCATCTCTATAGGACAGGGTGTCAAGATCACACAATAAAGCAGGGCTCACCTTAAACTGTTTTTGTTTTTTTTTTTTTTATGATATTTGCTGAAACATTCACTACATCCACACAGTATAAAATGAGACAGATAGTCCTTTGCTTTCTGGTATTGCTTCTAATGCCATTACCACATGTGAACAACAACAACAACCAATCAGAGCCAATGAATCTCTAACACAGCTGTCAGTCTTGTCACTCACTGTTTTTAATCTGCAGTCAAACTGTTTAAGTAGGCATTTTGATTAAAAAAAAATTGTTATATTTGCTCAAATTGTCACTATTATCACACCGAAGAACATGAGTAAGATAGTCTGTAAAAAACTCATGTTCCCTCTCCCACTCCTTGTGCTTCTAATGGCATCTGCTAGAATTGAACTGTAGTCTAACTATTAAACCACACTGCAATATATTATTATTATTACCTTAAAGGCTGTGATGTTAAATTTCGTTCAGAATTTTATTGTGAAATTTATGCAGGTAAATAAAGTAATTTTACAAATCTACACAGCATTCACAGCATCACAGTAATTCAAGTAATCCAGTGTACATAGCTATACATAAACCGTGAAGTTATTGTTAAATACAGTAATTTTACAGGAACATACTGTTATATCACAGTAATGTAATTGGCTTTAACTGTGAGGTCACTGCTGAATGTAGTGATTTTACAGGAGCCCACTGTTATATCACAATAATATGCAGGCATAACTACTGTGAAATCACAGCATGGAACTCTCATTTTACAATAATTTACTGTAAAAAAATGATACAGTAACTTCCCAAGAAAGTGATACAACTAGTAGCCAGTAGTTTACTGTAAATATACAATCAAATATTGTACAGTGTAGGCAGTGCTGATCAAATGTAAATCCAAATTTGGTTACTGCATTGTCTATTTCTCGCCAAAAATGTTTTCAGAAACATATTTTAGTGTACTGTTTAGCTGTAAAATGAGAAAGTCCAAGCCACCAAGTGACCCAGCCACCATGTTGAATACAGTCAAGCTAAAAAACATTAAGGACTGCAACTGTATGAGATTTTCATGGTATGATAATGGTCTCAGAAAATCTCATACAGTTGCAGCAGTTTCACTGTATCATGGACAATTTATATTATTATCAGTCAGAATAACTGAAGGGTTATTTTTGCTAGAACAAATGTTTTATTACTATAATTGAAACTTAGACCATTTTGCTAATTGAAGCATGAGTAAGAAGTCTCCTCTTTGAAAATAGCTGAAATAAAAGGGAGATTATTTGATTATTTGTTATATTTGAGTGGGAGTGAGAGGAGGAACATAATTTTTTTTCTGACTATCTGTCTCATGTACCTCTGTGTTAATATCATGACAGTTTGAGCAAATAGAACAACAGGTTATTTTCATAAAAATTCCCAACTGTAGCTATAAGGCTTTAAACATGTCAGCTACTATAACTATATCAAAGTAGATAATGCAGAGAAGAAGACGCAGGAAGAAGGGGTCATGGGGACAACACATTTTTGCCCTCGGGCCCCCTTACAGGTTAATAAGGCCATGCCCACTGAATGCTTAAAAGGGGCAGAGCTAGGGAGTGGGTGGACTGGACAGGTCAAATGTACTAAAATATCATTATCAGTGTTGTGAGTGCACAGACTGCATATTCAGAGATTGGTATTTCGGCAACTATATGGATGCCACATCTTTATATTGTGTTATGTTACACTGTTTGTATGCAAGAACCTTCCTCCCAAACTGTAGTTAGCTGGCACATACTGTAAATTACAGCTTAATATCTATCTATCTATCTATCTATCTATCTATCATACATACATACATACATACATCATTATACACATATTCTATCTCACAACCAAAGTGAAGTGGCTTGTTAGCCTTATTAGATAGAGAATGCTGTTGGAATTGACTGTAACTTACAGGGGGTCAGACAGTAAATTATTTTTGGTTCAGTGAGTAGCAGACACACAACACCAAATCAAAATGGCAAATCTAAGTATCTCCATTGGGAAATATTACATTGTGATATGTTAGCCCTGTTATTAAACCCTGGAGACTAATAAAACCCAGGGAACGTTGACACTTTTAATTAGAAAGAATCCTTTAATTAAATCGCTGAATAATGAAACCGTATATCCTCAAACAGGTTTTCTTATGTAATGAATACCAATAGGAATCCACTCTCAGATAATGGATGGAATTTAAACTGCATTTTTTTTCACTCGGAAGCCTTTCTCCTGTTGGACTATAAAGGCTTATGTTGCCATTAGAAGTCCTCTGACTGCGGGACCTTTATCTGATTGTGTAATGGAGTTCCACAAATCCCAGTAGTGGCATTAGGCTTCGTCTCCCCTGGCTCAAGTCTGCCTTAGTTAATTATAGACTGTCTATCTTCTCCTGGGACACTCATAGGACACACGGCTACGTCAGGAACCAAGCTGCTACATCACCACTAAAAATGGGTCTTATTCAGCCCCTCCAAAATAAAAGACAGATCATTTCTGCAACTCAAACATCTACATTAATAAACTGACTCTACAATTTATGTCTCTGCTTCATTCACTTAGCTGTTATAAATGATTTCTTGTATAATTTTTTTTTCAATTTCTTTATCAAAGCAGACCAAATGCAGAGACAGTTGAATCCTGTACAACACAGAATAAAAGTCCAAAGTGAGAGCGTCCAATTCATTGTCAAGAGATTAAGGAGACTCAGTCCTAATAACCCATGATTATGCACCTGAGCCCACAGCAAGTTTAAAAAGTACAAGCTCCACAGAAAGTGGAAACAAAGTAGATGAGAACCAGCACAAATCCAATTCACCTCGGTTCTATTCCATTTCATCCAATTAACGTCACCAGTATCAGCCTGTCACTGTTATTCATATGCATATGTTAAAATAAAAACATTAAAGGTGTAAAGTAAAAGAATGTCTATATGACCCACCTTTGTGAAAACTGCTGATATTTTGGAAAAGCCCAACTCTTGCCCCTTCCAGGAGGTCCCACCATAGCACCCAGTTAGTTATCCCAGCTGCTCCGTCTCCCCTCCGGCCGCTGATTCCTGAAGCCTGCGAGAGCACACAGACAGCCGGAGATCCACATTTTGGCAAAAAGAAAAAAAAAAGAAATTAATAAATAAATCTATCAGCGCAGGAGAGGAAATGTCCCGGGAAATGCAGCGCGGAGAGCCATGAGGAAGAAACACACAGCAGATACAGAAAGAGAAGTGTGAACCAGCTGGGCAACAGAGAGAGAGAGAGAGAGAGAGGGAGGGAGGGAGAGAGAGGGAGGGAGGGCGGGAGAGAGAGAGTGTGAGAGAGAGAGAGAGAGAGCTAATTGGATTGAGGCGTTCAGCACCAAGGACAGCTCCCTATCAACAGCTTCTTTCCACCTGAACTCCTGCTTACAGCCAAACACTGTTCATTTCAACAAATCAATAATACGTCTTTTTTTTAAGTCCGTGTAAAGCAAAAATAAATATGTGTAATAAGTTTGTCATGCCACAGAAAAATGTGTTATCAAGCACCTAGACACATTTGACTGATAAAAAAAGTCGCCAAGTTTATAAAATTAAGTTTCAAAATCATTTAAAATAAGCAGTACTCTCTGCTCTGAGATGCTGGGGGCGTGTCCGCTGCATGCACAGAAGCCACGCCCCCTCCCGGGAAAGCCGCATCATCTTTTAATTGTAACACTACAATGGATGCTCCATCTAGCAGCTTTATTGGACTTGTACAGCCAGACATTAACTTCCAGAGCCAGAATCAGATTCGGAGCCAGAGGACACTGACCTGCCCGAAAATGAGCCTTGTTCTTCTCAGTCTGAGAAAGAATGGTCTTATTATTATTATGATTATTATGATTGTTATTATTATTATTATTATTATTATTATTATTATTATTTTCAAACAACAGCAAAACTCAATGGCTCTAGTTCTTCTATTGTGTCCAAAACACTAGTCTGCAGCAGAGGTGTCTGTGAAGTGCTGTAAAGTTTAGTTGATTCAAAACACACCCAAAACACAAATCAAACGTGGCTTAATAGAGACAATTTCAAATACAAGTACACAAATTGGCTTCACTATAACTCGCAGCATTCACAGACAAAGCATTTGTGTTTATCTGAATGCCAATGTTTTTAGCACAAGCCTATGGCATTTTACATTGTATAAATTAGCCGAGCAGCTAGCGAACTTTTCCTCTTCTCAAATGAAACCACGGACAACAGCAACATTTAACAAAGGTAACATTACAAAATTCGGCTCCCTTACAACTCAAGGTTCACTGACTAAACAACTGTCATGCTAAATATGTTTTCCAAACAAATATTACAATAATGGCAAAAATGGCTGCACAGGCTACCACTGTCTGCAATGCCGCCTCCATTGAAAGTTCCAATATTATGACCTTCTCCACTACTGCTTTGTTTGTTGTTGTGTGAAACTTTTGACTCCGCCCTCCAATGCCTTCTATTGGCTGTATCTATGCCATCATCATACATAGTTCCCAACCATAGTTTTCAACTTAACTTTACACTGTCCACTCTTGACTTTCTGTCTGTACTTTGAGCTGCTGTGACATGTGAATTTCCCCAGTGTGGGATCAATAAAGTTTATCTTATCTTATCTTAAACTTTTTTTTAATTTATGTTTTTTTTTTTTTTTTTTTACCAGTAAATAGATATTAAAGGGTAACATTGATATTTTCCAACCTGGACCCCGTTTAACTCTAACTCTAACCCTTTCTCGTGTTTTTGTGTTTAAGTGACTGATGGCAAATTGGTCCAGTATTGAGTGAGACCGCTGCAACTGGCAGCACCAAAACAGACTGCAATGTAACCACTTGGGGCAATTGTGCTTCGTCAATTTAAGTCCACTAAAAGTGTTTGGTTTTGCCCCTGACAGGCTCAGAATGTTATTCTAAGCATCTGACAACATTATGGAATAGATCCCTATAGAGATAGACCATTTTTGTTCAAGAGTGAGTTCCTTTTTGTTTAACCAGAAATAGCCCAGAAATTGCCATCGCCAAACCCCCCAGACTCCATTTAAATAAACAATAATCCCAAGTTGGCCCTCAAAAAGCCTGGAATTAAAAGTTTAAGTTTGTTTCTTTCTTTCTTTTTTTTGTATATAGTATCATAACCAAATTAAAATTGGCTGAGGAAATCAGTTGAAAGACTGAAGTTTGCATAAAAAGTAGTGGAAGGTCTCTCACCCCCATGAAA
Source organism: Cephalopholis sonnerati (assembly GCA_019142605.1). Classification (NCBI taxonomy): domain Eukaryota; kingdom Metazoa; phylum Chordata; class Actinopteri; order Perciformes; family Serranidae; genus Cephalopholis; species Cephalopholis sonnerati. Next base: position 39,222,801 of record JAGQAX010000010.1, on the reverse strand, counting down.
GGTACAAAATGGGTCAGTCCGCCCCTGCACTAGGATTCGCCTTTAAATGCAGCTAGAGGCTGCTAGAGAGAGTGACTGATTATGCTGCTGGAGCACTAACGTACACTGTAATGTTATTCACCAAGAAAGGGAAATCAGGGTTTGTAAAAAAAGAAAAGAAAGGAAAGGGAAAGAAAACAAACTGACTTTGTAAAAGAAATTTTTAAAAGGTGCATGGAGAGACAAGATTGTAGGAGAGGTACCCAGTAGCTCAGTGGGCAGAGCAGGCGACCCATGTACCAGCCACAGGTTCAATTCCAGCCGATTCCAGCCTGTGGCCCTTTGTTGCATGCACCCCCCCCCCTTCACACTTCAAACTGCTCTGTCATAAAAGTCAAAAAGCCCCCCAAAATAATCTTGTTTTTGAAGTTATACTTATTGAGTGGAGGATCATAACAATACAAAAGGGCATGGAAGATACACATTTTTTCATATACATCTTCTTTTCCAACATATTCCCTAACTAACATAGAACACATTCTCCGCACTTAGGGAAAAAAAAAAAAAAAAAAAATATATATATATATATAGATAGATAGATAGATAGATATATGTACAGTATATATATATAAATATGTGTGTGTGTGTGTGTGTGTGTGTGTGTGTGTGTGTGTGTGTGTGTGAAACCTTGAACCTTGAGCCCGAAGCTTATAGCTTCTAAAGGTAAAAGTTCCAGAGTGCTCCAGATCCAATATGATACCGTGGGGACAGGATCTGTCACTAAAAAGAAGCACCTTGAGGAGCTTCAGTGACTTTACATACTTTGACCCAGAGGTCATTAATAAGGGAGCAGTCATAGATACAATGGAAATACAAACCATCAGAAATGTTACACTTATTGCAGTATTTTGAAAGCAAAGGGTTAAACATTGCATTTCAGTGGGGTAATCTGTAGCCTATACATAACCTTAAATCACAACTCCCTAGCTTTGGTGGTGAATAAACAACCTGAAGAGCACAACCAGATACTGTGTCACTTATCAATCTCAAAAGCCTCTCCAAAATCAGCCTCCCAAAGAGATCTGATTCGACTGATTCATGCCCCATAAAACCTGGTGGTAAGTTTCTTGGTGTCAAGATTTTGAATAACCTTTTCTACTGCTGAAAGGGATAACCCATTGGGGTGTAACTTCATGGCAGGTGAGACAAAGCTACGAATCTGCAAATATCTAAAAAAGTTATTCTGCAGAAGATTATACTTCTCTCTAAGCTGATCAAAGGACATCAATGTACCATCCCTTACCAAGTCACCAACAGTCCTTATACTCCCTTCATCCCACAGGGAAAAAGTGTGGTCCATCAGACCAGGGTGGAACTGTATTTTGTAGAATAAAATTGCCCTTTACATTGCTACAAATCCATTTCTTGGAAACGTATAAAATGTTACGGAGAGTAATAGGGGCCACAGGGGCAGCCTCCAAAGTAATCCAGGTAGAACTGGGGTCTTCTCTAAACTTGTGCCATAGACAGTTACAGAGGCATGCAATTTGATAGCGTTTAATATCTGGCACCCCCAAGCCCCTTTCTTCAAAAGGACTCTGCAATGTAGTAAGTTTTAACTTAGCCCTCTTATTCCTCCAAAGGAAAGGAGGCAGTGAACTATTTCGAACTGAAAGTTTGGAAGGGATATAGAAACCATGGAAGTATATTCATCTTAAAGAGATTCACTCTTCCTAAGAGAGGCAGTGGCAAAGCTGTCCACTGAGCCAGGTCTTCTCTAATCTTACAAATTAGGGGTATGAAGTTAGCTTTATAGCGGCCAGAGAGGAAGGGGGTAACATGTATGCCCAAGCATGTAAAACCCGATGGAGCCCAAAGAAAAGGCTCAGCACAGGATGGGGACCAGGATACATTAAGGGTTAGGGGCATTGCCCCAGTTTAGAGTAATTAATTTTGTAACCTCAGAAACTGACCAAAAGATGTAATTAATTCAACTCACAATATAAGCCTTAGGGTTACTTAAATAAAGCAGAATATCATCTGTGTATAGCGAGATTGTATGCTTCACGAGACCCACCTCTATGCCTGTCACTAATGAGCTGCTTCTTATGGCCTCCGCCAAGGGTTCCACTGCAAGGGCAAACAGTAGGGGTGAGACTGACAGCCCTGTCTGGTGCCGCTGCCCACACTAAACGCAGGAGACCTCAGCACATTCGTAATAACTGAAGCACGGGGGGCAGCATATAGAGGCAATATCCACTTAATAAAATTGTCAGCCAGGTTAAATTTTGAGAGGACACCTAACAGGCAAGGCCACTCAATCCTGTGTCAAGAGAGATCACTAGAGGCCTGTGATTTTGTGCCATGCTGCATGAGGTTCAAGAGTCTCCTTACATTGTTGAAAAGATTAAGATTAAGATCATTAAGATTAATGAGATGTTTGCATCCATCATGGTGTCAGGTGGAGCCCCTGAATCAAAGGAGTAGGATAACATTTTAAGAATATGGTCAATCAAAATGCCCTGGAAAGCTTTGTGAAATCCAGGGGTCAGACCATCAGGCCCGGGGGCCTTGCTATTTTATAAGCCGTTAATAGCCTCTCTAAGTTCCTCATGAGTAATGGTCCTACTCAGCAGCTCCTTCTGTGTATCAGAGGCTTGAGGGAGATTAATAGAGGAGAAAAACCTAAACATCGAAGATTCCAATTTATAGTCTGACTCAGAATTATATAAACATTCATAAAATTCCAGATATTAGTTATTTTCCATGTTATTACAGCCTCTTTTACCAGAATGGTCCTTTATGTTAGGAATGGCCTGGGGGCCAGTTTTTGCCCCATAAGTTTGCCAGATATTCACTTGGCTTATTCCCGTGCTCATACATCCTATTCTTTGCAAACAGAATGGATTTCTGAGTCTCTGTTGATAAAAGGACATCTAGAGAAGCTGTAGTGGTGTCAGTCTGAGATCTCAGATCCTCTGTAGGATTGACATTAAACTCTCTGAAACTTACTTAGCTGCTGTTCCAGAACCCGCTGTCTGTCCCTTCTCTTTTTCTTAAGATTGGCTGAAAATGATACAGTAGAGCCACAAATAACAGCCTTAGCAGTTTCCCAGACTAGACTAGGAGACACACCTGAAGTGTCATTCTCAGTGATAAAATGATTAAACTGTTCAGTAATGTTGGGAATCCACACTTATAGGCTTTGTACAGCGGCACCATAAATGTAGGGAATCTACAATTTAAGTATCAAATTGGCTGTCAAAATAATTAATAATTATTAGTAATAATTATTGATTATGTTAAATAACGTGACTTAATTAGCATTAAATCACCTCGTGGGGCACCATTCCCAAAAAGGGAAAAATAATAGCCAGTTAATGATATTAGTCTCATAAAGTTCACTGAACTATTAATTTGGGAATTTGATTAATAATTAAATTAATAACCATAACCAAATTAATAATAAAGCCTGAAGGATTTAACATTAAACAGACAGCAGGTACGATTCCAATATTCTATTTATTTATAAAGTAAAGCCAAACCAAAACACAAAAATCCTAACTAACTATATACAAGCATGTGTGTGTGTGTATATGTGTGTAGGTGTGTGTCTGTGTGTGTGTGCGAGAGAGAGAGAAAGACAAAGGCGGTGTGGTAATCGAAGGGCTGTTTGGCCTACAGAACAAAATGGCTGACAACAGAAAACTACAAGATGGCCAGATCAAAGCTAGCTTCAGATCGGGGGAGGTGTTTGTCTGACCGTGTGGTCAGGACAAAGACAAAGGAAAAGAAGCAGGAACTTTGAGCTGCCTGTTTGGGTGTCGCTCTGTTGAAAGCCTATCTGTAAGTGAGTCTATGTGAATGTGATTTCTGTTGCAAAGGGTCTGGATTAGTGCAGAAGATGTTTAGTTACATGCAAGATGTTGTCTGTGAACAGCATTAGCAAACTAAACATGACTTAGCTTTGGTAAAACCAACAAATCAATAACCTAATTACAGACAATCACAACAATAACTCAATAAACAGCATTAAATCACAAACAACAAGTTAAACAGTCTTGCTTAGCCTGTGCAGCTGTGATAAAGCTATGCCCAGTTGTTACGTTACCAAATCCTGAATGGATTGAGGGAAGAGTTGGTTTGAGGCATGTTGTTCTTGTTAGCCACCGAAGAAGGCTGGAAAGAGCTGTGGCTCTAGAAGCAGTCTTTGTTGTGTCCTTGTTCCAAAAGTGCAGATCTAAGGAAGCTGGTCGCTCGGGGTCCTTGCAGAGTTAGATGTTGGGGTGCTAACTCAACTTGATTCTCCTTATTGCTGGGAGGTTAGCTGTAAACCTTGTGTTTGCCCTTCTAACCTCTGTGGTAGAAGTTATGCGCCTGCCTTGAGCGAGGGTTAGGGTTAGGGTAGGTTGAGAGTCTTAGGAGAAAAGGAACAAAACTCTGTAGAGCAATTGTTCCCTTGATGGTTTGCGATGAAGAGCACATCTGGGCTGGTCCAGGGCCCAGAAGGGAAGAGGTGTGAGCGGCTTGGCCGCCCAAGAGCTAAGAGAGAGACTGTAGTGAAGGGAGAAGAACTTCTACTGTGTGCCTGGTGACATCACTGAGTCACATGGCACCGTAAAAGTACTGACCAATCACGTTTTGAGACTTGTCTCTCAAAGAGGTGTGAGGTGGGCATCCTGCTGAGATGGGTGTCAGGTAACTTCTTTGTTTAAGAACAAAGAATATGAGGTCTTCCATCTCAGGAGGAAAAGCCTTCACATGTCCAGTTTAGATTTTCACAAATAACAAATCATCTGTGGTCCAGTGAATCCCAACAGTAAGATACAGCCTGAAATTAGGAGGAAGTACACTTGGCCAGTTTTTCAGTTTTGAATGTTCACTGTCATTCAAATGAGTCTTAGATCAGTGCAATCTAAACATCTTCTTTTTTAAATAATTAAGAATTTTCTTGCATTTGATTGGGCTGTGGCTCCTGTGGACATTCTATGTACATAATGTAATTGTTTTGCTATTAGCTATAATCCCACATGGTCTAAGCAATATATTTGTCTGAATCCCCAAGTGCTATATTAATACTCTGTGTTAAAAACCTTGTAATGAACACAAAAAGAAGACAGTAAAACTGTACGGAGGAAAAATCCATACAAACCCCCTTCTATCTCCCCAAACACCTCCCCCAACGCAGTGTCTAAAGTTCCCTATACTGTGCGTCTAAACTGTGCACCAAACCAGTGGTCTACATTTGGCAATATATATTTACAAATGTCTAGGAAAAAAAAAACAATTTTTTAGCAATTTCCAATGTGAAATCCGGGTAAATACGTACCGGGTGTCCATGGTAATTAAATAGGCCCCTTTCCCTGGCCAGCTGTAGGATGCACTGCTTCACTCTGAAATGGTGCACCTTTACGATCATGGGTTTGGGTGGGGCGTTTCCACCTGAGCCTGGCTGGGAGGCAAGGTGATGTGCCTGGTCTAACATCTCAGGACCATCGGGAATATCCATACCCAGTGTCTTAGAAAAAAAAATCAGTCATGAATGCCATGACTCGTGGCCCTTCCAACTCCTCTGGAATACCAAAAGCGTAGATTCTGGGCTCTGATTCTGAATTTCAAGTCCTCTGTTTTAGCCATTAGCAACTTGTTGCTGTTTTCCAGTGCCTCACACTTGGCCTTGAGTGCAGTAATCCTGTCATCAAAATTTTGTAGCAAGGTTTCAACCACAGTGAGACGGGAACCAAATGAGTCCATAGTAAACTGCAGGGTGCCCGTGGAGCAGTGTATTTCAGTTTCAAGTTTCAATGAGTTTAACCACAGACGAGAGGGTAGGATCATCTTGTTCATCGTAGGCATGTTTGGGTGATGATGAGGGATTAGCTTTGTCGCTAACATGACAAGATGGGGCTCGTCCTGAATGGTCCTGATGAGAGCTACCTTTCCCTGTCATACTGAGATGTCCCTTAAGTGGTTTGAAGATAAAATACAATGAAGACATAGCACTACGATGACATTTGTTCCTCTATTAATGACAGGATATGTAGGAGCTGGTGAAGTCATGTCTACTCATTACCCATCATCCTGTGCGACTCCAAAAATAATCTTAAAAAAGAGAAAGGATTGTGGGGAGCCCACAGAGACTGCTGCTGCATAGGGTCCAGAAATTGTTGCTAGACCCCTGCTTCCAATTGATTAAATTGACCAACTGATTACTTGTATATTAAAGTTTAGTATTACAAATTCTGCCTAATGAATGCATTTCCGGAGCATGCCTTTAGAGTGCTCAGTATAACAGAATTAGGGGGCGGGGCTGGTCAAAGCAATGGTAAAATGAAAAAAAATAAATGAATAAATAAAAAATCCATTCTTTTTATGGTCCAAGATCGTTTGTAGTTTCAGTAGTTAACTACACAAAAAAAAGTTTAAAAAGTAATATAACTACTTAAATTACCATGGAATTATAAATGTAGTTGAACTACCAGCAAGTCACAAACTGCTAGGTTGTATACATGTAGTTCATTACTCCCTAACACTACAAAAAGTTGCTGCAATACACACAGGACACTCCCCATACAGGAAATAACTCAACATTGGAATGTAAATCAGGTTCTGCAGCAGTGAGTTGTTTTTTTTCTTATGAGTTATTCCTTGTTTGCTTTTGTTGAGCATTTGGAAACTTTTTGAACAACATACGTGGTCAAAAATCAGACTCTGACACAATAGCTCATCATATATGGAGACAACCAATCAAACCATTCCAAAAAGCAAGCAAGAAACAAACACACACACACACACACACACACACACACACACACGCACGTACACACACACACACACACACACACACACACACACGCACGTACACACACACACACACACACACACACACACACACACACATAAACAAAACAATCTTCCTCTGTATAAATCCTACTATATCTAATATGCCCCCCCCCCTATTGCTATAGATGAGTTGCACCAAATTATTGTCCACAGGGACTGGATCACATATTTTGTAGTATAGTTACCATATGTAACCTCTCCCAGACAAACATAAAACTTAAACATGGGTGAGACAGACCTACTGTGATGCTGGATAAGAAATAAAATAAGCGATCTAATACTGATGGCAACAGTTATAAGAAAACTGTAAGGCAGCAATGACACTGAATTTAGCAATACACTACACACATAAAGAAAGGAAATAATTAATAAATTAAATCATAAAAGAAAATAAAAAAATAAAAAACACAAACAACAAAACAAACAAACAAAAAGGAGGCTCAGTTTTCACAACCAGGCAAGGAGGTCATAGATGCAATATGGTTTAGGACAGTAGTTCCCAACTGGTGGGTGCAGTCCAAAATTAGATCCATTCTGAATGGACTGCAAGTGACTTGCAAATGTGGCAAGTTTGTAAAAAACAACAACAAAAAAAGAAAAACAAACACACACTTGATTTGGAAGTACGGTTAATTTCTGGCATAGAACTTTAATTTTTTTATTGCCATTTCCTGCTGTAGACCAAGTGACAGCTACGTGACCAAACACAAGTATCTCGCTCAATATATTAAACTATGTGGACCTTAAACTGATGACTAAGAAGAAATCTGGTTTAGGAGAGCTCTCCAAGTCCTTTCAGAAGAACCCTTATGGTAAAAATCTAGGTTTTTCCAGTCTAATGGACAGTAAAATATCTGTCACCCACCATTTCTGAGCTAGAGGTTGACCATGCTTTTATTTAAGAAGAATAAGTCGCCTTGCCAATAAGGTGGTAAGGGTGAGAACATGTTGCATTCCTTTAGACATCTTGGGCTGTAGAGGGACTCTGAACAAGGCCGGCAGAGTACCACAGATAATAACAGTATTATACGCTGTATTGAGTGTGTTGAAGATTTCCCACTGTTTATTTAGCTTCGGGCAGGACCAGATCATGTGAGTGTGGTTGGCTAGAGATTTTTCATCCCTTTCCCTTTCACATCATTTAGGATACTACCTAGATAGCTGTGCACTGGTGTAATGGACTCTGTGCGCAATCTTACACTGCAGACGGCCTTGCCAAGCACAGATGGAGAAAGAGTGGATTAGTCATAAAATATGCTGCCACTGGTCACCCACTGATTCAGTTCCCAATTCCTGCTCCCATGAGTCTTTGGGGTTCTTTGATAGTTGTTCAATGGATGAGCTAATGATGAGGTAAATGTGCCAATGTAAGCAAAGAGCTTTTTGTTTTTTGAGTCAAGAACCATAATGATGCTCTATGGACTTAACTTTTCCCTGATAACCAGTTTTTTCACAGATTTTAGGAATATAGATGCTGTTTGTTAAACTCAGAATGTTGTCACTGTCTCCTCCACCTCCTTGTGCCTGTGTGTGACAGTCATGTGTTGTATCAGTTAGCATTAAAATCAAAGTTAGTGGTGTGGTGAGAAGAAATGTCAAAAATAAGATTTACTGTTGATAGATTGGCAAATTAATTGTTGTTTTCTCTGCTCCATATTGAATCTTCCATTTTAATGGCCTTGTGTCCCACATTTTGTTGATTGATTTTTCCAACAAATGTTTACATGTTTGCTTAAAGTATTCATGATTTAATAAAAATTCTGATTCAAAGTTTCTACCATCATCTAAGTACTTCTTTTAGCCTGCTTGAGGTCATTTTAGGTTTTAATGTATTGTGTGAGGTTATTTTTGTTCAAAAACAATTGTCATCATAAATAAATATTGTCTAACACATTATGAGCAAAAAAAAATCTTGCAAATTTTGATTTTGATTTTGGATCGCACCTGAAAAGAATTAAAATCCGCAGATTCCATGAGAAATGTAATACTTGACACATATTGTATCCTCATTAGAGGCAATATGGAAACTCAACAAACTGCCTCCTAACAGTCCATCCACCCTCTTTTCAACAATAATCAGGGTCTGGCTTACAAGACGAGGACCTCGTACTCCCTCGTGAAGTTCACTGACTCCTCCCAGAGGATCACAAATTGCCCCCAGGTCAGATGGGACAGTATTGTGTGTCTGTCCCAGTGTCTCCTCTCAGTCTGGATTACTTTCATAGGCGGGGGTAGATGTGGCTTCTTGATCAGATGGTCACCCACATCAACTCACCTCTTTGAGTTGAGTTGAGTTTATTAACATTCATGCTCACAGTTAATAACAGAAATAATGCAGAATTTACTTTAATAATGCAGATTTTTTTTTTAAGTAAAACAATATCTATATGTGGTTTATATACTTGAAAAATAAAATAAAAATGTACATATAAACATACATAAAAACTATAGCTGCAGTGGCATGCAAAAGTTTGGGCACTCCTGGGCAAATTTCATTTATTGTGAACAGTTAAGTAAGTAGAAAATGAACTGGTCTCCAAAGGCTTGAAGTTAACAATGAAACATGCTTTTCAACATTTTAAGCAGGATCAGTGTATTATTTTTGTTTTGTACAATTTTAGAATGAAAAAAAAAGGACAGAAGCACCATGCAAAAGTTTGGGCACTCCAAGACATTTGAGCTCTCAGGCAACTTTGACCAGGGTCTCAGACCTTAATTAGCTTGTTAGGGCTCTGGCTTGTTCACAATCATCATTAGGAAAGGACCCGTGAAACCTTGTCCCAACAATCAGCAGCCATGGGCTCCTCTAAACAGCTGCCTAGCAATCTGAAAACTAAAATAACTGATGCCCACAAAACAGGAGAAGACTATAAGAAGATAGCAAAGTGTTTTCAGGTAGCTGTTTCCTCAGTTCATGATGTAATTGAGAAATGGCAATTTAGAAGAACTGTGGAGGTCAAGTTGAGGCCTTGAAGACCAAGAAAACTTTCTGAGAGTGCTGCTTGTAGGATTGTTAGAAAGGCAAATCAAAACCCCTGTGTGACTACAAAAGACCTGCAGAAAGATTCAGCAGACTCTGGAGTGGTGGTGCACTGTTCTACTGTGCTGCGACACCTGTACAAATATGACCTTCATAAAAGAGTCATCAGAAGAAAACCTTTCCTGTGTCCTCACCACAAAATTCAGCATCAGAAGTTTGCAAAGAAACATCTAAACAAGCCTGATGCTTTTTGGAAACAAGTCCTGGGGACTGATGAAATTAAAACAGAACTTTTTGGACGCAATGAACAAAGGTATGTTTGGAGAAAAACGGGTGCAGAATTGCTTGCAAAGAACACCTGTCCAACTGTTAAACAGGGAGGTGGGTTTAACCTGGGCTTGGGCTTGTGTTGCAGCCAGTGGCACAGGGAACATTTCACAGATAGAGGGAAGAATGGATTCAGTTAAATTCCAGCTAGTTCTAAGAGCAAACATCACACTGTCTGTAAAAAAAAAAAAATTCTTAAGACGAAGAGAGGATGGCTTCAATAACAGGATAATGATCCTAAACACACCTCGAAATCCACAATTGACCCCGAGAGGAGCAAGGTGAAGGTTTTGCCATGGCCCTCACGGTCCCCCGACGTAAACATCATTAAAAACCTGCGGATAGACCTCAAAAGAGCAGTGCATGCAAGATGGCCCGATAATCTCACAGAGCTAGGAAAGATGGGTGAAATCCCCCAAACAAGAACTGAAAGACTCTTATCTGGTTACATACAATGTTTAGAAGCTGTGATACTTGCCAAAGGGGCTATTACTACTGACCATGCAGGGTGCACAAACTTTTGCTTCAGGCCCTTTTCTTTTTCTGTTATTTTTAAGTTGTAAAAGATTTAAATTAAAAAGGTAATCTTGCTTAAAATATTGAAGAAATGTGTCATCTTTAACTTCATGCCTTTTGGAGATCAGGCCATCTTCTACTTACTAAACAATTCACTGTTAATGAAATTTTGACCAGGGGTGCCCAAACATTTGCATGCCACTGTATGTGTGTACAACAACAATATACAACACTACAAACATTATACAACAGAAAAATCCCTCAAAACTTTAACTATCTTTTTTTTTTTTTTTTCATACTTTTTATTTAATAATTTTTGAAAATCGTAAGTATTACACAGCAACCTAACAATATATGTACCGATGAACATAAACAATACAGAACAAAACAAAAAAAAACAGGAAAAAACAAACTTTAACTATCTATCTTTTGTTTTATTCAGTTTTGTGTAATACAGTATGATTGCTGTAGGCAGGGTTGCTGTTTGCTTGGATGTGTGTAAGGTTATTGCTGCTCCATAGACATCGACCCCTTTCCTTGCGATGTAGGAGTGGCGGTTTGACTCAGAGCTCCAGACACCCATGGGGGAACATGCTTATTCAGACATATTCACTATTTCAGGAACACCTAAGGGTTGTGTGAGCTCACCTCTACTATTGCACTTTATAATTACAATTGTTGAACTGATCTTTCAAATTTTTATACTGAAATTTTGAGAAAATACTAAACTTTTGTCTTTGGTGCTTAAGATAATCAGATATTCATCAGATAGATTTGTAGGAGGAGAGGAATTATCTAATTTATCCAAAGAAAACAAAAGACAGATTTGTTAGCCTTCCAGTAGTGTTCGAACCTCTTTATATTCATAACACAAAGTTGAACAAGGTTTAACCTGTAAATATTTAAAGATCTTTGAGTGTGTGTTGTATGTACAACATTTAATTGGGAAATTGAGATCAGTTGGTGCAAACACACAGATTCTGTCATTATTTTTACAATAGTATATATACAGTGTGATGGCATCTGCCAGGATTATGCTCAAATACTTGGACCAAGTTTTCAAACTGCATGCACTAATGTTGTCACTGGCTGGCAGCATTACAACAGACCTTCCAAATTCAACTTGGCAAATATCAGCTCCCTCAGGTCAGACTGGAGTTTACAGACCATTATTGTTCCTCAGTCTGTCAGATCAGAGTCTGAGCTCTCTGTGGGCCTGGGCTAATGATTCATAGGGGGTGTAATGGAATACAGGCCCTGTGTACCTGCGCAGATGAAGCACTAAATGTGGAGGCAAGCACTTGCACCGACTGCACTGCAGCTACACATTTTCAGTATTTCATTGCAATACAAATGTTTGTGATATTGTTTGTATGTTTGTGAAACAGAGATTCAATACACGTTTTGAAGAAATTTGAGCCCAGTTGTTAAGAAGTAGTTTGGTCAGATTTTGGATCAAATCTTGAAAATGGATTTTTCAAAAAAAAAAAAAAAAGATTCTGATTTCAGATTAGATCACATAATCCCCTCTTGTTTTTGATCTGGATCAAACCTTCAGCATGTGTTGGTCAAAACTCTTGGATCAGGATACCTTTTATCCAAAAAATCAGGATAATCCTGACCCCAACAGGAGAGAGGATTCAATAAGGAACAAACTGGTCAATACATTTATTCATATTTGGCACTCATTTTTTTTAACTGTTATAGTGATAAAGTAGATAGAGTAGACATTAGGCTATACAATTATTTTGTTCTCTTTGGTGGCTTCTATGGTGACAAGCTGTAACTGCAGTGTGTTTGTTGTCAGACAGGCTTGAAACCAGGCTGGTGAATTTATTTATATCACCTCGTTTTATGAGTCCTGCAGCTTGCCAGATGAAAGGGTTACCATAAATGGTGTGTGTTTGTGTGTGCATGTATGTATGTTTCGGTGTGTGTTCAAGCAGATTATTAATGACTGTGCATTGCTTTTGATTTTTCCTAGGAATGTTGCCACAGACACCCAATATGTAGTCCTGCAAATGCGGGGACTTTCATCAGAGGGCCATAGCCTCAATCACGATTCTTACCTCGTTTGATTAGAAAGTGGTTTAACATTTATGTAAATTAAAATCTTTAAGATTCTTACTTTAATTTTAACTTTATTTATAACTCTATATCAATTACAATGGCAGTGAAAATAGTTTCTAACAATTGCATCCCTCATGTTTTCTGACCTCCAAATAACTTACTACTTAAAGTGACCCCACACCGGCTATTCTCCCTGTTGGTCTTTACAGAGCTGGTAGCCTACAATGTCATATATAATCCCATTTACTGGTTATCCAGATTTGGTCATCTTGAAAAGTTTGTATTCGGATCAGGGTGATCTAATCCACTTTTGCTTTAAATCAGTGCCACAAAAGGACTTTTCTCAGCTTTTGTCTTTTCTTCACTCTTGTGGATTAGGGTGTGAATGTGTCTGTGAGTGTGTGTTGGGGGGGCTTTACCTGGTCTTTACCTTTGAAGACACATTTTTAGATTAGACCTGGATGACTTAAAAAACTACTTTTTACAAAAGTTTCATTTACCTGTTTTTTTCAAGTATAATCTTTTTTTTAAGTATAATCATGACATAAATACTACATAGATATTATTTTAGCTAAACTTGTGCTGACTACAACAAAGTCATGTGATTCTAAAAATGCTGCTTCCATTTGTTTTAAAATTTTACAAAAAAATCAGAGAGTGCTGAAGTTATCACAGCACCCTGAGACCCCCCTCAGTCCCCAGAGGGTTAAAAAACTGGTAAAAAAGTAAAATGGATCATCTGATCTATGATAGCAAAACATGGAATTTCGAATATCCAGATCATTCTGATCCAGATTAAACTTGTTAAACAGCTGGGCCCTGATGATGATATCTAATGTAACTGAGTACTGACACTTCTGTTATTACTCGGGGAAGGAATCATCAGAGGTCCCACGATACAATATTATCACTGCTCCTAAGATGCGATACAATAGTATTGCAATTTTTTATCTTTTGCATTATGCTGAGTATTGCGATAAAATATAGCGCGAGTTATTACCTATTTTCAACTGTAAATTATGTCCCCAAAGGAAAACTTTGTCAACATCTGTTTATTCTAGTAAGATAAAGTTTTCAGTCTGTTCATCTCAACTCAGTCATTTTCATTTGCTGTAACTGATCTTATAGTTCTAGTGGGTCACCAAAAGTTAAGCTGTATTTGAAAAACAATAATTTATATAATAAGAAATAAATACTTGGCGTCCATGTGATGACACAATATTGCCACACAAAAATATCGCAATACCATGCTATATCGATTTTTTCCCCCACCCCTAGTTATTACCTATAATGACACTTGTGACATATGAGAGTTGGATCACAGATGAACCCAGATTTAAGTGACTTGCTGCAGACTAACAGAGCAGAGACCAGACAGATTTTAGCATCCTGAAAACAGGATGAAGCTCAGATTTATTGGTTTACAAAGTACACAAAATTCCTTCTATATCCATATAGAATGCCTTCCATTAATTGTGCATCATAATGCAGCTTTAACATTAAGACTCAACATCATAAGGTGTACATGCATAATTAAATAAACAAAAAACACATTGGTATTAGAACATATAAAATTGCATAACTCATCCTACCAGCATTTTTTAATAAAAAAGAATTATTACTAAGAAGAGGTTAGACAAGCAGTAAATAGAGAGGGGGAAGATGCTTCAGTTATTCCTACCCACTTTTTAAAATCAAATTCAACACTTTTTGTTTTTTTCACTATTCAGATGAAAAAGCAAAGTCATGCTTTGTTTTCTGAACACAGTGTGTGTGCTGTCTGCACACAGACCGACACACAGCGGAGTGCATACAGAAAGAAAAAGGGAGGAGGGGAGGAAGGGAGGGGTCTGGTCATATACATCAGAACAATACTGTGGTCCCAAACACTGAAACAATAACACCACCCTGAGCCAAAATATAAGGACAGCTCCAATTCAGAAATACACTAACAAAATGCATAGAAAAGTCTGCATCCAAATCATCTGATTTGAATCATTGGTTAACAAATGAGAGTCAGCAGGGAGAGGACATGAGGGGAAATAAACACAACCTAAGTATGTACATCCAAACAACAGTAGAGCACTATTATTATTACATTGTTTTGTTGCTTTTTTCTCCTTCTGTTTGGAGCTCAAGTTTGTTGGTATGTTTGTGCTGAGGTAACACTTCTCCAGCAGATGATGCTTCTGTCTTTACTTGTGTTCCAGTCGCAGCAGCTGCTCCTTACCGTTAATGGTTAATGACCGCAGCTGCCCATCCTCCTCCACCTCCACCCGCTCCTGACCATTCTCCACAATTCTGGAAGAAGAGAGGGTGAGGAAGAGGAGAGAATGTACATGTGAGTTTAAACCAGACTTAACTGGCACAAATCCTGCTAATCAGGAGAAAAAAACTATGTTGTCAGCTGATGATTAAGACATGGAAACTTGAACATTGCTGGCTTCATTCATCCGTTAAACAGATGTTTATTTGTCACTCAGACAAAGGTCTCTATTGAGCAAATGTTGTGTAATGGCTTTATTCAAACATGTCAGCACAGTTACAGAAAGAGCTACAATGCTTATGTGATATTTGTTATCTGGTCCACAGGGGGAGAGCAGTCACTGCTGGAGAACAGCTGGACACATGCCTCGAGTCCTCACTAGCAACCCAGATACATTTCCTCATAAATATGACCACCTTCTAACCTTTATCCATTATGCTGGATATTCAGACTGTAAGCAGTTGGCATTGAGAAAGGATACAAAATCTATAGTGGCCAAAACAGCTCAACACACTGCAATTTCAGAAAACAAATAAAGACCAAGTTTCCATCAGACTGTAAAGACAGACGGAGTTAGGTGCTGTACACATGCCGCTTCTTTAACCACTTGGAAAACGCGAGGTCAAGCACTGGGTGCTACTCTTGTGCCTTTTCTGTGCCAGCTTTCTACAGCTAATTTTTACTAGACAGCAAAAACTAAATAAAGTCATACCATGCACACTGTGCCACTGCAATGTGTAGAGAAAGTAAAAAAGTTTAAAGACACAGTTTCTAATCACTGTGATACCCCAGCTGGTCAGTATCTACCTTTTAGTGGTGATCTTCCTGCCATTGATGATCTTGGTGGAGGTGGACACAGAGCGGAAGTTGCCCATTCCTCCTCCACCTCCTCCTCCTCCAAAGGAGGTGGAGGAAAAAGAAGTGAAGCCTCCACCTCCCAGACTGCCCATGGTTGTCATGTGACCCATGTGACCCATATGACCCATGGTGCTCATAGAGCCAAAAGAACCAAAGCCTGAGATAAACAGCACACAGAAAGAAAGTCTCATTTAAACAGGTGGTTTGCAATCACTGTGTGTAATTTTTCTGCTTGTGTGTTGTATGGTTTTTTATATATTCACTGGTGCACATTTTACCTGGGTCAAAAGGTGAGAAGCCAGCACCAAATGGAGGAAAACCAACAAAGCCCCCGAAAAATGAGCCACCTGTCCGGTGGCTGCGGTTCGCTCGACTTTGATGCCGCCGACCACTGCCAAAAAATGGATCATCACTAAATGGATCTGCACCTGAGAGAGCAGGACAGAAAACAACAGGAGTGTGAGGAGTCAAGTAAATCAACACTGTGCAGATGCCTGAAACTGCCACCCTCCCACCTCACAAACTATAGACTTTGATTTATTATTACACCATGTTAATGCACAAAATGAAGAAACTGTCAGGGTTACATTTCACTGGAATTGTACCTGACATGATTTCATGTGCCAAATAAACTGACTGATTACCAAAAAAGTCTGCAAAGGGGTCACTGCCTCCAAAGAATTCCCTGAAGACGTCGTCTGGGTTGCGGAATGTGAATGGTTCGTGGAAATGATCTCCGTTGTGGAAATGGCCCCCTGAAACAGCATGTCATTTAAAAGTGATGTAAACAGTATAAACACAGAACAAAACCAAATAATAGCAAAATCTATTCAAAACTGCTGGGTTAGCTTTTATTTCCCACCATTATAATACTTAGTGCTGCAAAGGCTGCACTACAAGTCTCTTGGAATAATTAAAGTTTTATCAAATCTTATCAGAGCGGTCAGACAGAAGTCTGTTTGACAGAAATGTTTTGCAGAAAGTTCTGACTACGACCACAAGAGTGTGTGGCTCTTCTTTCTGGTATCAGGCACAGAACTCTTTTTGAACTGTAGCTGCTGCAAACACTGACATTAAATCAATACAGTGATTTCTAAGGAAGTATCATAACTGTTTGCGAGAAGAGTTTTTAGAGTTTTAATGATGTTTGTCTGTGCTGCTGCATCCACAACTTTTAAACTGTGACTGCCAGCGTTGGGAACTGAATTTAAATAAAGACCAAACTGAACTCTGAAAAAGTGATAACTGGACTGAGATATGACTCTTCAGATTTCTCTTTATAGTTTCCACTAAAAAGTTTTTATGCAAAAGTGAAAATGCACATAAAAACAGCCGTAAGCACATCTTCTGAATCTTCCCTGTGAAACATCCTGTACAAGTGACCTGGAAATCGTGTCATGTTTGATACAAACGTTTTTTTATTCAAACTAAAACCATCTGTCCACACAGACTAAAAACAGAAATGATTTCAGTTTTAAGCTTTCCTGAAAAGGAGCACTTACCTCTTCCTCCGTTGCTCCCCGTCAGTCCCTCTTTGCCATAGCGATCATATATGCTCCTCTTGTTGGCTGGAAGAGGAAAGAGAAAGATCTCAAAGTAGAACCACAACAGAAAGTCAGACACACGAGGGGCCAGAGGAGGAGGAAGAGGAACTTTTTTGGTATCAGCTTTACTCCATTAACTGCTGTATAGTGTTTATTTGCAGACTTGTACAGAGAGTTGTGGTACAAACCATCAGACAGAACTTCATACGCCTCTGACAGCTCCTTAAACTTCTTCTCAGCCTCCTCCTTGTTTTCTGGGTTTTTATCGGGGTGCCACCTCAACGCCAGCTTTCTGTAGCTGCACGAGGACAGAAGGAAGAAGAATATGGCTCCAATGAAAAAACAAAAAAAACTGTACTTATAAACTTTTATCTAGCTGCCATGAATCTGCTAATTACTGATAAGAACAGTCAGCAGTGTTCTCTTCCAACAAGCGTAATTTTGTTTCTTTATCCCAAACTACAATTTTCAGTGTCATAGATTGTAGTATTTGTATCATTTTGTTGTCTTAATTTCTCATTACTGTTAAATTTATGGTGTCAATCATCGTCATTCAGCTATTAAAGTAAACTGTGTTTCCTTTAAAAAGTTATAATCCTTCAGACTATAATCATATCAAACCACATTTAGATGCTATTTACACTTCAGCTGTTGCCAAAAGAATTCTGGGATTTACAAGAAACAATGCAGCACGTACTCCAATTAGATGAAGTTACAGAGTAACTTTATCTCATTGCTAAAAGCCTCTGTGTTCACTGATCACTCTCTACAGACCCAGCACTTATGGCTGCTGCTTCACATTAAAGGAAGCTTCTCTGTTTTTCAACCTGGATCAAATTTACCATGTATTTGTGTCTAAGTGACTAATGGAGACAACAAGTTTTGAAATTGGTCCAGCAGCGACAAAACTGCAAAGTAATCCCCATGGGCAGATGTTCACTGTCGATTTATGTCTACTAAAAGTGTTCGTTTTTGCCACTGACAGACTCAGAATGTTATTAGAAGTGTCTGATAACATTATGGAAAGGATCCTACAAAGAAATTTAATGGTTTTTATCACTTTGTGCTGATCCGGCCTGTTACTGTGTGTAACCACATGTTGCTCAAGGAGAAGTCTCGTTCTGAAATCTTGCAAGAGGTACCTTGTGTGAAGAAAAACAATGATGGAAACGTTAGTGAAAGTTAGAGAGACAAATGCCAGGTAGAGGTTGTTGTGTTGGAGTAAAAAAAGCATAGCTTAGGTTGGAGATATATTTGCTTTTAAGTGCACGTTGCACATGATGGCTGCCTCGCATCACCTGCGTCCCTTTGGAGTATTGGTTGTGCACATCCTCAGAACTTAACGTGATGTGCAAACAAGATGTAATACCAGGGTTCCCACACATTTACATGCACAGAATTTCAAAACTTGTTTATGACTTCTCAAGAACCCATAATGATTTTCTTTTCTTGTCCCACTTGCCATGGGTTTTTCAAACATATCAGATTCAAACTCTTTTCAAACATAATTGCAGCTAGCTGGGATAGAGAGAGAGAGATAGAGGGAACGCAGGGAGAAAATGAAGAAAAGTATGCAATGGTAAACAATTTGCTGTCGCACATTAGAGCAATGTTGTGTCAGTAGCTACAGAAATTAAATTTGCTGTTATATTACGTTATGTGGAAGGTTATCCTTGGGAGATTACTGTAACAATGTCATTGTTTTTTTTCTAATTCCATGACTTTTCCAGGTTTTTTAATGACTGTGGGAACTCTGTAGTGCACACATGAACTGTCTGGGCAGTGTTGGCAGATTGAGAGAAAGAAACTTGCCATTGTATAGATTTGCTTTATACAAACAGTGGTGCTGCTGTCACTTTTTCTGCCGTGATCCACGCTGATCTCAGAATTAACAATACATACATAATGATAGTATATTTAGCTGTTTCAATATTAAGCAACAATGTGGCAAAACCTGACTTCTCCTTGAGCGAGACTTGGTCACACTAACAAACTGGAACAGTGATAGGTAAGGAAAAAAGTTTTATTTCTCTGTACAGTCTTACTCGTACTGTTGTCAGATACTTCAGATAACAATCTGAGCCTGTCAGTAACAAAAACAAACTTTTAGTTGACATAAATTAAAGGTGCACAATTAGAGATAGGAAAACAATAGGGATTACATGTTTTTGGTGTGTGCTGCATTTTAACTGGATATTGTTGTCACTCATTTGTAGTGTTTGACAGTAATACTTGTTGCTGCCCTCTTGCCTAGGTAATTCATTAAAAGGAGATGTTTAATCTCAATGAGACTTTTCCCTGGTGGTTAAATAAAGCACTTATATAAAAGCCTTTAGATGTTAAAGATGTTATACATGAACAATTCATTGCATCTGGTAAACTCCACTGCTAGTGGAAAGTTCATTTAAATAAAAATGAACAATGTTAGTTAATTCATGTTACCTATGTCACACTTGGATTATATAAAATTTGAAGAAAGAGATGAAAAATGTGTGAAAAAAAAATGCTAAAAAATAAAAATGTCAGTAATTGATGAGGAACAACACTACATAAAACAAGAAAGCTGAATATGAAAAGAAAACTGAAGGAGGTCCTGTGTAATAACCACAATTTTAGAACATAGTACCTGTTAATAAGTTGGGACATTAGATGATCATATTTATGAATGAGCACAAAATAAACTTTACTCATGCAAATCATGATCTGAGAGCCCACAGGAAGAGATTTAAAACTTTACCTGAAGTTTTTGGCTGACACTTTTCAGCAGGATGTGCCCATATCTGTCTGTTAGACTCAGCTCTTTATGGCAGATAAAGCTAATGAAGCACATTGGGAAGTAGCCTGACGTTACTTGGAGTAATAACAGATGTCACCTCTCCAGCCGCACTGCCCCCAGGTGACATTAAAGATTTACTCTACTTAGTCCCAACTCAAATACAGTGCAGTTTGTCACACTAAGTTGAAGTTTGCATTAGGAGGAAACAATCGGCTGAAGCTGCAAAGGAGCAGCTTGAAGATGCTGAGCACAGGAATCCATACTGTTTAAATCTCAGTTCCACTCACTGCTCTACTGGTGCATGTTCTGTTTACTTGTTCTGACTTTACAAATGTGTCCCTTGAGACTCTTTAATTGTGAGCTGCAGATTGATTACTCTGCTAGTTTGAGCTCACTCAGTAGTTTTGTCGTTGAAGCTCCACAGGAAGGTGACCAGCCTACAGACATTCATTCATTAGTGGTATAGCTGCCAGCCGGAGCCTCTGGAGGACAACAAGATGATAAAACTGCTGTGTGGATATCTGTTTCAGAACATTACACCTAAGATACAACATTGTGAAATATTTAGTAACTCACGCTTTCTTTATGTCATCTGCAGACGAATCTCTCCGAACTCCTAAAACCTGGTAGTAGTCCACCATGATGAGTGGATGCAAGGACGAACTTCAGTGAGCCTGATGAACCTGAAAGAACAAAAAGAGCTGCTAACTAGTGTTCTGGGCTGGAAATTAACTTTTTTTGTCCACCTGCAACTGTGGCTGGTGGATTCCAAACTACCCCAGCCATTCAATAGATTACCATTGTTTTTGTTGGCCAGTGAGTGAAGCAAATCTGCTGCTAATTTCCAATCCTGCTAGCGCATAGACTGTTTGTAAAGATGGAAGACATGAACAGACAGAAACTTCACTTCGGTAAAGTATTAATACAGTACAGTACACACCGCTCAGCCAAAACATTAAAACCAGTGGTGTCTGAAGTGCGTAACATTGATCATTTTGTTACAATGCAGCGGTGTTTGGGTGGGTGGAGGGCGTCAAGTGGCATCCACATGAATGCCATGACCAAAGATCTCCCAGCAGAACATTGCATTGTAACAAAATTATCATTGTTACTCACTTCGCCCATGGTTTCAATGTTTTGGCTGACCTGTGTATATGCATGCACAGTGCTGGTGTTACACCAACAGTAGCTTTAAACTAATATACCTGCCAGCCAAACGGCAACACAGCACTGGTGTGACTGTCAGTACCATGAACCATATGGGCTGTGTAACATCAACTGTGTCAAATCAGACTGGACTGTTGTCCTTAACTATTTACAGCATCTCTGTGATGGCACAACCAGTGTTAATTACTAAAACTGTGACAAAAATTATTTGTAAAACAATTTTCCATGACGAAAACAAGACAACGATGAGCTAAAAATTGTGATAGTAAAAACTAAGACAAAATTTTTGTTTTGTTGTGTTGACGAGACATGATGAAAATGTTAGTAGCGGACTATCTGACATTAAAAGCAGAGAACCTTTGTGCTTACAATTATCTTCAAATGCCACAGGCTGGTAAACTCCAGTAAATAGTCTGCATCATGTTTCACTAGTCAGCAAAAACACAGTCACACTGCAGCAGCATCAGCTATTGGTGCAAGTTGTGAGCTCTAATTCGGCAGTAAATAATCAGCTGTGTGTGTCCTAACGTGGATGGTGGAGCTTTTGAATGGATTTGTGGTGTTTGTTAGTTGCAGCAGTAGCAGCTCTGATTGTTAGCCACTGAATGGCAGCGGAGCAAGCAGCCACTGGCTGCTGGACTTCACAGCTGATCCCTGCAGGACTCCACTCAGTCCAGACTGGAGAAGGTTTATGGGTTGATGCTGTTTGACAGGCAGGTAGGAGGCTCAGTTATCTGTGAGTGTAGCTGTGCTGTAAGATAACAGTCTGAACTCAGGTCAATTTTCTCTGACAGAGATGAAAGTTTAGTTTTAATCACCAACTCTGTGAGAGGACATGAGTTTAAACCTCCAGAATAACATGTTGCATATTAAGAAAGCATTCAGGCTTTAATGAAGTTATGTCTCTGCATCTTAACAGTGAGATGGATAAGTCATAGTTTACAGTGAGCCTGGGTACAAATCCTCGTTGTCTCAGATTAGTTATTTGTGGTGTCAAAGTTTTTGAGAGCATTAACAGAGAGATATTGAGCTGCTGGAGAAATGACAGTTGGTAATGGTGTAGAAATTATTTGTAGTTGTAGAAAAAAAAGCATCAATATTCAGGTATTTCATCAAAAATATTGTAATGGTTCATTTTTTCCATATGACCCAGCTCTATAATTAATTAAAAAAATTGAAAATGTAGGATAAAACATGATAATGTGTGTGAAATAAAGCGACATTTTGGCTTGTGACCTGTTATAATTAAGTCTCCTTGTGCCCCTTTATCACAGGTTGCCTATCTCTCCGTGCAGTCACATGGAATAAGTTTTTCCACACAGGCTTCCTCCCAGAGAACTCTTTCTGACAGAAATCCAGGTATTCATTTTAACCAAAACCACCACATTTTTCTCCAAAACTTAGCCAAGAAATTTATTTCTGGTAGAAGGTCCTCTAGGTAAACTTCTCCCAACTGCGCCATGTGCAGTTCCACCAAAGAGTCGTTTTCTTCTTACATTGTTGCATTTTAATGCGCATGTGTTTCACAAAGGCTCCATTGTAGCTACTGGCATATAATGGAGCCTCTGGTACACAGAGTCAGTCTGAACTGGTCTAAAGCAGCAGCTAAAAAAAAAAAAAAAAGGTGGAACTCATTCTATGAGGACAATGAGTCTTCTCAAGAACCACATTTTGATGACTTTGTCAATTTGCTAAAATCCAACAAGATTCTTTGTAGCTGATGATTTCTCTAATTGGTAGCCGTATTCATTTCGGAGTTATAAAGTCATAAAAACAACCCCACATACATATAGTGTCTGTAGACACTATATGTATGTGTCAGTCACTGTATACAGTGCAAACTTTTTATGGAGTCCTATTCACTCCCTTTGTATTTGCCATACATCACTGTATGCAGCAACAACACCATTCTTATCAAAATGCTCACTACTGCACACTGATCAACTTAACATAAGGCTCACTGTAATGCGTGGGAAGTTTGGTGCACTAATGAGTTGAGATTTTCAGTATTTTAGAGCCAATACTAACAATGTTGCCAGGACTGTACATTTGGGGTGCAACACTATGAGATTTTCACAGTACGATAACTGTCTCTGACAATATCACAGTTTCACCGAATCATGGTTGAGCAAATGATTTATTTTAATAATTGAAACTTGCGAGAATTTCTTTAATGGAAGTATGTACAAAAAGTCTCAGTTTTGAAAATAACTAAAATAAAGGGGAGATTATCTGTCCAACTGCATTGTTTTTCAGTATCATAGCTAAGTAAATGTACATGGTATAACTGTCAACTTTTCCATCACGTTATACCTCAAAACCGGTATATCGCTGCAACCCTTCTGTACATTGAAAATGAAATATATATATATAAACATACACACATAATCGTTGCAAAGTCATGCCTCAATGCTTACATCAATCACATGCACTTTCTTAAGAACTTTTCTGTAACGTTAAACCCTCGTCTTGTTATTTTAAGTACAGCAGTTCTTCTCAGCCCTAGAGCTCTCTGTGGCATGGATGCTCCATATTGGTATTATTTACCAACAACTGATAATATCCATAGTAGAGATGCTGGGCATAGAATAATAACTGAAATGTGTCTATTTACTGATTCATTCCGACAAGATATAACTTTAAGGTCAAATACAACGTTATTTAAAACAAATGTGACTAAGACTTAGCCAACTGAATGACTTAAACACCAACCGTATAAACCTAACGGCCACACATCCCGGTTCAGCTGACTCTGTGACCCTGCTAGCTAGCAAACATTAATAAACAGAAAGCGCCATGAACGGTAGCGTTAACGGGAACTACTTACAGCACAGCTTTAAGATACAGAATGTCTAACAGTTTCCAATGAAGATTATTATCTCACTGAGCTGGTTTTGTTTGTGGCTGTAGCTGCTGTTAGCTGCTCATCTTAGCGAACCTACCGTAAACTGGTTAGAGCGTTAGCTTAGCTCTGCTCAGCAGTCAACATCAGTAGCCACATTAGCTGTGCTGTCAAACGCTCTTACCCAATTAAAGTCCAGCTGTCCGTGCTCTCAGCAGATATGGAGGACAGAGAGACAGCCTGTAATTTAGGTTGTGTCAGAACCTAAACAGGTTTATTCATGTTCAGCAATCTGCAGGTTTTCAGATTAGACGCAACGTCCTGTTTCTGACTCCACCATCTTCTTCTTCTCCTCATCTATTGTCAAACAGCAGCCTGCCCGCATTACTGCCACCGTCTGGAGGTCGCTCCCACCTCCGAGGCTGTCCCTGGATCAGCACCTTGGACAGCAACCGCGACAGATCTTTAACACCATCACATATTTCGTAACCAGGGGCGTTTCTCGGATTTGAGGACATTGGGGGCTTAGCCCGGACCTCTGTATGGGGGGTCTCAGGAGATCATTCCCTAAGATTTTTTTTTTTTTTTTTAATGAACAAGGTCTATTTTGATGCTTTTATGCACTCAGGCATCTTATTTACCCAAAGAGTTTTATCTCCCCCACATTAACTATGAATTGTAATGGTAAAAATATTAGTAAAAGTTAGTAATTACTACTGGGTAGAAACAGAATACTTTGCAACCACTGTCATTAAAATTAAGATAATTTTTAGGTACTTGTACTTGAGTTTCAATTTTATGCTACCAATGCCCCTGTACATCTCAGAGGGTAATATTGTACGCCACTACATTTACTTGTCTGCTTTTTTTTTTTTTTAAAGACATTTAATACAAAATATAATCAACTAATACATGATGATGTGTAATTACATACTAAACTACCCAGCAGTATATGTGACATTTAAAACGAGCTCCACCTTTACCAAGTGCAAAATTAGAGTTATTGAGGGTGCACTCTCTCTCTCTCACGACACAGAATGTGTTGCTGAATGACATAGAGGACCCAGAACTTGCATTTTTGATCAATGATGATAATTATTCCAGGCCTATTCTTATTTTTTAAGCACATATACAGCCTATTTAGATCTGGGGCTGCTAATAAAACATTTGGGGCTGAAGCCTCAGATGCCCAGACCTAACAACGCTACAGGCCATCACTACAGTGGTGAAAAAAGTGTAATGTATTTGTGGGGAAACAGCAGATTTCATTTTTTATACTCATTTTTTTTCTTTGTAGGACTTCTTCATTGATGTATATCTTTTAACATCTGCATTGTTAGCACATTTTTCTCATCATCATCTGTATATTCTGAACAAAAAGCCAAATGCAACTGCAAACTATTTTAGTGACAATAAGTCATCATGTCCATTTTAGAAAAATGCAAAGATTAAATTTCACTGATAAATACTGTGTGTACAGTGTGCTGCTTTGATAACTTGATACATTTTGTATAACTCACATTAATACAGATGTTTACGTGTGTGCTCTGTGAAATTTTGAGGGCAAAATTAAAAGAACAGAATTGTGTGTTTTTGGGGTGAAAATGAAAACAAAACTATAAAACACTGTAGATGATCTATGTGAGCTGAACAGGGGAGTGGGAGCAACAGACTGTTAAACCTTCATCTCAGCTTTAGTTATTTTGGCTAAGTTAAGTTTTTGCTTTAATTTCATTAATTAAATTAAGACCTTAAATCCAACATAGCAGCATAACTTTAGCATTTATTTTTTTGTCATTATCTTTATGATCCATTTGCATTTCATGACTGGTAACAAACTTCCTGTTGTACACAACAATGATGTGGTAAATTTGGTATTTTCTTCTATGACATCAGGACCCTATAATATTAGGGCCTGTTTGAATTATTTTGTAATGTATCCACCTGGCTTTCACATCCTTCTTGTTTACTGACTAACACTCTTAACTGACAAATAACGAGGAACCTGTTTGGAGGTTAACTATGCTAATCTACGCACAAATTAAAACTACAGTAGTGGTGGAGCAGCTGGAGAAGACAGAAAGCAAAGGTAGACAAGAAAAAGCATCCAGAGATGCTTAAATCTCCAATTAGTAGTTATACCGCACAATATTACAGCTATGATTTTATTATTTTGTTGAAGCAGAGGTGATCAGGATGACAACAGAAGAGCAAACAAAGGTTGAGGACAGAAACACAGCACGCTGCATTAAACAAGAATTTAAAATAACTGTCTGGAAAAAGATTTTTTCTTATATTATCATGGCTGAAGGTAATGAAGGTGGAAATAGTGTTGTGGTTATTGGCTTTATTTGAGGAGCTTTGCCGTGGCCATGGAGGTCATGGTAGTCATGGTGGTCATGGTTATAGTGGGCACGCTGATGTCTTTGAAGATGGGCTGTGTGACACCAGAGTAGGCGACTTTGGTCTCACTGAGAGTTCCAATGATCATCTGACGCATATCCCTGCTGGCATCACCACGCACTGCCAGCAACGCCTGGATGTGTTCCTCCCTACAGAGAGTGGGTGGGCCAAAAAACCTTAGTGTAAATTTAGGCAATGTGGCATCAACCTGCTTTTTGATTATCACAGCAAAATTTTAATGCTAAATGTAAAACAATAAAAAACAAGTGCATGCACTGTAGGCTTGATGTGTTGAGTGTGACTATGTATACCTGATGTCAGGATATTTGGACACCAGAGTGGTGACCTCCAGGAACAGCAGTGTGGGGTCAGTCAGCTTGAAGACTTCAGCAATGGCAGCAATGGCACCACAAAGCGGGTCTGTGTCTTCACCCTACACCCAACAATCAACCAAGTCAGGCACGTCCCTCCATCCATCCATCCATTAAAATGTCAAAAAATGTATTTGTGCTGAATGCTGTGTGGTGTCTGGTAGTGGGACCTGTAGGCTTTGCCACAGAGGACATTTTTGCACTGTACTTTTTCGAGTGCCAACAGACCGCTTGTGCTTTTCAGATTTCATGTGAGAATCCAGTGCTTCACAACCCAGTGTTCAAAAGTTTTGTGACAAATTTCAAATTGTACCTCATAAAAGTCACTAGCTGGTTGGGGGGGGGTTCTGTTGTGTAAGATCAATTGTGTGAAAGTTAAAAAGCAGGGCTCAAGACTAATGGCCACAAATGTAAATTGATGAGCAGGTACAGGAAGAATACAATGACTGTTTGGCAAATGGACTCTGTGATGTCACTGTTGTATGATGAGATGGCTAGTAACAGCCAGCGTCCCTGGGGACAACAGAAAACATGTTTGTGAGATCTTCCCTGGGACGCCTTCAGGAGTAAATCTTGTAGTGAACCCCCTATTTGTCAAAGAACACACTTTGTTGCTTCTCTAAAAATGTTACATTGTGAACAACAAATTCCTGTTGAAATTGGCAGGAGAGCTAGTCAACATTATCTCAAAGCAGCCGCTGGCCACAACTAATAGCTCACAGAAGTTGCACTGAGTTACACTGGGCCTCATTTACAAACAGTGCATATGCAAAAATCTGTGCTTAAACTGTGCGTACGAATGTTTTAGTAGAAGTCTGGGATTCATCTATATTTTTTTTTACCTGAATTTGTTTTTACTCAGCCAACACATTTACAACTGCCTCAGACCATATCTACATACAAATGATAAAGGCCCAGCTGTTGTAGAAAATGCAAACACACACCTTATAACTAAATGCATATTAACATATTAAAACAGTAATTATTTAAAAAGGTTTCAATAACCTATATTTAATTTTTTTAATTGACTAATGCATTGATCAAATGTATTAAATGCCTAGGAAACTGACACCCTTTCATCCTATTGAGTAGCTCCGATGCTTCCAGCTTGCAATGCTTTATTGACTTTTTAGATTTGTTTCCACTGAGATATTGACTTTATATTGTGACTTTGCTGTTTTAATATTACTACTGCTGATCTCCTCTCAATTTTGATTCATTCAACACTTCTTTTATGTGCGGAGAAAAATTTTTTTTTACATACATGTTAGTGGATGAGGCCCATTATGATGTTCAAGCTCTATTTAGTAAAAAATGAGTATTGGGTGAAGGCAAATTATAACTTTCTCATTACAATGTAATCTTGTAAAATGCAGGTTTTGGGTGAGAAACTTGAAATAAATACAGCTGTTTGAAGGAAAATTTTGTTGATAAAAATAGATAGATAGATAAAATAGATATTATAGAGAGGGAATTATTATATGTTAGGACTGCCCCTTGAAAGTGGGAGATTCAAATCATCAGTCAAAGACCCCTCAGTCTGCTGTGATTGCTTCAAGTCAGGCAGTCATTGTTTTGCTAGTCTGCTGTACAGTGTACTTCTGGGATGTTTTGGTCCCCACATTGTGCTGTGGAGTGAGCGCTCTTGACGATCACGCTACTCTTTGGTACAGACAGCTGCAGATGTGATGCAGCAGCAAAGGGCAGGAGAGGCACAGTGAGGCTTTGAGATAACATTATCTTCTCTCTTCTGTTTAGAAGTGGTGCCAGTCTCTGGCTTTTGTTCAAAATCTAGTGTTGGCAAAAATGTTGATGCACATTTCCAACCAGTCATTAGAGCAGTTAGCTTGTTTACTATATAACATGAGTTGCCACTGTTACACTGAAGGTTCCACTGAAACCATTCAAACTTAAAAACTTTGTATGAAAAAAAAACCCCTCCAAATATTTGTATTAAACAGCCCCCCCTAGGCTTCTTCACAAGTTTTTTTTAGTTCTGAGCTATAGAGGCCTCAGTGAATGTGTGTCTATAGATCAAAATAAGGTAGTAGTAGTCATAGACTTTTACTCCATTGTATTCTATCATAGTTTCAAAAAAATCACATTACTCTGCTCACTCACCTCTTCCAGGTCACCTGTCCCTGCCTTTTCTTATAATGTCTGCAGAATGTTCTCATTGGTTTTCTACATCTGATGAATGTAGACTTAAGTGCCTGTTTGTGTTAAATGCCTATAAACAGCATAAGAGGGTGCTTTATGTTTGATGTGTTAAAGGCATAGCCTGTGCCTGAGTTATGATTTATAGCTGTAATGTCTAAGGAGCAGGTGTTCATACATACTTTCATACTGTTTGACTTTGACATGCATGGAGGTGTTACATATGTCCTTTCGCTCTTATCATGCTATTTCTCCTGTTTGTTATGTTTGTAGTGTTTTGTAAGTCCACATGGGCTGGGCACTTTATGGTGCATGACACTTTAAAAAAAAAAAAAAAATCTAACTTAAAGGTCCAGTGTGTAGGATTTAGGGTCATCTAATGGCAGAAATTGAATCTAGTATTCATACCTATGTTTTCAGTAGTGTATTATCACCTGAAACTAAGAATCTTTATGTTTTCATTACCTTACCCTGCGTCACTTGGCTGTTCAGCCTATTGCCAAAATACGTAACTATGCACTACAAAACCCAATATATGTGCAATAATTAATACTTCTGTGTAAATATAAAGTAGTATTTATCTTTTGGGATGCACTGTAGCTGCAAGAAGAGAGTGTCGAACGAAATTTCATTGCATTTATTGCAATGACAATAAAGCTTCTTATCTTCTATCTTCTTCCTAAGAGCCTCCTCGCTAATTCGACATGTGTAACCATGGTAACCAGTGCCAAACTCAAGAGTACAATCTGTTTCACACAGTAATGGATCAAGTTTTACTCAAATCAGTCATCTAGCACACACTTCATGTGTGCATAATGACTGTGGCATTATTCAGAGCACGATATAACAGAATAAGTAATGACCCAAACCAGCTGTGATTCTGTCCTCTGTCAAGTAGGGATGTGTGCAACAAGTTGATTTAACAATGCTATGCTACCTAGCGGTACCAGATTTACAAGTTAAACTTGTTTTTAAAATACCCAGAGGAAAACTGTGGGAGTTTGGAGTGGCTCTGCTCATCAACTGCTTTTTTTCTGTCTGTTTAGCTCTCTCTCTTTTTGACACACACGCACAAACACACGTGTGGCTCTCAGACTCAATGGATGGAACTGTGTCCATGCAACCAGTACAAGTCTGTAGCTGTCCGTGAGCATTCAACGCCTACAGTACGTCCGAGCCTCACACACACTGGTGCTGGATGGATGTCTTCTCACTGGGCTTAATGAGAGAGGTGCTTTTGGGCACGTGGGAGATCTAGAGGAGCCTGGACAAGTGTGTGCCAATTTGCGTTCACACTCATGCACGAGAGCCACCATGTGAGTGTGTGTGTGTTTGAATGGATATAAAGTGGGATGTTTTAGACAGTACACAGTAAATAACTGCTATTTCTTATCATCCATTTAGTGAGTTCATGTCATGTTTTTCTCGGATAATGTGCAATGTTTCTGATACACGGTGCAAAGTGCCACACATTTCAACAGCATTTATAATATGATTTGGTTACTGAAAAATGTGATTAATGATTTCAAATGGCTCTTATAATGTATGCAGTATTTTTATGGACAATATTGAACCTTATATATTAAATTGTTCTGAATTTTAACCATTTTATAGGTGTTTTCTTGCTTTCAGATAAGCTGACAAGTCTGAGTTTTAACATCTGGTTAAATTTTGGGTAGTAATTGTACTTGCACATTCTTCTTCTAGGTTAAAAAGCTGATCACAGCAATATAAGGCATACTGCCACCTTTGACGCGAAGTGTACGCTACCTATTTAGCATACAAACAAATAGGTACTGGACATAGCATAAATGGTCATTGTTTTGGCATATAAAATACCAGTGAATTAAAACATGAAAACTGAAAAATACCAGATATCTTAAGACATTTTAGACCTTAACCATTAAAAACTAAATTTATGATTTTTTAAGACTTTTTTAGGGACCTATAGGGACCTTGAGTGTGAACTTACAGCAGCCAGTTTCCTGAAGAGAAACTTAAACTGATCAGCCTCTTTGATCATCCTCTCAGCTCCCTCCCTCCTCTCATCAGCATTTTTAAAGGTGATCCTCTTCTGCATCACTGCTTTAATGTACTCCACCACCACCCTGCGCAGGGCCTCACTCGTCATCTCCTGCACAAGTGTCATAAGATCATATTAATAATCTCTGTATTATAAATACAACATGGGCACACAGGGCTCATAGCTATGGCTCTGAGAATATAACACACATTTCCATGGAGTTTCAGTAGAACTGATTCACAATTTTTGGAAATACCATGCAGAGAGTCCTACCTGATTGAAGGGCTTCTTTATCTTGTTGAAGTCATTAAAGTAGTCCTCCACTGTCACACAGATGGTGTCCACAGCATGAGAGCCTGTCAGCCACTTCCTGGTCAGCAGCTCATTCAGGTGATGCTGGTCAGTGACAAGTCAAAATCAAAGCAATTACATGGAATCGAACATTTTGTTAAATCAGTAGAATTTCCTTAATTTTTGTTTGTCCTTTTTACTGTCAATTAAAAAAAACTAGAACTATTGCCCCGTGATTGTACGCCTCAGTGAACCACTCAAGTTTCTCTTAGAGTTTACATCCATGTCTGTGAAAATATGGATGCTTCACACACAGAAGATCTATACAATCAGCACAGATTCATGGTGGACACCCAAGATTAGTGTCACCAATTCAGTATCTTACCAAATGTCTCTCCTCTGTTCCTGAGATATGATGTTGAATAATGGCCAGAAAAGTGGTTTTGCAGAACATTATGCTGTCACAGGGAAACTGACCATAAAATGTCATCACTTCATCATTACATTCTGCTAGACATTTGTGTGAGGTTTGTCATGATAAGTGTAATGAATTCTTGAGTTATGGTCAGTGAGGGCACACTGACGTTGACCTTTGACCTCCAACCACCAAATTCCAATCAGGTTATTCTTCAGTCAAAGTGGGTGCTTGTGCCAAATTTAAAGAAATTCCCTCAAGGTGTTCTTGAGCTATTGCGTTCACAGCAATGGGACAGATGGATGGAAAACCTGAAAACATAATGACTCTGGCTATGGCTATCGTGCAGAGGCATAAAACCAAAAAGCACTTGATATGTCTTAAGTCCATTTATGCATCAGTTACCAAGTTCTTACACACTGACTTACTGTCTTTGTGAACAGATGAGCTACAGAGCAGTGAGAAGCAGTAAGATAGTATTCTTAGTTTTTACTTTGTAGCAAATGTTTGCAAAAAGCAAAATAAAAGTAAAACTTATCAGACAATTTATTTGGTGTAAACACCAAAATGATTTTCTATTACACATTCTGTGGTTGTCAATGAAATTCTTCACAGCAAGTAACAGTGAATTA
Organism: Cephalopholis sonnerati; assembly: GCA_019142605.1. Taxonomy (NCBI): domain Eukaryota; kingdom Metazoa; phylum Chordata; class Actinopteri; order Perciformes; family Serranidae; genus Cephalopholis; species Cephalopholis sonnerati. Next base: position 39,190,341 of record JAGQAX010000010.1, on the reverse strand, counting down.
TTCAGGGATGTTACTGTTAAGTTTTAAAATGCAATTTCTGATATCATTGTGCAGGAAAAATCAAATTAATTTCACTTAAATTGTATTAGTGCGCTGACATAAGTCATAGCAAAACTGAACTGATCCCACTAACCTGTCTACATATCAAAGTGGGAATATGTTTCCCTTTGTTATATGGGGAAACTGCCCCTTTGACATCAGTTCATAGCCCAATTTTGTGCACACCATGTAAGCAAACTCAATATTAGTCGATTATTGAACCCATTTGTAACAAAACAGATTTCACATTAATTAATACGCATGCAAATATTTTATACAAAATACAAATGACTTTGCATAAAAGAACTGATACATTGCAACAAATACAACCCTTTCTTACTTCAAGGTCTAGGAAGACTTCATCCAATAGGAACTGACATCCCTCCTTGGCCACCTCATTGAGTGTCCGCTCTATGGCAGCATCACTGTCAGTGGGCTCTGAGGACTGCGAGTACTTCCTCTTCAGACTGTTAATAGACTCTCTGAAGAACACATGAGACAATGGTCATGCATTACAATATGGAACCCCAGTGTTCAATACCAAAGAAACAAGAATTATCGCTTTTTGGTTGTATGCACACACTAGTCAGTTTTTTCTTACAGTTTACATCCATGTTTGTGAAAACATGGATGCTTCACACACATCTTCCTCCCGGCAGCACAAAAGATCTATACAGTCAGCACAGTTTCAAGGTGGACACCCAAGATGAGTGTCACAAATTCAGCATCTGACCAAATATTTCCCCTTCTGTTCCTGAATTCCTGATGTTGGTAATGGCCAGAACAGTGGTTTGCAGAACATTATGATGTCACAGTTAATTTGATAAAAGTAAATAAAAGTTGACACTTGCACAGTGGCATATAGCTCGTGTAAATAATCAAATGTGTCCATGGCATGCCGTGAGCTAGTTTTACTCAGTACTTGCATGTGGACAGTGGCATATCTGCTGGTGAAATCATCAATGACAGTTTAAGCTCCCCTCCATCTGCTCCTCTACTGACTGCTGGTCAGGACGCAACTCACAGTCCACCCATAATCTAATCATGAGAAAGATTAAATGCTGGTTCTGCCACGTGCACTGAAGTCCTTTGAGGGGACCTCTATGATGGAATTTCCCTTTTTTCTGTAGTTGTTTATTGTTTGTTCACATGAATATGTTTTGATTTTTCTTTTTTTGTGTAATTGGTTTAAGAAACTGGCCACAATACCAGTTTTCAATACATACACTAAGCCTCAAAAATTGCCCATTTTTCACTGGATTGGGTTGAAATTTGTACTGAAAATCCAACAAACCCAAAGGATAATTTGCAACTTGTTTTGTGTGAAGAATTGTTGCTGAATGATAATATATAAATATATATATATATGTTTCACCTAACAAAGAATCTTTAATTTTCAAAAATTATTATCTCCATTGGTTGTCACTTTCTTGCTACCACATTTTGAGTCTGTGTAGTGTTAATACTGTTCTAATGCATCAAGAATTTATTATGGCTTTTTAAGATACTTTGACTGTATATGTTCCTAAGGATTATTATAGTTTCCTTACTTCTTCATGGCAAAGTACCAATATTCACTACAGAGAAATAAAATTTAAGGATGTTATATTAATCCATCATTTAATGTTTTTTTTTTTTTTAACAGCTAATTCTCATACTTGTTATGGCTGTAATATATGTAATATTACAGCCATAACAAGTATGAGAATTAGCTAGCTCATTGGTTTTATTTCATAGGTAGATATTATCACTATGTTGACTTTAAGGTTTTCTGTCTCTGTGTGATACAAATTGAGCCTGTTCTTCATTGGGTTCAAGAATACAAGTTATAACTTGTAACTGCTTGGTTCGTGCACATAACCCAAACCCTAACCCATCACACACATAATTTTATTTGTTTGAGATCTCAACCTGCTGTTTTAGGTGCAATAGGCTCACCAGTGATGCCAAAAAAAAAAAAGTTTTTGAACTGGATTTATTATAGAAAATATATCCAATATACTTTGTTTACAGGAGACTCTAGCCCCCTAATGAAACTAAATGGATAAGGGAGTGGTCGGGAAATATAACTTTTAACCATGGTTCTAGTTAATCAAGGGCTGTATTAATGTTGTTGTTTTTTTTAGCAAAAACCCTGAGAATCAAATGCATAATACGTTAACTGATTACTTTTGCAGACGGATTACTCTGGCTCTGACTTGCAGCTTTCATATTTTGGTCAATAGAGATGATGCTTCTTTTTTTGATTGTATTTTGGAGTTGCAAAACAAACAAAACACATCAATTACCATCCACAAGCACTAAAATCTATGTCTACACTTCAATTTTTTCTTGATTCTCTTAACCCCTCTCTTGAAATCCAAAGAAAACTAGGTATACATGGCATAAAAAGAACCTAGCTGGTCAAATTGACTGTTCTAAGATATTATTTACAGATATAAGTGAGCAACTGCAACTGGCATCCAACCTCTGCCTAACCTACAAAGTGTTAATTCTGACAGTCATACAGCTGCATCACTCTAAGACTGCTTGACTCCACTTATCATTCTGTCCTAAACAGGTGAAAATTACTGCACAACACTCACGACTGCATTCTATATGACACACTAGTTGTCCCTCCTGTCTGCCAACCAACTTGACGTTATCACATTATGAACAATTGATTTACTGAATTCAATTACTCTACTCATATATAAAATCAGTTCTTACTTGAAAGTCTGGCAGTTGTTGATGATGGCAATCATGTACTGTACATAACACTGCGGCAGCTGTCTGTCTCTCAGGTGCTCCTCTTTGTAGTTCACCGCCTCCTCTCTGTACCTGCACACAACAACACATGTGTTAGCTTTACACAATGATCCTAAGAATTATTGCAGTAGTTTGTTTTCTTGATCACTGTTTGCATAGAAGCAATATTTAAAGGGTAACTTTTAAAATTTTGGACTTCTAGACACAATGAGTTCTGATGTCCAAAATTGGAAGCGCACACAACCATGGACAGTGGAAAAATTATCTAGGTTTTAATACTTTGAGATATAATTAATTTGCCCTTAAATTCAGAAAGATTCTGACATCTTTCTTCATTGAGCTGGTGGTGTATGTGGTGAAATGAATCCCATCAATCTAAAGGACAGGTTAATCACATAAGAAACAAAGTCAAAAAGTATGAAAAAAGTTACCTGATAAGGAAAGTGTTCATCTGTTTCAGACAGAGCTTTAGAACTTGCTCTTTAAAATCCCCATCAATCTGTGCAGCAACTTGCAGGTTCTGCTCAAACATCTAAAGAAGAGTGAAGATACATTAAAATCAGGATGAGAGAGAATAAGTGAGATGAGATGTTTTCATTACAATGAACAGGAAGCACACATGCAGTGGCTTCAGGAAGTATTCATGACCCTTCCTTTTTTCATTAAATAAAAATAAAAAAAGATGCTGGGCGCAGGACTTTTTCTCTAGGCAGCCACATACACCTGCTCCTCATAGAGAACAACTGAAAAAAGATGCCCACGCTGGACCATTGTCATTTTAATCTGGAACACCTTTAAGAAAAGTCTCTGAATGCTGTTGAGTGTCTGCCCTGAACCTGCATCTTCAGCCCACTGAAGATTTGTTGAGTCATCATTGTCGAAGGGCACATTCACACCAGGATAGTACGGGGGACTCGGTTCGATTGGGCGGGGAATGCCGAAAAATTTCGCACCTTCATTTGGTTGGGATCACTTTCACACTGCACTTTTTAAAGCAGACCAAACTGCCTGGACAACGTCACGCAGTTATAACAGCTGCTCATTTGGGGACAGTATTGCCCAAAAATGACCACAGACCAGGAAGAAAAAAAGCATGAGGAAGACGAAAATCCAGCTCATTGATTGGCCAGGACCGAAACTGTAAATCCATCCCCTTCAGCTGGCTTGGTCACCACAAAAACAATGGAGCATCACCAAATTTATGCAGTCTTGGGGTTTCTGTTTTACATCTGCCCACGAGAAATTTTCCAAGTTTTTCTTTTTTTACCTCTGCTTCTCCCGGTCTGTGCTGTTGGCTTTGTTTTTTTTCTACCCAAAATGCACTGCACTCTACGTCACTTCCTCTCTTTGGTTCGCTTCCTCTCTTTGGTTTGCTGGATAGTCTGTTTCCATTTCCCACTGTAAGGGAACCGCACCAGGGTTCTTACTTTATCAGAGGTCTAGTCTTGTGTAGCCAGACCCATCTCCACAGAGCTGTGTCAGAGCTAGAAAAAGGTCTGGAGTTACCAATTATCTTTCTGCTATAGGGAAAAATAAAAGCTCTGGTTTGTTTTTGTTTCCTTAAACTAGGGACATTCGATTACAAATTCAACTGGGCCAGATTTTAAAACCAGAAAATCTCAAAGGGCCAGACATTTTCAGCCGCAGGCAACCTATTGAAAACTTTTATCAGCTATAAGAAATGGCAAAGTGGCAAGTGCAAATTATTGCAGCAAAAGTAGCAATGTTTATTGCGTCACATTTGAAAAAAAAAATTTTTTTAGTCACATATCTGACCGAGGAACATCAACTAATGCAGAAACAGAATAAAAAAAGAGCTATCAACGCACAGAAGCATAACAATAAGCATTAACAGTATCTAAAAACACACACTCTACCAACATCTCCCTCTCTCCCTCTCCCTTCTCTCTCCCACACACACACATGCACACACCTCACTTCCTGACATTTTCCTTTAGGATCAAGTGTTTAGGAAAATACACAGGACATGTTTTTATACATGGCAGCACCATACTGCTCTCAGTACCACCTCTACTAAGGACACTCACTGTCTGCAGGTAAATTTTAAGGTAAGTGGCAAACTAAGTAACAGACTACATACAGAGAGCTTTCATTTTAATTTGTTTTTAACAATTTGCTATTGGTCCTGTTAGCGCGATGTGCTTGTGAAAACTGCAATTGTACACAATAACAGCAGAGACTGTGGACAGAACAGATTGAAATATCACCTTATACATGCTGAACACATGTATTGATAAAGTATTGGCTTATTACTGGCAAAGGTTTTATTGTACTTACTTATAGTAACAAGCGTACTTGTCATCAGCAAGAGTAATCTTGAAATTATACTCCCTTCGTCTGCACAACAGCCTCCCTACTGTTGTCTGACTTCACTCTGTTGTGTTTGTATATGTCTGCATGTGTGAGGAGGAGGTCAGCTTGCAGAATGCAGGAGAGAATCTGCAGCATGTTGATCGATGAAACTGAAACTTTAAAGACAGCCGATGAAAGAGCCGATAACAGTGGAGCTTATTAATACTACGGCCTTAATGCTGGGTCTCTGTACCAATCCCTAGCCAGGCCACTTGTAGGTTGCTTCTGGGCCATTGAATAGGCCTGCCTTAAACGAATCACAATCGTCTTGGCCGGCACTAAGCCTGAGATGTAGCGATGGCGCTCTTGAACACTGAAATTGTTTTGGTGGAAGATTTGCACAAGGGGAGGCGAGCACTGACATTAAAATGTCCCCGCAAAAGAAAATGCCACGAAGACGTCATATGTCACTGTGTGATTCACCTTGAAGTGATTAAAAAAGGGCAAAGAGTTGACCTAGTGGTGAAGCCTGACTATACTTTAGCTCTGAAGGAGTTCACTGGACTGTAAGAACCACTGATGATTTGCTGGCTGTATGTAGCTCCAGCAGAACATTATTACAACAATTGCTAATGTAAAATGGCACACACCGGTACACTGGTGAGGTCACTGTCTCTGGTCCATGCTGCTGCCAGAGTTTAAAGATGTGGAACTGACCATTTCAGAAAACAGATCAACATCTGCGAGATATGGGCTAGGGTTTTCCAAGGTGCATTCACAAGTTGTTTTATTCGTTGTAGATCTTTACAACAATTCACAGAGAGAACAAAGCAGACATGCCTAACTTCTTTATTAGAACATGCCATTTCAGTGTTGTGAAAACAGTAACATGCAGATAGTGAAAGGAAGGGAGAATGCCGGCTGAAATCAGTGCCCCAATGGCGGGTTTATAGCCACAGTCTTTGACTGAAACTATCAAAGGTCAGAAAGTGGCTGTGTGTGTGTGTGTGTGTGTGTGTGTTTATGCTGCATGTGTGTGTTACCTGAAAGACGATGGCTGGCAGTGTGGTCTGGTAGTATCCGTCTTGGTCAGCCTCAGGCTCTGTCTCTTTCTGCCAGTCCTTCTTGTCTGTTTCCAGGGCCTTCCGCAGCCAGCCTGTAATATTAGACTGAAGATATGGATATGACGGTTAAACTGAGAGTCTGGATCCACACTTAACAAAGATATGGTTTTTAACATTGTTTCTGCACCACTGTGACATGGTTAACTTTTATTAATTATGACACGCTGGCAGTTTTATAAAGTAAGTGTATATCTGACACTTAATAGTCTGTGCAAGGGAGGTTCAAGGATGACACACAGATAGTTATTAAGTTACTGCACCTGGAGTGTCAAAGAGCTGGTCAGTTATCAGTGCAGCACTCACAATTTGGTTACTTGGAGATTCCAGCAGGGGGGTCAAATAAAATAAAAATGGGCATGATCTGTATAAAGACTACGGGTGGGAATCTATAGGTACCTTTTTATTCCATTCAATACAGAGGGTTATGATGCCATTATAAAACAATTATCCATGCATTCTGATGCATCCAAATTGTTTCATTTCTATACATGATTTACTATTTCTCACTGTGTTACTACGTGTTACTTTTAAAACAGCACATTTGTAATGATCCTTGATTGATCCTTGATAAGTAAACAGACACATTTACTTCCACTATCTTTACAAATATAACAGTAGCAACAAAGCAACAAATGGAAGAGATGTATCAAGTGGAAGGTTACACTTGCCAAAGTATTTCCCAGGACTGCAAAAAAAACAAAAAGAAAAGAAACAAAAGTGTACCTGTAGCAGTATCCTTGTAGTAAATTAATATGATTTCAGCATGTTCTGAATCTTCTGATAACATAAAAAAGCTGCCATTCTCTCAGCCACCCTTAAGAAGTAGCCTAGCTTAAAACATAAACATGACACACGTTTCATCCCTCACTTTTCAACATCCAGTAGGTTCAGTCGTAAGGAATGTTCAGCCCAGTCTTACAAAATTATTACAGGTGATTATGATGTCAAGAACCAAGTTTTACATCATTCAATTACTGACTTCTGCATTGCAATAAACTCTTCTGGAGAGAACTGGCAGTTACTTAAGAGTAGATTTTTTCCCCACACCCCAATTAAAGACTACAGGCTAAATAACTTGAACAGGACATCTATGGTATTTCTGTTACTGTGTGTGGTGCTTACCGTGAAAGTCTTGACATATTTGCTGAGCAGGTCGTCCACCACATCTTGAGGCAGCAGAGGCTCCAGCTGGTTGATGTCACACTCTGAATAGAGCTCTGGATGGCCCATCATCTCTGAACTTTAACATACACATACACAGATTCTCTAACTAAAAATCCGTTCCATCTGCAGGTGTGAATTCTATGAGCTTGTCATAACACACTTTCGTGCAAGTGGACAACTTGAGTGTGATACAGGATGCCTGAGGGAAATCAAACTATTAGTACTAATGTTACTGTGGTAAAGCCAAGTGCACTGTTGATGAAGATGGCAAATACACTGTCAGCTGTCAGTTTAACCAGGTGTTAAAATCAGGCCCTCAGGAAGCACGCTGGGCTTTGAAACCAATTTTCATAGTAACCAAACAGTGGTATTGCAATTTCTGGGGTCCGCCATGTCCCAAAAAGACCTTTTTTCATTGACTTACATTAGGAAATGTCTGTCTGTAAATCAGTGGATACATTTTTTTAGTATCAGACCCCTCTTGAAATTACTCGTCTTAATATCAAGATTTGATCCATTTGGTCTGATAACACTCGGAAAGACTGGAAGAGCTTCAAGATTAAACCATTTTATCCTCAGACAAATTATCAGAATGCTAAAACAGCCAGCTTCTCAGCCGGCGGAAGTCGGCCACTCAGCTGTGCTCGGCCCTGCTCAGCAGCCCAAAGTCTCTACTGCGCCTGCTCTTCAGGCCCTGCAATGTGGAAGATCCAGGAAATTTCATACAGCGCAAATACAGCCTTTTTGGCTTTATGTGCCACTGAGTAACATTTATAGGAATGAACGGGGGCCCGCCTCCATTGTTCTATTCAGGTCTCTAAATATATCCATGGTTGAAATACATGTTTGTAACAGCATTAGATTTTTTTAGGATGCTGAGGTTAAGACTGACACCTGCTGGATGTAACAATAAATGTTAAATAAATCAATTAAACTTAAAGAACAGGAATCAGTAATCCCATCGGACTTAACAACTGTCACAACACTGAATCAGCTGAGGCTTTGCGCAATGTTAGTACTATGTACAACAAGTGAAGCTCATGCTTGACTTGACTGGCATGAGCCCCAAAGTAAACCTTAAGATTTGCACGTTGAGAAAGTGTCCGCACAAAATATCAGCAAAATAAATGAATAAATAACAAGTGGACTCCTGATTATTCCTTTTTTCTTTTGGGGATTTAGCACCCATCTATTAATACTGGGTTTGAGCCAGCTGATTCATTACCCAACATCTTATAGAGACCACAACTGAGATGTCCCAAATTAACTGACTACAGTCTTATCCTTAAAAGTGATTAAGGAGGACATATAGCTGTTGAATCGAAATTGACCAAATGAATTTTAACAGTTAAGCCAAGTCAATCCAGTTTGTTTGTATAGCCTTGATTCACAATAGAATGATTAAACTTTTTTATACCGGACAATTCAAACTTTGTGGTTTAGACCCAACATTCCCTCATGAGCAACCAGGGCGATGGCGGCGAAGAAAAGCTCCCCTTTAATGGGAAGAAACCTCGAGCAGAGCCAAGCTGTGTGGCCATCTGCTTTGACTGGCCTATTGTGGTTGCCCCAAAACCAACAAGAAATGCAAAGCCCCCTGGTCGAGGCAAGCCAAAATGATCACTAATAGCACAACTGAGCCTAACAAGTTTAACATGTGTGCTACTGACAAATAAACTTCCATCTTTGAGCCGATTAATGTACCACAGTAAACACCATGTTCACAGACAGAGCTGGTGAAAGTGTGCATTTGTGAGTGTGTGTACCTCTTGTACGTGTTGAGGACCCAAGGTTAGCAGGGATACGATCTCATTAGCCTCCAAGTCCTCAGAGGCCAGTTCTTTGACACGAGTGGACACAGCATTGTGGTAGAGACTGAAAAACCTAAAACACACAGACATACATGTCAGCAAACACTGACCTGAATGTGTTCAATGATAGTGGAATCAACGCACAACTGTATACTTTGACTTTTTGCAGCTTTTAATCAGTTGATAGTGAAGCAGGTCACAAAATGTATTCAACCTATTGCATTGTTCCTGTGACACTATTTGAGCCTTTGTCAGGGGTGCATGAGAATGTGGCTTCCTTCTCTATGTCAACTGTACAAATGTATCTCAGAGGTGCCCAGGGATGGAAGGACAGTAAGGTGACCAGGCAAAAAATGTACATCTGTTCTGAATATGATGTGTTCTATAATCCTGAGAAAAGCAGACTGATTCATTTTATATGTGTTACCTGTTGAAAGTGTTGTAATGTGGGGGGAAGCACTGCACCATGAGGTTCTTGACAACGATGAGGTCATCCAGAACATATTTCCTGGTTATTTCTAGAAGACGAACCAGCCACATTTTATCAACCTCTCTCGTCACTGCCTGGGTGCCCTCAATGCGGGTGCTAACTGTACCCTCCAACACCTGCAACAGAAACAGATCAGAAAGTTTAAGGAGAGTTAGTTTAGGGGTTGAGTCTGCACAGTTAGCCAGCAGGGTTCAAAAGACGTTTTTTTGTGTACATTTATTAGTGCATGTAACTTTGTAATTACACGCACTGTTTTTATTTACATGCACATATTTTAACTGAACCCTTTAGTGTATTTGTCTGGAAGCAATGCAACTGTCTGCAGCAGTATCTTTTTTTTTATTTTTACAATGGTTCAATTATGAGTAAATCATCAATTACCCCTTTTCGACAGTCATGGGCTGGCTTGGCTTAGCTTGGCTTGGCTTATTCTGGTTTGGTTTGGGCCATCAGCCCAGTGCGGCAGGGATTTGCATTTCCATTACAACAGGGCTACCCACTTGAAAGTGTGTCTATACCTGATAACAGCTTGTCTGGAGTGATAACGTTTAAAAGCAACGGGCTGATGCATGTGTTTTTCCACAGCAGGGCAGGTAAAAGAAGTTTACCCATTAGAGGTGAGCTGCTTGTGAAGTAAGAGCCCGCTGTCTGTAGCTCATTATAACACATTTGGGCCTTTTCCACTGTCACTTTTGGCTGTGTAGAGTCAAGTCATGCCCTGCCGATTTGCATTTCAGGTTTGGTTTGGGCCATCAGCCCAGCCCAACAGGGATTTGCATTGCCATTACAACTACAGACTTGAAGGTGTGTCTGTAACTGATGGCGGCTTGTCTTGAGTGACGACATTTAGGCAACAGGCTGATCCATGGCTTAAGTCCCTGTTCATTTTTATACATGTGTTTTTCCACAGCAGGGCAGGTAAGAGAAGTTTACCCATTGGAGGTGAGCTGTTTGTGAAGTAAGAGCCTGTCTCACTGTGGCTGTTTCTGATTTTGCTCTTACTCCCTGCCGTATTATTACACTTGCCTTTATTGTAGAAAAGCCACTAACAAAGTTCCAATAATTCTGTAAAAACTAGGGCTGGGACTTTAACGCGTTAATTTCAATTAATTAATTACAGGAAAAATAACACCTTAAAAATGCGAAAACGCATTTAATTGCACCTTTCTCAGTTCCCTACAGAGTGTGGCTCGAGTAGCATTTTCCTGACCGAACCCGACCCAAGTCCCAGACAGCTATAACCAAGCCCGGTCCCGAACCTGACAGCCTTTCTGATTTTTAAGTGTGAACCCGACCCAAGCCTGACGCAGTTTGTTACCTGACATAGTTATTGTTACCATGGTTACAGCTTGTCTGTTTATCATGATCACACATGGACAGTGTGCAAATGACCATCAAAAGGCTGCTGTTACACACAGTCAAACACACTGCACGCATAGCAGCGCAGCACGGCGGCACACACACTCAGTTGGAGCGGAGCCTGTGCTGCGTTCAGGCATTGTCACGTAAATAACAAATTCCAGTGCTTGAATAGGCCATAGCACAACGCAGTAGCATGTCAAGTGGGCCGAACCCCAGCAAAATTTCTGATTTGTTATCCTCAGGGTCCTGTTGGGCTCAGGTCGGGTATCCACACCCTGGCCCACAATAGACCAGATGACGGGGTTCAGAGCCAAAATAAGTAAGTCTACGTCTGACAAATTAACAAACTCTCTGGCAAAATGAAAAATAAACATTTTTGTTGTTTAAGTTCACGTATATGTCTATTCATTGATTCAACCAAAATGTATCTAAATTGAAAAACTTTAAAAATAAGGATATTTTTAAAGTCAAATATGAGGATATTTTTAAAGTGTTCTAATATCATTTGAGCTGACTTCCCCTGTACAGTAATATGCAGTGAAACTGCTTCAAATTGTATATGATTATAGGAACAGTGTGAGCACAAATATTGTGACTCTCAGCAAACCTTATATGGAAACAGTTCTTGTCATTTTGTCACTTTTGCCTTTGGTGACATCATATATTCAACAAGACTTATTTAATATATGATGCCTAATAAATTATTGCTATGACACAAGTCTTTGTTCGTCCTTTTAGGCCCCTCCAAGCATCAGTCTGTAACAGCACAAAAAGGGCGGTGGCTGGTCGCTGTACTGCTCTGTCTTGTCTGTCTTTGCAGTGTCACTATCCTGGTTGGGCACCATGGTGTTATCAGTCATAAATTTGTTTTTCACTACATAAGAAAATGGACATGTCGTGAGAACATGTGAACAGCATGACTTACATGAGTCTTACAGTCAGTTTGTGAGAGCTGGCAGCCCTGCACAACATCATTTCTGTACCAAGTTCTGAACAATGGTGACTGTAGAGCTTACAACTCCATGCTCAATTTTTTTGTGCGCTACTGTGCATGCATATGCAGTATTTCCTCCCTGGCCAGAAAACCACCTCTTACAGAGGTAAAGGCAACTAAACTTAATGCCATGTCTATTCCGCAGCTGATCAATCAAATTTCATCATGAATTCTATGATGTTTCATACTGTCAGCATCTAAGTATTGACATTAAAATGCAGTCTACAAGGAAACTTACTGATAATAACATGTTCCACAAACACAGTCATGTTCAACACTGGGAATGTGACAGACCAAGGCCTCTCATACACAATGGTAAACATTACTTTGAATCAGCCTTAAAGCAACCTCTGTATTGTCTCAAAAAAAAACTAGAATAAGAGTTGGGTGAAAAGATAAAGAATGATAAGAGTTAGGGGGCAAGGCAGAAGAGGAGTTGCCTGGAGAAAAGAAAAAGGAAAAAGAAGGAGGTTTGGAGTACAAAAAGATAAAAAAAAGTTGGATAAGGAAGAAGAGTCAAAGAAGATGAGGATAAGTCAGATGAAGACAAACAACGGTCCTCACACTAGGTCCTCAATCATGTATAACCTTGGGGCAACCTCAAAGTGTACAAAGAGATAATCTACTATTCCAGTTGCCCAAGTAATATTTTTGAGTATTAAAGAGTATTACTCTGATCCTTCATCTCTCCTCTCACCTCGAACATCTTGTCCTTCCACCGTTTGGGCCGCCCAGGAGGGATGAACCCAGTCTGCTTCTTCCGGTCGACCATACGTCGATCAATCTTCTCCTCCCGCTCAATGATGCGAACCACTGACACCAGCATGGTAGGGTCACGACGGACCTGTAACCATGGACCTCTGCAGTACCATCCATAACTGCTTGGCCAGCTCATCTGACAACCCCTGAACCTGGAAGGGAACAGAGATTGCAAAACAACTGCCTAAAAGCTTTGACCTTTGTGGTTACATAAGCACTAACAATGTCTTAGACAGAATACAACCAGAAAGGTAAACCACCTTTAGCTCACCACAAAATCAGCTCAAATCCATATACACGTGTATGCATACACCTGTGAAACAATAAGGCTCATTGTTTGCAAATAAATGTATATTATCTAATAAGCAGATATAAGCAGGTTTAAACTGATTGAGTGCAGTTTACAATACAACGTCCTTCTGCAACAAAGACAGCTTTATAGTAACTTTACAGTGAAACGTAAAAAGGACAAATAGTGAGAAAACAGCACTGGTATCAGATCAGTTTTCTCTCTTGGACAATGAACAGAGTTTAAGTATCAGGATGAATGACTGGTTAGAGAAAAGGGTCCGTTGGTGTGTCCCAAATGGTATGGATGATTTGTATAAGGTTCACCTCTTTCACAAATACGCTACGAAACTCTGAACCTCTTTCATTTAAACTTACATCTTCGAAGTAAATGGAGATCAGGTTCATGTCACTGGTGTTCTTGCTGTCCATGCGGTACTGTTCATACATGAGGTCATCCCGTGAACACTCCAGTTCCATCAGCTTCCTGTGAGCCTGCAGCAGCTCGGCCTGCTCTATCAGCTGCTGTGTATCTGCCACAATCTCTGGAACTGTACACACAGCAAAGAGACAGAGAGAAAACAGGAGAGAAGCTTTCTTTGAGTCCAATTAAACTTTAAAGACTGCTTGTTGGGTCAGACCTGCTTAAAGCCTGAGATGTTTATACAGTGACACTTTATTGTCTGTGACGGGATGTACAATGGTTGACATCTTTTAGGCGGGGTTGAACTTAACTTACCAGAGAAAATGTTCTTAAGGTTTTCCACAGCTGAGGCCAGCTGACTGTGTTGGACTACAGCATCCTTGACATCTTTCAGGTTCTCTATGGTGTTGATGCTCTGCCTCCAGTCTTTACTCACATCGGCCAGTGAGCCCTGGATGTCCTTGACGTCCAGCAGGGCACTGTGCAGCTGGGTCAGTCCAGTGCGAACGCCATCCAGCTGGGACTGGATGGCTGCCTGAGGGATATCAGGGGCCATCAAGAGAAGTTTGGATTATTACACTTTGTGTCAATAATAAAATTGTGGTACAGTATATAATGAATACTTGCTTTCTTACAGAGTATGTGTCAAATTACCATGTATGCTTGGTCACTGCTGAATAAATTAAAGCATTATATGTGACACTTTTCTTTTTGCTTCCATTTTCACAGGTTTAAGTTAAAAATTGAAGAGTTTTTAAATGCAATCAATAGATATATTTCTCTCTTGGTCTCTAAATTTGTTAAAATCTGTGTTAGTGTTTCTTATCTTGGAAAAGAAGAAGTGCTTACTAAGCCAGATTTTTAAAAAATGCAACCAAAATATGAGAGAAATATCTCTACTGAATGCATAATAGTCTTTCACAACCAGAACTAAAATAAAGCTTAAGTTAAAGAAGTATTTCACAGCTGGAACTACCGATTACTACTGATTCAACTGAAAATGAATCAAAAACAATTTTGATAAACTTTTTTTTTTTTTTTTAATTACTATAATTTATCAAGAAAAAATACCAACCATTCCCTGGTTCTAACTTCTGAGGACTGTTGACTAATTGCTCTTGTTCTTGTTCTGCTTTTGGCTTATTTATTTGTTTTTATTTAATCATTTTAAATGGATTACCTCTGCATTTTTGGCTGTTGACATCTTGATATAACAGATTTTTGCTGACATTTCACTGATAGAAAATGTTCTTGCAGTGAGTGAATAGATGTGTGAAATGGAGGAGTGTGTACAGAACTATACTGCACTATCTGTTAACACATCACCTTCAGCCTGGCCTCCACAGAGGCCTTTTTGCGTGCCTCTCTTCTTCTGTACTGTTCCACCTTGTCCAGCTGGTCCGATCGCTGCAGCATCCCTGCCACGCGCTGCACCGCCGTGGCAACCGCTTCCCTACTTGTCTCTTCCATGGTGTTGGTCAGTAGTATTAAGTACCAGTCGTATCCAAAGGCTTCATACAAAAACTCTTGAGCTGAAAGAGAAGAATTAAATTAATTACATTAAAACATACCATCAATCACTGTTGGTGTCAGTGAGGGATTATATGGCTTTGTTCAAGATTTCTTTTACTTTAATGAATTCTAACCGTCACATCACTAGATTAAAAATGTTCTGGCAAAATGTTTCTCAAAGCTAAAACAAAACAGTGTGGAGACACGGTGGCAAGGCAATCATCTTGATGTGTTTTTTTTAAAGGCCCATTCTCCTATGCACAGCCAACAGCAGTTTCACTGTTGAGCATCAAGGCAATTGTAAGAAAAGACACATAAACAGCGATATTCGTCAGGTTGAACACACCTCCTACGTGTTTGAACGCTGTAGCTATTAACATTATAACCTTCAGTATTTAGTTCATGCTGAGTCTTATCCTGTCAGAGCAGATTCGCACCCTAACTTACTGTTTTCTCCACTGTTAACACGGGTCACTGGACAAAATGTGACCGAAGCGCATATATGGACAGTTGCGACGGTCCTGGAAACATGTTTTTAGAGCCACTCAGCTTTTCGATACATTTTTACTTCGTTTTTTTTAGATTTAGAGTAGGGCAGTGTCAAATAACATTAGTTCTGTGTAGTAATGTAATGACAGCTAGCAAGCCAGTGGGGGACTTGCTAACGCTGGCGTAACGCTAGTTTTTATTTTGACAACTAGTACACAGCAGCCAGACAAATTATTCACTGTGACATATACTGTCAAATCAAAACACTGACTAACACTACTAATTAACGTTAACTTCAACTTCCCGGCTCGATAAATTTAACAGCAAAAGCTAAGCTAACAACGAACGGAAAAAGGCTAACGCCATCTCGACGCCTGTAAAACAAATTCACTGTACAATCCCAAGAAAAAGTATGAACGTTACCTCAGGCACTTTACTCAGGAACTAAACGTGGGGAGGATAAAATGCATTTCTACAAATGTAACGTTGATATTTCTGACGACAATATGTTGTTGTGGTTCCTCATTAGAGCTCCGCCCAGATCAGCTGATTCTTCTTTTTCTTCTTCCTTGAGTTTAATGGCGGTTGGCAAACCAGCTTTCAGGCACATTACTGCCACCTACTGGATTGGGATGTGAAGCAGTAGATTGGCAATAAAAAAAAAAAACAACTAAATTCTCTCAATTATTCCATCCATCCATCCATTTTCTAACCGCTTATCCTCTGAGGGCTGGAGCCTATCCCAGCTGACCCTGGACAGGTCGCCAGACTATCACAGGGCTGACACATAGAGACAGACAACCATTCACACTCACAGTCACACCTACGGGCAATTTAGAATCACCAATTAACCTATCCCCAATTGCATGCAATCTTGCATGTCCAATAACTCTCATTTTAGTGACTGTCTATCCGGTATGTCTACTTTCTCATTTCATTTCACCCTTTCTTGGGCAGGAACCCAAAGGAAGCAGATATCCAAACCCCTGCAATGTAGTCTGAGCAGCATTTGATAAAGTTCATACATACATCATTCATACATCCTGTCTGCATGAAGACCTAATGCTTAAAAGCTATCAAAGGCAATTAGAACACTGGGTTGGTTATTTTTTTCTACCCATTGTAATGCTAATAATATTCCAATGATTTCAGCTGTATACACTGGCAGATGGTCTTGTATAATTAATTTCTTTGGGGTTTTTGGCAGTTGACATTCTTTGAGTTGCATTACTGCCTCCCTCAAGCTTTAATCATCCTACACCAGATCTGCTGCTTTGTTTCTGTGCTTAATAATCAGTAGCTGCATAACCATACAACAAGCATTATGCAGCATACAGTCTGGTCTCACAGGCCACAGCACAGTTTAATATATTTTAACGTGCTTTCTTTGCCCTGCTACGTGTTTGCACACCCTCTCAAAACTTGTTTTTTTGTACTTTTTCACTCTCACAACAAGCCTTCAAGACCCTCTGAGTTGGATTACTTTCACTGTGTCTTAAATTTAACCAGTAATTGGCCATCAGCTGTTTCAAGGAGTCACAGCGGCCTTCCTGCCTCAAAATGAAGAACCCAAACTTGTGTCTTTGTCACTGCCTATGAGCAAATCCTTGGAGCGTGGGCTTGAATAACATCGAGGTGTGATAGAACAGACTTAGCTGCTGATCCATAGGCCTACACCACATAATCCAGAATAAACCTGACAAATACATAGGCCTATTTCAATCAGAATCCCATTCTAAACCTGACAGGGACCTTCTGACTTTGATATCTTCCTTGCTTTTCTTCTTTTCTGCTTAAACTTCTGATGCACTGTCTCCATGGTCAAACTGTATACTGCTCCCAAAAACTGAAAGCATTTTGCTCTCTCTAGATTATTTCCATATGCCTTTAGATTTAATTATTTCCTAATTTTCTTATTTGTGAAGAACATAACTTAAGTTTAAGAGAGGCCTATATGATCTGCATTTCCTCTCCTCTTCCACAAAGCCCAATAATCTGCATGCAGAGACCTCCCCATGCCTGACAGTAAACTTTCAAATCATTTATCATCACTGAGAATAATGTAGGCCTTATGACACCCCTGTGGGGCATGCCAGTTTCCACAACATGGTTTTCTGAGAGCTCTGATCCTAATTTAACCTGAACTGACCTTCCACTTAGAAAATCCTTAATCCAATTGAGAATGTTTCCCTCAGTTCCCATTTGATGTCATTTGATGAACAATCCTTCTTTCCATAACATATTGTATGCTTTTTCCACATCAAAACACTCTGCAGTCACTGTTTCTTTGCTGCTCTGCTGTATGACAGAGGACACTAAAATAAATGTTTTTTTTTTTTTTTTTTTTTTTTTTACATATGTCATTTCTTTCTGGGAGTTAAATACAGCAACCCAATAATAAAGTCATATTTCCCCACAGCCAGCTGAATAAGTGTCACTGTCCCTTATTCACTAAGTAGCTACATCAGTATTAGCAACAAATTGTGGGCTACTTAATGTATCATAAGTTAAGATTGTGCAGCAGATTTCCCCCTGACATTATGGTATTACCCTAAAACTTTAATTAAAAGCCTAGTCCTGATTAAATGCCCAGTCCCTTTTACTAGCCCGGTGTGGCTACACATTTTGACAAATGAAGGCCTGTCTCTATTAGAAGCCCATTCTGGTTGCCAAGCAGTTCTTTCTTCGGATGTATAAAAGTTCTTTCGATGTATAAAAACGGTTGTTTTGCCCACCTGAGCTAACAGTAATTAGCTGTTTAGATCGTGCATACAAATATAAATATAAAAAGTTTAAACCTTTGTCAATACGGAGATGCTACATATTGTTAGCTCCTTTAGATTCTCTGTAATTAAATCGTTAGTTCATTTTACTAAAACCATGTTCACCAAAGAATAATTAATTCACATTTCCTGGAATGGTAAACAAAAGAGACGCAAAAAAAGTTGTTGACTCCCTACTACTGAGGAGGTCATAAAGTCACGTTATGTGTCCATTCCTCAGTTACCTTGTAAGTCATTCATATTCCTTTAGTCTGTAACAGTCTTCAGATCAAAAGAATCAAAAGGGGTATTCATGAAAAATTTATCCAAGTAGTGTGTACTGTTTAACAGGATTAAGTGGTGTTGTGTCAGTATGGTGGGTGCTATAATCCTAGGGTGCTGTAAAATGAGTGTTGTAAAAATAATAAGCTCATGTTTTTATCATCAAAAGCACAATGCATTCATTCACATATCTGCTGGACTGAATGGGCTCAGTGCTCATGTCCAAACTAGTGACTTAATAATCAAATAGCCCCCCCCCCCCCCCACACACACACACACACACATGCACTTGTTTTTATTATTATTATATTATTATAAGCCTGTATGCAAATTTCACTAACATCAAAGAATATTTAAAACAGTTTATACAACTATTCACCACAATTGTACTTGAATTAATATTAGGTTTGTAAAGAAAAAAAAAAGAAAATGTAATCATCAGTTTTATTGATAATAATAAGGAGATTTATTTTATAAATGATGTGGATAACAGTTTTAATAAATTCCTTGTATGTGCTGGACCTGAGCTTGCAGGGAAAATCCTGGAATGATAAATTGATAGATAGAAATCCCAGCTCTATGTTTTTTATAGAAGTGGATGAGAAATGCTGAATATTGTAAAAAAAAGTAGAAACAAATGATCTGCTGATTATAATGAAATTGATATGAGAGTGAGAAAGATTATTGACGGGATTTCAAAACCATTAACATACATCTGCAACTTATCATTCAAGACCGGTTAATTCCTAAACAAAATGAAAATAGCTTAAGTCATACTGCTGTGCAAAACTAGGAAATAACACGACTTCACAAATTGCAGACCTGTCTCTTTACTTCACCAATTCTCCAAAGTTTGAGAAAAACTCTTTAATGACAGATTAGACAAATTCATAGAAAAGCACAAATTGCTTTCTGACACTCAACATGGATTCAGATCAAACAGATCAACAACACTTGCATTAATAAAATCAACTGACAAATTTTCAAACTCTATAGATCACAAAAAAAATATGCAGCTGGGGTAATAATCGATCTTAAAAAGCTTTTGATACAATCAACCATGGCATATTAATCAATAAACTGGAATGATATGGCATTATAGGGAGTAGTACTTAGTTGAGTTTAAAAGTTTTGTAAGTAAAAGACAACAATTTGTGAAATTGGGAGGGTCGGTGCTGGACCCTAAATTGTTTATCCTGTATGTTGAAGGCATATGCAAAGTATCCAACGTTTTGAAACAAGTATCATTTGCTGATGATACAAATATTCTCTGCTCTGGAGAGAATTTGCCTCAACTCTTTGGGGATATCAGTAGAGAAATGTGTAAGCTAAACATGTGGTTTGATAGAAACAAATTATCATTAAACTTAATAAACTAAAATAATGTTATTTGGTAACTGTGGGAGGAAGACACAAATACAGACTCAGGTAGATGGGGAAAACACTGTTTTGTGCATGAAATCAAATTTCTTGGAGTGACAATAAGAAAATCAGCTGGAAATCATACATCAAACACATACAAACTAAACTGTCAACAAGCATTTCAGTTTAAACAAAGCGAAGCAGTTTCTGGACCACAAGTCACTACACATTCTCTACTGTACTGTACAATTACAAAAGTTCCCTTTATTCACTTTCTATTCTCCAAAGAAGACCAATATGGATAATTCATAACTCTGGGTATCAGGATCACACAAAGTCATTATTCTTATATCCATCCATCCATCCATCCATCCATTTTCATAACCGCTTATCCTTTTGAGGGTCGCAGGGGGGGCTGGAGCCTATCCCAGCTGACACTGGGTGAGAGGCGGGGTACACCCTGCACAGGTCGCAGTGCTAATTAACAATACATTAATATGTAGATAAGTATTTATCACTTTATGTGTATGTGGGTGTACACTCATGTTTATATTAGTAGAATTACGTATATTCATACTTTGTATAATTCACATGTTTACTTATGAAAATGAAAAGATAGCAGGACAAGCTGATGAAGATATATATGTTATATTAATAAGGCAAAGACAATTGGTATTATATTATCATACATTTCGACTGGTTTATACTTGTAAGTCATGGACAATTGGTGATTTATTAAACTAAGACAGATTTTTGTAAGATATATATTTGGTAATTACTGTTGTATAAATACACATGGGTTGTTTTTGTGTGACAAAGTTAAAAGGTAATAGCAATCGTATATTTACAAAAGTCTTAGGTATAGGTTTATCTATGTAAGAAAGCTGTCTATTTCATTTTACTCATGACTCAATTATGGAGAAGGGGTGGGATTTGATAAGTTTATACATCCTCTCACTCCTTTTCGAATGTGTCAATCAAAGTAACTATACAGTGACAACTGCTTTTCATGAAGTTTTTAATTATTTATAAATACTACTTTCTCTCTGTCTGCTTGTTTGTATGTTCATGTCTTTTCTTTTCACATGAAATAAATAATGAAATAAATATGAAATCAAAGTTATTATTATTATTATTGTTATTGTTGTTATTGTTGTTGTTGTTGTTGCATCTGCAACTAGAAAACGGCTGGTTGTCACTTTATCTCTCGATAGGCTCCTTCTTGCTCAGATCAGAAAAATGCACCCCAGACATGACAGCTGACACTTGTCAGCACCCATGTGTGACTCATCAGGTATATTTTACAGCCACTCACCTTTAACTACTGATAGTGAGGAGGTGGTTCTGTCATTTTTCATTCTCAGCCAATGAGTATGTAATGAACATTATCAGTGGAGTAAGTTAGCTGAACAGCTATTTGTGAAGGCAGATAATGCATAGAGAGACTAACATCAGGATCCAGAGTAACAACACTGAAGGTTACAGCCTTGTTGAAGCGAGCAACCCTGAGTGATTTATATATATGGGTGTTTCTGCAACTCAGATCCCTTTTACTCTCTAAAATGAGAAAAACAAAACAAAGCCTCAATGAATATATAAATATAAATATAAATATATCTTTATATATATCATCTTATATATATCTAAAATCATCTTACTGCAGATTCACATGTACAGCACAAAGTGCTTAAGATTATTTTTTAAATAAAAAGGCAACAGTCTGGAAACCGCTGCTTAAAGTTTTAGTTCATCAAAACTAAAAAAAAAAAAAAAATCTGAATTATCTCCATCCAGCATGTGGAGCAAAGTACTACAGATGTCCCTCTCTCCAGCAACACTTTCATGCTTCTCCTTAGGGATCCTGCCAGTGTGTTCTGACTCTGTCCTAGGGCTTCCTACCAGTTGGACATGCCTGGAAAACCTCTAACAGGAGGCACCCAGGAGGCATCCTGACCAGATGCCTGAGCCACTTCAACTGGCCCCTTTGACACGAAGGAGCTGCAGCTTTACTTCCAGCTCCCTCTGGATGTCTGAGCTCCTCACCTTATTCCTAAGGCTGAACCCAGCCACCCTGTGGAGGAAACTAATTTCAGCCACTTTATCCACGATCTCATTCTTTTGGTGTGTACCTAAAGCTTATGATCATGGATAAGGGTTGAAACATAGATGGTACAGTAAATCAAAAGCTTTGCCTTCTGGACCTTGCTGCACCAAACCACATATCCATCTCACACTCCATCCTACCCTCACTCATTACCGAGACCCTGAGATACTTAAACTCCTTCGCTTAGAGCAGCAACTCTGTCCCAAACCAGAGGGGGCAATCCAACGTTTTCTGGCAGAGAACCATGGCACAGTGACTCCCATCCTGACCGCTTCACACTGGGCTGCAACCCACCCCAGTGCATGCTGGTGGTCATGGTGTGATGAAGCCAAAAGAACCACATCATCTGCAAAAAGCAGAGATGCAATGCTGATGTCCCTAAATGGAACACTGAAATTCTCCTGGCTGCACCTAGAGATCCTGTCCATGAACATCATAAACAGAATCGATGATAAGGGACAACCCTGGCAGAAGCCAACACCCTCTGAGAGCATGTTTGACTTTGTGCTGAGTATGTGGACACAGCGTATTATCCAGCATAACAGGGTGAAAAGACACATAAGTACTGACTTAAAATGTGAATGGCTACATGTTAAAATGGTCACTGCTGTGAAAAACACCAACAAAATGCTTTTCACTTCCATTGTATTGGAGAGGAGGCTGAAAACTCAGGGTGGGATAACTCAAAGCCTGGTCCAACTCACTTCATGAACTGCTGGATAGCACAAAAGGCAAGTGAGGAAATATGTTTTTGTTGTTATTTGTCTTGTATTATTTGGGTGGACCTCCACTTAACACTGTAATCAAGCTGAAGACAGACTCATAGCTGGACAAAGCACCATATTACATAACTAAAGCATCATGCAGGTGTTCTTTGCTTTCTGCTATTCAGTGACAGCAGCTGCCAGACCACACCTCCCTTTACCTGCTGCTCTTTAAATACAGCAGCCTGACACTGCACTGTCTGTGTCTCAGGCTGGATGAGTTACTGTCACAGACTTCTAAGCAACTATCAGGCTGCCAGGTTTATCTACAGAGTATTTCTAGTAAAGAGGATTCCATGAAATCAAAACAGTAGTTACAGTGGGAATGAACTAAATTGCTGTGAACCATCTTTGAAGAACTGATTTGTATTGATATGGATTTCTTACAGCTGCCAGGTAAGAGTAGTTTGATGACTCTACATAATACGCAGTAAAGTGTAAATGTGAATTAACCAGAACTGTGCAGGGATTTTAGATGAACTGTATTGTGCATAACAGCTGTACTGTTTGAAAGCACGTCTTCAACAACATACCTGGAATGGTGAAGCAGTAAGAATACAAAATAAAATAAAGTGAAAATAAAAAATGTTTGTCAAAATTAAGTTTGAGAATAAAAGTTGAAATATATGAAGAGATGACGTGTCCGTCAAATATTAGCTCTGAAGGCAGCTGATCATTACTTTACTTTACTTTACTTTATTTGTTTATTTAGACGGGACAATGCATATTAATGTACATAAAAAATTATGTAAATATGCCAGACTTAGCACAAGTGCTAAATTTCATCTGGAGTCCCCAACATCAAATAAGACAATACAGCATAAAAGAAAACAATACACAGACCATATTTACACGAAATGCACAGTCCATATTTACACAAAATGCACATAATCCACACAATATAGTATAGAGAAAAAAAAAAGAAATCATAGAGAGCCCAACCCTGTTATACTTCCGAGATCAGACGAGCTCGGGCTTACTTGAATTGTACAATAGCACAGATTTACATATCCAAAAATGTAACAATGGTCACATGTTTGTTAATCTAGCAACCATTTGGATTTGGGATCAGACGAGCTCGGGCTTGCTAGGAATGTATAGTTGCATAGTTCTACATATCAGATAATCTAAAAAATGATTGTGAACTCCTCCAGGGGTGGAGGATACAACCCATGCAAAACTTTATAAATTACACATACATCCTTAAAAAGTTTGAAATGATCAAAACTGAAAAAAATATATTTCATATATATTAAACTACAGAATGAAAAGTAGTTAGTCAGTTTTACTGTAAGCAATGAAAGCAGTTAGAATTTCAGCTTAAGTGGAAGTGCCAGAAAGAAATGTAGTCATGTAGTTCAACAGTGCCTTAAAACTTGATGATTATAAAATATGAACTGTGTCATGGAATCCAGACATGTTGTGCGTTACCCCCCCCCCCCCCCCCCCCCCCCAACCCCATAATGAAAAAAAAAAAAAGATAAACTTCATTTTACATTTGAAACATCAGTAAATGAACCCATGAGAAATTTAATCCAAAGTAAAAAAAGAAAAAAAAAAAAAGAAACAGCAAGCAGGTTGATAATTAAAATATTGTACTTCTATCCATTTGAATAATATGCAAAGTGTTTAAGAGATAAATATCCTGACCACTAATGCCCTTGATGTGCCCTTGATAGAGAGAAAACAGACAGACGGGCAGACAGACAGACAGACAGACAGCATATTTCATTTAAAGTAAGCTTGGAAGACTCATGATCAGATGATCAGTGGGACAGGTGAAGGTCATCAGAAAGAAGGTCATCAGAAAGTCAAGGCAGGCTACCCTGACATCTTGAGTTAACAACTATTTTCATAATTGATTTATCTGTTTGAGTAATTTTTTAAGCAAATATGTCTAACATAAGCTCGTTCTCGCTTTTCCAAATAATTTTCCACCAAATCTAGCCCTTGTATGCAGTTTTTTTTTAACAGGGGTAAACCTACTAAAACAGGCAACAGACTCCTTTCTCAGCTTTTTTTTTTTTTTTTTGTCACATTCAAGCTGGAAAACTATATCAATGTTTGAGTGCTGCTTAGGTGGAGACGTATGGTATTTTGTGGCAGTGTGTCATTACATCTTGCAGGTAAGGGGGCTAAAATTGGCGTGTCTACCCTGGTGTTGTGTTTCCATAACAGCCGAACCAAGCCGGAGTATGTAAAGAAACTGCAACTGCAGAGTCATCTGATGTGGGTGTGAATGCCGATTGTAACCTTACCTATTATGAGCCAGATGTTAGTGGGTGTTAGCCATTTTTTTGTGCAGTGGGGTGGTTACCAGATGATAAATGCTGGGTCACCGCTCCCACTATATTCTGTCTTTGCAAACGATGTCTGCACCTCATTGATTGTCCATGCAACAAGGTTACGCAACATTTTCAGAAAAAAAGAACAGGCAGGACTGTTTAAAGCCGAGCAGGGGTGTAGTGCTGCCAGGGCACACAGGAACGATGCTCTGCCACTTTAGCCATTTAGCACTTATAAACAATGCTGATAGTAATTCATTAAAATGACATACAAAAAACGTAATAGTATAGTATCTAACAAATCACCTCATGGTACAATATGTCATAAAAATGTCATAAAAACAGTGCCATAGTATATCATAAAGAAGACATCAAAAAAGTCATAGTTTGTGTAACTTTCTTGTGCAGCTCTCAATCATATGCCAGCTCCCTAAAATTACACTCAGTCATTAAAACTTTGAGAGCTCCTGATCCAAAATGTTTGTTCTAAAATACTGTAAAATGGTTCGTTTAGCTGTTTAAATTTCTAAGTTTCTTACCCCAGGATGCCCCTGGAGGCTTGGAACATAGACGATATAGACTGAAAATGGTCACCCTTGATGGTAAATAGGTGACTACGGCCCTGGTACAATGCCAACATTTTCTTCTGGCCACCAGGCTTGTTAGTTGCAGCTCTAATTACAGGCTGCCACTGAAAAGAGTTGTACCATTGAGTGAGTGCAGTCCGAGCCAAACTGTGTGTTAGAGGAGAACATTTTTACTGTTTCATACAGTAAAAATGTTTTTTTTTTTGTGCCTGTATTGAAGGAATATAGAAGCTGCTTTTTGACAAAACCTTTTTTGATTTAAAAAAGAAGATGAATGTGATGAATGTTTCCATTCTTGGTGCTACGGGCACATTTCTGTTGGTTCCAGAAAGTTTTCACATAATATGCACTAAAACTGAGGGATGGCAGACAAGCTGTCAACCAGTTCAGATTCAGATGACTTTATTGTTCATTCGGTTTGCATAAAATGGAAATCTGTCTTTGGCACTGGCATGTAATACAACATTCACCATACACAACAATACACAAGTGTTCATCATCATTTTCAGATACAGTATGATCATTCCCATAGACTTAGCTAAGACATATTTGCTGACAACCGTATGATTTGTGCTTTCAGGCAGAATCACCAGTAAATCAGCTGGGGGGGACAAACAGCAGGACGACTCAGCAGCAGTCAGACACAGACAACAGGCACCTGCTGACTTCAGCAACATCTACAGCAAGGGTGAGAGCTCAGATTGTTGAAGTTGCGCCAGATTTGGTCCTCCTGATGGTCTGAGGGGCAGTCAGGACTAGAAACTTCAATCTGTCACATGTTCAACAAAGCCAATCAAGTTGTAAACTGATCATATTAAGCATGTTCAGGTGTTGTGGACATTCCTGTCTTTAAGCAGTTCTGTTATTGAGGCTCAAATCAGAGGATGATTGTAAACCAAACTTAATGCATCTTCAGTGGGTTTTAAAATGCTAGTTTTGGGCTCATACCTTAAATGATTTTGGGCCATGTCACACAACAGAAGCTGGAAAATGTTAATACTGTAGTACTTGGTACAAAGAGCACTACATGGTTACATAAAACCAAAAGTCACAAAAACCTACTATTAATAAATCTGTTGTTACGGCTGTATGTGTTCTGTTCTGCTGTGCCTTTTTCCCTCCCTTGTAGATCTGCCCAGGTGTGCTGCATCAGGTAACGAGGTGTTGTGCACTTGGCATGGAGGTATTTAAGAGCTCCTGTACCAGCAGCAAAAGGAAGAGGCTCTGGTGTGGGGACTGCTGGTCCTGTTGCCTCTCCCCATGGGATTTTTTGTTTTCTTGTGTGTTTGTTTTGATTCTAATTAATCCCATGGATTTGAGTGTTTTAAAGGTGTTCATGTGATTATTTTTGGGTCACTTTTGGAGTTTTGTTCGCCCCATAGGGCCGCCTAAGGGTGGGGCGTAACACTATGGACTGTCTTAAGCTCAAGCTAACTACAAACATTTAGGTCACACAGCTAGATGATCATGACTGCACCACAATAGACAAGTGGAATAATAATTTCCAGGTCTGTCACATGAGCCCATAGACTTACATTATGAACGAGACGACTGTATCAATCAATCAATCAATCAATCAATTTTTATTTATAAAGCCCAGTATCACAAATCACAATTCGCCTCAGAGGGCTTTACAGCATACAACATCCCTCTGTCCTTTGGACCCTCACAGCGGATAAGGAAAAACTCCCCAAAAAAACCCTTTAACAGGGAGAAAAAAAAGGTAGAAACCTCAGGAAGAGCAACTGAAGGAGGGATCCCTCTTCCAGGACGGACAGACGAGCAATAGATGTTGTACAGAACAGATCAATATAATGAATTAACAGTAATCCATATGACACAATGAGACATAAGGAGAAACAGATATTATATTAATAATATGATTATAGCCTATATGTATGTGACAATAATGATATGCGTATAATAGTCCAGGTATGACTAATAGTAACAGCAGCAGTTGGAGGCATCAGGCAGGACCACGGCAGCAGCACAACCACGACACACCATCCAGGCACAGCTGCGGTACGAGTTAACCTGCGAGACAGTGGAGCACAAAGGCTCCGGAGAACAAGCCGAGTTAGTGACATTCAGTAGACCCGGGTTAGAGAGATATGCATTAACAGGACATGAATACTAGCAAGGAGAGAGAGAGTGAGAAGGAGAGAAGGGGCTTTGTGTATTATAGGAGGTCCCCCGGCAGACTAGGCCTATGTCAGCCTAACTAGGGGCTGGTCCAAGACAAGCCTGAGCCAGCCCTAACTATAAGCTTTATCAAAAAGGAAAGTCTTAAGTCTAGTCTTAAAAGAGGAGACGGTGTCTGCCTCCCGGACAGAAACAGGAAGCTGATTCCACAAAAGAGGAGCCTGATAGCTGAAGGCTCTGGCTCCTGTTCTACTTTTGGAGACTTTAGGGACCACGAGTAACCCTGCATTCTCAGAGCGCAGTGTTCTGGTGGGATAATAGGGCACTATGAGCTCTCTAAGATATGATGGAGCCTGATTATGTAGAGCTTTGTAGATTAGGAGGATTTTAAATTCAATTCTGGATTTTACAGGGAGCCAGTGCAGAGACGCTAAAACAGGAGAAATATGATCTCGTTTCTTAGTTCCTGTCAGTACACGTGCCGCTGCGTTCTGGATTAGCTGGAGAGTTTTCAGGCACTTATTAGAGCTACCTGATAATAGAGAATTACAGTAATCCAGCCTCGAGGTAACAAACGCGTGGACCAATTTTTCAGCATCTTTTAGTGACAGGATAGGCCTAATTTTCGCAATATTACGCAGATGAAAAAATGCAGTCCGAGACGTTTGTTTTAAATGGGAGTTAAAAGACAAATCTTGATCAAATATTACGCCGAGGTTTCTTATGGTGGTGCTAGAGGCCAGAGCAATGCCATCCAGAGAAACTATATCATCAGATAAAGAGTTTCTGAGGTGTTTGGGGCCAAGAACAATAACTTCAGTTTTGTCTGAATTTAACATCAGGAAACTGGTGCTCACCCAGGTTTTTATATCTTTAAGGCATTTCTGAAGTTTAGTTAATTGATCCGTTTCTTCTGGCTTTATTGATAAATACAACTGTGTATCATCCGCATAGCAATGGAAATTTATAGAGTGATTTCTAATGATGTTACCTAAGGGAAGTATATATAGAGTGAATAGAATTGGTCCGAGCACTGAACCTTGAGGTACTCCAAAACAAACTTTAGCACATGAAGATGATACATTATGAACGTGAACAAACTGAAAACGACCAGATAAGTACGATTTAAACCAGCTTAGTGCAGAAACTTTAAGGCCAATTGAATGTTCCAGTCTCTGTAGCAGAATTTGATGGTCAGTTGTGTCAAATGCGGCACTAAGATCTAATAAGACAAGTACAGAGACGAGTCCTTGGTCTGAAGCAATCAGGAGATCATTTGTAATTTTAACTAGTGCTGTCTCAGTACTATGATGGGCCCTAAATCCTGACTGAAATTCCTCAAATAAATTATTATCATGGAGAAAGTCACACAGCTGGTCTGCGACTACTTTCTCAAGGATCTTTGAGAGAAAGGGAAGGTTGGATATAGGTCTGTAATTGGCTAACACCTCTGGATCCAGGGTGGGCTTTTTTAAAAAAGGTTTAATTACAGCTACCTTAAAGACTGTGGTACATAGCCTGTTAATAAAGATATATTGATCATGTCTAGTATGCAAGTGTTAACTAAAGGTAAGACTTCCTTAAGTAGCCTAGTTGGGATGAGGTCCAAGAGACACGTTGATGACTTGGATGAAGAAATCATTGAGGTCAATTGTTGAATAGAAATCAGGGAGAAGCAAACTAAATATGTATCAGCACTTATATCTGTGTTTGAAGGCAGATTAATACTGTTAGAGGGCAGGAGGTCATGAATTTTGTCTCTAATAGTTACAATTTTGTCATTAAAAAAGCTCATAAAATCATTACTGCTAAGGGCTAAAGGAATACAAGGCTCAATAGAGCAGTGACTCTCTGTCAGCCTGGCTACAGTGCTGAAAAGAAACCTGGGGTTGTTCTTATTTTCTTCTATTAATGATGAGTAATAGTTTGCTCTGGCATTGCAGAGGGCTCTCCTATATGTTTTTAGATTATCTAACCAGATTAAACGAGAATCTTCCAGTTTGGTTAATCGCCAATTCCTTTCAAATTTTTGCGAACTTCTTTTTAAGAGGTGCTACAGAGTCGAGAGTTGTTCGCAGCGAGCCTACAGCGCTATCGATGAGATGATCAGTTTGGGAGACTTTAAAGTCAGTACGGGAAACCTCACTTACAGAGGGTATTAAATTTAATGCAGATGGAATCACTTCCTTAAATTTTGCTACCGCACTATCTGATAAACACCTAGTATAGTAACTGTTACTGAGTGGCGCGTAGTCAAGTAGACAGAAATCAAAAGTTATTAAGTAATGATCTGATAGACTGTAAATCAGTGTATACATTTTTTCGAGTGTCACAACTCCTGCAAAATTATAGGTTTTACTATCAGAATTTGATCCATTCAGTCTGATAACATTTGAGTCTAGAAGAGCGACATGAATTAATAATTTTATCCACATCCAAATTAGCAGAGGGCTACACCAGAAGTAGTCGGCTTCAAGTGCCACTGAGCAACCTCCATTGGAATGAATGGGGCCTCGCCTCCAATGCTGTGTCCGGTTCTCTTTATACACCCATGACAGGTCCTCGTCTATGAAGTCCACCCATGAATGTATACAGAGATCCGGATACAGCATTGGCAGCGGGGTCCTGTTCATTCCTGTGAAAGTATTTCAGTGGGGCATTAAGTGAAAAAAGGTCAATTGCCATGGTATGAAATTACCTGGAAGATCGGTACCGCCCCCCCATATTTGGGCCCATACAGCAGGCGCACTAGAGACTTAAGGTGCCCAAACAGCCAACTTCTGCCGAGCAGCTGACCTCTGGTAAAGTTTGCATGTTCTCCCCGTGTCAGTGTGGGTTTTCTCCAGGTACTGCTTCCTCCCACAGTCCAAAGACCCCCCCCCAAGAAAAGCAGTAAGAAAATGGATGGATGATATACAGATATCTCTTTCCCAATGTAAGTCAATGGGAAAAAATATTTTTGGGCCCAATGGCATCATGGGACAGGAACCAAAAATTGCAGTACCACTGTTTGGCAACTATTAAAATTGGCTTCAGGCCCACGACACTTCCAGGGACTCAGGATGTTGCACTGCCATGTTTCTACTGTAGTTTAGAATGGACAAACCAAATACTGGCTTAAAATATGGTCACCCATGTTTTCGCATTGCCGGTCTCACTGATTTGTGATGTGGGACTGCTAGTTCAGTGTTTTTACCACTTTAATTCACCAGTCCTCTTGTTTGGAGAGGAGGAGACTTCTGTGGGTTATTTGGCTCACAGTAAAAACCTCCTGAACGTCTAGATCTTAACTTAGCAGAGAAAAAAGGTGAGGACACATTAGCAAGTGCTGGGTTAGCGACGCGCCAAACTGCATAAACGAAACAATAATTTGTAATGTGAAACTGCTTTATTCAGTGTTTTTACTGGTTTTACTGGTCCATTTTTTTTGCAGAGACCTCTGTGAATAGGTTGACTCCTGGTAAAAACCTCCTGAACATTGAAGGAATCCTAACCAGAAGTTCGCGTGGAATAAGTTTTAGCATGGTTGCAATCTGCAATCCTCACCACTAGATGTCACTAAATCTTACACTCCAATCCACACTGCTCCTTTAAATTATATTAGGCCAACTGGCAGAGGTACTGACAGACAAAACCAACATTTAAATAAAGAATTAGATGATCAACCTATAGTCTCCTCATAGTATTAAGTTGAAGATATGATGCAATTCTCTACACAATTGTTTTGTCCATTCTGTTTCAATAAACTGCATCCAGCTAACATTTTGCAACTTGCCAGATACCTCAACAATGTTTCCTCATTCTTTAAAAGCAATGTAATGCGGACAGCATTATATTGCTGACAAAACATATTTGCTGCATGTGATTAGTATAGTATGAGCATGATTTCTAGAAGACAACACTGCAGTGATTTCAGTGAAACCCAGATGGTAAATGACACTTTTTCTCTGTTTCCATTTCTGATATGTCTTATTTCCTGCCAGCTTGTATGGCTTCTGAAAAAATTAAATATGGTGATGCAAAGACATTTGATTTTCATACAACTGTCATACAACTGTGTGTGTGTGTGTGTGTGTGTGTGTGTGTGTGTGTGTGTGTGTGTGTGTGTGTGTGGTCTGTGTGTGTGTGTGTGTGTGTGTGTGTGTGTGTGTGTGTGTGTGTGTGTGTGTGCACAGACCTGCTCCCAGCTTCAGGTGGTGAGGAGATGACCAGAGGATTTCTACAGGAGCTGCTTAACATCCTGTTGAGTTATATCAGCAAATCAAGTCAGAGGAGCTCCAAGGTAGTCAACTATTTCTATCAATAACATATCCTGTACAGTATCTCAACACTCTGCTCAGTGACTTTCAGGCTTGTCCAGTGTTTCTGCTGGACAGGAAAAAGCTATAGAGATAATAAAACACACATCATAATAAGAAACAATTTATTATAAGACAACGTACTTCCAGAAGCAGTTATTCAGGGTCAGTGAACACTGCTGATAAACATGAAAAGGAACTAAAGACAACAGATGAAAGTGCAAGACACAGCATGCCTGATACATACATGTAGGTATGTATATTCCGTCAGTACTATGTTGTTCCAGATCACAGTAATAATACTTCTGCCAGCTACGAGCAAATGACAGACTCGATAAATGAACTTGCATTTTCTAGTCTTCCATCCACTCAAAGCGCTTTTACACTACATGCTGCCAATCTTCCAAATACTGAACGACCCACTCTGCCCCCTGAGCAACAACTGCCTCAAATGATGGCAACAGAACTAGGACAAACAGGTAATCAGCCCCACTGGGCATCAAATTTGTGCCAATCTGCTTTTATTACCCAAAGATGTGGTAATGTGTATAGATGTTTTCCCATGCTTGCAGAACTTGACATTGCGAGCCGAGCACTATTCTATCTGTAACTGACCTTAAATTGTAAAATAATGGCAAATAACAGCAGCAACTGAGAATTTTTTAGGTCATGCATTAGTCAGAATGATGTTTTAGGTCAGTCAGTATCACTAAAACCACACTCTCTTCTGCTGTCAGCAGGTTGGGCTTTACTGAGCTCTAGTGTAGTGGTTTTGGAAATGGCCTCAAAGAGTTATACAAATTCTGAAGAGGTTTCATTAAACAAAATGGGTTTGTATGTATATGTATAGTATATGTACAGTATTAAACATGATTACATATGATTACATATGATGATGATGAATATGAGTCACAGAAAATGATGTAATGGAAAAATACTGCTCTCTCTTTTTAGGTCCTAGACTTCCACCATCCTCATCAGCTAAAGGAGGGACTGGAGGGCTTCAGTCTGGACCTGCCCAACCATCCAGAAACTCTGGAGCAGATACTAGTGGACTGTAGAGACACACTCAAGTATGGTGTCAGTACAGGTATGTGTGCGTGAGTGTGTGTGTGTGTGTGTGTGTGTGTGTGTGTGTGTGTGTGTGTGTGTGTGTGTGTGTGTGTGTGTGTGTCTGCCAAATAACCAAGTTTAATTATTCACAGTTTTAGAAAAAAGAAGTGAAATGCATTCAATGTGTGTTGCATTTAAGCGCTTTATATGAAGATTATATGAAGATCAAATTCAGCCTGCAAACATATGCAAAACTTTTAAACAGCATCAAGAACCTCATACAGCAATACACATATCTCTTTTTCTGACTGTCTATGGCAAGCCGTTGTAACACTTAATAGCTAGGCTGGATATGTATTGCAGATATCTGTAATTCAGTTCTTCCTATTCAAAAATAACATTTCAGATATCCACTCCCAGTCGTAATTCCAGTTCAAGATAATCTTCAACCCCCCCTGGAATTATGACTAGTCGAAAATATGTTGTAGATATCTCTAACTGGGAGTAGGGATATTCGTAATTCAGATGTAGATATCTGCAGTGTGAGCTGTGGATATCTGCAGCTTAATTATGACTATCTGTAATGACAAACCCCATACACAAGAATGGGAAAAGTGACGTCATTTGTCCTAGTAAAAATGACGTTGTGGATATCTGAAATGTTATTTTTGAATAGGAAGAATTGAATTATGGATATCTGCAATACATATCCAGCCTAGCTATTAAGTGTTACAACGGCTTGCCATAGACTGTCATGTCATAATATCATGCTGTGTGACTAAGATGAGACAGACTCACCATACATGAAATGGTGAATGGTACACGGTAAATGGACCTGCACTTGTATATTGAGCTGTCAGCTTCTTTTTAGTCATTTGACCACTCAAAGTGCTTTTTACACTACGAGTCACATTCACCCATTCACACACACATTCATACACAGGTGGCCGAGGCTACCATAAGGTGTAACCTGCTACTCAGCTTTTTTTTTTGTTTTTGTTTTTTAAACACACTCACACACCAATGGAACAGCCATCAGGAGCAATTTGGGGTTCAGTATCTTGCAAGGACACTTCGACATGCAGACTGGAGCCGGGGATGGCTCTGAGCCACAGCCGCCCAATGAAATGAATTATGTGGAAATCACTTTTCTTGCTTTCTTGTCCTCAAATTGAGCTGTCAGATCTATGTTATTCATCAACATTTTTCTCAGTGGATACAACAGTGGTTTCACACAACATGTCCTGACACACTGATGTATGCACTTAGCTCTTGATTTGTTTCAACTTGCAATGCTTTTGAGGAAAAGGGCTTGACATGCTGTAATCGCTCCCTTTGGATGTGTATCTGTGATTGTCTCTAGCTCCTGGAACATGTCCTATATGTTTTTGCATTCAGAGCTTCAGTCTTGCAATTCCTTTGCAGATCAGTAGCTTCCATGTGACAGTTTAATTAGATCAAAATTGAATCCAAACATGTTATCAGACTTCAATGCCTGTTAAATGAATGTAGAGAGCTTGGAGAGTCTGTTCAGCTCCACATCTAGGACCCTAAACCAAGAGGGAAGAAACACATAGTTTTCTTAATGTAACGATTATTGTTACAGGACAGAAAAGAAATTCACTTTGAAGCAAGCTGAGTTACAAAAAGCAAACAAAATAACAACCCTGCATTGCAGGCCTTTAAGAGGCGTGAGCCCCTGTACAGTCCATCAATCATATACCCCCTCTATCTCCTGACCTATGACCTCTGACTTTTGTTTTTCCAGGTCATCCCCGTTTCTTCAACCAGCTATCCTCAGGTCTGGATGTGATTGGTGTAGCAGGCGAGTGGTTAACCTCTACAGCCAACACTAACATGTGAGATCTCAACATCAGTGGTGGAAAGTAATTAAGTGGTTGACTTTTGGGATATTGTACTTTTTACAGTATCTGGGGGTCTGGAATTAAATGCAGAACTTTTACTCATAATGAAGTATTTTGGCATAGTGGTAGTTCTACTTTTACTTAGGTAAGAGTTCAGTTTTTCTTCCCCTGCCGTTCATCACAGCAATAAAAAGACATTGTTGTCCTGCAGTCAATTACAAGATTGCTCCAAAGCCCTAATTAGGGTCCGGGCTGCCAAGGACCCTATTGTAATCCGAAGAATTCTTTCTTTCTTTCTTTCTGTCTTTCTTTCTTTCTTTCTTCCGAGGAAGTCATACTTCCCATGGGCAAAAACTCACCAAACTTTACAGAAATGTCCGACCCCATGCCAGATTTACTCGACTCCAAGGACATGTGCCCCTTATAAAACGTATCTCCTCCCACAATTTTTGCTCAATTGTCACCAAACTTGCTAGAGAGCATCTCCAGACTGTCCTCCACAAAACTTGTTTCTCGGATTTTTGATTTATCAAAAATTGAGCCTACAGTGCATGAAAACGTTTGACTGTAAACACTACTGTAAACATATACCATCCAATTCTTGCTAAATACATTTTCAATCTTCCTGAAAAAAATGACAATATTTTGGACTGGTGGTTGATGAAGTACAGTCTGTAATTCTGATCCATAACACCTTTTTTTTCAAATTCAGTGAATATCTCCTCCCTGTTTGTAGCTGTCTTTTCTGTGTATGTGCCTTGATTCTGTAAATAAGAAACAAGTGGCTTGAACTGAGTTATACAACACTATGCCAGCTACTGTCCCTCCCTTTCATGTCTTTGTCTTTGCCCATGAGGAATAGACCTACACCATGATAGTAAGAGATATTACTGATAGGTGGGGAGTATTTGTTTGGGTGTTGAGTTCAAATATCAAGAGTCTTTTTCCAGAATGGCTGACTCCACCTTTAAGTCCTCAGTGTACCACACTGTGTGCAATGTGTTCTTCTTGATGCACAGGCCTTCACAATTGGTGACTTTCCATCATTTATTCCACACTTTTACCCACTCCTTACCTCCTAAAGTAAAGGGGAAATGTTCACAGATTCCTTCCTTTAGTTGTTGCACATGCTCTGTGTGCACTGTCACTTCAGCTCTTTACATATTTACCTCCTAGAAGTGCAGGTTTAAATGTGCCACTGGATGCACCTCTTTAGTGGTACATTCTTTACACTACCTTACTTATCATAATTTTAAGTCTCCTATAGACTGTGAGCAATCTTATTAGTTTAGTGCAAGCTACACTGTGCGACATGGATCTTATGAACTTGGGTACGACATCAAGTTTGATGTATGCAGACTGTATGATGACAGAGCCTACTGAATCCTAGGCTACGATGTACGATGCAATAGCTTCCTATACTGAGTGTGCAAGGATGCTGCAGGGGTTATTACTTCTCTAACTCTGAAACTCAACATAGAGGATCACATTATTAAATAAGCTAAAGTTTCATGGGCACTTTATACTGCGGTGTGTTTGTGTGTGTGTTTACTAGCTGCAAGGTTGCTCACCTGGCAGCTGCAACTCTGCTGCTATTTCCTTCTATGCTTCGTCCTTCTATATGCGATTATGGTGAGAGCTGGAGGACACATCATACAGGCAAGGCTTCTGCTGCCAGGACTCCACAAGGTTTTCCTCTTTGCTGGAAGCCTACATTTCTTTTAGCACATTTTACCTCCATGGCAATCTGTGCATTTGTTTGGGTTTAGTGCCAGCGTGTCATTTCATGCTGCATTACTATCTTTACCTTCTAAAATTAATAACCAGTAAGCAGCTTCCTCATTTCTTCACACTGAGTCAAATTCTTGGAATCCAATATGCAGATTTTTGGTTGTGTGTATGCTGAAAATGGGTTTTTCTTCCTTAAACATGAGTGACACAAGTGACTCTCCTATTAAGGAAACTGATGACACATCAGTGAATTAGTGCAAGGGAAATTAATATTATTTGCTTGTAGGTGTATTCAAAATTATAAATATTAATTGTATAAAATAAGAGAAAGGCTCAGATTATGTTTTTCATTTACCTGACACACCTTGAAGTGTCAAACACAAAAGCAAAATACTCACGTGGTAATCCCCGGAGGGCAGACTGCTTTCACTTCATCCTCTGTTGGTATGTAGGCAGGGCATTGATGTGGGTGGTGGAGGCATTTACCCCACCCAGAACTGGATGATTTATGAAATGCACACTAGTAGTGGAATAATACAGGCATGCAGGCCTCTGAGAAGTAATCACAATGCACTGACTATGAACAGTCATTCATTTTAAACAAGTAGTTGTTATGATTTGTCGCAGAATGACTCAGACACAAACTCAGCTAAGGAACAGAATTAAAAGGGATTTATTTTAGGTTCAAGGGGAGTGGAGATGGAGATGGGTGAGGCGATGGCTGGCTGGGGCAGAGGGCAGGGAGTGTGGAGTAATGACTGGAGAGGGTGAGGCGAGGTGGTTAGTAGACGTAGGTCATAACAGCAGTCACACAATGAGATGTTCATCTGTCTTTGATCAAAAAACCATGACAAAGGCCATCCTTGACTTGACTTAACAAAAAGTAATCATCGACTGTTGAACATTTCGGAAAAAAAAATGTTCTAATACAATTTAATTTCAGAAAACAAAATAGGAGATGTCCTGTTTCAGTTTTGATTCTGTCAGCTGCCTGTGGTTTAAAAATTACCTCTCCAATAGACTGCAATGTGTAAAGATGGGTGATGTTCATTCAAAAATTTTAAATATTATTAAAGGTGTCCCACAGGGCTCAGTGTTAGGGCCAATATTGTGTGCCCCCCCACCCCCCACCCCCCTGTATGCGGATGACACAGTTGACACCTGCTCAATTAGCCACTGAACATCTACAATCGTCTTTGAGATCTCTTCAACTTCAATTACATAGCCACAATCTAGTACAACACTCAGACAAAACTAAATGGATGCTGTTCACCAAGGCCACTTATACTGAGTCTTTCAATATTCATTCTGCAAATGGCTCATCCATAGAGAAAGTTAAACAGTACAAATTCCTTGGTTTCTGGCTGGATGACAATCTTAATTTTAAGCACCGTACTGAAATTTTGACTGCCAAATTGAAAACAATACTAGGCTTTCTGTATTTTTGTCTAATTTGGATTATGGGAATGTTATATACGGAAAAGCTGCTGCCTCTACACTGAAATCACTGGACATTGTCTACCACTCAGTCCTAAGGCTCATCGCAGGTCATCCTTACAGCACCCATCACTGCCACCTTTACCGAAAGGTTGGCTGGCCACATTTGGCTGTTAGGCGGAAACAGCATTAGTATTTGTTCATTTTTAAAGCTTTGATACAGATGCTTCCACCCCATATTTCATTACTCTTAACTCTGTCCTCACATAGTCATGGTACTGTACTTGTTCACAGAATAGGTTGTTGCTTCACACTCCTTTAATCAGAACTGAACTAGGAAGAATGTCATTCTCTTACAGTGCTCCTTATACATGGAATAATCTACAAAAGACTTTAAACATAGAGACTTTGCCACCCTTATGGCCGTTTAAGTGCCTTATTTTGAATCTTGTCTTAATTGAGTGTAAATATTTTTAACTATACATCTACACCTTAGCATGGTTATCACCCTGTATCTCTACCCTTAGAGCCCATTTATTGTTATTGTTGTTTGTTGTTTTATATTATTTCATTTTTGTGTTAATTGATATGCATGATT
Organism: Cephalopholis sonnerati; assembly: GCA_019142605.1. Classification (NCBI taxonomy): domain Eukaryota; kingdom Metazoa; phylum Chordata; class Actinopteri; order Perciformes; family Serranidae; genus Cephalopholis; species Cephalopholis sonnerati. The sequence continues at coordinate 39,151,554 of JAGQAX010000010.1, read as the reverse complement.
GTTCTTTGTTTGCTTATCAATTATTTTGATGTCTTTGTTCATGCTCGGCATCGTTGAAAATGAGGGTCTCCCTCAATTGATTCCCCGAGTCTTAAATAAAGGTTTCAGTGGATGAATGTTTACAAGAAGCCAGCTTTAATGTGAATACTTTGTCTTTACAATATAATAATATACAATATGTAATATGCATTTCCTTACCAGGTTTACATATGAAGTGTCTCCTGTCTTTGTCCTAATGGAGGAGGTCCTGCTGAGGAAGATGCAAAGCATTGTGGGATGGTCTGACGATGAGGGAGACGGAATCTTCTGTCCAGGTAATACATGCAAGAGAGGTACGGCAGAAATGGCAGAAATGGGTTGAGGATGAACTGTTATTCTGATAACAACAGTTAAACATGACAGTGAACATTTCAGTTATAATGCCACCTTTGTTTTGCCTCAAAAATCCAGAGAAAATTCCATTTAAACGACTACTTTATATCAACCTTACATTAACCATGTACTGTAAGTGTGTCACCTCTTAGTTAGTACCCCTGTGGAGGTATTTTACTGAACTGCATTGCATGCGTTGGAACCTGTGTTGCCCTTACAATGCACTCTCAAATTCTCACTGTGCAACATAAAAAGAAATTATTAAACCATAACTTCACAGATTATACAGTATTAACATACAGTTTATGGTATATACTTTATCTTATTAGGATATAGTATGGAGCTGAGACACAACAACAAACTAATGAGTAGAGGCACAGCACATATATAGATTGTGGCTGCTACTTGTACTTAAACTGTGCTTTCGCTGTTCTGAAGGAGGCACAATATCCAACCTGTACAGCATCCTGGTGGCCAGATATCACTTCTACCCTGAGGTGAAGACCAGAGGAATGGGAGCTCTGCCTCGCCTGGCCCTCTTCACTTCAGAACACGTAATAATACCTCACACTGTAACTATTATGCCCTCTGAGACTGTAGGAGTATGTGGATTAAATAGCTGTGATCAAATACAATCTCACACTGATCTTGTGATGAGTTTGAGCAATGAAATTTTTTTTTTAAAAATTACAGAAATGTGGCAATGCCATGGGCATTTTTGGCATTTACCACATAAATCTATTTATGGGACAAATTTGAGTTAAAGTTAGTTAACAACAACGACCCTTATTATAAGGTAATCCAATCATGTTTTTGATACAGTGATGCCAGTTTTTAATTTATAACGGGTGCACAAAGGAAATATATTAATTCCATTCCTGTCTACCAACCATTACTTTATCTCTGTAGCATCGCAAGGGGCAAGGGGGAAGGTGTCGTTTTAACATTGGTGGGGACTCATATTAAGCAGAGGGTCTGGGAGTCATCAGACACTTTATTTCCTGCATTCTGGTGAAGTTTTATGCATCAAGTTATGGTGGAAATATCTTTATTTATGTAAAGCAAAAGCAAAAAATAGAGAGGTGATAGTGATAGCGATAGGTGATAATTCAAAATCTAAAATCAGAACCCAATTTGGGACTTTCTCTGGATGAGGTGGAGTTTTAAGTGACTGTACGCTGCTCTTCAATCGAGGTGGATAACCCAAACTAACTGACAACACTTTTGATCAGGCACAATGCGGGATTATTCTGTGTTGAAAAAAATAAAATACACTGTCCCGTACCGAATCATTAGAAGAATTGTCCCGTATTTTCATGCACAGGACTGTTTGAATTAAGATAATGCAAACAAGCTCAAATAATGGTAGTGTCTATTGTGTCCTCCTGAAATATTGGTGGAGACATATCCCTACTGCCCATATGCAAACCTATGCCCTTGGCAACAAGGGTATTTCCTTCCTTGAATTAAGGGTCAGCTGTGACTCTGATTTAGTAAAATCTGCAGAAAATCAACTGATAGACACTCCTACATTTTAGCTGCTATCAGGCCTCTTCACTGAAAAACGCCTGCCCTATAGTCAGTTTCTCAGAGCAAGACACATCTGTGAATTCTTGAATACTTATGTGAAGCATTTATATGAATGGTTTCAGCAAAGTAGTTATGAAAGGATGTCACTGAGTAAGGCCTTCAGATAGCTCACAGCACTGAGCAAGGCATGACTTTGGTAAACACTCACAGCTCAGTCTCTGAAGAGAGAAGCAGGGCTCTCACACCTGACATGTGCACCTGGGAACTTCTTCTTTGAACTAAACAATGCAGCTACTGCCTTTAGCTAAGGGCATTTTGTACCTTTTTATAGTGTCTGAATTAAGACAAATGTACATGAATAGCCGTGTTTTCATCCATTCAGAGCCACTATTCAGTAAAGAAATCTGCAGCCGTGCTGGGGATGGGCACTGAGAATGTGGTCGTGGTGAAATGTGATGAAAGGTGGGTAAGTTAGACACTGACAAAGTACACATGTCTTTGTCAACAGTGACTGTAATGCACAACAAAAGAAATGTTTGCTCACCTGTTGCAGCTTTCTGTGTGTGTGTGTGTGTGTGTGTGTGTGTGTGTGTGTGTGTGTGTGTGTGTGTGTGTGTGTGTGTGTGTGTGTGTGTGTAGGTGTGCGTGTGTGTGTGTGTGTGTGTGTGTGTGTGTGTGTGTGTGTGTGTGTGTGCGTATGTGTGCGTATGTGTGCGTATGTGTGTGTGTGTGTGTTTTGGGGAAATTAGTCCATGCACTGGGCAAGATCATATACTGTATATTACATGTTTACAGCATAGTAAATTCTTTTATCTTTAAAATACATTGCATGGTGGTGTGAGAATCTTATACTGTGTACACTGCATTAATATAGGCCCACAGTCGGCTGCTGTTTACTGAACCCTTGTCTACTTCTGATCCTTTTAGAGGGAAAATGATTCCTGCTGAACTCGAGTCCTCCATTGTTACAGCTGTAAAAAAGGTATGAATGAGAGGCAAAACAGTGTCAGAAGAGAGCATTTTTTTGTATGTATTCAAAATCCCCCCTATCTGACACTATTTAGACATACCTCAAATTTCTGGTTCATCACCAGAACATTGTCCCTAAATTTCATTGAGATTTGTTATGTAGGATACAGTCACAGTTGATGGAGTGTTGACTGCTGGAGCAGACAGTACATATGATGAGACCAACCTCAACTCTCTCTCCAGGGTTTGGTTCCATTCTATGTTAATGTGACAGCAGGCACCACAGTGTACGGAGCCTTTGATCCTCTCAATGCCATCGCAGACATCTGCCAGGGACACACACTGTGGATGCATGTTGATGTAAGGTCTCTCTCTCTCTCTCTCTCTCTCTCTCTCTCTCACACACACACACACACACACACACACACACACACACACACACACACACAGGGCCCTTTTTTGGCATTATGCATTTAGTTATACAAGTCTCTGCAATATGTGAAGGAGGACAATGCATCAAGGCCAAACTAATAACTAATAAACTTCAAACACTTTTTTGGTAATAATCAGCTCACTCAGTCACACAAATACAGCATCATAATTAGTATTTATTGCAGACATATTATGCACTATGTAGTCTGTCTGGACATTAGACAAACACATGATTAGATCATGTAACACACACACATAACATGCATGATCTGACATAAGCAGAATGTGTAGAACTTAAATGACTCAGTATGTTTTGTATTTGTTTTTGGAATTGTCTATGTCTGTCCAGGCAGCGTGGGGCGGAGGTCTGCTGATGTCTGACAGGCACAGGATGAAACTACAGGCCATTGAACGGTAACTGCATTGACACACAACCCAACCACTTCTCACAGTAGCATGTCTTTGTTTTCTTCTTTGGGACATCACTACAAAGGATCTGTGAGCTTACAACTCACTGTGAAGTCAGCTTGAATAATAAAGCAGAGCATGGTGACAACTGACGCCATTAGCAAACAATCAACTGAATAGAAATGCCCCTGTGATATAACATAGCAACCACCTGACCAGATCTCCTTTCCATAAATCTTTGCCTGTTTTTTCCACCACATCCATTTTATTGTGTTTTATTGTATGAGACAAAAAGCTGCCTTATCTAAGACCCTGGCCAGTTGCTGTTTTTGCAGCACAGTCTAAGATTGCCAATGTCCCTCACTCAGTGTGGTGTGTTAAATTTTATGTTATTTTATTTTTTCCAGAGCCTGGTCTGTGACATGGAATCCTCACAAGATGATGGGCGTCCCTCTGCAGTGCTCTGTCATACTAGTCAAGAAGAGAGTAAGACACAATCTTCTACTCCTGCAATTAAGTGTACATTACAAAAAACATAACTTCCCTTGGAGGCTATTCAGTGAATGTTGGCCGGGGAGTTTGAGGGTTCTGCACAGTTTCTTATATGTTCCTAGGACTTCATCTGGACAGAGACCTCAGATGTTGTACCTGGAAAGGAGCCACTCTTCCAATTTGGGAGTCACAGCCCCAAATGCCCCAATTACCACTGGCACCACTGTTGCCTTTACTCCCCACATCTTTTCTAGCTCCTCTTTCAGCCTTTGTTATTTTCCTAACTTCTCATGTTCCTTCTTCATGATGTTGCTGTCCCTCAGAATTGCTACATTTATCACCACTGCCCCCTTCTGTTCTTTGTCGATCAACACGATGTCTTGTTAGTTAGTCATCACCAGTCTGTCAGTCTGGATCTGGAAGTCCCACAGGATCTTAGCTTGGTCATTCTCAACCACCTGAGGAGAGGTTTTCCATTTTGACCTTGGGACTTCCAGCCCATACTCAGTGCAGATGTTCCTGTACACTATGCCAGCCACTTGGTTATGGTGTTCCATGTATGCTGTTCCTGCCTGCATCTTACACCATGCTATTATGTGCTGAACTGTCTCAGGAGCATCTTTGCATAGCCTGCACCTGGGGTCCTGTCTGGTGTGGTAGACCCTCACTTCTATTCATCTTGCTGTAAAAGTTATAAATATATAACTTATTTAGAAAAAAAAAAAAAAAAAAAAAATATATATATATATATATATATATATATATGTATGACTGTGCTCTTTAACTCTTGAGCTGCTGTGTATGGGGTGCCATTTGTAAAGTTGGTCATGCTGAAAATAACAGCAACATTTTGTCACATTTAGCTAAAAATCATGTTTTAAAAAGTGGTGTGAATTTTTGAAAGTCACTTCTTAGCACATTTAACACAATATTTGTTAACTTTGAAAATTTATTAAATAATTAAATCTAAATCTAAATGTTTAATCTAAAAGTTAAATCTAAATCTAAATGTTAAATCTAAATGTTACGCCTAAATGTTATCTAAATCTAAATATTAAATCTAAATGTTTAATCTAAAAGTTAAATCTAAATCTAAATGTTAAATCTAAATGTTTCACCTAAATGTTAAATCTAAATCTAAATATTAAATCTAAATGTTTTGGGTGAAACTAAATATTTAACTAATATGCAAATTCAAGATGATTTAACATTTAGGCGTAACATTTAGATTTAACTTTTAGATTTAGATTTAACTTTTAGATTAAACATTTAGATTTAATATTTAGATTCAGATTTAGATTTAACTTTTAGGCGTAACATTTAGATTTAACTTTTAGATTTAGATTTAACTTTTAGATCAAACATTTAGATTTAGATTTAATTATTTAATAAATTTTCAAAGTGAACAAATATTGTGTTAAATGTGCTAAAAAGTGACTTTCAAAAATTCACACCACTTTTTAAAACATGATTTTTAGCTAAATGTGACAAAATGTTGCTGTTATTTTCAGCATGACCAACTTTACATATATATATATATACATATATTAGGGTTGGTGTATGATCTCCAGCTGTATCTTGTATAAACTTCACGTGCCTCTTTTCTATGCAGGGTCTCTTAAAGGAGTGTAATGAGTTGGGGGCTGAGTACCTTTTCCAGACAGACAAACCATACGATGTGAGCTATGATACTGGAGATAAGAGCATCCAGTGTGGACGACATGTCGATGTCTTTAAACTGTGGCTGATGTGGAAGGCAAGGGTATGTGTGTACATTATTTTCCCTTTCATTCTGACATAGCAGGTGCTGTGTCAGATTGTCAAACTGAATCTGATCTTATGTTAATGTTGGGAACTTTTCTTCACCTTCATTAAATTCATTCATTGTCACTCTTTATCTATCTTCACACCAACTAATTTACAGACTGAGTTGGATGCTTCAGTTTCAGTTAACATGATTCATGCATTAATGCAAGATCAAAACTAATAACAGGAAAATAACAGCCCCATTGTGGTTCACTTCATGCAGTGTGGAAAAGGCTGAAGCAGGCTGAATACATTTTTACCAGGAGGATTCAAGTATTGGGTGAAGTTAAGGTTGATGTCAGTGCTGGTCAAATAACTCAGCTGTTCTTACTGTTTTTGAGTTTAACACCTCAGTCCATGGCTGACATCTTCTGGTAGGTGCACAGTCCACACACACAGACAAACATGAATGGAGAACACAGAATCCAGTGTGTTTACTGTGTGTGCTTTTAGTTTGCAAAAAGCTAAAAGAATGTTTCTGCAAACCACAGATTTGTACATTTGCAAGTTATTATGTAGCGGATACATTGAAACTTAACATCTTATCACACTTTGGTTAAGATATGGTTGTTGGGGCACCCACTAGCTCACCTAGCGCAGGTGCTCCATGTATAAATGGTGTGTCCTTGCCGCAGCGGCCATGGGCTCAATCCCAACCCATGGCCCTTTGCTGCATGTCTCCACCCTCTCTCTGCCCCCTCCATGCCATATCTGTCTTATCAAATAAAGGCAAAAAGCCCCCCAAAATATCTTAAGAAAACACAAGGTTATTGGAAGGAAAAAGATCATATATTGGCTTAAATCACCCAGTTTGGGTGCACCTCCAAATGACAGCATCACCTCATATACTATGCCACTTTAGAAACGCTCATACCATACTTGTGAAACATACGAATGTAACATATTCATAGTTTGCAGAAACATTAATAGCCAACATTTTCCTCTAAAGACTGGGCTGCAAAATATTAATCCATAAAGAGCTACAGCTGACTGTTTCTGATCATTTATTATGTTATATAAACAATAATATCAGCAACAATGTCAGATGTGTTACATATTTTGAGTGGATGACTCTGTAGTTGTTGACACAAAACTAACTGGTCAAAAAAGTTTTTAAATGAAGATTAGCCACCTGTGAGCATGTGTGATACTGAGAAATACAGTTTGGTGTGAATTAGGTGTCTATTAGTTGAAAGGTACCTTACTGGGTGCTGATTGGTTACAGTTTCTTCTTTTTTTTCCCTTAGTTAGTCTCAATTCAACCCCTTTGTATATGTGATGTCTGATGAGATGTCTGTCTACCTGTTTAACTGTCTGTGTCTCTGTCACTCACTGTCCCAGGGTTCCGAGGGCTTTGGATCTCAGGTCAACAAATGCTTAGAGAACGCTGAGTATCTGTATGATCAACTGCAGAGGAGAACAGACTTTGAGCTGGTCTTTAAACACAAAGTAAGGCTGTTTTTTTTTAATGGGATAAATACATTTTATTTGTCTTGTGTGCCACACTGAAATAATTTCTTATGCCTCCATGCTGGTGACAGCCATGGCTGGAGACATTATGTTTTCGGATTCTCCGTCTGTCTCTACTTATGTCCCATCCTTGTGAAAGCAACATCTCAAGAATGCCTCAAGGGAATTTTTTTTTTCAAATTTGGCACAAATGTCCACTTGGACTCAACGATTAATTGATTAGTTTTGGTAGTCAAAAGTCAAAGGTGAAAGTCACTGTGACCTTCTCTGTTTCATTCATGTGAATTTGATATCTCAAGAACACTTTGAGGAAACATGGCACAAATGTTGAGTTGGACTTAGCAATGAACTGATTAGATTTCGTTGGTCATAGATCAGAGGTCAAGGTCGCCATGACCTTGCATCTATCTCATTCTCATAAACACGATATTTCAAGCTACAGCAAGCAACAGCTTGAGGGAATTTGTTCAAATTTGGCACAAATGTTCAATTGGACTCTAGGATGAACTGATTGGATTTTGGTGGCCAAAGATCAAGGTCACTGTGACCTCGCCTGGCTTATTCCTGTGAATGCAATATCTCAAGAACACCTTATGTGAATTCTTTCAAATTTGGCACAAATTTCCACTTGGACTCAAGGATGAACTGATTGGATTTTGGTGGTCAAGGGTCAGGGACACTGTGACCTTGTCTGTCTTATTCTTGTGAATGCAATATCTCAAGAACACCTTGGGCAATTTTTTTTAAGATTTGGCATAAATGTTCACTTGGACTCAACAATAAACTCATTGGATTTCTGTGGTCCAAGGTCCAGGTCAATGTGACTTTGCATCTGTCTCATTCTCGTGAACACAAAATCTCAAGAACACCTCAAGGGAATTTCTTTAAATTTGACTGAAACATCCACTTGGAAGAATAAACTGATAGGAAATTTGTGGTCAAAGGTCAAGGTCAGATCCTAATTCTGAGAGCTCAATGCACTGCAAAGGAAGAAAGAGCCTGTAGATGAAGAAATATCTTCACCAACTTTGCAAAACATCTGCAGCATTTAGAAAACATTTTCACCAACTTGACAACACACAAAAAGATCAATGCACAGCATTCAGAAAAAGCACTGTAAGAAACTCACAACACAACAGAAATTGTTTCCAGGGGACATGGAGGTCATGCACATGGCTGGGACACAAGTGCTTGTCGTTGCCATTTGTGGATTATGAACTTGAAGTCATCTCTCTGTCAGTGATATTCTTGTTCTTTTAAATCTTGTTGGCTTGTTTTAACATTGTGATCGCATAATTCAGATATTATTGTAGTTATCTGCTATTAATCTATTGTTAGCCTTTTGCTTATTATTATAATATCTAAATCATGTGATCACTATGATGAATAGTTTACTTAAAAAACCTCATAAACCACAAATTATGCATCACTGTGTCAGTGTGCCAGTCATGTGCATCAGTTTTTAGTATCCCCTGGAAACAATTTCAATCAGGAGACACTCATTCTATGTTAAAAAAATATATGTACTTGAGCACGTAAGTATGAAAAATGTGAAGATGGGATGGATTAAGGAGGGTGATAAAGCCGTAGTAGAATAGAGAACCCCCACCCCCAGGGTCTCAACACTGGTGGTGGTAGACATGGTGGGGATGAGATTAGATTTAGAGAGTGCTTGATGATCTGGATGAGAAGAGGAATGGACTTTTGGTGAGCTTTTTGGTGAGTCCAGGACTCTTGGAGTCCTGGAGGAGAACGTGATGGTTCTCCCTGAAATGACAACTGACAGCTGCAGAGGAGAAAGCAGATTTTTTAGTTTGCTTGTTTTATGTCTATTTACCTGTTTTTCCGTAACTTGCAGTGCACTGAGCACTAGGGCTGTTGTATAATTTAGCCTGGCTGTAAACTGGATGTTCAAACAACAACCAAGGCAGATACAAAAGAAAGTACTTAGTTTTAATTCTACCATAGTTGTTTCACTATCTTTCTAAATCCAGTCAGTTCTTAATGTGCGTATTTGTCCTGTGCTTCTCACACAGCCAGAGCACAGTAACGTATGTTTCTGGTACATCCCTCCCAGTCTGAGAGGCCTGCCACCTGGACCTGACAGAGATACAAGACTCCATCAGGTCAGTGCAGAACATCAGTGTCTCCTCTAGACTTATTCAGTGATGCTCAGGACCACTGCCCCATTTTATATTGAAAATATGTGAGAGGAGTTTGAAGGAGACTGGCAAAGAAGAGGCTGATACTCTTGATGGTGTTCTTCAGTCTTGGTTCTTCTCTGCAGGTGGCTCCTAGGATCAAAGGCAGGATGATGGAGAAGGGCTCTGTTCTGATTGGCTATCAGCCTTTAGGAGACAAAGTGAATTTCTTCAGGTGTGTGTTCTCCAATCCTGCCACACAGCCAGAGGATGTTGACTTCCTGCTGGACGAGATCACCCGGCTGGGTGATGACCTATGACATCTGATATGATTTTTTGGTCTCACCCCACTTCATGTCGTTTTAAAGGAAATGAGTGCATCCAACTAGAAGACCATTGTTTTACTGTGGCATTAATGTATATTGTATCCACCCTGGGTACACAGTCAAACATTGGTACAAAGGCTTTTGACTCTTACTTTAAGCTTTGCTCTGCAGCATGTGCTTTACATTAGTTTTTGATCATTTTACAGCATTGTTATCCTGCAGCATAACAGAGCCTTTTCCCAGCATTAAAAGTGACCAGATCATTTACTCTTTGGTTTTTGGGGTTTTTCTGTCCAGTCTACAGGGTAATCAATTCCTTTGCTTCCAAAATATTCTATTAATAAAGATTATACTCCTGGAACACAAATCCAATCTAAGAGTGTTTTTAAATGTTCACACAAGTAGATTTCAAAGATACTGCTTGACTCTGCAGTGACTTCATCTGCAAACATTCCCAACAAAAATAAAAATAAAAAAAAATAGCACACTCCATTCAGTGACATGCAAGTCCCTGTGGCAACAAAGCATGAACCAGAAACTTCTTCCATCAAGCATTTAGTGCCTTAAGTCCACATTAGTCAATGCTGAACATTTGAGAGGGTCTTACTGTCTTGGAAAAAGTTTAGTCTGGGTTCTGTCCCAGCTTGTTTGATTCAGAGCTTAAAAGTGTCATGTAGTGCCTTATAGATATAAGAAGTAATTTGATTTGGCAGGTTTTTAGAAATACCCCTTTTCCTGTGTAGGGTAAAAAAAAAAGAACTGTGTCCGCTATCACTGCTCCTTTTTGCGTTATGCATTGAACCACTTTCACAGGTGATATGAGAGGATGTAAATATCAAAGGTATAGAAATTGGCAATGAAATTCATAAAATTCCGCTATATGCAGATGACATTTTAGTCTATCTATCAGATCCCCTAAATTCAGTTCTGAAGCTGATGGACTGCTTTGCCAAATTTGGAACCCTCTCAGGATATAAAGTGACAAGATATCTGCTGATCTTAACAGATGGGCTGTGCTACCCCTTACTATCTCGAGTAGAATAAAGAGTATTAGGATGAACATGCTACCTAGGTTGTTATTTCTTTTTCAAACGCTGCCCCTTTTTCAAACGCTGCCTCATTTTAACTCTGCAATTAACTAAACAACATGGAGGCTGGGGACTCCCTCACCTTAGACATTACTGGTTGGCCTGTCAATTAAGGGCTTTGACAGTTTGGATTTCAGACAAGATAGACACAAGGTGGTTGGAGATTGAGAAGTCACTCTATACCCTAATGCCTTTATCAAATGCTCTATTCACTGAAAATAAAGCCCTAGAAGAGACCCTGGGTAGATGATCAAAAACTACTCTGGTAGCATGTAGAGAAGTGCAGAGGACTTTTGGCTTCCCTGGTGATGTGTCAGTTTTGTCTGGTGTTGCTCATCTAAAAGGTTTTGAGGAGACATCGAAATCTTAACTTCATCCACCAGTTCACTGAGGGTCAGGAATTGAAAACATTTGAACAGTTGACTAGTGAATTCAGTCTGCCAAGATCTGATTTTATAGATATCTTCAGATAAGAAGCTATCTGCTTAAACACCTAGACTGGAACCGCATTAAAAAATCTGATTCACCTATTGAGCAATACCTGACAAAGATTCAAAAGAGAGAGCACATAAAGAGACCAATATCTAGTGCATACAGAATAGTATCTGGTATGAAACAAGAAAACACCCTGCATATCAAAAATTTCCAGTGGAAAATAGCTCATAGATTCTTTAGAACCCCTCTAATCCTTTCCAGAATAGACCCCAGTCAAATAAGTGCATGTTGGAGGGAGTGTGGAGAGGGATCTGCAAACCACACGCATATATTTTGGAAGTGCCCCCTGCTGGACAACTTTTGGAGGGAGATATTTGACTTACTGGACAAAATATTTGTTTCTCCTCTACTCAGGGACGCACTACTGGCCATCCTTGGGGCCATCCCTGAAGCGGGGATGAGCAGGAAAAAGATACCTGCTGCATATACTACTTGCAGCAGCCAAGAAAGCAATAACCCTGAGCTGGTTCTCCAACATTAGATACATGGCAGTCAGTGGTTAAAAGAATTTATACAATGGAAAAAATAACTTATGCTGAGACTGCAAAATGCCTAATTCATAGACCGATGGGCGCCTTGAAGTGGTGGGGGAGCAATGGAGCTAGGCAAGTGTGGAAAACTTAGATTTCTCCGATTTACACATCAGGTGGCTTACTGGTGATGAGACGGGAATCCACGGCTGCTATTGTCCTATATTAATTTTGGTGTATATGTTACCTTTTTATAGCCCGTTAGGCTTGTTTGATTCTTTTTTCGGTCCTATTTTGTATTGGGCAGCCAATGGTCTTATAAATACTGGTCCAGGATAGTATTGTTCCATAGAAGGGTTGAGTTGATGAGAGGGCCAGCAACTGAGAGAGGAAAGAGTGCTTGCACTCAGACGTGTGTTGGAATGAGTGTGTAGAGAAAGATTGTGTGGAATGTGGTACAAAAACTGTCTGTTTAAGGAAATGTATGGTTTATTTTCCATTTTATTGTTATTACTAATACTATAATTTCCTTTTAGTAGAATGTGTATGTCTATGACAATGTTGCTCAATAAACAAAGTTGAAAAAAAATAACCAGAGCAAATTTGGTGGAAAAGTGGTAAAAGAACTGAGGCAGAGAACCTAACCTTTATTCTGTGCATTAAGTCAAAGCATTAAAACTACCCCAGGTCTTGCTCTTGAGATCTTAAACCATGTTTAAAAATTTCATGACAAACTCTGAATTTTGAAGACAGACAAAACATTTATCGAAAAATAGGTTTATTACATTCTTAAATTTGAAATTCATCTCAATATTAAATTGATACTTTAAAAACAATAGTTGTCTTGTAGAGTGTAGTCAGTGGTCAGTACCGTGGGTTCCTTCCATTTCCACCTGGAAGAAGCAACACACTTGGCTTCAGTCACTTATACATTATGCAGGTCAGTGAGTGGGACAGTAGAAACCTTTGTCCAATGCATTGAAATCCATAGAAGTGTATGAAGTCATCTGGTGTTATTTTATTTTATTTTTTTTTATCTTAAGACAGTAACATGAGCTTCTACATTTAAAAAAACAAACAAACTATACAATCAGGTGACTGACACCAAGTCAAGTTGCACTGGACTGCTCATAAAGGCTTAATTTGTGCTTTCTGCTGGAAAATATTGGGATAAGGCCATAAATCCAGACTGCAAATGTGCAATGTACAGCTACTTTTAGAATTAAAAGAGATTATGTGTCCTGTGGTCAAATTTGTTCATCCATTACAATTAAGAATTATGACCAAATGATGTGTGTGGGACCATTTTTGCATTAAAGTGTTAAAATGGTGTTCTCACCAATCTACACAAATCAAACTAAAATAGGTTTTGATCGTTGGTTGGAATGAAAGCCTTCATTTCAGAAGCACCATCACCCATCCTGATGCAAGTGGGGATGATGTGATAGCTCATACCTTGCGATTTCCCAGGTTTGCCACAGTATCCATTGTAGGTATCCTGCTGGTTGCTGTGCTTTTCTGTAAACAGAGAGATAATGCTAATCAAACGTTCCTGAAAGTTAGTTCTCATTCAGCATGATGTCCTGCATTATTTATTTTTTTAAATCCAAGTCTAAACAGTTTGTGTCTTCCATGCTCTTCTTACTGGTTTATTCCCAGAAAAAAAAAAGTTGTCAGTGTACATTTCTTCAAAACACAGATAAGTTGCATTTGCATAGTATCATTTAACAGATATGCTGAGACTTCATAATTCAATAATGCTGTGGTTCAGGTGTGGTTAGGTTTAAGCTAAAAAAACCCCTGGTTATGGTTAGTAATCAAGTTTTGGCTTAAAATAACACACAGCGAGGACTGATTAAATCACAACCTGTTTTGTTGTTTGGTCTCGAACAGTGGACTGCAGCTTAGCAGGTGTATCATCTATGTGCAGACCACTGCTCGAGACCAACAATTTACAAAGCTGGTTGTGATTTAATGAGACATCACTTTTTTTTTTTAAACCATAACCAAGTAAGTTTTGTGCCTAAACCTGATGACAAAGTCAGATCATACACATTGCTTTAGAAACATTTATGATGTGTATGAAATGTGCAAATATAATGTATTCAAGATTTTGCACAAACAGACAATGGCAAAATTTTCTTCTGGTGACTGTTAAAATGTCTTATGCACTTGTGTACATTAATCAGAATTCAGTAACATTTGAATCAAAATCAGGTGTTTGGTCACTGTCAAACCACACAGTCCTGAAGTAAATTATTAAATATGATGAAAATGATGTTGTAGTTGGCAGATTTTCTGGCTTTGGTTCAACTTTTAAGAATACTTTATGAACACACACAAGTTTTCAAGCCTTTTCTTTAATGGGATGGATAATTAAAACATGATATATTAAATATATTTTGGCTTCAAAATGGAAAAAAATTGAAAAAAAAAGGATTATTGCAGAAATTAGCTCTGTGGCAAACATTTATGATGCTTACATGTTTTGCTCAGCAAGATAATCCTCACAAGTGAACACAACTTTTGATTATTGAAAGCTGAATGCAATCACTAGAAGTAAAAAGCTAACATTAGGCCATAGGCTACACTACAGTTGCGTGACCCAACATCAGCACCATAACAAGACTGTAAAGCCGCGTGATGACATCCTGTAGTCTCATTTAGCCACTTGTTAGCATCTGCCTTATTAAAAACACATAGTAGCTTTAAAGTTCATGATTGAGGTATTTATTAAGGCATTTTACCATAAAACTTAAGCTCAGGCTATTATTTCCTTAAATCACTGAGTTCAGCAGGCGTATATTTGGGACAGGCCTTTAATGCCTTTCACACAACTGTTGCTCAGCAAAAATGAGAAATACAATACAATTTTTTACTTAAACCAGTATGAGTATTACTACTATTTTTTAGTTAGTAGTAGTAGTAGTAGTAGTAGTAGTAGTAGTAGTAGTAGTAGTAGTAGTAGTAGTATTTACTTTTTTTAAGTCTTCAAATAATATATAAATTATGAATCATTCATCTGATTTTACTCCAAGAGACGGCGCATCGGAGAGTTACACTCGTTTCACATTACCCAAGGTTTACAGCACCCAGCATATTGACACATCACTTCTATCCTGTTAAAATAATACACACAACTTGATTATTTTGGGGGGCAGGAGTGCAAAAGTGCTAACTCATTTCTGGGTTTTAGGACTCATTTCTGGGGCACTATATTAGCTACATCCATTCTCAGTTACATGCTCTACCTTGACCCCTGTTTCTCCAGTGACCATTCCTCTTCTGGTTTCTCTGCACGTTTCCCTTCATGCAGAAACCTTGGGCCTGGCCGTTGTTTTCTTTCCTCATATCTGAAAATTAAATAACCAGTGAAATATGACATTTAAACAAGAGTCCAAGTGACACATGTTCATCACTATTGAATGAAGAAAAAGATCACCTAAATATTTCAAATGATGCCTTTTATCTGGTCCCATGCAGCTCTTCATCTCCTCACATGGACACCTCTCCTGTAATTCAGTACACTGAACACCACAATCCACTAATTTTCCTTTTGATGGAGACACTTCATCCATCTTCTGGTCAGCTATTGGGACACATAGTTGCTCCTTCGTCATCTGACTGACTACTTCGTTCCTGCATGCTTCCTCCTCTACCTCCACATCCACTCTGTTTTGGCCTGTAGGTGACATGTTTTCCCCTGCCGCAGAGTTCAAGAGGAGAGTTTTCTCCTGCTGGGGAGAGCAGCTGCTTTTCTCCTGCTGCTCATTTACAATGAGAGATTCCTGGTTTGGGCTCTGATTAGCCTCAGGTTCAGAAGACCTATCTTTGTCCACATCCTCTTCAGTGGGGGTAGACAAAATTAGTTTACTCGGCAGGTGAGTCAGGGATATCAAGGGATCCTTTTCTGAAGGAGCCATGCTCTGGTCTTGCTTTGGTGTCCTGGTTTGAGAGGTGTCAATTTCACTCTCCATTTCTGGCTTCTTTGATGGACTGAGCTTCTCAGCTGGGGTACTGAAAAGAAGCCAGCTGTCTGACATCGGGACAGAGTCAGAGGAGGAACATCGGTGAGTCTGCTTCCTGTCTTTACCAGATTTGACAATTAGGTTTTCATTTGGGGCTGGCAGTGTATCATTTTCAGCTTCCTCTGTCATCTCAACAATGACCTTAGGCTCAAACATGCTGTTCTGCAGCAGCCACTCATTAGTGGGGATAAAGGGAGCCAGAGACTCCACAGACCAAACAGACTCATTCATTTTTCTCTTCAGCTGAAAGCTTCTTACATACATTTGATAGGGAATGATCTCTGATGTGCCTTCATGTGGATTTGTCTCACTGGTATCTTCTTGCTCATTGTCAGGAAGCTTCTGGGACTGGTTTAGTGAATCTTGGGGTTCAACTCTGTCGGATAGACAGCACCTCACAGAGCCAACCAATGCCACAGGCTCTTTTTCTCTCCTGGATTCTGCCTCTGGCTCTTCATGAGCCTCTCCCAGTTTGAGGACCTTGAAAAGGGATGGACTCTCCTTTGGGCTTAAATTAACCTCAGTATCATTATTTGCATTAACACTTCCAGCCACCACTGGACCATTTTTGGTTGGACTCTGGTAAACAGGCTTCTCACTTTCTACTTCAGTTTCATGAGACAGCGACTGGTGGTCACTCTGAGGCCGCTTGTCTGCCACCTTCAGCATCGTCTCCTGTGGCGTGCCACTTCCCCAACTCATTAGAATGTCAGGAACAGAGACGCGTCTCTCTTTCACAACCTCATCCTCTTTTTGGGAAGAGCTACATACAGGAACCATACTATCTTGAGAACTCACTGACCACACATTGCAGTGACTGGTTCTACAAGGGGCAGCATTCTCCCGACCAACACCATCTTTACAGCTTCTCTGTGTTCTCTTGTATTCTCTCTCCAGAGTTTCTCTGATACATGACTGGACAGTATTTGTTCCTGAAGGATGGAAGACATCTTTGACTGTGCTACTTGCGCTGCTTCTTTTAACCTGGATGTCTTTTGTTTTACTGCTGGGTGATGTGTAATTCTCCACCTGGACAGGGCCTTGTTTTTGGGAGCTGGAGCTTGCGGAGGATGGAGAGCATGAAGCTGTTCCATGCCCAGATTCTGAGCTGACAGGTGGACTTCCCACACTGTAACCACCTCTTCTTCTCTGTGTGGGTTCAGTTTGGACCTCAGAGTTCACAGTTTCTCTAACAGGTACAGTGTGAGGCAAGCGAGTTCTGCGAGTCTGGTTTGGGTTCTGGTAGGGTGCGCTGGGACCATGGACCGGGGGGTGGAGCAAACGTCTATAGTCAACTGGTTGAATGTGAGGGTGAGGCAGAAAGTAGGTTGGAGGGTCCATGTAGGGAGGAGGAGGGAATGGGGGCATAACCATACCATAGCCTGAGAGGTAGAAAAAAGCATTGGTCAAAAGATGCTTCAAGGACAGTTAAGTACTACCTTACAATAACAGTACCTAAGTTGATGTCTTTTGTAGACCAAGTTTACAAAAAGTTTCATAGTTAACATGTTTCAGGACTATGGTTTGAGGACAAAGAGCTATGGTTTGAGGACAAAGAGCTAGTGCAGGTGTTCATGTTATTGTGGCCAACTCTTGTATCAAACTACCCAGGAGTAAAATTCCTTTTAGCTTTCACTTCAAATACAGTAACAGAAAAAGGAGAATCAATGGAATGTCTAATGCTTGAATCTGAAAATTTTGTCACCAAAATTAAAAACAAAAAACACCCATAAGAATCACCAGCCCATTCTCTTATGAAGTCACCACATACTGCTGCTTTGTCAGCGATTTCAGTGTCAGACAGACACCGAAAGACACTGAAATCCACCTTTTGCGATGGCGTTATACGCTGTCAGTTGGCTGGACTGCACCTGTTGTGGCATTATGATACACGGACAGGTGGCATCAGTTCATAACACAGCCAGACGGCACCTGTTGCGTTGGTATGATACGCCACAGGACGTTGTCAATTTGAAATGCTGCCGGTAACAATGTAATATGGGGAACTGGAAAGTTCCTACAGAGTGGGTTGGACGGGCAGTGGAGGGGTGCAAAAAACCCTGTACTTCCATCCGGAAGCCCACTGTTCGCTTCATGTATGAATGTAGAGCCAAACCATGATGTTTCTTCTCAAAACCAAACCACATGCTTTTGTTGCCTAAACCGAATCACATGCTTTGGTTGATGTCTCAGCATTGGTTGCAGTGTCCCAGAACACTAACAGCAGATGCAGGAGGATACCTAGCGCATAATATGTAGACATAAAACTCCACTTTCAAAGTCGTGTGACAACTTGGGATGATAACATGTTGGACTCACCCATGCCTGGAAAGCCAGCAAAGGGGTTATAGGAGAAGGGCATGGGCCATTGGTAATGGAGGAAAGGGGGTGGAGGTGGAGCATGGACATAGAAGACAGGCCGGGCAGGGATGTGGGGATGAGGATGGGATGAAGGTGCTGGTTCTTGGCTCACGCTGTGCACACCTGGATCTTGCTGCTCAGAGGCTGGTACACCACTGTGAATGCGAGTGTGTAGATTCCCTCCAGTTGGTCCTGATGAACTGGTGGAGGTCTGTTAACAGCTGCCATAATCAACCTACAGAGGTGTTAGGAGGAGGACTGTTAGACACCTGATTTTAGCCATTTTTTTTTAGCTTTTTTGGAATTATTTTTAGCAGTGGATTAAATCACATTTGGTGATAGTGAGTATCTGGATGCCCTCTTACCTGTAGTGTTATTTATCAATCCAGATAGTTTTAAGTTTGAGTTGCAGAGTGTTGGAGATACCAGCCATAGAGATGTCTGCCTTCTCTCCAATATAATGGAACTAGACGGCACTCAGCTCCTGGTGCTCAAAGTGCCAAAATAAATTGGCAAATACATCTGAAAAACTTAACAATGTCTCTTTCCAGAAATCAATTCAATTCAATTCAAAGAACTTTATTTATCCGTTAGGAACTTCATTTGTGCAGAGCATCAGTGCGTGTACAGTTCACATACCCAGCAACACAACACAATATACCGCATGCATTCAACAAATACCAACAATCAACCATCAAAATTGGAGAGAAGAAAGCTTGCCAGCACAATAAATACATGATGAATAGGTAATGATAAAAACAATTGTTAAAAAAAAAAAAAAAAAAAAAAAAAAAAAATCATCACTCAGTCATGACTCAGACTCACTCAGATTCTATTTTCTTCCCACCAAACTACACCGTCCAACCGTATCATTGCAGTGTATCTACTGCTTGCTCACCTAGCACCACTGAGCTAATGCTACAGCTCAGCCAAGGAAACGCCCTTAACATTTATAAGTCACGCTGTCATGAGCACAAGCCTTGATCCACAAGGTCTGTGGATCATCCTGAGTAACTGGGTTATGATTTGTGGAAAGAGACCTTGCTGTTGAGTTTTTCAAATGTATTTTTGGTGCTTTGAGCACCTCAAGCCGAGTGTCATCTAGTTCCATCAAGCCCATTCAGACCAACGATTAGGAAAGAGACAAAACTGTTTTAGAACATTGCAGAGAAAAGTTGCAGTAGTGTGAACTGGCTGGTCTGAGTTCAACTTAAGCCAGCTGCAACTCAGCTGGTCAAATCATCGGCGGCTGGTTTGAGAACCTTAAGCATAGGAGCACATCTCTAAGGCCAATATGTCTAACACTCACTAAATCACACCAAAAGTATCTAGACTGATGGATAGCACTACAAGTAAGAGGAAAATATGTATTTTTGATTTTAGAGTGAACTGGCCCTTTAAGTACATTATCAGTTACTTGTAATTCAAGAGAGGATGTAAGAAAAAAAACCCACTGTAGTTACAATGAGACATTAGCAGATAAGTACCACTCATGCAGACCTTTTCACTGCAGACAGGTGGTGGCAGGAAGCCCAGTAATATCTGCATTTGATTTACATTTTCACTTCCAGGGTGCACAGTAGCAGTGTCCAGTAGCACACTTCAACAAAAAGACCCTTATCCCTGTGATTTACCTGCTATGACAAGTCAAAATGTCCTCCCTGTGAAAGTCATGTGTCTCATTATGTTGCAGTGGCTCGTGACTTACATCTATGCATGAAACTGATCTAGATTGTTAAATATTACCTTTCAGTTCTGTTCATGACAAATAACATTTCAACTGATTTTGCTGTCAGAAGCAGGTGAAAGGTTCACACCCATGACACAGTTTTATCACTTATATATGCAGTGTTGAATAGTGGTTCATTATCATTTTAACCATGCAACTGCAACTGCCTTTTCAGTTGGTTGTTATGTCAACAAATTTAAGTTGCATTCTGTACTTAAAGTAATAAAGTGAACCAAAACATTAATTTAAATAGCTATTAAACTAAAATGAAGAAAAACAGTAAACCAAATATAATTAAACCCAATATGAGACAAAATGCTACAAAAATCCTGATCTGACTCACTAAAGAGGGAATATATTCTAACAATTGCCTTTAAAAGCTCATAAGGCATTTGCTGCCACCCAAAACTCATGGTTCTAAATGTTTCATATGCACTTTCTGTGTTCTATGTTCTGATGAAAATGAAGTAGTGTCACTTTACCTTGTTGAGAACTTGGATAGGAAAAACAGAGCAACACACAAAGTGATTAAATGTGAGCAGCAGACACAGCTGAGCTTAAGTAGCTGCTGATCAGTCAAGTGTGTGCACTATCAGCTCATTTGGATTTTTGAAGCCACTCAGCAGCACTGAGGCCTCCTGCAGGACTCATGTCAGTGTGCCATCAGAACACTAGATGGAGCCAAACCCAGACAATAAGCTGCTTTCAGAGCTGCTGTAGATTTCAGTCTTCATCGAATCACATGACATTTGTCCAGATTACCTCATACAATAAACCAACCTGTTCCCAAAACTCTCCAGCTCCATTCAGCTTCAATACATAATCAAACGCTGATAATTACTGTAAAAAATTTTAGAGTTCATAATTGATCTATTAGTAATATTTTAAGCAGTCATTTCATCAGCCATCAACAAGCTATTGTATATATAAATGGAAAATATAGATCCAGATTTTCATTCTTTTCAATTCAGTTCAACTTTAATTTCAGATTTATTTATAAAGCCCAATATCACAAATCACAATTTGCCTCAGAGAGCTTTACAGCATACAACATCCCTCTGTCCTTTGGACCCTCACAGCTGATAAGGAAAAACTCTCCCAAAAACTCTTTAATGGGGAAAAAAATGGTAGAAACCCCAGGAAGAGCAAATGAGGAGGGATCCCTCTTCCAGGACGGACAGACGTGCAAAAGAGATCATGCATACAGAACAGATCAACATAATAAATGTACAATAATCCATATGACAACATGATACAGTACATTGAGAGAGGGAGAGACAGAGAGAGAGAACGTGAGACTGAGAGAGACAGAGCCAGAGAAAGATTCTCTGGCAAACAGTACTGACAATAGCCACAATAACATTTATTTTAGTAATAATAATAGTATTTTGGTAGTATATATATTATAGGTATATGTTAATATATGATAGTATATGTATGTGATAATATTAACCATATATGTATTATAATAACGGTAGTAGTATTAGTATGACTAATAATAATAGCAGTAGTAGGAGGCATCAGGCAGGACCAACAGCAGCACGATCCAGGCGCAGTCACGATTCGAGGGAACCTGTGAGACAGTGGAGCACAAAGATTTTGGAGAAGAAGCCGAGTTAGTGACATGCAGTAATAGGAAATGAATGTTAGCAAATGAAGAAGAATCAACTTTTTAGATTCTGAAAGCAAGAGAGAGAGAGAGAGAGAAGAAGGAGAGAAGGGGCTTAGTGTATTATAGGAGGTCCCCTGGCAGACTAGGCCTACATCAGCGTAACTAGGGGCTGATCCAAGACAAGCCTGAGCCAGCCCTAACTGTAGACTTTATCAAAGAGAAAAATCTTCAGTCTACTCTTAGGAAGATGGTTCCACAGAAGAGAAGCCTGATAGCTGAAGGCTCTGGCTCTTATTCTACACCCTTAACTTTGGACAGCCCAGTCACCAGAAGAAAAATACTGGCATTGTAGGTTACTAAACCATGGACATTTTACATACATATCATACCAACTTTTTTAAAGTTGATGAGCTGACTTTGTCATTGGGGGACAGAGAGGAGGGATTGACCAACAAACAACAAAAGTAGTTGTGTTTAACAAGTCATTGCTGCTTTTTAGCCACCAAATATGAGTCCATTGACCTGTCACTGTTTTCACAGATAGTGGCACAAAAAGCAATAATTTTAAGCCAAAACATAGTTTTTTAGCCAACCGAAACCTAACCACACTTTAACCACAGCATTGTTAAAATGTGAAGTGTACGTATACATAATAACATACAAATCTGTGATTTGCACAAATGTACAATTTTAACATTCTCTCTGGAGACAGTTTTTTTTTCTTTTTTCATTCCTAATGCCCCAGAAAATTAGTTTCATTAGTTATGTTGTCCAGACAAGATAAAGCAAGATAAAACAAGATAAAAAATTACTTAACAATATTTTCACTTTCCTTTTCAGGGTCTCTATATCTAAGATGTGCAAGATTTACAGTACAGTCTAGAGGTCTTGTTATGTCTGTGTGTGCTTGTTTTTGATTTATTATCTAAGTGTCAATGTTGATACTGTAAACATATTCAGAAGGAAAAAAAAATATACCTTTTGTTTGACCTTTGGTGGTGTGTGTGAGCCAAGACAGAAACCAAACCAAAAAGCTGTCCAATATGTTAAAGTATAGCTTCAGCACATCCAATAAAGCTGTTTAGACCCTTTTTTTTTATAATAAAATTGTGTAATGGCATCAGTCATGTCTGCATTGCTTTCTTGTAATGATTTCTACAAGTCTCTGGTGATTAAGATAATTTGATCTTAATCGGTGAGGCACTGATAAGTGATGGTTTAAATGATATTGTTCCAGATCTCTTTATATGTTCCCCACAGGAATTCTGTATGGCTTTGAGAGGTAACATGACTTAAGCTGTGATGATAAACATGCAGTAAACACAATAAAATACAAACAGCATGACACCTTTACCAACTCAGCTGAGCTGTTAGGTTTATATCTCCATGGAACTGGGAGTGAGACAAGATGTCATCATCTGGATTTATTTATTTATTTATTGTTTTAAGGACTAACACTAGTGTGACTAGCATTGTACTGCTCACTACCTGATCCTGTTCATTTTAGGACAGGTTTTCTGATTGTGTGTTCATGAGAAATGAATACAAAATGACATAAAAGAGCAAACACTGTCAGAATATCAGTATATTTCAGTGTGTTCACATATAAATGCTCCTGCTGCTTTTCTATGTTAAAAGATACTGTTTTCTGTAGCCGCACAGACAATAGTCACAGGCACAACCCTCTGGCCCAAAATTAGATATTTGGATAACTACTAGCCACATTTCCTTTGGTGTATCCATCAAGACAAAATTTCCATTTGGATAACATGCCACTTGATATCTACTCTATGACAAGGTACCATAAATATGTATTGAATTACATGTGTGTGTGTGTGTGTGTGTGTGTGTGTGTGTGTGTGTGTGTGTGTGTGTGTGTGTGTGTGTGTGTCACATCAATGTCATGAATAGGCTGGAGAACAGGTAAACAGTAGACTAGTGGACACTATGAGACAGCAGCGGAAAAGGAGGAGGAAAGAAAATTTACAGTGGTTACTTCTTTTTATCTCTTACTTACTCAGTCTCTCTTTTAAACTTAGTGCAGATTAATTTGGATCAATTTTTGAGTGCTGCTTGGGTGAATACAGACAGTGTTTTGTGATGGCCAGTTAAGGGGCTAAAATTAACGCGTTTACCTGGATGTTGTGTTTCTATCAATGCCAATCAAAGCCAGACGTGATAAATACTCGTAACTACTGCGGAGTTATTTGACCCAGGTGTGAATGCCAATTAAAATCTTTCCCTTTGCATTTAAAAGCCAGAGGTTGGCAGGTGTTAGTGAGTGTCCTGTGCAGTGGGAAAGGGGCTATAGTGTACCTATCAGGCAGATTCCTGTTTGCAGAACAAATCAATCCTCCCCGAAGGATGCATTTTTCCATCTTAGCGTAATCCTTGATTCAGCCCAATCACCAGAAGAAAATGTTGACATTTTTACATTTTTCTAAACCACAGATATTTTACATTTGCATGTTTCATACATATCATGTCAACATTTCCAAAGTGACGTATTATATGAGCTGACTTTGTCACTGGGAGGTGGAGGGGGCAGTGAATGGTGTGACACCAAAAAGAGCTGCAGACCCTGCAGACCAGAGCTAACCCCCAAACCCTGACCCTAACCCTGACCCTGACCCCGTGTCTCCAGCAAGATTGTGCTCTCAAAGGTGGGTATTTTGAGCAAAGACATGATCTTTTCTTAGCTATAACCAAATAGTTTTTGTGCCTAACCTAACCACATATTAACCACAACATTGCTGAACGTACAGAAATGTAAAGTTTCAATGTGTCCGTTACATAAAATCAAACAAATGTAATGTATCCATTGTTTGCAGAAATGTACAATGCCAACATTTATTCTGGGGATTGGATATCTTATCTGTGGTGCTACTTTTAAGACAAATAACAACTTTGCATACAAAAACCTATGCACATTATTGACACAGTCTAACAGACAAATCATCTGGTGACATTCAGGATCAAATGTAATAAATCTCTTGACAGTCAGTTCACAATCTCATGACCTTTCTTTTAGCCAAAGTCAGGACAAACTTTAGTGTAACCCTTGGATGCAGTTTCACTCTTTTTTATGCATACTGTACTCACCAAGTTACTTGCTGAGATCTAGAAACACAAGGTTTGTGTCAAGAAACAGGAGCAGACAGATGATCAGACAGGTTGGAAACAAACCAACATGTTAGTCAAACTTATATGGGCAATGATATGACGGTGAAGGGTGAAATCATTTTCCAAACATCAATCACTGTTCATGGACCCACTTCCTGCTTCAACTAAGACCCACTGTACTTACTGTGCAAACAGTTTACTTGCACTTAGTGGGATTATTAGCAACATTTCACGTGTGCTTACTCCTTTTTTGACTAGAAAATAAAGAGGTTTAGATAATCTGGATGAGGTGTTGGTTTGTTTGCTGATTGTACAATCCTAATCAACAGAAATGTTGTCAAAAGACAGACTCACGTAGTGATTAACCAGAATAATGCTGTTTTCTTCATCAGCTCCTCTGTCCATGATATTGTAGAAGCTGCTATCCTTGACCCAAGGCTGTTTAAACTGATAAACATTTTAGACATCTTCCTCTTGTTTAGAGAATTCAAGCTTTATATAGAATCCATACAATTAATGCGAAGCTAAAAAGACATAAACAAAAGCCAAGTTCATTAGCTAGATATCTATTCCTTTACCTCTTCCTATTTTCTTGACATCGTGTCATGACCTCACGGCCTCATTTCCATCGAGGTCAAGGAAGTGTTTAATAAAGGGGACATGATTTATTCATTATTTGGATCCATTCTGGAGCAGGTCGAGATGCTATATGGACACATAAGACCATGGATAGCCTACATTATTAATGTTCCTAACTGTCAGTCTGTGCCTACACTTTGATACCAAGCACTGTGCTTTTTCTCACACAGAGTCAATTACTTCCTTTATTTGCACACATTGGTGGGCATTGTTGCACTTGTACCATGGACATTTACTACAAGGAAAAAGTGTAATCCATGGTTAAGTTAGTCTTTTGGTGTGAGCCAAATAGTGAAACCCACAGGAATGAGTGGAATAAAAGAAGCAAAATTCATCACAGAGGACAATTCCATACAACTTACTTACAGTGTTCTGCCCTTCTCTTCGAATCTGATGCTCCTGTCTCAGAACAGGTCTAAGCAGCCATGGTGTGTTGAAAAGTTGATGAACATACAGTACCATACCTGGGACATGACAGCTCAGAAAGGCCAGCAGATGCATTATGGATCAACCCATCCTGCCCTTTGGGAAAATCATTTATAAATGTGCATTAATATATTCTATGCATTAAAAAAATGACATCCATGGCTTCTGCAGTAGCAAATGAAACTATGTATGCAGCTGAAGAGAAACAAATGACTGCATTGTGTTAAAGCTGCAGAGCTGCAGAGGTAGAGGAGAGTCTGTGAGATGCAATGCTGATACAGTCTGCCTTGCATTGTGATGAACAAAGGATTGTTTCCCAGCAGACAGAGGGAACCAGAGATTGAACTACCAACCCTTCAGTTAATGGAAAACCCAACTGTTATCTCAGTTACAGCCACTCAGCGCTACAACAACACTGCCTGAGAAAATAAGAGTCAAAGAGGAACATAATGTTAGAACCACCATGATGTTGTTAATTAGTTCTTAAACAGGAGATGGATTTAAGCTCTAAACAAATTACAACATTGTAGAGTGATGCCGAGAAGTCTTCAAAATGACAGGACAATTCCATTGTTTGTAACTGCCCTTCAGAACAGCACAAAATAGTGATTTCTGATCTGACGCCACTGTGTCATTTGTGAGTGCTTTCCAAAACTATTCAAAAATGACAGCTGCAAAAAATTAAACTGACCTTACAGTACACATGATGGTTAAGGCAATGTATCTCAAACTGTGGGGCAGGCCTTCCTGGAGGGGCATAGAGCCACAACAGATGGCGGCATGGATGACCAGGGTAAAAATATGGACTGAAACAAAATTAAATGAGTATGATTTATGTCGGAAAAATAAGCTAACGAGAGCTCAATCAGACTTATTCAAATGTGAGGAATGGTTTATTACAGTATGCACAACATGATAAATGATGAAAAGTTCTTTGGTGATTAGACCCCATCATGACATGTATACTTAGGGAGGAGAGATACCATGGATAGTTTAGCAATATTCCTTTGATGGCATCAAGACACTGGTAGTGGAGGCGAAGAGAGGGATGGCTGATTGATGAGGTTGAAGACTGGAGGTGAATGGGGCAGAGGAGAGTTGCATCTCTTCACCCTACACGAACCACAGCACAGCAGCAGAGAGGAGAACAGTTTTAAAAACTTGACAGTTGCCATTGATTGGCTTAGGGAGATTATGGCAGAATCTGGTTGGATTAATTTAGGGTGATGCCCATATTCAGCTGATAGAGAAGAAGCTGGAGAGGAGCAGAGGATTGTGAGTGAAATGAGAGCATTTTGCTGATGCTATCTTGCTGTTATTTAACTAGAATTCAACGGGGTAAAAGGAACTTTTTTAGCTCCTGAAGGGGGCATGACAGAAAAAGTTAGGTTTAGGCACAGACACGACTTGTGAAAGTTAAATTTGGAGAAAGAGCATGGTTTGGGCTACAGTTACTGCGCGGTTAAGGGTTGGGGACCTTCGCTGTAAAGGTTACAAAAATAACCGTGGGAATTGATCATTACTGTGCTTAAAAGCACCCAGTGTCAAGGAATTTGGAAATGTGTTGAGTTGAGTCCCATGTCAAAGTCTACCTCTTTGTTGACACATCCAGTTTGCATGGATACCTCAAATTCTTTCGAGTGACTTTGTGCCTATACTTTATATTTCATGACACATAAGAGTCATCATTCTTACAGCACTAGATGACCTTGTCACTGGAATATATCCAAACAATAAGGCTTTAGATTATGTTCTTCCTCCCGAACTACTGTGAAACTTTTTGTACTTATAGTAAACAGTGCATAGACAGGTACAATGAAACCATGTGAAATGAGTGAATAAGAGGTTAGCAATCTGGGAACCTAAAAAAATTATTGATAAAGTAGCTTAATTTATCTCAAGAACATTTTCTACAATATCTCCAACTCTCAAAACGCACTCATGAATAACGATGATATCACACTTAGCAACTTGCAACCACCACTGTTAGCAAAATACCTATTACATAAACCTCCAGGAAACAACTGTCAAAATTATACAGACTTATCTCATCAAAGACTTGACCCATATCCATGCCCACTACAGACTGGGAAAAATAGATTAGTATTGATTAATATTGATGCAACCCTCTGGAAACAAATTGTTGATGACCAGCAACCGCAGATTACAGCTCATTCTCAATATAAGACAATACACCGAACACACCAAACTCAACACAGGCTGCACTTACTGGGTTTCACACACACTGATGTATGTCCCAAATGAACTCTCAACACCACAGATGACTACTTTCACTCAGTATGGCTTTGTACCCCAAACCAAAGCTTTTGGAATAACAAAATAACTACCACCTCCTAAATCCTGGGTCACTGCAATCCACTGTTGCCTTTCCTCTGCCTCTTAGGCAACCTCACACCCATCAATCACCTACACAAATACCACCATACCTATCACCTTAACCAGTACAACAAAAACATTGATGCTCAATTGAAAATAGAGACACAGAGGAAAAACATGATGGATTAATTTATTGGCAGAACATCTCACAACAAATCACAGCATTTAACAAAAACCAAACAGCTAAAGTCCATGACACCTGGGCCCTCTTTCTGAAAATTCTCGATCTGCCAGTAAACTTAAACCTTAACTCCTTATATTGTGTTTTTTTTACCAGCTTTTCTTTGTTCCATATGTACATAACAATGCAAATCCATGTTGTACATAAATACCTGTTTAGATTAGTTATAAACCTAAGGAACTTGTCTGTCTGTTTGTTTGTCTGCCTGTCTGTGCCTGGGCAGAGCAGGGTCTATGCATGTTTGCATTTGGGGAGACACACATAGTTTAGATGACTATAAAAGGAGGAGTTCATTCCAGTTTTAAAGCAGAAAGAAGTTTAGGTTTGAAAAAAAAAAGTCATTGCTGCAGCACAGTGATTGGAAGCTCTTGGTTTACAAGATAGTTGGGTGTAGCAGGAAAAAGAAAAAGAAAGAGCAGATAGAGAAAGAGAGGGAAAACATCAAAGTGCAACAAAAAGGAAAGAACAGAGAGAGAAAAGAGAAAGCACTAGATAGGGCCCAAATTTAAATGGACAAACTGGCAGCCTTTGATATAAGCAGGCATGCACTCTAAATTAATAATAATGTGTAATAATAATAAAACAGAGGCCTAATGATGAAAGGAGTGGAAATGATGGAGCCTGGCGTCTTTCACTGCCTTGAGCCCAAAATACACTGTGCGATTTTGGGCTGTCCCAGGCGAAAGATGACCAACTTGAAAGAAATATCTTGGCTCTGAAAAGGTGGTCCTATGTTGCACAGTGAGAGAGGTTCAAGGATGGCCGTTGTCACAGTCTTGTGATCAAAGACAGCCTGGGATAAAATTCTGACAGTGTCAGAAATTTGCGATGACCATCTCACTGTGTGGCTGCTGTTACAACTAGCGTTGGGCGGTATTCAGATTTTGATACCGTTAAACCCTCCCCACATTTTCCCGGGGTATACGGTATTACCGTGACTAATTAAAAATAACTTTGTAGAGTTCAGAGGGAGTCGCCAAAATGTGGGCTTGTGCCTATACCGTTCAGAAACAGAATAGCAAACATTACATAGGCCTTAAAATATCGAAAAAATGACTACAAAACATGTACAACATAAACAACTTTTATTAACAAATGTTTTAAAAGTGCAGATACAGCAGTCAACCAGAATGAAAATAACATCAAATTGTCTGTGGGCTACAGTCCACCTCCAGCACAGTCATCAACACAAATTAATTAAATTAAAAAACAGCCCTATAGCACCCAATACTTATAGGCTTATCAAATAATAAAAAACAAATAACAAAGGTAGTAACGAAAATGTGCGCTATACAGCGTATCTTGAGACCGCAACGGGTACTGTCCATTGGTTTATTTTTGGAACCTATCAACGTAAATCAGATAAATTAAAAGCACAGCTCTACAGCATCCAGCACTAGAGCTTATCATATAGGAAAAATAGAACAATAAATAATAACAAGGCATAACCGAAAATGGAGAGCTTGTGGCAAACACGCACGGGAACTTTCGGGCACCCCTCGACATCAGAGGAAACCGCCTGGCTCCATTACATTTCCACTCGCTGTCACCGTCTTCATGCAAATCTTGCACACAGCCTTGTCGACATTCGCCGGCTCTCCCTTGTCATTTGGTC
This sequence comes from Cephalopholis sonnerati, assembly GCA_019142605.1. Lineage (NCBI taxonomy): Eukaryota > Metazoa > Chordata > Actinopteri > Perciformes > Serranidae > Cephalopholis > Cephalopholis sonnerati. The sequence goes on along the minus strand of JAGQAX010000010.1, from coordinate 39,121,444 downwards.
GGAACCCGAAGTGCTGCCAAACTGCAGAAGTTGTGTTTTTAGGGGACCAACTCGCTTGATGTGCTGCTTGCCATCTTCTCTTCTCTTTCTCACTTCTGAGCTGTTACGTGACGACGTCACATCCAAAAACTTTATTAACCGACATTTCCCCAAACAGCAGAGAATCGTTATAGCCTACTATTAGTTTTAAATTGTATCAGTATTAAATTGAAAACTCAACCACACCTACATAGGTGCTGGACAAACACTAATTATTTAGTGTTACCTCTCCAGTCTCAGGCCCCGAACCGTAGTTGGGCGGCCACTGGTATATCGCTAGCTCACTTAGCTTAGCCTGGCTCGTGGCTGGTAACAAGCTTACAAAGAGTCCGGACCAACTCTGCGGTGAAGAACGGGGCACTTTATTCCAGCGATGCAGCAGACTTAATACATAGCCTCTCTGTGATGCATTTGACTCTTGCTTCATTGACAGTGGCATACAGCTATTCACCGTGGATGCGGCTAGACACACTACGTCACACACACACACACACACACACATTACCCACAAAGCCACCTCCTTAAGGGAGCTGGCTTGGCTTGCATCATCAGGCATTAAATAAATTATATTTAATATTATGTTAGGCTCCTATAGGCCTATATGAGCAGATTTTTTTTAAATGACGGTAATGAAACTGATAACGTTGCTATTTTTAGATACCGCGGGATACCTTATTACGGTATTATCGCCCAACCCTAGTTACAACCTACGTCCACTAACCAACCACTAGAAATGCAGCATGAAATGACAAACTGGCGCTAAACCCAAACAAACAGATGGATCGCAGCTTGTAGCAGCTTTCCTTGGTGGACTTGCCCACCTCCAGATTTATAGGATGGTATGTGACTTTACAAGGAACAAGTGTAGTTTATGAAAATGCTGCAACCTACAAGATTTCCTTAACATCTGAACTAGGGTCAGGGTATATAGATATTCCTGAAGTGCAGGACCTCCCATTCCATAGCATTAACCTGGTGATGGGAAATGATGTAACTGGCACAAGGATTGTTGGAGATGAGGCAGAGAACAGACCAGTAGGACAGCTTGAAGTCCAAGATCTAATATGCACACAGGAAAATAAGGTTGAAATTGATGGAAACATTAGGCTTCATGCAAGAAACGATATACAAACAAAGATTTGTTGTTATTTTATTAGAGTCCACTGATTTATGTGATTTATGTTGTCTTCTTTGTGCTCTTCTCTTAGGTAAGAAAACATTATTGTCAATATAGAGCTTGTTCTAGTATGCAAGTATTTTTTACAGTGTGGTATTTGTACTTTCACTTAAGTAAAGAATGTGAACACTTCCTCCATCGGCACATCATTGCTTGGTTTTCGAGTTTCCTGTAACACAAGTACTGACACTGAAAAATCACATTTACTTTAAGTTTATTGAACAGTGCATTGATTTCACTACTACTACTCTTCTTCTTCCAGCCTATGTTTTGGTGACCAGTTTTTACTGAGTCCAAGTGTTTTCACACAGCACCACACCCACTTTTATATAGTGTTTAGGGGGCATTATCTATGCTAATATGTGACTTCTGATCAAGTGGGATTTATCAATCAGCACACCTGAGTCAGGACAGATTTGGAAAGTTAAGAACGTTTGGTGCATCTAAGGGTGACTTCTCTTACTTTATCTCTTGACAGAAAATTAATAGAAAATATAAGAGAAATTTAAGAGGATGTTGCTCCCATTGATTCATTTAGCAGACACTGTCTTTGCCGTGTTGTGGGAGCCAGAGGTTATAGTAGAGAGACAAGAGTCTGCTGCCCAGCCGGCTGATGTTACTGATAAGACTCCAATAGATCAGACTAGTGCAACAGATAATAAGGTTTAGGGTGCTCACTCAGTGGCATTAGCAGCCAGCTTTATTGGGGCTGAGGAGATCCCTTTAAACAAGCAGTCCTTGGTAGAGAACCAGAGGAAAGGTCCCTCCCTGGAGTACGCTTTTAAAGTTCTGCCAAGGAGGCTCAGGTGATTCCTGATACTGAACAGAATGGATCGAATCCCGATAGTGAAACAAGTTATTTTGTTAGGGTTGTGACACTAAAAAAATATGTATGCAATGATTTACAGACGTGTCTTTTGTCATGTAAGTTAATGGGAAAAAAGTCTTTTGGTACTGCAGGGCATCATGTGATGGCTGTAATTCCACTGTTTGGCCACTATGAAAACTGTTTTCTAAACCTGGCACACTTCCTAGGGACCTGCCCTTACAACATATTGAGATATGACATGCAAGTTACTCAGGGTGTGTTAGTTGTTGATGTTCTGGGCCGTGTCAACTTCAGCCTGTTACATGCATTGTCTGTTTTCAAAAAACACTTCTGTTTTCACAGGAAATGGACAGTTTGCATAAAGTCTCTTTCAAAATAAATGCACTATGTCAGTAAAACACCGTGTGATTATGTGGTTACGTGGTTACGTTAAGCCGACACACGCATGTGATTGGGTTTAGGCAACAAATGCACATAGTTGGGTTTAGAAAAAAGAAGGGTTTGGCTTTACAATCTTATGGGAAGTAACAACTGGCCCTCTGGGTGAAAGTTGGTAGCTGTTGGATCTATCCACCACCCGTTAAACAGCACTCTTTTCCCCTCATCTTCCAGATTTTCTCCACGTAACTGGCAAATGTAAACATTTAACATGTGAATGTTTTATATTGTGGATCCTTACAGGATCAATATCTCTCCCTTTTTTTTTAATTCCTCCATACCAGCGGTAGTCGTGGCCAGAGGCATTATGTTTTTGAGTGGTCCATCTGCCCTTCCCATCCATCTCAAGAACACCTGAAGGGAATTGAATCAGATTTGGGGTAAAAGGTCAAAGGTCAAGGTCAGTGTGACCTCACAAAATGTGTTTTTGGCCATAACTCAGAACTTCACACAAATGCCTAAAGGGATAAAATAATGATGTGATGACATTTTATATCAAAAAGGTCAAAGGTCAACCTCACTGTGACATCATAATGTTCAGCATGAATCACTTTTCTGGCCATTAGCCAATGTCATATCTCAGGAACAGAGGGGAAGACGTTTGGTCAGATACTGAATTGGTGACACTAATCTTAGGTGTTCACCTTGAAACTGTGCTGATTGTATAGATCTTCTGTGCTATTGGGGGGAAGATGTGTGTGAAGCATCCATGTTTTCACAGACACAGATGTAAACTGTAAGAGAACCTTGACTGGTGAGCAGAGATAGACAATCACGAGGAGGTAATTCTATTTTATTTTACTTTTGTTTCGTAATTGTATGCTCAGGACAATATGTTCCTTTGCAAATTTATTGTGTTCTGTCAATGTAAAAATGTTTATTATTTAGAGCTTTCTGCACGCCTATGTTTACAGCTCAGCTTTGGTGTTGGTGTAGCTACAGGAAGAGCAGTATGTTGACGCTCACAGTGGCTTATAATGATACAATAAGGTTGTTGCTTCAGGTTCAGGCTCCCCGATGGCATAGTGCTAGTCAACTGTATGTATCCTCTAGTGTTCCCACGTTTGAGGCGCTTCTAAGACATCTGATGTACAGTTTTATGTGTCACTAGGATGAGTCAGAGAACAGCATCATAAAAGCTTTAACCAGCCTGAGGAGGAGCTGCTCTGAACTAATCCAGAAAACACTGGCAAGATAGCCCACATATGACTTTTTTTTTTTTTTTTTTGAATGATGAATTGTGGTTGTTTCTATCTTGTAGTTTTGAATGTAATTAAATTTACTACACAAAGTAAAAAAGTGTTGCCATCATTCAGACAGCACATTGCACATTATGTCAGTCTGGAAGACCAAATCTGCTTTTTGTTCTTCCAGACTGACACAAAGTCAAGATTCCATAGTAAGTGGTAAAATACCAGATCTCAGCTGGGCACATAAGGGTCTTTGCTGAGAAACATTTTTACAGAACACAATTCTCAGTACCATGTACATATTTATATCATCCTGAATCTACACAGTTTGGTTTATTCAAATCAGCACACTGCTCTTTACTCTGAGTAAACACAATCTCTGAACAGATGAATGCTGAACTTTTCATTATCAAAAAACACCTCACCAAACCCATAACTGTAGGACAATGTGAACAAATTCTTTGACCAACAGCCAATAATTTGTTCTTCCCAAATAAAAGCTTTCTTGTCAGCCTGCTTTTTTATATAACAAGTAACCAAGGTTGTACATATCTTCCACTGAGCTTTGAATGGTCCCCATTCCATACTCCCCGCTGTAGCCAACTTTGGTGCATATCTTTGCACACCCAGAAAATATTTTATAGTATAATTCACACATAGAAATATATTTAAGGTCATGAACCTCAGCACAATGATCAAGGTACAGCCCCATGAGGACAAGCTCTGTTTACAGATGAACACATCACACAGGTCAGCCTGCAAACAGCTCCAATGAAAAGCTGTTCCCACTCCCCTGCTTTTCTATATTTTATGATATGAACATGCAGTTTCCATGGTTACTGTTGTCATTCAGCCGTGGAGAAAGTGGCATTGTATGTTACTATGGGACAGGGGGAGGGGTGGATGAAGTGCCAGAGAGAGGAAGTTGGTGAGGGAATCCTTTCATTACATAATATTTGGAGTTAACACAGAGGATTAGTCATGCATCTCTCTGTCAAAGCAGCACAGAATCTGTGGAGCAGTGGATTAACAAAAATCATGTTTACAATCACAACACAACCAGCAAATTCATAAATTCCAAACCATCTTCAGTGACAGTTCAGTTTCTCTCTTGTCTCTCTGTCTGCCATTGTCTCACTCTAAAACAGTAGACCAGTCTGTGAAGCATAGAGCCCATTCAGATTCATCAAAGCCCCTTTCATATCCTGACAGCCACGCTACACACACATGCATGCACACAGTTACACACACAGTAAACCTCTTCAGTTTGCCTTTGAAGTGGACATGGCCATTTTTGGTGCTGCTGCCAATTCTGGGTCATCTGTCTCATAATTAATATCCTATCCAGATTTATCAGACTGGACCTGACAAGGACAAGAAGACACTGTAGAGATGATGGCCCATTAACAGGACCAAAAAACAGTCAAAGGATAATTCCAGTAATAATTTTTGTAATTGTGCCCATCAGTTTTATCTAGCTCAGCCACCAGAAGAACATGTTGGTATTGTAAGTTTCTGCAAATCACAAATATGTTACAATTGTTTGTTTCATAATAATCATATCAACCTTTTTAAGTGACATAGTATGTGAGCTGACTAAGTCATCAGGGGGTGGAGGGGATGGCATGACACCTAGGCAAGAGACATGCCAAGCTGCAGACCACTGTTCAAGACCAACAAACAGCAAAACCGGCTGTTTTTTTTGGAAATCATTGTTGGCTCATTGGCTTTTCCGCCCACGAACATCTGTTTTTTTTTAATCTGTTTTGTTAGTGACTTGTCACTGTTTTTCTAGCAGGATAGTGCCATGAAAAGTGATTGTTTTTTACCATGACATTGCTGCTTTTCACTGTGATTGTGCTCCATAAATTGGGTATTGTAAGCCAAAACATGATCTTTTCCTAACCACAACCACTTGCTTTTTGTGCCCGAATATAACCACACGTTAACCACAATGTTGTTGAAATGTTACGTTCCAATGTATACATAATGCTACATAATAACATGCAAAAGTAACATATCTGTGGTTTGCAGAAACGTATGCTGACTTTTCTTCTAGTGCTTGGGTTGGTTTTGTCACACAGAGGAGTATTAGCACCAGTGTTTTGGAAAAATATTGAAAAAAATCACTTCACAAAAATAAAGTCCCCTGTGCTCTTCTGCTTCTGGACATTCAGCCAACCTATCATTCAGAGGATCCTGTGGCCTAAACACAAAAAGAAAGGAAATTTGTGTTTGGTAGATTATTTCTTTGTTGTAACAATGCTTCTTGGCAATAAATCTTATACTGTTGGAAAGGCTGTTTATGTCCCTTTTAAATGGTGCCACATTTGTAAGGAACATGCATTTGTGGGATGAGCAGCAGAGCTGAGTATGTGGGTTGCGCCTCTGAAAAAATTTGCCAAATCTTCTCTGCCAATGCCAAACAGCTTTTTTTTTGGCTGTTGACTCTTGTTTGGTGTTTTTGGTGGATTGGATGATTGAAGTCTGAAGAAAAAAGACATATTGGCTATTTAACAATTTATTTATTTAACAAACTGGAGCCTCAGTAGCGTGTGGAAAACCACACACAGCCACAACAGCCTCTTCCTCACACTGGTCACCAGCCTGGTCACACACTGCTGTATGGCAACCCGTTCTTCAACCCGCATTTGTCGCAAGTCAGCCAACGTGGTTGTGTTGGTCATTCTGGCACGAACAGCATGCCCAAGCTGGTCCCACAAGAGCTCAATGGACTGCTGGCAGGCGATGCCATCCTCTTCACTCCCAAATTCTGAAGGTAGTCTCTTATAAACCCCACTCTGTGGGGGCGAGCGTTGTCATCTTGGAGGATAGAGTTCGGTCACAGATGTGGAGATATGGGATAGCCACTGGTTGAGGAATTTCATCTCGATATCTCTTTGCATCGAGATTGCCTCAAATGATGACAAGCCTCGTTTTTCCAGTGAGGGAGATGCCGCCCCACACCATCACATTGTCTCCACCAAAAGATGTTACACTATCGGTGCAGCAATCAGCAAGGCGTTCTCCCTGTCTTCTCCACACTTTGACCCCAACATCCAACTACCATAGGCAGACTCATTGCTGAACATAATGTTCCTCCACATGTTCAGGTTCCAGTGCACGTGTTGCCTGTGCAAATGGGCCTGATGGTGAGGAGTAGTCATGGCAGACCTCCTGGCAGTCCTATGAGACCAGATATTGGCTGCGTGCAGTCTGTTCCAGATTGTCTGGGCAGAGAGCCGTCGGCCATATCGTCCTGCAAACCTTGACTGCAAATTTGTAGAAGACTGCCTACGGTTCCTAAGAGCTGACAAGATGAGGAAACGGTCTTCTTGGGATGCCCACTTCGCGGCCTGTTGCCTGTCAAAAACATAAACATGGAGTCTAAGAAGGTACTCAGACCGAAAACAGCCCTGTGTTGAAACAATGTAAGGGGTATGCTGAAGGGAGTGTGTTGCTTTAGGTACCAGTGAGACATGAAATACCATCCAGGAAGCCCAGCTTGAGTAACAGATAAATCTAAGGGTGCCATACTAACCTGACACAGAATTTTACATGTGTGGAAATACACCAATCAATCAATCAATCAATCAATCAATCAATCAATCAATTTTTATTTATAAAGCCCAATATCACAAATCACAATTTGCCTCAGAGGGCTTTACAGCATACAATATCCCTCTGTCCTTAGGACCCTCACAGAGAATAAGGAAAAACTTTGGCAATGGCATGTTGCAGAATAATTTCAGGCTATGATTCCCTTAACTGAATGTATTATTACCTCTAACTCCTTAGTGGCTGAGGTGCACGCCATTGTTAGAACAGACCAATAGCATTGTGCTTACAAAGCAATCTACCAGGAAAGTGTGCTTACATGCATTTAGCCACTGTGGGGTTTTGTAAGATGGCCAGACAACTGTCTTTACAACATTCTCAATTAATCAGATTGGAAAAAGTCCTAATGGAGGCCCCATGCCTGAGTTTGCAGAAGCCCCCCAGATTACTAAATCCACCCCCACCCTGCTGTGCCACTGGACTGGCCTCATTCTAATGATAGAGGGGCTGCATTTTTTTAGTTTACACTTAAAAAGGAACTACTCCCATTTTTAAATTCATACATTATTCCTATGCTCTAAAACAGTCCAAAGATATTATTAAAAATGAACAACTCCAAAAGCTGGAGTGCTAAATTTCCAATTTGTGATGTCATAGGGTATAAAGGCTGCAGCTGCTCCTTAGACAATAACTGATGAAAGATGTTCTAGATGACAGTGAGAGCACCCAGGGAAATGTTCTGAGTATATGGGTACATTTTCTGTTCAGAGCTGAGAACAGTACAATAAAATAAAGCTAATTTAGATAGAGAAAAGAAAACAAACATTCTGTGGGTCCAAAAAAACAGGCTCCCATTTTTTGTCTGTGGAGTAGCTTCAGACTTTATACCCTATGACATCACAAATTTGAGCCTATGGGTTGGTTCCAAATTGAATACTTTTTCTTTTACCTTTTAGTAAGTACTGCAGCTGCCCTTGAAATCTATGTACTGTTGCATGCATTATGCGCACAATTGGAACATAACACTTTCTCCTAACATTACGCCCTGAACTTTGACCCTTTTGTTTTAATATCTGTTACCTTAGAGATAAAACAAATGGCACTTACCGAGTCCACCAGAGACGGAGAGCAACCCACAGAACTCTGCTGTTGTTACTTTGCAGTGTATGTAGTTTTACTTTAAAGTTGTTATTGCACAGATTGTAGATTCTAACAGATTATATTTGTGACAGTGAAATTACAATTTTTATGTCAGAACATCAATGAACACCACTGACCACTCGGTGAGTTTCATGGCTTTGAAAACGAACGTTTAAGGTGGTTTTAGGACAGATTTACACATGGCCATAGACAGCATTGTTAAGCCAGGCAGGGGAAAGCCAAATTCTCTCAAATTCTCAGAGAAGGAGCAATCGTCAAGATTTTGGTCTTAACCACTCTATTTCATCATAAACAACCCAGGAATGGGCGTCACGGTGCAAAATACTGGATTTCTCCTTTAATATTGTTAGACTAGTCATTAATTACTTGAATGTGCTGTAATCTATCATTGTGGCTTCTGATGGCTGTCAAACAGCTGTCAATGAGCTGTCAAGCTGTCATCTGTTTGCAGCTCAATCGGTGTGACGAATCATCCGCTCTGCAGTAGACTGTGGGTCAGAATAGCAAAAAAAAGCATGCTGGATTGCAAACTGCAAAATAGATGTGGTAGAACATTCTGATATTTTTGGCATGCTGCATTTGAAATACTATGTATTGGGACATACTAAATCTTTTTCTGGCATACTACATAGTATGGTATTTCAGAGCTGTTGTATCCAGCCTTACATATTTAATATTGTATGACCATCTTAGACAGTTCTGAATCTTTGAGCATTGTGTACAAACATCTGATGTGTTGCCATATTATACAAAGTTACTGTAAATAAGTTAAACTAAAAGTCTTATCACACCGTTTTATGTTTGTGATTTTGTCTCTTTTTCTCAGTCTCAGTCATCATCCCGCTGCAGCTGAGACACTGAAAAAGACTGTCAGAGACTGTTAAATGGCCCGATGTTCAACAAAGAGCATCCAGCTAATGGTTTGTGATGATGAGGACACGAACAAAGGAGTGTTGGTAGCGACACCAACAAGCAGCCAAACATTGTTACATAAGGCCATCACTTGCCAATAGGCCTACCACTTATCCCCCTTCCAAGGGCCACGGGACCATTCGTTTATAATAGAATATTTCACACACAGAAAGTGATTAAACTGCACCAACATAAAGTTGTACTTTTGTACTTGGGCAAAAAAAGGGAAACTACATCTGCTAAAATATGAATGCATTGTACTCAACAGGACACAGCCATGCTTTGAGCAAAATGTGAGCATCACATGCTGACATGTTCACAATGACAGTCTTAACATGCTGATGTTTAGCAGATAATGTTTTACATGTTTGCTATCTTGTACCAAATTACATGGCAATCCATTAAATAGTTATTAAGACATGTCACTGAAAACACCAACACATTCTCACTCTCACCTCATCACATATCAACATTAGGTCATGGACTTTCCACGTGGAGATGTAACAGGCAGGGTACCCTGGGAGAGTCGCTTGTTGACGTTCTGGGACACCATGTCAACTTCAGCCTGTTTCATGCATTTTCAGTTTTCAAAACAGGAAATGCACAGATTGCATAAAGTCTCTTTCAAAATAAATGCACTACGTCAGTACAACGCCACAAATTGATGTTTTTTTCCTTCAACAAGAAGCCATAAGTGGGTTTAGCCAGCGAACCAAGTGGTTGGAGCTGCGAAAAAAGAACAGGGTTTGGCTTTACAATCTAATGAGAAGTGAAAACCAGCCACCTGGGTGAATGTCAGTAGTTGTTGGAACCATCCACCGCCCCTCCCGCCCGCCTTACTTGGACCGCCACTTTAACTTTTGTTGTTTTCCCACTGCATTTCCCCCTGATGCAGCCGGGTGCTGTTAAACAATAAGGGCGACTAGCCGCATATCATGCTAATATGGTAAATGGCAAATGGACCTGCATTTGTATAGCGCCTTTCTAGTCATCCAACTACTCAAAGCACTTTTTACAATACGAGTCACATTTATCTATTCACACACACATTCATACACTAGTGGCCGACGCTACCGTACAAGGTGCCATCTGCTACTCAGTTTTTAACACACTCACACATCAATGGAAGCATCATCGGGAGCAATTTGTCGTTCAGTATCTTGCTCGCCCCTCTAAGCCCCCCTGCGACCCTCAAGAGGATAAGCGGTTAGAAAATGGATGGATGGATGTATTATATCCTGTACTTGAATACCAAATTAATATCAATATGCCATTAGGAGTTGTGAGAAAGAAGGACAACAAAAAGAACAAGGGTTGTGTGAAAGAAGGACAATGTGAGACGTCTGGCAAGTTATGAGTTTTTTTATTGATAAAATTCCTTTCCATCATGACATAACAGATGACATATTTTAAAATGTTATAGCTGTTTCACTATAATTAATATTATAGTATAATATAATTAATTTAATATATTAATATAAAAACTAAAAAGTAACATTGCGCTGGTCTGTTATGAATGTCTGCCATCTATCTCAGTTAGTTAGTTCGATGGAGTAATGACTATAGACACTGCTGACAAACTGTAAGAATTTAATGAAAAATTCTGCAACCTTTGTTGATACTGTAGCTTTTATTTATGTATAGTCATAAATTGATTTTTTTTTTTCAAATATTTTCAACTTAACAGCTCTGTCTAACTTTAGCTTTTTAATGCACAGTGGTGATAGGTAGTTAAGTTGTAAAAGTTTTTTTTTAACACAAAATGGAGTTACACTTGTACTGACACTGATAGAATGAGTTGAGCCATAACCACAGTAATGCACATGTTGCAAAAAGAAAAATAGAAAAAAAGGGCTTTATTTACCCAGAATGAATGGAAGCCCAACACAGACAAAAAAATAAATAAATAAAACATATTTTCTTTTTTACTTGCATTTTTGTGGACATGGCCTCAGGCTGTACCATCAGCCAATACTCTGCTATGTCTTTCACAACATACCGGAGCATTCCATAGTTTTACCAGTCTAAAAACCTTCTTGTATACAAGTGTCACTTGATGGGTGGTGACCACAGTGCACAACTGTACAGTCACTGCTGCAAAATGTTACTCCCAAACTCCATGTGATCACTTTGTCACAAACTAACTACATGAGGCATCAATGAAAACATTAGCTTTAACAATCTGAGCAGCTGTCTGCAGCACAATTCACAACACACTGAAATGCATAGAAAGAAGCTTCCAGGAGTTGATAAAGGCTTTCATTTTCAAACAAGGCAAATTTATGCATCAAAAATCATGGAGGGATTATTATTTTTCATAATAAGCTAGGTGTGCTTTTGGCCATAATTGTTGTTGATAGCTGACATAACAAATCTGCCTAAGAAGTCTGTCTTCAATTGTTACTTTAATGCATTAATGCTAGAAAAAGTATATTACTTTGATTTCTATGTTGGGTAAATTTTGTCTATGATAAAGCAGACTGGTACACATCAGTAATATAGATTATTAGTTATAGAATTTCCAGAGAAAATGGGTTGCATAACATGTCGCAAGCAAAATGAGGAGATTAGGGGCTAGAATTCTTGTCCCATCATTAGTATATGTGACACTGTCAGTAGATCACTAGTCCCCTGGCAAATGTAAGCTGATAGACTAAAATTATTAAGCTACTTATGTCAGTAATAAGGCAGTCTCTAACCAAGTGAAAAATCTGGCTATGTAATATTCTATGAGCACATGCGTGCACAATCTGTGACCCCATTTACATTCAGTCACTCCATGCATCCACCCTCTTCAGGGGAGGTTTGCGATGCATTCTAGTTGGATGCTAAAAACATGTACACACATCTGTCTCTTTAAGACACATATGTAATCCTACTACTTTTTCTTAATACATCCATGGTCTGTCTCCTCTGTCCTTGTTGTAACAACAGTTAAAGTTATACTAAAATAACAGTGAAATTAGCTGTTGTTCTCTGTCTCATTAAAGCAATCAGGAAAAAAACAGCTCCATCCAGAGCACTGACCTGTGGAGATGAGAGTGCATTGAGCTGTGTGGGTGAGGGAGTAGTGTGACTTAACCCCGTGAAAAATAACTAAATCTTTTGTCTCGCTTGCTCTTCAAATATACGATTCATTCATGTGCTTGTGTAAGCTTATGGATAGCTGTTAGCTAACGCTAGCCAAAAAGATTAAGTGTTGTAACCAAACCATGCCCCCAGGCCAGCACCGGACTTTGCAGCCAAATTGACATCGTGGGCAAATCGTGTAACTACAACTTATGAGTGATGCTATTGGGCCCAAAAATACCTTTTCTCATAAACTTACATTGTGAATGAGACATCTGTGAATCAGAGGATACATTTTTTTGAGCGTTACTACTCCTGTGATGGTACATGGGATTTAATCTATTCAGTCTGCTTACATTTCTAAGGTCTGGAAGACTCACACGTTCAACTCATTTTATCCCTATTCAAGTAAGCAGAGGGCTAGAAGTTAGCTGCTCAGCTGGCAAAAGTCTTCAAGGCACCTGCTCTGTGGGCCCAACAATATGGAAAATCTGGGTAATTTTATACTTTTTTGGCTTAATGTGCCAATTAGCAACTTTAATAGGAATGAACAGGGGGTAAATTTACAAATCCTAGGATACTGAAGGAATGACCTGTCCTATGTTCCCTTTGATTGGCTAGTACTCATTGCCATCGTTGGGTGGATTGGTTAGGTTTAGGCAAGAGGAGTGGGGTTGATTAGGGTTAGGATAAGAATGTCAGGGCAAGCAAATCAGAGGCAGAGTAAGGCCGGCCATTCATTCACTATTCTAGGATTCACAAATTTGCAGGGCCCTGCCACCAACACTGTATCCAGTTATCTTTATACATCCATGAACTATGAACTGCACATCGGCAGTTACCAAACAGCTTCAGGTGCACCACCTGCTTTTGGACCAGAGGAAGGCTGACCCTGAGTTGCATGTGGCTGAGAAAACAAAGACGGATTACAATCAGATCTGCGATTTGAACAACAGACGCAATACAGCATGCAGCTATATATAAATGAGAGTGTCTTCATCTTGATTTTGTCTGATTATGAGACCCTTAAAATGACAAGTGTAAATGGAGCCTATGTCTAAAGCATGTCAAAACTTAAGTTCTTTAATTCAAGATACATCCAGGTAGTCTATCTCATAGTATTCTACTTTTCAAGTTGATGTCAACAGGGCTAAAATAAGCTATGTAAAGACTGCGTGTGAAGAAAAATAAGAGTAAAAAGGTTTGGGTAAGGAAGACAGGTTAAACAAGTGGGCAAGGGGGCGATGAAGATGAAGCAGAGTTTATCTGAAGGAAGCACGGACTTGGCGGCCTTTCAAAGGTTGAGGAGGCCGGTAGTTGTCCACCATGCAGCATGGAGGTTCTCCTTCTCCTGTAAAGAGGAGGCTGCGGAATTTACCCATCTAATGAGGAAGGAAAGACAAGGAGAAAGAGAAAAAGACAATTAAGCAGTACATTACAGTAGCTGACGTGATGCATTTGCATTGACTGAAATATCATGTATTCTATCATGTATAACTTATAATCACTGGGAGCACAGTGGAATGTGATCCATACTCCACTAAGATCCAGCTCTTGCAACAATCTATTTGACAGCACAATGGATCTGTCTACATCAGTTGCATCTGGTAGCCTTGCTGCATTGCTGCCTTGTCTCAAGCTATGCCCTTACAGGCCGTTTACAGATAAGCCCTGTTTCCACCAAGCAGTCCAGTATGGTTCAGTTCAGTCTGTTGTGTATTTTTTCCGTTTCCACTGTGAAAAGTTGTGGATGGTACCACTGGCCGACAAGATGAGGATGAGGAAACACAGCGAGTGCTGGATGGAGCAGTAAGGTGACAACAACCCCACCCACATTTAGGAGCACCGTTTGTGGTGTAAACACTAAGTGGATCTAGGGATCATGTCCAAAGGGTTACTGTTGGTTCCAAAGGTACTATACAGAAAGTGTTTGGTGAAAATGAGGCTTTATGGACTCAAAAGCTGGGACAGCTTTAGATTGCTATTAATTGTGATTGGGACCTGGCATTTGTACAGTGTATGCCCAGCTTAAGAGGCACAACCTGGGCCTACCATAAGCCAGTGTTCTGCATTTTATACTTATATATTGTATAAAACTTTTATATGCAATAGGGTATGGCAACCCACCTGAAAATCTGTTTAGACACTTCAGATACCCAACACCTGCCATCTAATTAGGAGCAAATATTGTCTGTGGCAATACAATCATTTCTCAAATGCAAATGGGTCCAGGTCAGAATGATGAAACATTTCCATGAGCTATTGTATCCTCAGTTGGTGAAATCAAAGCACACTTTGATTTATGCAGGAGAAAACAGGACAGCACTACAGCTCTACTACTGCACAGTCCCTGGGACTGCAGGAAACATCACCTGGATCATGGCATATCATAGGAAATGTAGAATTTAATGTAGCTGCCTCACTTCTTCCAGTATGTCTCCAACCCAGTGTGTACCAGAGCAGCCACCTCACACCCTCCTGGTGTGGTGGTTATCTACCATTTGCACATGGCAGTGCAAAACACAGCCATGCAGACACTGACACTCGTCCCATACTGCACATACTAGCATTAAAATGTATAAGGAAATTGTCCAACAATTGAAACAGCCTTTATTTCCCTCTGCAATACATGCACAATCTCTGAACACTGAGCTACTAGAAACACATTTGCACATTTAGGAGGAAGAGTGAGTATAAAAGACCTGGCTGTGTGTTCGTGTGCCTGTTTGTGTGAAATGACAAAAGCAGCAGTGTGGCATAAACAGTAACTCCTCTGGGAGCCATTTAGCCTTTAGCAACCAGGTGAGCTTGGATTTAATTTGCCTCAGCAGGCTCACTCAGCAATGCCTGCACTACTTTGTCACAACACAGTGTGTGTTGAACTGCACTTACATTGTATCAGTGTATTCATTTCTACATTGCAGAAAGGATGTAATTCTCTATACAAGCACATCTGCTCGTTATACATCTATTGTTTATTTAGAGAGGTAGCACTGAGCATTAAACCTTTAACAGAAATGTGGGTTTGTGTCACGTGATGGTACAGGGCAGCGGTGTTAATTATGTAAAGAGATAGAGTGCAAACTGTCCAGTGGAGATACAGGCAGTTAGTGTAATCTAAGTGAAACACAAGGCACTCAAGGCTCAGACCCACCCTGCACTACAGAATGATAAGGCTACTGATCCTCTTCACCTTGACAATGTTCTGACCAACATTCTAGCTCCTTCAACCATGCACACACACTCGATGAGATGATTACCAAATCAAAGTATAAAGTGCGTATTAGGCTTTTTGAAAAGACTTTAAAAAAAGACTTATGAGGAAATAAGCAGTTATATTAATTCTGCAGTAACTGACTGGCTGTTTCTTTTGATTCCTCAGACTCCCTGAGGCTGAGCACTTCACGCCTTTTATTTTCTCATATTAAGTTGAACTCTCAGCTTCCATTGGATAATTCAGCAGCAGTCTCTCTAGACTACATGATTGAAAAGCTATGCTGAAGCTGCATGTCCAGCCCACATACCAGCAGGTGGGCTAGAAAAATGCCAAGAAAAATGTCTGTATTTAGGGCTGCTACAAATACACACACGCTACTGAGTGCACGTTCACACACATAGACACATGTACTTGCACTGTAACACTCAAAACCACATGTCGTTCCTTGCTGTATTTACATTACATCTAGTGTGCAATCCAGCTGTGGCTTCAGTTTAGTTGTTTCAAGTTCAATCCTGCATGTATTTGTTACTTTATACTGTTAAACAGTGCAGAACCAATGTACAATGAAATGGGCTCTCAAAAACAGCCAAAATTCAAACAAATGACAATGTGGCCTTGACTAGTCCAAAGGATTCTTTCTTCTACCATGTTTAAAATGTACTAGCCTTTGGCTTATTAGCTTGTACACAAGGTTGTCATGTTTGATATGAAAGTTAATTAACAACAAATTTATGGAGAACAAGCTATAATTCATCTGCAAGTCAAGAACAGAAATTGCTCAGCAGCAGATTTGTAACTATGCAACTTTAAGCACACAGTTTTTGTCCAACACCTTTAAACAGCACATGTTTATATCTGGATGTTATATTCACATCATTTTCACAGTTTGTGATATTTACAAGGATTAAAGAATATATTGGCAGATCAGAGCAAAGATCACTTCCTGTCACTGTTTATGGGGTTCACTTAGGGGTGTAACAACAGATGTATTCATGTTGAACCGTTCAGGGGCTTTCAGTTTGGAATGCATTCCAGTGAGAGCTGCTGCAGGGCTATAGCTTCTCGTTCCATAGCTAAAGTTAGCTACTGCATGTTACTACTGTTAGCTAAGCATACACCCACAGCAGTGAGCAGTAACTGCTGATGGCCAGGAAGCTGATTCGGGCTGAAAGAATGAAAGGTGCATTAGTGACGGCTCTTTAGCGTGTGTGTATATGACTGTGACATTTAACAGAGATGTTTATTCATTTATTAGACTGGGAGAGCTCAGAGAGCAAACTTGCCGCTGACACACAGTCTGCGAAAGAAACAACATGAACAACAAAATCACATGGTAGTAAATGGACAGATAAAGTCAGAACAACAGTGTTGTTTGCCCCCAGGACATACGTCCAGCTGTGCAGCTGTTTCCAGCAACTAGGTTGATGTTAGCTACAGTGAACAACACATCGCTCTATAACGTCAACGAGGTCTGCAGATTATTTTACACAGACTGTGAGGTTTCTGTTGTTTATTTCTATGATTTCAACACAGATTTGTTGTTCACAATGTAGCGTTATCAGGGGAAAAATAGGGATGCATCCCTAAGACGTGTTGATAGTGAGTTTACTGCGTCCTTTTAGATTTAAAAGGTCAGAGACGCAGGACGCCTATCTAGCAAAATTATAATTATATCAATACTCAAAATGTGGCATTGAACAGATGGAATACTCATTCTTTTTATGTAGGTAGAGCGAGTAAGGTACCTGTGCTGGGCTGACACTGATTGGGTCCTTGAGGACAATCCAGGTAACACTCTCCAACAGGGGAGGCGTGGTCAGAGAGCCATCATAGGTCCAATAATCCAGAGAACCAGGAAGAAGAGTCTTTGCGTCAAAGTTAGGAAAGCTGCTCTGCTTTCCCTGCAGGAGTCAGGGAAGGAGGGATGGAAGAGAGGGATTGAAGAAGGAAAGAAATTGTTACTTATTGTAAACCATGACAGCAGGGTTATTTGTTTCCCAAACCTATACACTTCTGCTTAGAGACAGTATATGAGCACATTTGGCTTTAGCAAAACAGTGTTTTAGGAGTTTTACAATCGTTACCTTGGTCTGGATAACATCTAAGGCATCCAGCACTTTCTGAAGCCTGGGATTGGCAGCACCAATCTGGAACAGAACACAGACACACACAGAGTCAGTTTTACAATACTCAAATACAGTGTTCATTACTTCGCTCTCCTAGTAACCTTACATAGTTCCCAGCTTCCCACATAGCTTCACACCCCCAGTCTGTAGTGCTGTCACAGCTTGTCAGTGATGAATCATCGATGACTCACCTTGAGAAAGACCCCAACCACTGCGAGTCCATCGGGCTGGCTGGCTGCTTCTTTAAAGCTTGGGTACTTTGTGTTCCAGTGCACCAGGTGAAGCTAACAAGAAAAAGAGGCAAAGTTTGACTTCTAAGACATCAGCGACAGACAATGTGTCATTTTATTCAAAGCCTAACATGAGAGATAAGATGGTTATTTAACAGAGAATGAGACAGTGGTCTAAGGAGACCAGTTGCAAGTGTTTTCAAGCCTTTCAAGAACAATTATGAAAGGTCCAATAATGTGAGAGAGATCTTTGATAATGTAGGACTTTATATGACTGATTCACTCACTTTTACTCTCCTCATGACAGGGCCACAGTCAGAATTTTAGACACACTGATGTCATGAGTCCAAGTTTGTGTTTATATGTAAATTCTATGTCCCTTCATGACAATCTTAATGCTGGTAAAAGCCTCTTCGCGCTGCAAGGAATTAAATTCTGGTGAGGGAATACTGAATCAATTAGTCATTTATTTATCTATTGCCCATAAAATAGTAGGGCTGCCTCTTAAAAGTCAGAGATTCGAATCACCCTTCAGTGGACTGATTTTTTTTTTCAGTATGCTGTGGACACACTGAAGATGTTTTGGTCCCTAGGTATCGCTGCGGAGTGAGCGCTCTTGACTTTTTGGTACAGACAGCTGCTGACGTGATGCAGCAGCACAGAGGAGGAGTGACTCTGCATTGTAAGGCTCCGCGATAACATCACCTATCTCTTCTGCTTAGAAGTGTTGAATTGAATTTACAGCTCACAGCAGCTTAAGGGCCCGATCATACAGAAAGCATTTTGCAGGTTGCAAAACATGAGGTGCACTGTGCTGCCTTTTTATAAAAATTGAATGCCACTAGTTAAAAAAAAGGTTGAGGTTGTGACCGCCACAGAGGGCCCGCCTCTCAAATTATATGATTGGATGATTGGGGGGGGGCGCTCTGGCAGAAACACCAGGTGCCTAGAGCACACAAACGGAAGGTGCGTGGCAACGCGAAAACAGCGAGCAAAACGCTTCATTCTCATTAAACACAATTTAAAAGCTGCCTCCAGCCGCTAAAATGCTTTCTGTGTGATCAGGGTCTAATATGACACAGTCTCTGGCTTTTGTTTGATATCTAGTGGCAGCAAAAAATGTTGTTGCACATTACCGATCTGTCTGCAGTTAGCTTGTTTACTATGTTATGTTAATGCCGCTGTCATACTGAATGTCCCCCTGAGTCCTTTCTAACTTTAAAACTTTATATATATGTGTAAAAAAAAAAAGAATTGTTGAATATTCATATTGAACAGCCAAATCTGATTGGATTGACATAATTCTAAGTCAGGTACAGCTCTAAGAAATAGTTACATTTGAATATATTGGAGCTAAAGATACTGGAATCAACTAGTCATTTTTTATTGTAGAATGTAAACCCCAGAAATTCCTTTATGAACAGATCTGTTCCTGTCACAATCTTTACCCAAGCCTCTTGACAAAGATGGGATAGAACCACAATTAACACCACACAACCTAGCCATGCACTCCATAACATGAGCTGAGGCTCTGTTACTGTATGTGGCAGCTGTAAGCAGAAGCTCCAGTAGCTTCAGTACCTCACAGGGGAACTTGATGCCGTTGACAGTGTGTTCAGAGCCTCTGTCATCACTGGCTCCCCAGTGGAAATGAAACTGCTTCAAACGGTACGTTCCAGAAATAGGACCTCCAGTCAGGGCTGGTTAGAACAAAACAACAGAACCGTTAGAGACAGGAAAAAAAGGTTTAAACTAATTAAAAAGATTTTCATTTCAATAAATGTCTGTTTAGTCACTATCTGTGACAAAATGAGGGCCTTATTCCAAGAAAAAAATGCTGTATTAAAGGAATACTGATTCTCAACCAGCTTTGTATCATAACAGTGTGGGTAGTATATGTAAGTGCACTGTGCTAAACTTCACTCCATCTCGCTAGCACCCAGTTTACATGCTTGTTTGTTTTTTGTCATCTGACAGATTTTCACTGGCTCTAGGGCAGCTGCTCAAAGTGCGGATTGTACTTTCTAATTTTCGTGTGCCCATTGCTACCAAGCCCCCTGGGACAGCGCCAGGCTTTGAGGCCAGTTTTACAAACTGGCCAAAAGTGCAATTACATCATCTGAGTCCATCACATGATACCATTGGGCTTTGTCTTTTTTGCGTCTAAAATGTTTTGAGAAACATCTTTTAATGCAGTTGTTAACTGTAATACAAGATCATTTGTTACTAGCCGGCCGTGAAATTGTTTTTGGACGAGCCAGCCAAAATGAACTCGCATTGCATCAAATCAAATCAAATCAAATCAAACTTTATTTATAAAGCACTTTTCATACATTACAAATGCAGCACAAAGTGCTATACATGTTAAAAACAGTCTCGCCCCCCCAGCACCATCCCCCCCGTCACCATCCCTCCACCCCCCGTTCAGACCCTTCCCCAGCACATACACACACACACACACACACACACACACACAGATAACACAATCTTAAAAGTGTGATCTTAAAACGTATGGCTAAGTACAGAGGAGCCAGGTCAGGAAACGCCAGGAGGCCGACTGCACTGGGTGCCGCTCACAGCCCAGGGCCAGGACGTCTCCACCCAGGTGCGCCCCGCTAAGGGCCAGCGAAGGGCCCACAGCAGCAAAGCAGATGCAGACCCCCCACTTGGCCAAGCCGATGCCCACCACGAGACAGAGACATCCCATCCACAGCCAATTGCAGCCCCCAGTGCAGGCAGCCCCCACTGAGGAGGCACTGGAGATATGGAAAAAAAAACATAAAACTACATACAGTAGGCTGAGAATCGTAAAACTAATAAATGGCTAAAATGTCATAAGAAGTAATAGAATAAAAATAACAAGTAAAAAAGAGGGCTAAAATATATAAATAAATAAAATAAAATAAAAATATAGATAAAAATAAGACATTAGTTAAAAGCCAGCATCACCCACCTGTGGCACTTATTAATCTGGTGTTACACAGTGCAATTTGGAAGTAGTATATTTTCTACCTTTTGAGCAAAAGCAAATGCCACAGTCCATTTTCCTCCATTTTCTCTGGTTATATAGCACCAATTTTCAAGTATTTGCGTCTTTCTACCATATAGACAGCCTAGTTTTATGAAAAGACTATCTTTTCACAGTGAAATACTTCTTTATGTTATCACTAATGCAAACCAAGCCAAATATAAAAAAACTACATATACTTTTTGACACTTGGCCTTAGTCTTTTACAGTGTTATATTATTATACGTATGCAACATAAATCTGTTGCTTTTTTCTAAAATTGTAAAAGACTAAGGCCAAATGTGAAAAAGACCATAAAAAATTAAGAAGGGGAAATACTATATTGTTTCTTCAGGTTTCACAAATAATAACGATTTTGCACTGTTGGATGAATGTTGCTAATGTTAAACAGTGTGAGTGCAGCAGGGGGAGGTGGTGCTGATGTCTTGCGGACCTCCAGATACTGAACGAGTGCTGACATCATCAGACACTCTTATCTGCCACAGTACAGCAGGGGTGGAGGCATAAACAAGACAGACAGATAAGGTTTACAAATACTAACACTTACTGGTTACTACTACTGTTACTAACTGTTCACAAGTTTAGAGTCTCCTGCAACATAAGCTTCACTGAGTCCAGTCAGATGTGTGAAAGGGATTTTTTTTTTTTATTTCTGAATGTTATCTGATGCTTTTAGGTTTTTGAAAGTCTTCATTACATGTTATTTTGAGTGAAAGGTTGACAACTGAAAGAGATAAAGATACCTGAACAATAGTTCAATAAAAATAGAAGAAACTGGTAGTCACTGGTAAAAGAAACTGGAAGCTTATGCCAAAGACACACCAAGCAGCAGCAAAGTGTGGCTCGCCGCAATAATGACATTTCTCTACAACACATTTTCACTTCAACCACACATATCAGCGTTTTGTCATGGACTTTCTATATGACGTGCAAGGTACCCTGGGTACCCTCTGGGACACCGTGTCAATTTCAGCCTGTTACATACATGTCTGTTTTCAAAATACACTTCCATTTTCACAGGAAATGTACAATTTGTATACACTCTCTTTCAAAACAAATGTGCGACATCGGTTCAACACCATGAATTTTTTTTTTCCTTCAACAACAAAAGCATGTCAAGGACAAGGACAAAGCACTACACGACATCTATTGCACGTCTGGAAGAGGGATCCCTCCTCAGTTGCTCTTCCTGAGGTTTCTACCATTTTTTTCCCCCGTTAAAGGGTTTTTTTTGAGGGAGTTTTTCCTTGTCCACTGTGAGGGTCCAAAGGACAGAGGGATGTCATATGCTGTAAAGCCCTCTGAAGCAAACTGTGGTTTGTGATATTGGGTTTTATAAATAAATCAAATAAAATTGAATTGAATTGGTTACGTTACACACTAGTTGGAAGTGAACATCGGCCTCCCAGGTGGATGTCAGTGGTTGTTGGACCATCCACCACCCCTTCTGCCCACCCTACTCGGACTTTTGCCCCCTTAACTTAAGTTGTTGTCTGGCCGTATTTCCCCCTGACACCGCTGGGTGCCAATAAATGATAATGACGACTGGCCACATATCATGCTGATGTGAAAGGACGGCTTTTTCGTCTGTGTCTGAGGCCGGAGGTCACTGACCAAGCGCCGGTAGTCGGAGTAAGACTGGGTTATTTGCTGCGGTTGAAAGGCGTGTTCATGTGTTTCAGGCGCAGAAATTTTTTTTGGAACATCAGTCAACATTTCACCAAAGTCAATAGACTTGTTTACTGATTGGCTGCGGGTATTCTCTTGCTGCTAATAGCCGCTAAAAATTAAACTATCCCCAACTTTTAATCTGGCTGCTCTAAAACAGCCGCCACTCACAGTGGCCACTGCAGCTTTCCATACACATTGCATGGCATCTCACAGCGGGCTACACTTTGTTGCTGCTTGATATGTTTTGGGGTTTGCATGAAAATGTGTGCAGATCAAAATAGGAACAGGTTTCGGTTTCAGTGTCAAGGGCTCAATAATGCCTGTAACAAACTAGAATTAACAGGCAATATGTTGCTTTAGCAAAGCTGTTCTTCAGAGTGACAGTAGGTTAGACTAGGGTTAGCTCTGCTGAAACTGGAAAGGTTAAGACAAACAGACAAACTCCATATTTAGAGATTGATTCGATTATGATTTCTTCCCTGTCATGCAACAGTGTGGGGTCATCGATTAGCATTGGCATCGATTATTTCAGTTCTCTCTGGGGCCAAAACTGTTTCCAAACTTTTGAATGGTAACTATAAACTGTACACACACACACACACACACACACACACACACATATATATGTATATATATATATATATATATATATATTAGGGATGCACAATGATAATAACGGCACATCATCAGTATCAGCCGATGTTGGCTTTAAAATATATATCGGGCCAACATGCTCATATCATTTATGCTATTTGGAATGCAAAACTTTGAAACTCAGTAACAATGTATATATATATATATATATATATATATATATATATATATATCTATGTCCTAATACTAGCAGCTGAGCTGTGCTTACTGGAACTGTCTGTGTCGTCCACAAAGTCCACCTGGAAGGAGTGTCCATTGTTGAGAATTCCAGTGGCGTTGGAGGGGTCATATTTGAGTTTCAGAGCCTTCAGAGTGGAGTCATACAGGGCCTCCTTCGGGACAATGTTGATGGGAGACTGTCTGGGCCCGTCAGCTACAGGATATTCTGCTCCCCATGTGTCAGGTCCTACAAATAAATGTATTAAATAAATGCAAATGATCAATATTAAACAAGTATATCACACTGTGTTTTTTTCCTGTTCTAACATGTTTTGTGCCTGGAGCACTTTCACACCAACCTCTCAGTCTAATTCCACTAGATTTATGACAATGAAAATAATTTTCTTTTTTTTGCCTTCTATTAGAAGTAATAAGGGGTTGCACTTTCAAAAATCCACTCAGGTTTACTCTGCAGCATTGTCACATTCTCATCATTTGCTTAAAGTAACAATACAGTAGTGCAAAACACTAAAGTAACATAAAGTAGAAAGGTATTATCTGAAAACCTACTTAAAATACCAAAAGCAAAAGTATTCAATATGCAGAATGGCCTATTTCAGCATGATAACACTATTATTTTATTACAGTTGCACTACTGTTAAAGCAGCATGGAAAATGGAAAGTACAATTCAAGTATCTGACAAAGTAAAGTAGGTTAATGTACTTAAAATTTAAACACTGATAGCAGGTACAACTTCTGCTCTCTATCCTCACTTTTGATGCTTTATTGGAAGCTATTTTCAGATCCTTTTTAGATACCTCAATAAAATAATTATAATCCATAATTCAGTAATAATATATTTTTTCAGCATTAAAATGATCCATAAAATACTGGTGTATTAATGTGAATGTTGTAGCCAGAGCGGGTGCAGGTGGGGTTTATCTCTAATAATAGCTCACTTTTCAAAGTTGGTCATATGATTTTCCCAACCTGCACCGTGTCTACTGACTGACCAACTGATCCTGTAAATGTATTGATTTAAAATAACAACGTTTCATTGTTTAAACAGTGCATTAAGTTTAATGGTTCAGTATCAACCCTATCCTGAAGTTGTACTTAAGCAGACTACTGTGGTGATGTAGTTACTGAAGTAATGGCATTGTTAGTGAGTTGAGAGTGGGGCAGCATGTTTTCAACCTGTTAACCTGAACATCCTGCAGGCTACATGCTGTCCTATCCTCACCGTTAGTTGATCCGTATCCCCATCCGTGAGACATGGCTGCTCCTGCTGTATGCTATCCTGGTAACACAAAAGAATGATTAATCCAAGTCAGTCTGCAGGTCGTAAAGAGGAGAAGGAGGAAGATGAGGAGGAGGAAGAGGATGATGATCTGATGACAGACACCCGCTGAAAGGCTGCTGCTGCTGCCGGGCTTTATATAGGCTCTGTCAGTGCTCACACCGGTGGGTTTGGCTTGTCGGTCCTTCAGCGGGCCGGTCAATCAGGAGAGCGGTGCAGCCATGCAGAGATACGATGGTGGCGTTCTTCGCTCCTGGAGCTCTCCACCACCTCCTCCTCCTCCTCCTCTCCTCTCTTCTCCTGTCCTCTCCTCTGCTTCCCTCCCGTCCGCTTTTTTCCCCCGGAATATTCAGAGCAGATCGTTGAAGAGATGTTATAGTGATTTTTATCCCTGAGTCTCTCCGCTCCTAGCAGAGGAGGATTAGTCCCTGATGCGTGCACATCATTCACACACGGTCATCATATCCATCCTAACATCCCGCGCTGCTCCCAGCTGTTACAGGATCAGCGCAGGTTCAGTGTTCGGAGCAGCGATGTGAGGATCGTACGCTCCCGCGGATTTTATCGCAATTTCCTGAAGTCGACATTTCCTTTCACCTCTCGCCAGCCTTCTTTGATATCGGTTATGCGGCTTCTGGTGTTCTGCTCTGTTAAGGCTACATGCAGCATTGGATGTGCATGCCTGTAGCTCTGCAGGGCCGGACAGAGCCTTTTGGAGGCCTGAGGCAGCACCCTCCAGCCCACCTCAACCGCACACTCTCAACCTTATTATTAATATTAGTCATGTTTGCTCTGTAAATAATGTGTGACAAGCAGGAACACACACACACACACACACACACACTAGCCCTGCCTAATTAATAGTTAATTGTAAACAATGGCACCCCGTCTTTCCAGTTATACACTGACATAGATTACACAAGCAGCCTACTGGTGGATTCAGATTGACTTACTCTTTCCAATTATGTTCCTCCGATGTTTGTTGTGGATAAATGTACATAAATACATCAACATATCATATAAAAGGGTTATA
The DNA here is from genome assembly GCA_019142605.1 of Cephalopholis sonnerati. Lineage (NCBI taxonomy): Eukaryota > Metazoa > Chordata > Actinopteri > Perciformes > Serranidae > Cephalopholis > Cephalopholis sonnerati. The sequence continues at coordinate 39,095,649 of JAGQAX010000010.1, read as the reverse complement.
GGGTTACCTGTAGTTTTCGTTACCAAGGTGACTGTCCATGGTAGCAGAACAGGAACTGCTAGCATATGTTTTCAATTTTTTTGTCAGTTATTTGACAGTACCAAGGCACTGAAAATACTCTCCTTAATCCAGTCATACAGGCCTACAAATGTTTTTCTGTTGAAAATAATTTGTTTGTAATTCATCATAATAATGTACAATTTCAAATTGTTTAACCCTTTAAAAAGGTACATTTTGCAGATGGCCGGTTGAGGTTGTTGTTTGCCGTGATTCTGTTTACACAGATCTAAAAAGAAAAAAATCAAAACACAGTAGCTACAGCATTTATTCTTTCAGAGGCAGAAAGGCTTCACGTCATTACCTTGTGTTACCTTACCTCATGTGTAGTGCAAACGTAGTATTTTTTATGATGGCCACAGGAGATCATTGTTAACACAATCCTGTATATATCAATCTAAAATAAAAACCATCATAGCTTGAAAATGTATTCTTTTTGAAGCAGAAAGCTAAGGCTTTTGTCTTCTGTGGCATCATGTTGTGCACATGTTATGATGTCACTGTGCTATGTTCCAAGTGGTACAAAAACACGCAGTGGCAAGGAAGGAGTGATGAATCCATCACACTGTCTTTGCACTCTGCTCATAAAAATAAGCAAATCTTAACAACTAAATGCTGTACATAGTTTAAATTACTTACTGACTGCTCGGAAATATTTTGTTTATGTTTCTAAGTTTAGAAACTTTTTGGATCAATATATTATTTTCATTTTGTAAAATCTGATGAAAAACTTTTTATGATTTTTTTTATTTCACACTTTCAATACATTTATTAATTATTATGGTTTACTGACTTACAAAACTTTTTAGCTTAGATTGTGCAGATTTAAGGGATATGAAGCATTTGATCCGGGAAATTACATCACAATAAGCAAAGATACCAATGTAGGCACTGGTGGAAGATTTCTATTGCAGAGTTCAAAGGGTTAAAACATTTTTTTCCCATACAAACTGTCCAGAATTTTGTTGGTTTTATATTTAGGAACCCCTGCTGACCATTTTTGGTATGACTTTAGAGTTACGGCAATTAAGAAACTGCCTCTTCCTTGTTTTAATTAGTTAAAACAAATATGTGGCATGAGTCATAGTTCATTTTGACCATATAATTTTTTAATGCATGCTGGAGAGGTTCTGTGGCCTTTAGAATCTACCTCCATCTGTTCATGTAAAGCCTAGGAGACATCTTGTTTGTAAGTGAACTATTCATCTATACCAGGTGACATTACTGATGTATAAATCATGTCTTTTTTTTCCTACGATTTTATGATTACATTATAAAGCTTTGTATATATATATTTCACTATCTTTTCAGATTTACAAAAAAAGTCTTTACTAAAAGAAACATGACATCTCAAGACATGCAAGGAAAGAGAGGTCAGCTTTACTTTTTGCCTGAGTCATCAGTCAAGCCTCCTAAACTTACTGTTTAGCTATGTGTCTAAGTGTGCACATCAGACACACGTACAGAGAGACTAAGACTATTCATGATATACCAAATGATGGCATTTCTGAGTTGACTAACATATCTTTAAAATAACAATAGGTCTATTTGGCATGCCTAGCCAAGAGATGAAACTGAGCAGCATCAGAGTACAAAGGGTTTAAATAAACAATTTCAACAACAAGAGGAAATTACAAATTTAAAATGCTGGAATAGGCACAAGTGTTTCTTATACATCAATTTCTTTCATCTTATTTTATGCAGAGTTGCATGCAACACATTTGCTCAGCCCCTCCTTGCTGCACTTCTCTCTCTCTCTGTTTATCAGACCACATATGATTGATTGAATGATGGAAATTAATTAGCTGCCAGCCACCTCACTGTCCCTTCACCTCACTCCCAACAAGTGTCAACTGCTTTGCTAGGAGGAAAGCACGCACCATCTCCTGAGATGCACAGACCTTCAGTAGGCGGCTGTAGCACCTTTGTGTTTGGCCAGCACAAACCCCAGTCCTGGGTGTCACAGCTGGCTGGTGGCCAGCTGGATCTAACCTGTGTAACCTGCAGCCACAGAAAGTTTGCTGACCTGACAGGGAGTTGGGACTGTGCAGGGCCCCCTGGAGGTGGGTTGCTGGGGCTGCTAGCTGGGGGTCTGTCTCTGAAGCTGCTACCTGCTCTCCTCCCTGCCAGGTGGCCTGTAAAGGCAGAGAGTGATCTAGGAAAATCAACAGTGCTTCATGATCCAGCATACTTCACACTCACTTGCATCTTATTGATACTTGTATTGCAGAGATAACTTTGCAATAAAGTTGCTTATAATAACTTGCTCTGGCATTGAAGTACAAATTAGCTGCTAATCAGCCAGTGTTAATTTCAATGACGAAAATTCTTTTTCATAATGAAAACGAGACAATAACAAGCTAAAAACAGATCTTGATAATAAAAAGTAAGACAAGATATATGCTTCATTTTCGTTGATGAGAGTACATTGAAAGCCAAGAATGGCCGTGCTTGTAATTATCTTCAAATGCCACATGAGTGACAGGCTGGCAGTAAAAAGTCTGAGCCAGGAGGTTTTATTAACCAGCGAAAACACTTGAACAGCATCAGCCGTTGATGCGAGTTGTGAGCTATAATTCAGCAGTAAATAATGAGCCATGTGTGTCTAACTGTGGATGGTGGAGCTGTTGAACGGATCTGTGGAGATTGTTAGTTGCAGTGGTGGCTGTTAGCAATTAGCTGTGCTTGTCAGGTGCTAAACGGCAGCGGAGCAAGCAGCCACCAGCCACTGGCCTAAAAATCTGTCGATCCTCGCAGGACTCCACTCAGGTTTATGGATTGTTGCTGTCTTACAGGCAGGTAGGAGGCTCAGTTATCTGTGAGTGTAGCTGTGCTGTAAGTAAACAGTCTGATCTTGGATCAGTTTTCTCTGACAGAGATGAAAGTATAGTTTTAATCACCAACTCTGTGAGAGGACACGAGGTTAAACCTCCAGACTAACATGTTGCAGATTAAGAAAGAATTCAGGTTTTAATTAAGTTATTTCTCTGCTTCTAGATTGAACAGTAAGATGGTTAAGACAGAGTTTACAATGAACCTGGGTACAAATCCTAGTTGTCTCAGATTAGTTATTTGTAGTGTCAAAGTTTTTGAGAGCATTAATAAGAGATGTTGAGCTTTTCAAATGCTGATCAGTAAATGCGTGCTCGTAAATCACCCCTTAAACCTGTCAAAAACTGTTAGAGAAATGCCAGTTTGAAAGTGTGTAGAAATATTGTCGAAATTAAATTTTTGTACAACCTGTCGCCTTGGTTGTAATTTTAAATACACGAGCAAGCGTAACAGGATTAGTTTAAAGATTAAAAAAATCTATAGAAAACACAATGACTAAAAGTTGACTTACATGCCATGAATTTTCATCAACTAAAATGTTTTAAATTTTGATAAGTGTTTTCATTTCAAGACTAAGATTAAACTAAATTAACACTGCAGCACAGCATGACTTAACTGCAATTTCAGCTACAACGTAAGTAATACAATTCAAATGTACTACTCCTCAGGGAACCTACCCACTTAAAATCAGCCATTGAGGGACTGGAGGGGAACTGAAATCCATTACTCAGTCTGGTTCAATCAGCAAGCTTTTAACTTTATATAGGTCTGGTTCTTTTATTCTTTGAATATACAGTGGAGATATAGACAGCCCTTTGGTTCTAATACAGCTCTGCTCCAACTCTCTAAAATGAAGCATTAAAACTGATCTGTTTGCAGCTTCTTTTTATCTTATGTGGGTTTTGTTCTACTTTAACTTGTTTTTATTTTCTATTTTCTTTTATTCTACACCTTTAATACCCTCTGTATATGTGACTTCCTGTGTTGCTTTGTGTTTGTTTTACATTTTGTCTTAATGTCTATTCATGTCTTTTATAAAGCATGTTAAATGGTCTTGTGGAAAGGTGCATTGCCTTTTCACAGGCTAAACTGAAAAGTATTGTCATCCAATCTGGTATTATTTGTAGACCTAATTTGTGTACATGTATGTATGATAATATTAACAATAATAACACAGACATAATTTTCTGTGTGAACACCTGGTATTCATTCTGATCTTTCTAATGACAAACTTTCTGGAGCATCACACAGTCAGTTTACACATTTGCTGCCATCTTGTGGCTCAATAAGAGACAGCTGAGACACTCACTGCATTGCAATTCTGAAAATCTAACATACAGCAGATCATAGTTTTATAGTAATAGTAGGGCCAGGAATTAAACTATTTTTAATGCACATCAGTTCAAATTCTTGACAGACATTTATGGAATCCAATCTCAGAAAAAAAAAAAAAATTCTCTGAGGGCTGCTTGCTTTTGACCTTTGGTGCATTTCATCATGCTAATGAGACAGACAGACAGATAGACAGACAGATAGACAGACAGACAGACAGACAGACAGACAGACAGACAGATAGATAGATAGATAGATAGATAGATAGGAACATCTGTTATAAGCCTACAAAGGTATGACATTTAGAGGAGGCCTTTGTTCATTAAGATATGTTAATTGTCTAACATGAATTATTCTCAGTATTCTTGCAGTTACTGATTTTAATTTTTTAAATCTTCTAATTTATGTACACAATGTGCAATAATACATCACATAGCTACACTTAAATGTGTGTATATTGATTATATTGTAAAAAAAAAAAAAAAAAAAAGAGTTAGCAGATGTTTCCCATCATCAGGAGGCCACACTCCTTGATCTTTCTCCGGATGTCCACTGACTTTTGCTCAATGACCTTTGTCCTCCTCCCAGAGGAGTGAAGTGATTTTGGTCTGATGTTCACAGATAGTTGATGTTGTCTCTTTCTGATGTTCACTCAGCCTCTTGTCAAGGATTCTTTCCAAAACATTCTCTTACAAACTCCTCAAATACATATTAAAAGATAATCATAAGCACGACCGTTCTCGTCTTTCTGTGTTAGTCTACCACTAACATTTTCACCCCATCTCAAACAACAAAAATGGAACGTAGAATTTGTCTTAGTCGTCATCATTAAGATCTGTTTATAGCTGATCATTGTTTCATTTTCATCATGGAATAAGGGTCATTGATGAAAAAAGTTTCATCGTAGTTTTCGACACCGATATAAACACCACCCTCCTGCATCAGTTCTGAATGCTCAGAGACGGCAAGTCCATTTAAGCTTGCTATATGCATTATGTCTTTTCAAAATACACCCTCATTTTAACAGGAAATGTACAGTTTCTGTTCATTAACTGCATTTCAACATACACTTACAATGTAGGCAGTTAGTAGCTAGTTTATATGTTTACTTCCTTAGGTTTAGGCACCAAAAGTGGTTAGGTTTAGAAAAAAACCCATCATGGTTTACCTCAAAATAACTGCAGCTGTTACTAACAATGTCAAATACATCATGTGAAATACAACACTGTAGCATGCTATACATACCAACACACTACCTTGTTATTAAAATAACTCAGTTTTGGTTTTACACAGGAAATGTACAGCTGGCTCTATGTGGACTTCCTTACTCCTTATACTCTGGTATTTCCATGGAGTGTCAGAATCAGCCGCCGTCTGGTGTGTATCACAATGGCACCAAAGGTGCATCGGTGTTTGACGATTTGGAAGTGAGAATGGGCTGTTCTTCCTGTTTTACTGACATCGTGTTCCCCACAGCTCACATGTGTTGTCATTAGGATGTCATACACCTTTCCAATAACATTGCAAGTTGAGGTCTGGATAGCGACAAAGTGCAAGGCTCTAAACAGCATACATCCAAGTCATGGAAGGATTTTAATCACCCATTTCTTGTATTCAAAGGCCCTGAATGCCTCTGAGACCTGCTGCCCCTCCTTCTCTCTATTGTCCTCATTGATAAGATGCTGTGCTCTGTGTACGAGGCTCCCCACCACTGAGCTTTGATAGTGTAAGGGCGCATTCACACCAGGATAGTCAAAGAGGACTCGGTTTGATTGGGCGGGGAATGCCGAAAAATTTCACACCTTCATTTGGTTCGGTTCGCTTTCACACTGCACTTTTTAAAGCAGACCAAACTGCCTGGACAACGTCACGCAGGTACAACAGCTGCTGGTTTGGTGGCGGTATTGCCCGAAACAACCACTGACCAGGAAGAAAAAAAGCATGAGGAAGAATCAACCCGGCTCATCCATTGGCCAGGATCAAAAACAGAAATCCATCACCTTCAAGAGAGATTTATGACAGGGTTGTCAGGTCCACTTGTTAGCCGCAACTTTGGGCTTGTGTTTTTTGTAAAGTCGCTTACAAATATTGGTAGTCGCAGGTTGCAGTTTTTAGGGCTTGTTTCTAAAGTGGAATTGCTCATTTGGGCTTGCACTCTAAACGTTGCCTTTCTCTATATATATCCGTCTAATAAGTTATTTAAACGCATGATAGTATGTCGGACTCCAGGATGTTTCCACAGCTCCGCTCCCTCCGCCCCTCTCCTTCTCCGCATACACACAGGTGACAGTCAGTCAATGAGACTTTTCACATTTAAATTGTGCGATTAATGGAGGTTCTTTAACAATTTCGCTAACAAGGGGGCAAAATATGGAAATAATACAATAAAGATTTGTAGAAAGAGAGACGATTAAAAGACTTGATTTCAAGAGGGGGACGATTCAAAGGCAGTGTGCAGATTCAGATTCTGTGTGAAATATGTACTCATTATTCAGATCTTTTCCAGCATACCAGCACTGTCAGTGAAAGTAAAATGGCTCGTTTTATGTAACTTCTTTCATTCATTCATTTATTCTTTGCTAGTTGGTTTGGTAGGGGGGGGTCGCTTCTTTTGGGCTTGTTTCCATAGCCCTGGTTGCTTGTTTCTCTCCCAAGATGTGCCAACATTGATTTATGGTTGTTTGTAGACCCTACGCACATAGCCTACGCATGTTGTCTACGGCGTTGTGAGCAATTACTTGTGCGGTGGTGTGTCTGTGTCACTCTGCAGTTACACCTCCAAAGTGTAAAGTCAGCAATGAAGGTTTTTGTAAAGTGCTGTAAATTTCAGCTGATTCAAAACACACATTAAACATGGCTTAATAGAGACTGTTTCAAAGCAGGGCCGGTTGTAGGCAGGCATATATGAGGGGACAGTCAGAAATGTGAAGGGGGCATCATATGTACACATCATGTTCCAGCACTTTTTTCCCTTGTGCTTATAGTAACAGTGTTGTCTTCATTGAATTGGGTTGTTAGCTATGTGTCCAACCCCAACCTTGAGGAGTGGATTGCACTTAGTCAGGCCTCTACCTTCAGACCTGTCCAACTTGGGTGTCCCACCTGAAGACAAAGCTCCTGCTGGTATAGCTCTTAAGGTCACTGAGGCACGCACACCCCCTGACCACAATAAGGTGGCAATCCCTCAAGGGGGGAAACTGAAAAATAAAAATAAAATAAAATAAAATATCCTTCATCCAGATTTTATCAACCAACAACATAACAAATATCTTAACTGGATGGCCTAATTCTCAAATAAATTTTAACCCTGAAGTAAGACTTCACACACTATAATCAATATTTACTTATTTAAATAAAACAAAGCAGTGCAGAACTACAGCCTGGGCGGGGCTTTACCATACCTGTCAAGTTTTGGATTCGAAAATAAGGGAAAATTTCCGTTGCTCGCTGCGAGCCGTCCCACCACCCCAACCAAGCTCCAGTATCCCTTACATTTTAAGACAGGTGTACAAGATATCTAAAAACAACTTGTCAACCGAAACTAACTCCAATTAGGTGATCAGAATCTCATTGGCCAACCTTTGTTGACACTGAAATGCTGTGAACATTCCTACGTTATAATACAGCCTAAATGAAAACACAAAGGGTGTATGAAGCACATTTATTTATGGTTTATAAAACGGGTGCTTCCCATCCTTAAATGTGATTGGCTGAGCCGCGTTCCATGCCGTTGTAAAATCAGAGTAACCCACTGGTAGACCGCAGCGTCTGTGTTGCTTGGCAACCATTCTGTCCACTCGATCTTGCTTGGTGGAAGAATGAATAGTTCTCAGTTTTATTGTTGCATTATTACCAATAAATTGTTGATTTTTTTTCATGTGTGTTTATTTTATGGGCTATATGTAGGGTAACCTTGAAGCCGTAGGTTACAGTGATTTTACAACGGCAGAGGGGCACTGAACGCCCCTCAGCCGTTGTAAAATCACTGTAACTCACGGCTTCTCGGGGCTTATTGCTTAAACATATTTTCAGTTCATAATGTGCCCCATCCTGCTCCTTTTAGGAAAGTAAATTCGCTGTCCCATTTGTCGAGATATTTACAGGAGTTCTTTGTTTTTTTGGCAGGAATGCCTTCTCCTTCGTCACATCCATCCATCTCTCTCTTTTGTTGTTCCGGGTTTGTTCCTGTTGTCGGCACTAACCTCGCGACAACTGCCAGCCCAGGCCACTGCAGGTGGTGGTTCTCGCGAGGCTAGTGACAGAGTTCAGTTTGGAGAGGCAGAGGAATGTTTTTTCTTTTTTATAATACAGGGACGTTTACGGGAGAATGCTAATACGGGAGGACGGCGGGAAAGAGGGGTAAAATACGGTAGTTTCCCGGCCAAAACAGGAGACTTGACAGCTATGGGCTTTACGTAGGGGTCTGTCAAACACCGGTCATTTGTCTTCAGTCTGTCACATGCAGTGGACGTGGACTGATTTCTGTGCTTGTTGTGACTGAGAAAACGCAGCTGCTAAGTCTTGGCTCATTTGCATACTAACAGTGATTGGATGTTTATTGAGGGCTGAGGGGAGGTGTGTGTGTGTGCTGACCAGCGGAGGGACAGAGAGATGAGAGGAAACCGACAGTCTTCGAGTCCCCTTTTCAGGCGAATTTTTCCGCTACTGCAGATAATTTTGTCAACTTGTAATGTATTAATTTGTGAGTATATTAAAAATGTGCTCTCTCAACTTCTAAAATTCGCATTCACAGACAAACACTTGTGTTAATCTGGACACATTTTCCCCACAAATACAACATGCTAACGTTATTAGCATAAGCCTATGGCATTTTGAATTGTACAAATTAGCCTAGCAAGTAGCGATCTTTTCCTCTTCTTGTATAAAACAAGAACAGCAACATTTAACAAAGGTAACGGCACACAGTTTGGCTCCATTACAACTCACAAAGTTCACTGACAAAAAAACTGTCATACTAAACACGTTTTCTAAACAAATACAACATGCTAACGTTATTAGCGCAAGTCTATGGCATTTTACATTGTATCGATTAGCCTTGCTGCCGGCGATCTTTTCCTCTTCTCATATAATGCCAGGGACAACAGCAACATTCACTAAAGGTAACGGCACATAATTGGCTCCATTATAACTCACAAGATTCACTGACAAAACAACTGTCATACTAGACACGTTTTCCAAAGAAAAACGAAGTGCTAACATCATTAGCGCCAGCCCATGGCATTTTACATTGTATAAATTAGCCTATCTACGAGCGGAGATTTCCTCTTCTCATATGAAACCTGCATAAATCCCAGAGTAAAAATCCCTGAAGAATAAATCACACACAAGACTTAAGTGGAGGCTTGACTGTCTTCACAATTTATAGTTCTTATCTGTGAAATAAAAGTACAACCCCAATTCAAAAAAAGTTGGGATGTTGTGTAAAATGTAAATAAAAACAGAATACAGTGATTTGCAAATCTCATAAACCCATATTTTATTCACAACAGACAACATATTAGATGTTCAAACTAAGAAACTGCACCATTTTAAGAAAAAACAAGATAATTTTGAATTTGATGGCAGCAACACGTCTCAAAAAAGTTGGGACAGGGCCATGTTTACCACTGTGTAGCATCCCCTCTTCTTTTAACAACAGCCTGTAAACGTCTGGGGACTGAGGAGACCAGTTGCTGGAGTTATGGGAGGGGAATGTTGTCCCATTCTTTTCTGATGTAAGATTCTAGCTGCTCAACAGTCCTAGGTCTTCTTTGCCGGATTTGTCGTTTTATGATGCGCCAAATGTTTTCGATTGGTGAAAGGTCTGGACTGCAGGCTGGCCAGTTCAGCAGCCGGACTCTTCTACTGCGAAGCCATGCGGTTGTAATGGATACAGTATGCTGTTTAGCATTGTCTTGCTGAAATATGCAAGGCCTTCCCTGAAAAAGACGTCGTCTGGATGGGAACTTGTATATACCTTTTAGCGTTGATGGTGCCTTTCCAGATGTGTAAACTGCCCATGCCCCCATACCATCAGAGATGCAGGCCTTTGAACTTTACACTGATAGCAGGCTGGATGGTCCCTCTCCTCTTTAGTGTGGAGGACACGGCGTCCATGGTTTCCAAAAAGAATCTCAAATTTCAATTCATCTGACCACAGAACAGTTTTCCACTTTGCCTCAGTCCATTTTAGATGAGCTTTGGCCCAGAGAAGACGGCGGTGTTTCTGGATTGTGTTCACAAATGGCTTCTTCTTTGCATGATGGAGCTTTAACTTACATTTGTGGATGGCACGGCGAACTGTATTCACCGACAATGATTTGCAGAAGTGTTCCTGAGCCCATACAGTGATCTCCATAACAGAATCATGCCTGTTCTTAATGCAGTGCCGCCTAAGGGCCCGAAGATCACGTGCATCCAATATTGGCTTTCGCCCTTGTCCTTTGCGCACAGAGATTTTTCCAGACTCTTGGAATCTTTTGACAATATTATAAACTGTAGATGTCGGGATATTCAAAGTCTCCCCAATTTTCCTGCTGAGGAACATTTTTCTGAAATTGTTCCACAATTTTTTTACGCAGTTTTTCGCAGACTGGTGAACCTCTGCCCATCTTTACTTCTTAAGAGACTCAGCCTCTCAAAGGTGCTCTTTTTATACCCAGTCAACTTGCTGACCTGTTGCCAATTGACCTAATTAGTTGCAAAATGCTCCTCCAGCTGTGTCTTATTAGAACCATTTACTTTTTCAGCCTTTTGTTGCCCCTGTCCCAACTTCTTTGGGAGGTGTTGCTGCCATCAAATTCAAAATGGGCTAATATTTTGCATGAAATAGTAAAATGTCTAATATGTTATCTATGTTCTATTGTGAATAAAATATGGGTTTATGAGATTTACAAATCGTTGCATTCTGTTTTTATTTACATTTTACACAACATCCCAACTTTTTTGGAATTGGGGTTGTAAATAAAAGCTTCATAGGTCACCACAAAAACACCAAACACCAAAATGCAATGTGTTTTATGTCACCTCCTCTCTTTGGTTCACTTCCTCTTATTGGTCCACTGGATAGTCTGTTTACTTTCCCACTGTAAGCTGACTGCACCAGAGTTCACTTGCAAGTGAACCAAGACCCCTATTTTCAAGCGGACCAGGGTTCGCTAGTTTTGTCCACACCAGAGTTCGAATGAGCGTTCACACTACTCCAAACGAACCAAACTATCCATGGAAGCAGACCAGGGTTCGTTTAAAGCGGACCAAATAGTGCCAGTGTGAAAGCGCCCTAAGTGATGGTCACAGTGCAAAGACACTGGTCTGTGTGTGGTACTTTTTGACACACTGGGTATGCTTCTCTCAGCCTTCACATCAACATGGGTGTGTGGGAACGGCATTTCACCATCCTCTATCTGTTCACTAGTAAACTTAATATGTGGGTTGATGTTCTTAGAAATGCTGTGACCTTCCTGAGGAAGACTCGAGAAATCCTTGCTAAAACACACTTGAGATTGCACAAAACTGCAGTCAGCAGAAGAAATCTTGAGGGCCTTTCCACCCCAGGATCATGTAAACGATCTAAGAGACTTGGATCTTGAGGCTAATACATGATGACTCATGCAACACAGTCTTGGTCTTCTTTGGGTCCTGAAGACAGACTGCCTCAATTTTAGAGTTACTGATGAGGCAAAATCATTCAAATCAATGAGTTGTTCTATCCACCATCAACAGCTTCTATGATGGACTAGGGTTTGCAATGTCAGTCACTATCCAAGACAAGTCTATTCTTAGAGCTCTTACTGTTGAGAATGGTGACTGAGACTCCCTTTTGCCCCAGTAGGAGTCATGGGTCCCTTCAAGAGAATTATTGAAACAACTGTCCAGTCTCCATCACCAGGCTGCACACAAGTCCTCCACCTTCAGTGGCTGCAGCCGAGAGAATTTTATATATTTTCTGATGCATCAACAAAAGTCATTGCTGAAGTTGCATATCTGAAGGTCACGGATGCTGATGGAAACTCAGCTTGGTAAAGCAAAGATGACTTCATGTCCTGAGCAAAGACTACCACGACCACCAACTTTGTGCAGCTGTGTTAGTGGTTGAGCAGGCTGACTTAAGGCCAAAACATACTTAATACAGACATAATATGCCACTATTATTTTTAATGTACAACCCCACACCAGCTGCAGCTGGATGCATGTCGACACTCCTGGACATACTGCACCATAGGCACTTCACACCGCTGTCCTATTACCAGCCTTGCTGCCCCTGAATGAAATGCATTTCCCCCCACATGCTCTCTGCTTGTACATACCAGCTCCCGTAGCAGCTCTTTTTCTCTGCTCCTATGGCAGCTCGACTCCTCTCCTCACCACTGACGTATAAAGGGAACTCTGTTACTGTTGATATGCCTCGTGTGTGACAAAGGATGGATGAGGAGGGACTTATTGAGGTCGAGAAATATCCCAAGCTAAACAACTCACGATCCCCTCATTATAAAGACAAAGGCCAAAAAGATAGTTCCTGGTGAGCCATAGCTCTGGAGATCGGCTCTTCAGGTGAGAAATCGACTTTAATTGGTGGCTGTGCACACATGATTTTAAACTTATGCAGAGGGGGAGGAGATACAGGTCTTTCAGCGTCAATGCTTTGTGTGGTCGTCTATTGATGACCTGCTGCGCAACGCGTCCCGGTGTGACGTGCCGCGCCACTGTGGTGCCAGTGTGTTTTCAGCTTTAATCGCAGAAAAGCTAGATATCCAGCTTGACACCACAACATTCTGCACTAACAGCAAAGTCGTCCTGGGATATATTTACAGTGAGACCAGATGAGGTTATGTTTATATGAGTAACCAAGTAATACATATCTGGAGATTGTCCTGTCAAGACCAATAGTGCAGCAATGTGTCCACCAATCATCATCCCTTAGACCATGATACATGATTACATTTTACATGATACATGATTCTTTCACTGTACACCACCTAATAAACATCAACTGGTTCACTGGTCCCCAATTCTTGCTCACCCAAAACACGTGTCTGCCTCAAAAACTGCAACTTGTACCAGACAACTTGGCTAACAACAATTCATGATGTTCTCTTCTTGGGGATCACTGATCCTTGCCCTTAATTGGCTCATGTGCATCGTTTATGTCTTAGTGCAGTGTTTGGAAAAATAGGCCTTGTTAGGACTGGTATTACTATAAAACAGAGGTCACTGTTCAATCACATCAATCCAGAAACATTGTCATTTGAGCAGTGCAAGAGGATGTCTACAACCAGGAAATCAAGTGCATGCCAAGATAGCAGGAAGTTCCTTGGGGCAGCCCTCTAAAAAATCTAGACCCCTTCCTCTAGATTTTTGTGGACTTCTGAGAGTTGGCAGTCATATCAGTGAGTCAAGCTTCAGTCAAGCAGAATGAATCCATTCATTATTCTTGGCCAGCATTATGTTGCAGCCTACACTGTGAAGCACCATCACGAGCAGATCCATCAACAGGGTCGTCTCTCCATAGAGGGAGCTCTCTAGGTGGAGGGGCTAGGTTGTGGATAGCTAGTGGCAAGAAAAAAGTGAATGGCCATGGGTCAAGGTCCAGTCGCCAGACACTCGCCTCCCAGGTCTGGTTTTAAGTTTGGCCCCTCACCTTTTGTTTGAATTATTGTTAAAATATTTAGACTGATGAGACAAATTATCCTGTGTTGCTTTATTTGTAGTCATTAGTGTTAATCTTTGTGTTACCTCTTTGTTTCAGTAGTTTCAATCATGATCAGCCATTGCAGTGTGTTCATCTTTGTATTCAGTTTGATAGGTCAGTTGTGTTTTTTCCAAGCCTGAGTTTAGTTCTGTTTCGTCGACCTCTAATTGTTTCCTTCATTTTTGGGTAAGTGCAAACTTCTTTTTGCCTGCAAGCTCAGTCCCTCACATAGTGGAGGAAAAAAAAAATCATCCACAACCATGTCGTACACAGATGGTATAAGGTTTATGCAGCAAATGCTGCAAAGAACACAATAAAAGCCATTTGATCCTTAATTGCATGAATAGAGTTCAGAACATGATGTGAAATAATAATTTTTTCGCACACCAACAAATGAGACTGCACATGCATGTTTGTGCAGGTGAACATCCATATGCATGCACTGTTGTATGACATGCTGCCAACTGAAGAGGTTTCTGGCACAGCAACAGACAGATGGACTGATTTCATGAGGAGCTGGGAAAGAAATATGTGACATTTCTTTTCCAGGAGGAGGAATATGGAGACGAAGTGTTGACAAAAAAAAAAGAAAAGAAAGGAAAAGAAAATAAAAGAAAACTTTTTAGATGGAACTGTATGTTACAGCAGCACAGGTAGAGAAATAAATGCAGATAAATAGAGAAAAGTAAAATAAATAAATTAACCAAATAAAAGAAGTACATAAAAGAAAAACAAGAAGAGACAAAAAAATAGAAGCTATAAAAGCACAATTAGAGTCAAAATTACAATTCAAGCAGTACACATACAGTACCTCCAATCAGAGATGTACTTCAGCTAATAGTGCAGTACTGTCTCAAGCTAAGAGACACCATTGTATAATTTAGGAAAGTCAGCAAAGTATTGTATATGTAGAGTAATGTGATACCAGTAATTGTTTAAAATATTATGTGATAATTCTTAGTCACCTGTATTAGTAAGTATATTGGATAGATACCTAGACAGATCGACAGATTGATAGATAGATAGGATAGCTGAAGGCTTGGCTGAGGCAATCAGGAGTCTGGCTGAGGAGAGAAAGGTAGGGCTCAGCGGTGCAGGCAGAGGAATTGATAGCTGAGCAGTGTGACTGGACAGAAGGAGATGGAGACGGGGTCATGACAGGTTTTCTGATGGAGTCTGGAAGTCTGAGCCAGGGTTTTATACTGTGGAGGCTTTATTGGTGAATGAGGTGCAGGTGAGCAGGATGGGCAGCTGCAGAGGATCAGGTGGATTGGCAGGAGGAGGGAACCAATAGCAACGCGTCTTAGCTCCGCCCTTGTAGGACACGGGGGAAAGATGCGAGGATGAGATGCGAGGAAAGAGGAAACAAGGAAATATGTCTTTAGAGAAATGAGACGTCTTTTCCTTTAAAGCATCACGTGAAGTGACGTCCGTTTGTGATGACGGCGGCAGCTGATCACAGCTCGATTAGCTGATAGGAGGCTTTATTAACAGTTACTGAAACTTTAATGAAGTTTGTTGCTGCACACACACAATGTTATATATACATATATAATGATAAAGATACAGATACAGTTCTCAGTAGCACAGCAGCAGTGTTTTCGCTCTAACAATCACCTGCACATGAGCAACAACCTGCTTTCTGTATTTAGTATAAATATATATATAAATATATATAAATATATTTTGTATAGTCACAAAATGTGTTTATGTGATTTATTTATTATTTGCCTCTGTATTAATTGATATTCTGATTGCGAACTCATTATGGAATAACCCAGAATATGATCATGATGTCTTTGAACACTGGAAATAATTTATTAGGCAGAAAGTGTCAGGGAAAATTAATATTCTGTAACTCATCAACCCGATGCTCAGGAATTGACTGACAGGTGTGACTGAATGGAAATGATGATCAGTGATGTCAAAGTGTTTTCTGCTGACAGACAGACTCTCTGACTTTGATTGTATCCATAATAAAAGTGGATGATCGTGAAGAAAATGATCTTTCTAGTAAATGAAGAAAGTCGTTTGTTTTCTTTTCTCGTTTTGATTTTTAACTTGATGGAGCATCAGAAAAAAATTTATAAAACTTGGCAGTGATACATTTGTGTTTATACTCTTATCTGTTTTTACTCTGTATAAAACTCTAGTGATATTGTGATGTATCAGATCAGTCTGATCAGCTGTCCAATCAATAACTGATATCCAATCAGGGGTGCGTGTCGTTCGGTAAAAGACTTCCGTGAAGGCTGCACTCGTATATCCTCGTTTCCCTCTCCTCTGAAAGCTTCCTCTCTTCTGACCCCTCGACTCCTTCACGCGCATTTAACGAATCGAGATGGCCTTCAAGAAAGTGAGTCTTGATCGATTTTAAGTCACGTGGTCAAAGATAGAGGACGGAGGAGTCGAGAAGTGATATTGGGACGAACCCACAGACTGAGACAAAAATGAAACACTAGGGAGGGGAAACACAAAGAAAGGGAGAGGCAAAGCCAAAACTCTAACAACCTTGTTTTCCATGACACTGTAGGTCCTTACAGATGAAGATTGCTACAGACTCTGTTATCTTCTGTGCATGCATGGAGCTTAACTGTAGTTTGCAATCCACAGGTTTGGCATTAACCACAGGTTGTAAAACTCCTGTGTGGTGTCGGCTTAAATGGTTGCACAGGTTCATCATATTGTTGCAGTATTTTAATACTAACTTGCAAAGCTTACACCTGACATGATTTCTATCAACTTCCTCTGTTCCACTTTTACAGACTTCTACTATACTGAATCCAAAATGTGTCCAAGCATTGGCTTTTTATGTTGCATGCGCTGACTTTTAAACATTACCAGTGGAAAATAAATAATTTAATCAATTTAAGTATTTTCTTAATTGATAAGCGATAATGCCCAACGAAGTGTCCATTATCAGGAATGGATGGCCGACATGTAGGCATGAACTGTCTGGCGCGCAGCCTCTCGAAGGGCATTATTCTGCTCGTACCATGGTTTTAATGCTTTTGGCAATCAAAATCTAAAGCTTACAGTCATGGAAAAAATTATTAGATCATCCTTGTTTTCTTCAATTTCTTGTTCATTTTAATGCCTGGTACCACTAAAGGTATATTACCTGAAGTATACAATGAACACGACAAAAAATGCAGCTGATTCCATAATACTTTATGTCCTATTTGACATGCTTAAGCTTAATTGTATAGGAAACGTCTTTCTACCCCACAAGAGGACCGTGCACTCATCCGTTCCTGTGTCAAGAATCGTCGTCAGACCTCCAGGGACCTTAAAAATGAGTGGGCACTGTCGAGAAATGTGACTTGTTCAGCAAGGACAGTTCGAAACGGACTTCTTGAAGGTGGTCTGAAGTCACACAGGGCACGGAAGAAGCCCTCCATCAACAAAAGGCAGAGGAAGGCCCTCTTACGCTTTGCTAGGGATCACAAGGATTGGACTGTTGATGATTGGGCTAAGGTTCTCTTCAGTGATGAATCCAATTTTGAGTTGATGCCCACTCCAGCCAACTTATGGTTAGGAGGAAGCCTGGAGAAGCCTACAAACCAGACTGTCTTGCCCCTACAGTAAAACATGGGGGTGGATCGGTGATGATCTGGGGTTGTTTCAGTATGGGTGGAACAGGGCAAATGCAATTGTGTTAAGGGCGAATGAACCAGGTCACGTACAGGGCTACTCTTGAAAACAGTCTTCCTCCATCAGCTGATAAAGTCTTTCTAAAGTCTTTCTCTGAATTTTTGCAACAGGAATGGGCTGCTGTGACCGCAGAACAATGTCAGAATCTGGTGGAGAGCATGCCAAGACGCATGGCTGCAGTCATCAAAAACAATGGTTATGCAATCAAGTACTAACTCCTGTGTGTATCATGTGACTAACAGACAGAAAAGAAAACATGAAATGCCTAAAAGCACTGTTTTTGGCAGTACAATGCCATAGCTATTGATGTAAGAACTTAAGTGATTTTGGTTATTATCAAGAAAACCATGGAAAATGGCTGGATATCAGCTCTTAAATTAAACTCTTATGAGCTATTTTTGTTGTTATCATTATATTTGTCCAAACAAATGTACCTTTAGTTGTACCAGGCATTAAAATGAACAAGAAATTGAAGAAAACAAGGATGGTCTAATAATTTTTTCCATGACTGCACTACAAGCCATTACTCCCGTGTAACACCTGAGGGTTTACCTAACACCCAGAACAATCATTACCACCTCATAAGGTTCTTATGCAATGGCAACACACACACACACACACACACACACACACACACACACACACACACACACACACACACACACACACACCAGTCAATAGGACAAACCTTAGGTACCACTTAGTGACAGGAGATATTTCCTGTCCACTCAGGTCATAGAACCCTTTGGCTCAACTATTAGCCAAAAAGCTAATGTTATGCTATTAAGATTCAAAGTCAATAATACTGCATACGTTTTACAAACAATATAATTTCAAAGTATGTTAAACAAGACTAGCTAGCCGTTCAGCCATGCCATTGTCCCCAAATCAATATTGACATTTTCAGGAACAAACAATAAGCCACGTGTAACATTAAGTTTACTTTTGACAGCAGCCTGAACTAGCAAGCTGAATAGTAAATGGGATGTGAGATGATCGCTGATGTGATACAAAGTATCAGTTAGTTCAGAGGGGCAGTGTGGTACCTGCAGCTTGTGTGTTACAGTCTCCATCCTGTGGTGTTCAGAGGATGGGACACTGAAGAATACGCTCAGTGTCGGAAATAAATTAATAACGGAGGCTTTGACTGCTTCGCTTTTGCTATGGTGATGGTTTCAGGCTGACAGTATTATTTCAACATATCCTCGTAGAATGGTTTGTATGATATGCTATGAAATTGCAGACACAACAGTTTGTACAATATCTTAATAATTAGCGCCCCACGAAAGACGTTCCTCTTTATTGTACATTACATGTAATTAACGTTAAGTTATGGAGATTAGGTTTAGTCAAGTAAAGTAACCGTGGTTAGGTTTAGTAAAGAAACATGGTTGGGTGTCTTTAAGTTTAGTCAAATGAGGTTACTGTGTTTCAGGTTTAGGATAAGAAGCATGGTGAGGACCTGTCTTAAAATTACTCAAAATTCAGTCAGTTTATACGGTTCTGAACATGTGTCTCCACAGGAAAGTAGGGGGGAAAGTCCACATTTATGTGACCCTCCACCACCCCAATGTGCTTCCTTACAAAACTGCTCAGGACTGCTTCCTTTTTAACTTCCCTTAGTGCACTGGTCAAGTGATCAAAGCCTTTCAATATAAGTGGGATTTGTATGAATTTGGGTGCATTATTTTTCGTAACAATACCTATGAACAGTTTATGAGAGTATGATTATGTTGCCAGGGCAATCATTTAGAACAGTGAACAGACAGTTTCACCGGAGCTACTTGGTGGTTGTCCATTATAAGGTTTTAACAGACACCCTGCAGCAAATCAGAATTGAGTACTCACCCAGACCATGCTATAAAGACATAATATATAACTATGATAATGTGAAATAATCCAATAAAATTGCTTGATGTAGGACAATGAAGGGAATTGCCGACATTGACAGTGTAACTCAAGTAGGCCTACATGCTGTCAGCTTTAAGTGACGTAAAGGCCCTGACACACTAAGTCAACAGTTGGCTGTTGGTCAAAGTTGGTGAGTGTCTGCCGCCCTTGTTGGTGCAGAGTGTGTCCTGCAACGTTGGCCCTCCTCGGCTCTAGTTGGCCTTTCTTTTGCCAGTTCAGCATGGTGGGTGCACAGCACAGTTTGGTGTGTCTTGGCCTTAAAATCCTCTGAAATACATATGCATGTCAGCACACTTTTGGAACAGCAGCCTTTTGTTGTCTAAACAGCTGAGGAGGGCTGAAGAGGTTGATAACATAAGACAGGATAATCTTTCCACCCACCAGTAATGAGGAAACATGGAAATTGTTGACTTGGAAGTTGATCATAGAATTAGTATTAGTGAGGCTCAATCATCTCATTTGGTAGAGAGGCTCAGTATCAGTCTGTCTTGAGATTCTGTAAAAGATCCACCATGTGCTGCAGAGGAGCCACCTCCTGAACTGAGACGGTACTAATGTGGTTGTTCCCTCTTGCAGTGTATTGTAGCACATCTCCTCTTCACCCCCCCAACTGTTTCTCTCCTCTATTTCTCTCATCAGGCAGTTTCAGAGCATTCATGGCTTTACTTCAGGTGAATCCTGTAATGAAGTGTTAATTGCAGTGTGAACGGTTTAATCATTAGCACACCCCGAGCTAAATACACCACTTCATTTACCAACTCTGCTGTTATCATCGCACAGGGACTGCATTTGGTATTAATGTGCCATAAATGAAATGTGAAATTTCACATGTATTATGAATTTAGTGTGCTTAGGAAAGTGGCATGGATTTGTTTGAATTTTTCTCCTAAATGATGATGGTTATTGGTTATTGGTTATTGGTACAGGTACACCTGAAAGACAGAAAGACCTGTTATGTTCATGTAGTTGACACTTTTATTCAAAGCAACTGAAAATTAGTGTCATGACAACTAGTTGGTTGTTTTGCCTTCACTTCCCCCATGTCATGTTTTGTACTTTCCTGTCACTCCCTAGATCTGTCACTCTCAAACCATCCACCAGATGCCTTTAGACTCCCTAAATAGATGGTGAGTTGACTTGGATTTGTACAGTGTCTTTCTAGGCACCTGGGAAGGCTCGGTGGCGAACATGCCATCTGCTGTCATTTTGACTTGACCAGTGGACCTCACCACAAGATTGGTTGTTGACACAGGTGACGTGCTTTACATTCTAAAACCAGCTGCAGATGATTTGACCAGCTGACTTGAAAGTGACACCATCAGCCAGCTTGTGTCAAGCTCAGACCACATACTTTTCTCTGCAACGTTCTAAAATGGTTTTGTCTAATCGTAAATCATTGGCCTGAACTGGGCAATTAATGGATGACCACCTACACAAGTGCTCCTACTTTCCTCATCAGCCCTGCAGTTACCAGACTTTCCCCACCATATTTCACCTGTTTTCACGTTTCCTCATCAGCCCAGCAGTTTATAACCGGCCTTTTTCCACACTCCCAGTCTTGCTACGGCAATGATGACGCAAACAAATTGTGACTTTGTTGAGTGGTATCAGGGACCTCCACATTATGAGCCAGTTGGCAGTAGCAGAGCTTATGGATTGGTTGGGATGTAATGTTTGACCACGTCCTGGATGTAGGATGGGCCTGACCTAATCACAGAACAGTACACAAGTACCAGTGTCTTGAATCTTGAATTGGACTCAAGCAGCCACTGGTAGGCAGTGCAGGGAGTGGAGGGGCAGTGTAGTGATGCAGAACTTAGGATGAGGACCACCCAGGCTGCTGCATTCTGGATGAGAGGTTGAGCAGAGGTACAGAGGTTGAACAGCACATGCAGGCTCATTAGCCAGGAACAAGCACAAGACAAAAAGAGCCTGGACCAGAACCTGTGTTGCGTCCTGTGTGAGAAACCGATGTATCCTACTGGTTTTTCTGAAAAAATAATCAGCAGGAGCGGGTTGTTGCAGTGATGCTTGCAGTGAAGGACAGCTGGTGATCCTGTGCTACACACAGGATGCACCACAGAGTTCTCAGTGGTCATGGAGAGGTCATTGATGGGAGCTGTCCTCGGTTGAAGGAAGACCAGTTTAGTCTTGTTGAGGCTGAGCTTCAGGTGGTGTGAATCTACTGAGGCATGCAGAGATTTGTGCTGCCACCTGGATTTCAGACAGATAATTAGACAAAGTTAATGAAGTTTCATTTGCATAGCTTTGGTAGGAATAGTCATATGAGTATATAATAGAACTGAGTAACTTGGTGTAAAAAGAAAAGAGGAGGGGATCCAAGACAGAACCCTGAGGGACCCCAGCCCCTTTTCAATCTCTCCTACCTCACTGGGATACAAGCAAGAAAAGGAAGCTAGAATAGGAAACAAAGAAGTGGATGTAAGAGTGGTGTTGTCAGCAAGTGAGTAAGGAAATGAGGACAGTATGCCATCTTGTTTTTGCAAAGTAGTTCACAAAGTCACTTGGTAGGAGGGCTTGAGGAGGAGGGAAGTATTTTGGGGTCAGTGGTGAATATATATTGAATAGTTTGGAGTGAAAGAAAGAGCTTTTAGCTGCAGTTAAGTAAGTGCAAATAGAGGAAAGAGGAGACTGGCGGTCCTCAGTGCAGTTGGATTTCCACCATTGTGTTTCAGCTGTCTGTTGAGTGATCATGGTCAATACGCACTGAGTAAGACAACACGGAGCTGGAGGGTTCAGGTGAGCCTGCCAAAAGGTGAGAGGAAATATTAAAGAAGACAATGTCCATGGCAGTGTCAGAAGGTATAAGTAAGGAGCCAGGTGAGAGTCATAGGACAGATGAGGCAAGAGAGGAGGGAGACAGGGAATGAAGGTTGTGGCGGATGGGGACAGTATGTGTAGAGGACAGAGGTTTGAGAGATTGAGAGAGGGGAAGAGAAAAGGATATGTGGTCAGAGAATGAAGGGGAGTAACACAAAGGTTAATATAACTGCAACTAAAATGCACTTTTGATAAAGTAAATCATACAAAGTCATCTCCAAAATTAAGCCATACATACAGTTTAGTGTTGAAATGTAGGGACCATGAATCCTAAATTCCCAAGAAGATAGACATATACACTCAAAAAAAATTAAGGGAACACTTAAATCAGACATCAGATCTTCATGAATGAATTATTCATGTTGAAAATCTTTACTGATACACATTGTATAACTTGTTGAGCTCAAAATGATGCAACAATGGTCAATGGAAACCAAAATCTTTTACCCACTGAGGGCTGAATTCAACATCACACTAAAAATCGAAGTAAAAAATTGAAATCACAGGCTGATCCAACTTGCATGAATTTTATCAACGCAACTCATAATGTGACTCAGTAGTGTGTATGGCCGCGCATGCCTGCACTCCCAATAACATCTGGGCATACTTCTAATATATCGGCGGATGGTGTCCCAGAGATCTCCTCCCAGACCTGGATCAGGGCATCAGTGAGCTCCTGGACAGTCTGTGGTGGTACTTGGCAGCATTGGATGCACCAATACATCATGTCCCATAGGTGCTCAATTGGATTTAGTTAGGGGAACAAGAGGGTCAGTCAACGGCATCAATGCCATCATCATCCAGGAACTGCCTACACACTCTGGCCACATGAAGCTGGGCATTGTCCTGCACCAGACGGAACCCAGGACCCACTGCACCAGCGCAAGGTCTGACAATTGCTCTGCGGATTTCATCCCGGTTCCTAACAGCAGGCAGGGTACTGTTTGCTATGACATGGAGGTCTGTGTGACCCTTCAAGGATATGCCTCCTCAGACCATCACTGACCCACCGCCAAACTGGTCATGCTGGATGATGTTACCGGCAGCATAACGTTCACCACGGTGTCTCCAGACTCTTTCACGCCTATCACATATGCTCAGTGTGAACCTGCTCTAATCTGTGAAGAGAATGGGGCGTCAGTGGAAGACGTGCCAATTCTGATGTTCTCTGGCAAATGCCAATCAAGCGACACAGCGCTGGGCTGTGAGCACAGGTCTCAGCAGAGGACATCAGGCCCTCATGCCACCCTCATGGAGTCTGTTTCTGACAGTTCGGTCAGAAACATGCACACAGTAGCTTGCTTAACTGACTTGGTGGTATACTGCGACCACTAAGTGTTCCCTTAAAATTTTTGTATGAAATATTTCAATACAACATATGTATAAGGTGATCAAATTGACTTTTAGGCCATGTTGTGGCAATCTAAGTCCCTCTTCCAGGAGCCAAAATAATGCTAGGAGAATAATACAGAATACACAACCAGCACTGCTCACAATAACTGCACCATGGACACTTTATGGGCACTATGTCACTTTACACTGTACAAGTCACCCAGCAACATTCATTCATTAACATTTTTTACACTGCATTACTGTCTGCCCTTGTTGTTCTCTTTTGCACATAGTCATATTTTTGCACTGAATATGCTCTTTTTATGCCACTGTTTATACTTATTATACTTATTATTGTTATTATTGATTGTTGTTTCTTGTATTTTTGTATCTTTTGCATGCCTAGTTTAAAAAAATAATAATAATCTGACTCTTTCTCTTCTTGACTGCTGCAACACTGGAATTTTTCAACTGTGGGATTAATAAAAGTGTGTCTTATCTTATCCTATCTTATAAATCCTCCCCTTGAGGCAAAAACTGTGTGTTGCCTATAGATAGATAGGCATTGATGCAAAATACAGATTTTTTGTTTATTTTCCCAAGTTTGTGACAAAATTGGGGATTTATCCCTTTTGCAGTGCACATGCACACTAATACACAAATTGAAATTAATTAAAACGGTTCCATTTCTGGTCTTACAAGCCACACTTCGAAGAAACATCATTCCCTCTCCCCCATGTGGATGAATCGGCCAGAGTGAAGTTCCTTACAGTAACACAGTTCTACTTCCATTTTTACTCCAAAATAAAGGCCTAATTCATTTATATTTGCAAACTCATATGTAACTGCCTGTAAAGTTGGGTATTTTAACATGGGGATTTATGGGGATTGACTCTGTTTTGGAGCCAGCCTTAAGTGGCCATTAGAGGAACTGCAGTTTTTGGCTTTCAATATTTACGATGGTGTAGGTTTCATTTCAACACTGGAGGAGAAACACGTCTACATATTACGTGTTAGGTATCCTCCTGTGTCTGCTGTTGATGTCCTGGGACACTGCAATCAACGCCAGGATGTCAACAAAAGCATGTGGTTAGGTTTAGAAAAAACATCATGGTTTGGCTCTGCATTCATTGGGGAAGGGAACACCTTGGTCCTGGGTGAAAGTCCGGGGTTTGTTTAACCTGTCCACCACCCGTGATGCACGCCCTATAGAGACTTTCCAGCTCCTTATACTGCATTGTTTCAAACTGACGCCCGTCCTGTGGTGTATCATACAGCCACAGCAGGTGCCGTCAGGCCGACCGGCCTCATATAGTTACAACACAAAAGGTCACATCCAACCATGTTACAAACTGACCCACCCGGCGCAGTATCATACCACCCTGAAAGGTGACTTTTGGCATCAACGTCTGACACAGAAATCACTGAAAAAGCAGCAGTGATTGAAAATTTTGGAATAAGAATGAGCTGGCTCATCTGAAATTTTGAGTGTCAAACACTTCATTGCCAGCATACTCAGGGATTTATCTGCATAATTTTTAGGCTTTTCTGCATCACTTTTTGGTATAAATGTCTAATTTCATCAAAATAAAAGTTCTCTGCTACTTTCATGTTTTTATTGGGCAAATGCAAACGCACATGTTCTCATAACTGTGTTTCCTGCATCCTCCTCCCTCAATTTACGCCTATGAGAAATTTGATTTGATAAGTTCTATGTTTCAGCATATAGAGAATAGTGAGTTGGTCAGTTTGATATGTCAGTCATTCAGTTGTCAGGGTTCCCACACATTTTCACGGGCAAAATTTCAAGACTTTTCCATAAGTTTTCAAGGACCCATGATAAAATAATAATAATAACAAATAAATAAATAATATAATTCAAACTCTATTGAAATATAATTTCAGCAAACTAGCAAACATGAAGGAGGAGAGAATGCGTGAAAAAATTGGGAAATGATATGTCACACATCAACGTATATTAGGGCTGCATTACAGCTACAGAAAATAAATGTGCTGTAATATTACATCATGTGGAAGGTATATGCGGAAGGTTATCAAAAGATCACTTTAACCATGTCATTCCACTGAAAAAAAAAAAATCTATGATTTTTCTAAAATTTTCTGTGATTTTTACTAGTTCCAAGTCTTTTCCAGGACTGGAGAATGTGATTGAAAATCCATGATGGGGTTGTCCATGGGTGTGAGAACCCTGAGTGTCGTACCTAATTTTTGCTTTTATGTCCCACATGAAACGTTTGCTTTTATTATCTAGAGCAAACCGGGTGTTTTCCGGTGTCATTCTGGCTTACTGTGGGTAACTTGCTGCAGTTCACGGTCCACAGGCTTGCGCCACTTGATGCCCCCACATTCACACTCACGCTCATGCACACGCTCGCGCGCACGCACGCACACATACATACACACACACACACACACACACACACACACACATTCCACCAGTGACTCTCCGTTGTGATCGCCTCGCTCTCAGAAACGGACGTGCTTTTGGATTTAGCAGCCGGTGCCTCCGTTCAGAGATGGTGTGAGGAGCTGCTACAGTTCAGGTAAGCTGGGCTTTAAACCCCATATTGATAGATTCAGGTTCGAGCGCGTGACGGACTCAGGATTCAACAGCTTATCAATACGACCGCTGCCTGTTGACGGAATGACTCACACTGGGTAAGAAGGACCACCGGTGATGAAATGTCCCTCTCAAACGGTGTGTTTTGTAATGTTACAGCCGTCATTAACGGCCGTATGCTTCACGTTAATTTTGCTCCCAGCTGCATTGGCGCTAATGGAATCTTCAACAGCAGCCCGAAAACGTGCCATCCTCGCGCGTGGGGGAGATTCACGCTGTTGTTGCCTTACACATTTCTGACAATTTCATGTCGCCTTGCTAATTTTCCAAGTGGAACGTCACATAAAATATGGCGAAAAATCTTCGAGTGAATCTGCAGAAATTCGTCCAGTATTTTTACGCGTCTTGTGAATCTTTAATACAAGTTAAAGTTTGAGATTAATTGACGCTGACAGCTCAATACCTCCCAGTTATCAAACATTTCAGTGGGAGGAAATAATGTTGAAAAGAAGCCAAAGCAATACAGCGAAGGTGCAGTGGTTATGTATGGCGAAATTAAGAGGCTTTCTTGGCGGAGGTCTGGAATAATCACCTACGATAGAAGGGTTTGCGTCAGCAGCTTTAAAAGCCACACCGTAAATGGTCGGAAATGTGATGTGACATCTGCTCCATGTCATACAGACACCATAACAGGGGGTCCCCAACACATGCTGTAATACCTGCTTGATTCTGTCACATTCAGAGAGCATGCAGACGGCACTGCCACAGCTGGATGGAGGGTTGCTATGGAGGACAGACGCAGCAGCACAGATATTTGCTTGCTTTGCAGCCCGATAAGAAGCCCAAGATAAGATGTAAAAGGCTCATATGATGTCTGAAGTGCTGTGTGGTGCAGTCATTTTCGGCGGGGATGTGCACTCTGTATCTTCCGCCTCAGTGAGAAGTGAGCTCAGAGGAGCTAACGTCAGTTGTCGCCTGTGGCTGAGGATGAGAGGACAAGCAGATCCCAGCATGTTTCTAATTCAAGAAGACTAACTAGTAATTATAACAGTGTGGGCAGAGTTGCAGCTCAGAAAGGATTATTTTTTTATTATTATATTCCTACTCAGCACTGAAAGGTGAAATCAGCTATACAGTACATCACCTTCATTTAGTTTTTCTCACAAGAGGGACTAAGCATTATGCTTCCCACTTAATGCATGCATTTAACATAATACAATCTTAACTTCATCTTAGCCATTAATGCATGTCTTTTAATAACAAACAGGTTCAAATATTTTTTGAGTAGTGCTAAATAAAATCATGCATAAATAAATTCATTTACATCGACATTTATTACAATAATGATAATAATGAAATGACATCACAGGGCTACATTAGACAGGAAACAAGGACAAACCTCTTAAAAACCAGTCCCCCTGGAAGTGAGCCAGGCTTTAAAGCCAATTTTCAGAATGGCCAAACAGTGTTACTACAATTTTAGGGGTCCGTCACACAGTGCCATTGGGCCCAATTTTGTTTGCATAGACTTGCATCAGGAATGAGACGTCTGTAAATTTGTGGATAAATTTTTTTTTTGAGCGTCACAACCCCTGCGAAACGATGTATTTAACTATCAGAATTTTCTTCATTCTGGCCAAATTCTTATTTTCACAAGTCTAGAAGAACTGCACATTTAAATTTTTAGGGATACAGAATATTACATTTTTTGATGATATCTGATATGCCGATATGTAACAACTCATTGACTGATACCAATATTGATATATCCACTTTTTTCCCCACCTAATTTTAGTGATCATCAAGTCTTCTCTGTAGTGAAATTAACATCATACTCTGTATGCATACTTTTATTGTGGTGGTCCACCAGCTGATGGAGACATGAAATACAATGTTTTTCAGTGTTTGTAATATTCATTCATTGTGCAAAATAAGAAAAAGCATGTTGGCCTATTCTGATGGTTCATTTTAAAGGCAATATTGGCTGATACCGATTATGTGCCAATGTTGTTGTGCATCCCTATAAATTATTTTATACCCATTAAAGTTAGTGGAGCATTAAACCATTTGCTCTGGGGCTTAATGATGCAATGGAAACGGAACGGAAATAAAGTTTTCGTTTCTTGCGCCAGTGAGCAACTTACAGTAAATAAACGGGGTTGCACCCTCAATGCTGTTTCCACATCTCTTTATACATCCATGCTAAAGATAAACAAGACAAACTCACACCAGTACCAAGGAGTGCCAGTTAAAGTAAGGGTCTGTGGATTATTCAGAGTAAGTGAGAAATTTCCTCCTTGAAGGCAAGCTGCTGTTGAGGTTTTTAAGTATTTTTTTGTGCTGCTGAGACCAAGGCTGTAGCCATGGAGTCAATTTTGGTCAGCCTCCACCCCCACTCAAAGAAAAAAAATACAAATTTTGATTATATTATTTGCCCTGAGCAAGCACATACTTAATAGTACATAGTATACTATACTGTATAGGATGCAATAAATGAACACACAGAACTGCAGTTCACTGTAATACTTGAATGAGTCGTAATAATAATGGTATTTTGTAAAGTTTACTTATGATTATGATTCCAATTGATAATGATTATTTCGGACGGCCCTGCATGGCTATCTGTTGTAGCATAGCATTTTCATTTTTTATTAATATATTGGGGGGATGCCCCCCCCCCCCCCAATTTTTGCCTCATCAATTTTAATAATTGTGATAGTGTCAGTCATTTCTTCAGGAAATATGACAACCATTCCCTGGTTCCAGCATTTTTAAGTATTGCTATTTGATGTGACCTTTTCTGTTTTATATAACTGTGAACTGAATAATTTGGGATTTATGCTGATGTGTGCAGTAATTTAGCAATTTGACAATGTTACCTATAGGCTCTGGGAAATTAATGGCCATTTATTTCACTTAACTTTTTTGATGCTGTGATTTATAATTATTTTAAAAAGAGTTAGTTTAAGCCATAATTTTTTCATTGACTTCAGTAGGGCAGCCCCTTGAAAGTCAGAGATTTTAATCATCAGTTTGAGACCTTTCAGTCGACTGAGATTGCTTCAAGTTGAGCAGTACTTTTTAAAAAATTTTTGCAAGTCAGTGGGCTGTGCAGTGTACTTCTAAGGATGTTTTGGTCCCCAGAATTTGCTGTGGAGTGAGCGCTCTTGACATTCATGCTACTTTTTGGTACAGACAGCTGTGGACATAATGCAGCGGCACAGAGGAGGAGAAACTCTGCACCAAAAGGCTCCAGGATAACATTGTCTTTTCTCTTCTGCTTAGAAGTGGTGAATTTACAACTCACAGACACATAATACGACACAGTCAGTCTCTGGCTTTTGTTTGATATCTAGTGTCTGCCAAAAACACTGTTTCACACGTCCGATCCATCGTTAGTTATCTTGTTTACTATATTACATGAACGCTGCTGCCACACTGAACATCTTGCTGAACCCTGTTCAAACTTTAAAACTTAATGGAAAAAACTAATTGTTGACTATTTAACAGCCAAATCTGATTCCAATGATGTCATTCTGAGTCAGGTACAACCTTAGATTTGAGTGACACAACCAAAATATCAATGACATTTATTGTATTGGGGTGACAGGCAGTAATCTCAGCACCTCATCTCATGAAACCAAAACAATCTGAAGGGTAACTGACAAAAAAACATGTGTTGCGTGAGTATTCCCTTCACGATATGGGTAAGACTAGCCTACTGCGATAACAGTTAAGGTCAGGGAGAGATTGCTGTCATGGTGAAAAAAAACAACGCTGAGGAGATGGGATGCAAACCCAGGTCTCTGGTATCAAAGTTTAAAGTCAAAGTTTCTGGATTCCCTGTGCGAAATATTCTCGGAAGCTCTATCCAAAGTTAAAATGTTCTGTTTTCAAGAACTCCCAAACTGTATTTATTTACACACCGAGTACCTCAATTCACCCCACAATTCTTGTGAGGAAAGATAAGGTAATTGCCACTGTGATAACTTGTAGAAGTTGTAGAATACTACCTGTGTAACAAATCATTGTTAAATGCATTAACTTGTTACCCCAAGTGGACTTACTGAATCACATTTTATATCTCACAGTACTTTAAACATCACAATCACAAAAACACAATCACAATCACAAAAACAGCCCTTTCCATTGTTTCAATGCAGCTGTTGACAGTCTGCATCCTGGCTAACTCAGCTTTGTGTTAGGGTTTAGTATGCTCTGGGCTGAAGGTGAGGATATCTTACATGGGAGCCTGTATGTGCGAAAAAAAAAAAAAAAAACAGAGCAAAAGGAAGTGCAAAATGCTGGGTTAATGGGAGTCATGGTCCAAGGCTAAGTACAATATAAGTACAGGTATTGTTTTTGTTAGAGAGCGTCAAGCACCACCTTTCTTATCCCCATGCAGTCATCACTCTCTCTCTTTCTCTCACTGTCATGCACACACATACACACACACTAGCTTTGTGATTCCCATTTCAAAAGTCCTCTCCCGTTCTTTCCTTAGTTGCCATGACTCTAGTACTCACTGTTGTGGTCACTGATTTTTGGTGATAATGCAACACTAATTCCACAAAATGCTCTGGAGCAGGGTCTGAAATACATTTTTTTCACTACGTGCCAAGTACCAAGTCACCCCATTAGAAATTTTATTTGCTACTTTTGAAATCTACATATTTAACAAAGGAATAACATATAGATCATTTCAACACTTTGTCACATACCACAGTTTTATCAGTGGACTTTAGCATTCATAATAATAATAATAATTCATTTTATTTGGAGGCGCCTTTCAGGTCACCCAAGGTCACCTTACATAACAAGCATTAAAATACAGTTAAAGCATCAATAAAACAACAATAAAATTACTTGCTAGGTATTCTCCTGTATTTGTTGATGACATTCTGGGATGCCGCTACCAATGCCAGAACGTCAACAAAAGCACATGGTTAGGTTTAGGCAACAAAAGCACGTGGGTAGGTTACAAAAAGCATCATGGTTTGGCTCTACGTTCATACAGGAAGCAAACCTGGCTCCCTGGTAATAGTACGTCTCACCCACCGTATAGTGACTTTCCAGCTTCTTCAATTACCTCATTACTGGAAGCAGTTGAAAGTGATGCTGTCGTGTGGCATATCGTACAAGAGAGGTTCTGTCTGGCCACGATACAAACTGATGCCACCTGGTGGTGTAGCATACTGCCACAAAAGGTGGCTTTTGACGTTGGTGTCTGACGCCAGATCACTGCCAAAGCGGTGGTATTTGACAACTTTGGAATAAGAACGGGCTGATATTTTGGACTAGGCTTTGTATCTAATTTTTCATATCTTCATACCTTCCTGACATTTTCACCTGGGTATATATTATATCATGTTAAAAAAACAAAAAACAATCACACAAACAAACAAAAACAAACATAAAAGCTGTGCTACTTGTGTTAGAAGTGATTGTAGCATGAATGACGCTGTCTAGCCTACAGTGCAGTGTTTTTCTAATATGCAATCAGCTTACTTAGACAAAAAATCTTGCTGTTGTTAAATACTTATAGAATAATGAAGACATAAAAAATAAGCAACCGTCTTGTTGGAGGACCCGGTGACACTTGTAGCTGTGGTGGCACATCAGTGGGCTGAACGGAGATGATGTGTTGAATATATCGTGTAACTTATAAAGTGCTTTTGCAGTTGGAAGTCATCTCAAGGTAAACGTTTATATGGCAATACTCCTAAACAGGGGCAAAGTCAGTTTTCTTTTTTATTAGTCCTGTAACGTTATCCCCCGCCACCACAGTCACCATCTTTCTCAGCTCAGCTTCCTGTTCCACCAGTAGAGACTGACCTTTGGTGGTGCATGCTGTGCACCACATTGCCTCAACACAGTATTTCTGTATAAGTTTAATAGAAAGATTAGCATCTTTGGTTTTGACAGTATTAAAAAGCATACCCTTGAGTTTCTAAATACCCGGGCACCACATTACTGTTTGATAATTTAGTTAAAGTTTTCATTTAATTTAAGTTTTAATTTAGTTTTTCTCCCAAAAACGTATAGATCTAAAGAAACACATTGACACATTTCCTTAATCAGAACTGACCTAGGAAGAATGTCATTCTCTTACAGTGTATCTTATACATGGAACAATGTGCAAGAGACCTTAAACTTGGACACTCTGCCACCCTTATGGCTGTTTAAATGTCCGATTTCAGATCTTGTTTTAACTAAGTGTAAATGCTTTTAACTATATATCTACACCATAATATGTTTATCATGCTGCATTTCTAGTATTAGGGATTACTACTATTGTTGTTTGCTGTTTTGTATGATTTCATATCTGTTATTATGGTTACTAGTGCAGTGCCCGTAGGAAGTATGTATTTCTATAGAAAAGTGGAAGCTTAAGTAGATTTTTCATGTATGGCCAAATGAGGCTGTGTTTGATGGTTGGATGTACAAAGAGGTGTACATACTCGCACATAGTGTTAATAGAGAAACTGTACATTGGGTAAGACATGAACGTACATTGAGATATGGAAAGACACGCAACATCATTAGGTTTCCTAGCTTTCCGTAGGTGAACAATCTTGAAATGGTAGCTAGCAAGCACGTAACCCTGCACGCCTGAAAGGAAAAACAAACGTTTCCGACCTAGCCATACTTTGGTATGGGAAGTTTAGGCAATGTTTTAGTCAATCTAACCATGTTGTAGCCATGTCAGCAAACACCATGAGCAGATGAGAACAGCGTGGTGAAACTTAAGAAATACTACTTACCCATGAGATTACTGAAACATGTCATGTTAATGCAAATTACACCACTTCATCTATTCCTATATGGGGGAGGGATGAAAGGGAATGCCATAACCCCGGGTGTACACTGGATCTGTCGCGTGCATGGTCCGGCCGTGGCACGGACTCCTCCATCCTGTGCCGGGTGTCAATGTCCACTGGAAGCGTATCTATAGCGGCGCACACGCGAGCGGCTGGAATTGACGGATCACGAGATAATGATGTCATGCGATAATTTGCGGAAACACTGGAGGTAAAAAGACATCAACAAACAAAGAAAAGATTTCTCTACCTGCCGGGGGCCACAAACTTTGACGTCATGTTGTTGTAGCGATGTGAAATACGCTCCGGAGTTTTAATGGTTGTTTTTATTTTGAAAATTGACCGGATACTCTCGTCTTTTCTGCGCCTGACTTCCTGTTTGACTCATTTGGTCTGTGGAAATTGACGCGCCGTTGCGTGTCGTCCGTCAAAAAATAGTCCCGGTGCGTATTTTTAGCGGAGCGGAGCGCCGAGCTGCTTCTGGTGGAGCAGTTTACATTGACTTGAATGGCCGCGATTAGCTCTGGCACCCGCGCCATGGCTGAATCGCGCATGTGACGGATCCAGTGGACATCGGGGTAAGCCTGTGCAAAGTTTAGCAGTAGGATACTTTGATCTTTTATTCCCTGAGGTGTGGCTATAGCTGCGAGCGAGATCGCGATAGGCTAGATTGGTTACACGGAGGTCTGTGGGATTTTAACTTTTAATGATAATGTTGTGAATATGAATCCAAACAACTTCAAAATGAAGGATGCACACCATCGTGCCATGCGCAAGGCATATCCGAAAGCTTAGGTTGATCTGACAGTCAGAGAGATATGCGAGCCACAGACATACAGACGCTTCTTGCTTTATAGATATACTAGTGCAGTGCCCGTAGGAATTATGTATTCATATAGAAAAGTGGAAGCGTAAGTAGATTTTTCATGTATGGCCAAATGAGGCTGTGTTTGATGGTTGGATGTACAAAGAGGTGTACATACTCTTACATCGTGTTAATAGACAAATTGTATATTGGGTAAGACATGGACGTACCTTGAGATACGGAGAGACACGCAAATACAGTTATTCTGCGCGGGATGCAAGACTCCATGCAGCAGAAACCGATGAAGAGTGCCGTAATCGCCTGGCAGACAACACTGCTCTCCAGGCATGGCTCTGTGATGCTGAGTCACCTGAAGTCCGAGCTGCCCACCTGGATAGCGACACCTGTGCAAAGTTTTGGGTGACGCAGAGCGGTATAGCAGTAGGATACTTTGATCTTTTATTCCGTGAGGCGTGGCTATAGCTGCGAGCGAGAGCATGATAGGCTAGATTGGTTACATGGAGGTCTATGGGATTTTAACTTTTAATGATAATGTTGTGAATATGAATCCCAAAAACTTAAAAATGAAGGATGCACACCATCGTGCCATGCGCAAGCCATATCTGAAAGCTCAGGTTGATCTGACAAACAGTCACAGAGATATGCGAGCCACAGACACACAGACACACAGACGCTTCTTAATTTATAGATAGATATACGTAGTAGGAGGTCCCTGCTCTGTCTCTCTTCCAGTTAAGGGGGCCTTGATATCCTAAAAACTTTATGTTTCACAATTGCCATGGTTTACAAAAACACTTGGATATCGTTACAAAAAGAACACGTTTTGGCTTAAACTACCGAGTTTTTGGTGGCAGAATCCCTGGTGGAAACACAGCGATGTTTTAGTAAAAACAGCAGCTGGAAACACAGCAGGGACTCGCTGATAAAACTGGTTTTGTTGGTCTTGAACGGTGGTCTGCAGCTTGGCAGACATCTTGTGTACGTGCCATAACATCCACCATCCACCATCCCCTCCACCTCCGCCTCCACCTCCAGATAACAAAGTAAGACAAAGTCAGTTTATATGCTACGTCACTTTAGTAGGGCCTTGAAAGTCTGAGATTTAAATCATCAGGCGGAGATCCCTCAGTCGACTGAAATTGCTTCATGTCAGGCAGGTTTCTTTTTTTTGCACTTTGCTCAGTGTGCAGTGCAGTGTACTTCTGGGGACATTTTGGTCTCCAGATTTCATGGTGGAATGAGCGCTCTTGACTTTCACGCTAGTCTTTGGTACAGACAGCTGCATATGTGATGCAGTGGCACACAGGAGGAGAAACTCTGCACTGTAAGACTCTGAGATAACATTTTCTTCTCTTTTGCTTAGAAATGGTGAATTTACAGCTCACAGCAACTTTATACGACACAGTCTCTGGCTTTTGTTTCTTATCTAGTGTTGGCAAAAAACATTGTTGCACATTTCCAATCCACCGTTTGCTCACCTGGCTTGTTTACCGTGAATGCCGCTGTCACACTGAACGTCCTTCTAAGCCAAACTTTAAAACTTTATATGGAAAAAAATTCTTAAATATTTATATTGTATATTTATCTATTTTCCGTAACCGCTTATCCTCTTGGGGGTCACGGGGGGGGCTGGAGCCTATCACAGCTAACATTGGGTAGAGAGGTTGGGTACACCCTGGACAGGTCCCCAGCTGCGCTGACACATAGAGACAGACAACCATTCACATTCACATCTACGGACAATTTAGAGTCACCAGTTAACCTAAGCTGCATGTCTTTGGACTGTGGGAGGAACCCAGAGAAAACTCATGCTGACATGGGGAGAACAAACTCCACACAGAAGGGTTCCCCCACCCTGGGCTCCAACACCCCACCCTGTTTTTAAACCAGGAACCCTCCTGCTGTGATGCAACAGTGCTAACCACTACACCACCATGCCACCTTTTATATGGTATTGTACAGCCAATTCTGATTCGACTTGCATAATTCTGAGTTGGGTCAGCCCCACACTTTAAAACTGTTGATATGATACGTATGAAATGTGCAAATGTTAACGAATTTGTGGTTTGCAGAAACGTAAAAGCCAACATTTACTTCTGACAACTGGGCTTGGTGATGATGTTAATTAGCACAAGCTTAACTCTTTGCCAGTGTCTGACAACCTCTGCCTCAATTTTTTTCTGACCATGTGCTTCACCTGCATTGTAGTTCAGGGCGTAAAGCATGCAAAAATGACGTCATGCCATATGGCATTCTCAAGCTATACCTAAATACTGTTTTACCTGCATTACTTGATTGTTGACCTCATCATGAAAGAAAACAGATTCATCAGGTAGGGAGATTTCACACAATCAGCAATAAATACTATGCCTCAAAAGACAATTGCATGAATGAGAACGTTCAAAAGAGAGAGCTGTGCTGATGAATCTGCTCTGTGTTTAAGCTCTTTGGTTGCTTTTTGCTGCTTTCTCGAGTGCAGTTTGAGAGAACAGTTCGTCTCTGACCTTCTTCAAACTATTTCAATACATTAGCCAGTTGATGAGTCACTCATGGTGTCAGAGTGAATTCCTGTTGGTACTTTCACAGCTCTTGGTTTTGATGTGCTGCCTAGACAACACATCTCGTGTGAACACAATGAGTCGCTTGACACTTAAAATATGACGTTACACACTCTGTCTGAGCGGCCTGTTACTCCTCCACTCTTAGTTCCACTCCAAGTGTGATGTTCACTCATGGAGTTATTTTCTGATGGAGTTTTTTTTCAGGATTGCAATTTAATTTAACCTGTCACATTTTGTTTTTTTCACTTATTAAACTTTCCAAAAAGCACAACACCCGTATCTTACATCTCCTCAAGAGAACTGGGGATGGATGGATACATTTAACTAATAGACAATGGCATTATGGAAACCGTACTGTAACAGTACTGAGAACAGCTAAATAATAAGTAACATAAAAAGACAAAGTAAAATGTCTGGGAGATCTATTTTGGCATTTTTCTACATTTCCTTTCTGAGAATGAACAGTCACAAAAAAAGTGCAACAACCACCAACTGAAAGGGCTACATTCACACAAGGTGAGGGTCAAATGGTGGTTAATGAGTCACACTGTTCAGAATAGGCAGCATGTTGTGAAACACTGAATGGACCACAGTGTCGTGATTTATACAGGGGCATCCCAGGTTGCCTTCATTGTGTGAGATACTGTAGCTTGCTCATCTAAGAGAGCAGAGCAGGACTTAGTTCAAATACTGAATGACAGGTTTTACTGAATGATAATGAGAACACCATGACCAGTAAATCAGATCATTCATTTTTCAAGTTGTTGTCACTGTTGGTGGTGATATTAATTTGTGAGGCTGCGTGCTGTATGAAGTCCATTTATAGTTCATTTCTGTATTTATTTTCTGCCATACCCAGTTATGTTATCTTCCCTTGAGCACTTTTAACCCTTTAAAAACAGACCGCAGGTGGCTGTGAGAAGTCTGTTTTTTTGCATGATTGTGTTTAAATAGATTTAAAATAAGAACCATGATAGATTAAGCATTTACTCTTCTAGCAGCGGAAAGCTAAGGCTTCTGTCTTCCCCACCATCATGTCATGACCTTACATTACCTTACCTTATGTGCACTGCAAAATTCTCCATAATTACACTAGTATTTCCCTGTAATGGCTGTGGGGGATCACTGTTTCCATCATCCAGTATAGGAATGCACAATAGTATTGGCACGTCATCGCCATCAGCCAATATTGGCTTTAAAATCAACTATCAGAATCGGCCAACATGCTTTTTCTCATTTGTCATTTTGCACAATGAATGAATATTACATTTGTTGAAAAGCATTCTATTTCATGTCTCTATCTGCTGGTGGTCCAACACGATAAGAGTATGCATGTATAATATGATGCTGATTCCACTACGGAGGAGACTTGTTGATCACTAAAATAAGGTGGGGAAAAAAGTGGATATATTGATATTGGTATCAGTCAAATGAGTTGTTCCATATTGGCATATCATATATTACCAAAAATTAAATATCATGCATCCCTAATAATTTAAATGTGCAGCTCTTCTAGACTTTTGAAAAGTTTTTGGCCGGGAACGTGTGTCTGACCCCAGAAATTGTAATACCACTGTTTGGCCACTGTGAAAATTGGCTTCAAAGCCTGGCTCACTGGGAAAAAAAAGTGATTATATCGATATCGTTATCGGCTATCGGCCAAATAAGTCGACAAAAAAATCCAGTATTGTGCATCCCTAATCCTGTAAACATCAATTTACAATAAAAACCATAATAGCTAGAACATTAATTCTTTTTGAAGCAAAAAGCTAAGAGACTATCTTCCTCATCATCATGTCATGATCTTATGGAACCTTACTTTAGGTGTGGTACACAAGTGTATTTCGCTGCAACTAAGCCTGAATTTCCACTGTGAATTTTCCTGTAATGGCTGTGGGAGACCGTTGTTTGCATAATCCTGTATATATCAATCTAACATAAAAACCACCATAGCCAGAACATTCATTCTTTTTGCAGCAGAAAGATAAGGCTTCTCTCTTTCATGTCATCACATTGTACACTCGTTATGACGTCATTGTACTATGTTACGTGTGGTATGAAAACGTGCAGTGGTGCCAGAGGATTGAGGAATCTATCACAACGCCTTTGCACTCTGCTCAGAAAAATGAGCATGTTTCAAATACTAAATAATGTACATAGTCCAACTATAGTCCAAAATATAATACAAATACACTCTATAACTCATGAAGTGTAAATGTTTCCACATTAAAAAAAACTGTTGGATCAAAACATTTTATTTTGCAAAATCTGATGAAAAATATGTTTTGTATTATACTTTTTTTTTTATATGACACAATTTCAATGCTTTTATCAGTAATTATGGTTAAGTGACTTAGCTTAGATATAGAGAGATATAGAGCATTTAAAGACTTCAAGAAACAACATCACAGTAAGCAAAAATACCGATGTAGATGGATAATTTGTATTGCAGAGTTCAAAGGGTTAAAAAGCCTCCATGTGTTGTATTTGAATCTATCTGGCTGACTGCCAATAGTAGTATCAAAAAAGAAATTGGTATACAGCAATGCACTCTATTTTCCAAAAATGTATCCCCTGAAAATAGAGGGAACCTGTGTGTGATCCCTTGTTCACCCTTTGCTCTTAAACCCACAGTGCAGCAGATCCCAGATAAGTACTCATGAGTGTAGTCTAGTAGCCCTGGCTGTAACTCCAGAAGAGCTTCAGGCCTCCTTGTTCTGATGTCACACTGCATTAATTGTACATAGTGAATATCAGAGCTTCTTGAAGTATAGACTGAGCAGGGGAACTGTATAGAATGGTTTAGGAATGAGTCCTGAAACCTGTAAATGAGTTAGCATTTAGCACACAGTCAATTGATTTTTTGGATGTGTTTTTGGTTAGATGCCTGAAGTAAGGCTCTGTGGTTACTGTCACGTTTTGTTCTAGGACATGAAATACATCAGTAAATACCCCACTTATAAATGGCTAAATGTGACTAACAAACATGGCTTTACAGTCTCATTGTGGTGGTGACACTGAAGTCATGCAACCACAGTGTAGTTTGCTTATAGCCTAATGTTAATTTTTTACTTCTGGTGGTTGCATTCACTTAAAAAAATCATTTAAAAAATGAAAAAAGAAAGAAAAAAGCATGTAAGGGACTGTTCTTTACTTATCAGACAGACTTTTGCATTATTAAACAACAATACTCATTTGTAAGGTATAACAGAAATGAGGAGTCTGTTAAAACCAAGCAATTGGCTTTAATTTATGAAAACATTCAGGTTTGTAGACCAACTCTACAGTTTTTATTGGCTATCAGTTTTAAGCTTAGTTATTGCAACTTACCCATTTTAAGTATTTACGTGCCACCTTCAATCTTTTTTTGGGGGGGTGGAGGGGGAGGCTGTGGCCTATTCAAGTGCTGGAATTTGTTATTTATTTGGCGTGACAACGCCTGAACGCAACTCAGGCTCCGCTGTTTGACTGTGAGTAACAGCAGTATTTTGATGATCATTTACACACTGACATAACAATAACTATGTCAGGTAACAAACTGCATTGGGTTCGGGTCGTGCTTGCTTATAATTGTCTCGGGCTGGCGTAAAATAATATAACGGTAGTTTCTAAAGAAAAATCATATTGGTCATATTTCAGCAGCGGCGGTGTGTGGCTGCTAGTTGCATATAGGGGAAACACTGGAGAATATCACGTTACCTTGTATGGGCTCCGTTGGGCGAGCTGCTGATCACACCTGGATGCTTTCAGTTCATCTGTTGAAGCATCGATGAAGTGCTGTTGTGGTTAGCCAGTTCTACTCTACACTACACACATCGCACCGTGTTGTCAGCTTTTGATCCCAAACTTTTGTCATTTTCTGCCTTTTGCGGATGGTTTCTTCTTGACTCTCTGCCATCGCACCAACTTGTTTCCAAAAATGCACTGTGCGTCACTGATTTTGGCCTGTGTGAAACACCGACCCTGAGCGGCGTGGGTCCCGTAATGCGAGTGATAAAAATTAAACGAAGCCTTGAGGCAGAAGAATTTGTTTCGCTGAATTTTTCTAATCAAATTCCTCAAATTACTCGAGTACTTGTGACAGGCCTACTACACAGTGCTTAAAAAATGATTTGACATGCCTCCCCCTCATAAATAACAAACACTCCCTAAGTATTGGACATTTTTGTTTGCCACAGATCCTATTTTCTACAATAATCCATAATCCAATGGAAAGATCCTATTAGCTTTTTGTAGAGGGAACCAGGGCATTGCTAACCTCCAGGTCAGCGTACAAATATACGTCACCCCTGCAGTATTGACTCCCAGTAGGTGATACCCATACACTGTATAAAAATAATGGAGGTAGCCACTGTGACATCATCCATTGCTTTGTAGACTCCTGTGTAAAAGCCTTGAGTTCAGCACTTTTGGCTGTCACCATCGATTTTTGGTGCCAGAAGAGACCATATTTGGACATGATGGTGATGCTGTAAAGGAGCGAGGAATGGATCTAACTAATAGACTGTATAAAGCAGCCACACCCGTAATTATGCATAACTTTAAGCCTTAATTAAAATGTAAATGGGTGAACTATACAAAAATTCACCCCTCTTACAGTTGTCAGAAATGGGAAGATTAGCTATGGAGACCAGAACTGTTTTTGTACCAGGCTGTAAACATGTTTATTACTGCTGTAAAGTTGGGCATTTTTACATGGGGGCCTATGAGGACTGAGTCGCTCTTGGAGCCAGCCACAAGTGGCTATTAGAGGAACTGCAGTTTTTGGCAGCTTAGTGTTGGCTTAAATTTTTAGCGACAGAGGTTGCCGCTTTTATACTTCTGCCAACATGTGTATCAGTTGGTGGAGCTACTGTATGGTTTCCTGTGGCTTTTTCAGAATGTGGCAGCACCGGAAGAATCAAAATGACAAGACAAACAATGATCTTATTATCATTAATTATTCAATAAGAAAAAGATAAAGTTGTTTCCAGGTGACTGTTATTAAAGTAATAAAGCATAACTGAAACATAATCTACCTCCTGCCAACCACACAGAAAGAATCGTTAGAGAGATGGTAAAATGTAGTGTCCACTGTCCCTGAACTGTTCTAACAATCTGTCCCATCATACAGTAAACTCAACTGTATTATTGTGCTGAAGAAACTCCCTGGCTGTTTGCCTCTCTGTTCCACTGTAGCCACCTCCCTCACCTCCCCTGTGCATCCATGTGTAGCTTAAGTGGGAGTATTTTGGTGTACTGTCATAAATTATACATGACCACTGGCTGTTTGGTCCAGTAGAAGCATTCTTGCATTTTATATTCCTGCCATACTGAAGATTCTGCCCTCTCTGCCCAGAGCCTCCCTGAGCCTTTGTGCTGAACCTTTCACCCCCCATTTCCTCCTGCTGTCTTTAA
Source organism: Cephalopholis sonnerati (assembly GCA_019142605.1). Lineage (NCBI taxonomy): Eukaryota > Metazoa > Chordata > Actinopteri > Perciformes > Serranidae > Cephalopholis > Cephalopholis sonnerati. The sequence continues at coordinate 39,053,816 of JAGQAX010000010.1, read as the reverse complement.
GAAAGAGTATTAAAGCTATGGAGCTTCACCCATACATTTCACATCATGCCCACGATATTCGGAATTGCCCCCTTATATCTTTCTTTATACAGCAAACGGACAAATACTGTCATTTTGACAAGAATTAAATAAGCTGTCACGCACTGGATAGATACAGCATGGAGTTGGGGAATATTGTCATTGTCAGTGTGCATCTGCTAGGTGTTGACTGTGACTGATCTTTTTCCTCCATAAGATCTCATTCAGACAGACATTAGCACAGTGTCAAGAAACACAGCTACCTCAGTCACTTCAATGGCATGTCTTTGTTAGCACAGTGTAGGTGCTAACGCTATAGCAAAAAAGTTGAACCTGGCTTGACTTTTTCCATACTGCAATGTACCACCAACAGGCAAGGTGCTGCAGTATCTAACTAAGTATGCTTTGCAAGTGCATATCCCCAGTAGATTTCTCTTTGTCAGTTCTTTTGACACCAAAAGTCACCTTTGGAGGTGGTATGATATGCTGCTGGGTGATGTCATGCTGTAATGCAGCCAGTCAGAACCTTTCGCAGTGTTATGATACACGCTAGTTGGATGGACGGCACCTGTCATGGCAGTATGGTAGTAGCTGGAAGGAGCTGAAAAGTACCTACAGGGCCAGTGGGAGGGGTGGTGGATGGTTCTAAGAAACCCTGGACTTTCACCTGGGAACCAGGTGTTTACTTCCCGTATTAATGTAGAGCCAAACCATGATGTTTTTTTCTTCTCCATTCCTACACACCTCTTCATTCATTCACTGTTTTGTGATGTCCACTTACTCTTGACTCCCACTTCCAGGCTCTGTACTATGGGTGACCGGGCTGTTAGTGTAGCTGGCCCTAATCTGTGGAATGCTCTTCCTTAGGTTCTGCCTCAATGCATGTTGGTTTCCTCTTTGAAGTCACAGCTAAAAACTTATCCCTTTAGAATAGCCTTTCCTGGTGTTTCATAATATGTTTTATGAGTAAGTTCTTTAATCTGTATATGTTTTTCATTACTGACGCTGTTGCTCTTTGTTATTGCTTATTGTTAACTTTTATTTTGTACTCACTGTCTTTTCAGTTTTTTTGTTATTATCATTATTATTATTATTATTATTATTATTATTAATAATAATAATAAAAATAGTAATAAACCTAACCAAGTGCTTTTTCTGCCTAAACCTAAATGCATGCTTTTGGTGATGTCCCAGCATTGGTTGCGGCATCCTGGAATGTCAACGTCAAGATGCAGGAGGATATCTAGTGCATAATATGCAGACGTAAAAGTCAACTGATGAAGGGGAAACATGCTGTAAATCCCCAAAGACTCCAAATAAATATTATCGAAATATTTATCGAAATAAACATGTTTACAGCCTGGTACGTAAACAGTTTTGGTCTGTGTAGCTAATGTCAACATTCATGACAACTGTACAGGGGGTGACTTTTTTTTAAATAACTCACCTATTTACATATTAATGAGGCCCAAAGTTATGCATGGGCAGGGTTGTTTGATTGACAGGCCATCTGTGAGGCATCACTACCGGTCGCTGCAGTCTGAGTCAGATTCACCCCTTGCTCCTCCACAGTACCAGCCTCTTGTCCAGATATGGTCAATTCCGGCTCCAAAAAACCAAGATGGTGATGGCCATAATATCAAACTTGAGGCCTTAAAACAGCAATTTTCAAACCAATGGATGACATCACAGTAGCAGCATCCATTATTTATATAGTCTATGGATGAGACTAATGGCCAATGTGCACAGGATCCAGCGTTATCATATTCTGGCATTGCTGCTCCCACCAGAGACTATCTGCTCCAAATTCAATCATACATTTGTGGTGGGAGTGACCAAGCTGGCAGGCATCAGAAGTCACCAGAGATGTATAATAATCAATAGGCACTGGGCCTCAAGATGGCGTCTACTAATGCCAGTGGAGTTGCTCTCCTGGCGCATATGCCAAAAAAAGTTTATAGCTTCTGGATTATGTGGCCCACTGAATATGTGCAGTTGTGTTTCACCTGCTGGCCCTGCCCTCAAGTTCCTGCTTGGTTCATAGACTTTACATTATGATGACATCACAAATATTTTTGCAGAATTTCTGTTTGAACACTACATATGTGCAAGCTGCAGCAGTTCAGCGAGAAGGCTGTCAGGCACTGCTCACACAGGCATTGTGGCTCGTATGTTTATTAGTGTGCTAGATGTAATTTTATTTATTAATGTAAAAAAAAAAAAAACGTTTATTGCATTTTTGCCATTATTGATAGGATAGCTGAAGATTGACAGGGAAGGTGGGAGAGCAGTTGGGTGACAAGCAGCAAAAGAGCCCGGTTCAGAATTGAACCCAGGTCGCTGCAAAGGTCTCAGCATATATGGGGCACACACTCTACCAGGTGAGTTGGAGGTCACCCTCTCAGTGTATTTAGGCAACAGCATCATGGATCAAATTGTCTAGAAAGACCTTCAACACACTGCAGGCTTCCTTTTAGATCAGACTGAGATACGCTTCACTTCGTCACAGCAAGCCAGACAGTGGATAGCCGGCTTGGGGATATACAGTGATGCTTGGCACACAAAGTCCTTTCCCTCCCTTGCCTCTGCCACTAAACCTGTGATGAGTCACTCTGCTCAATAGACTGCTTTTTCATTTAGCTTATTTTGAAGTTATTTAATTTGAATTATTTATTGCTGTTAAAAATATAATATATAAAATAGGCTGTTATATGATTATTTAAAACATATGTGTGGTACTTGTTCTATGTGACCATAATTCTGGATTACTTTTGTGTGTGTGTGTGTGTGTGTGTGTGTGTGTGTAAACCCAGGATATACTACAAAAACCTAAATAAGGCGGCACCTGGCTTGAGGGAGATTGCCACGAAGCTGAAAGTCAATGCTATTGACTATGTTGTTTGTCATTTCTAGTAAATATCACAATATGAAATGTGCGTGTTCTATTTAAAAAATACAATCGTAGGAAGACATTAGTTACGTCTCCAGTCTGATCTCGAGAGCACAGCTGATAGCTACATGGTTTGTTTACATGATGTAACAGAAGAGCATATTTAATGGATTCAGTGTGGACAGAGAGGGTCCAGGATGCTAGCTTGCTGTTATATGACATGGTGTTAGACCTACATATTCTCAGAGGGAATTATTTTCAGTGGACATAATGACCAGAGAGATTTAAATATGTCAACAGAATTACAGTAAAAAACTGTAATTACAAGATAACGCAAAACCCTGGTGTGTGTATGTATGGGAAAGTGAGTGGTTAACAATGAGCTAAGCCTGCTTTGAAACGTATCATTGGAAAAGTGCCCACCATAGAAAGTGGGGCAGAGTGAATCGTGGGGATAGCCCAGCCAGATGGAATCACTTTGATGGATGATAGTGCATTCTGTGTGTGTGTGTGTGTGTGAGAGAGAGAGAGAGAGAGAGAGGGAATGAAAGAGAGAGAGAGGATTCCCTATTTGTCAGCTGGTACTTGTGTTGCCCACTGACCTTGGGGAAAAGAGGAATATCCCATCTGAAGAGGAGCCTGTCACAGTGACTAACAGTAAAGATATCCTTTAATACAATATGCTGAGTTAATATTTACAACCATACTGAAGCCAGCTAAAGAAACCAAGTCATAGGGAAATTAGCCGAAGTGTGTTTTTGTAAGGAAATAGCATTCACGCATGCATGGAATGAGATGAGAGGGATATTTTTAAAGTGAGAGTTGGGCTGATGCATAATGCTGTTTGTGTTTAAATGAGCTCCACTGCAACTGAGTGAAGAGACTGATAGACTGCTGGTCCCACAGGGAGGACTGAGCCAGCAGCACACAGGAGATGGAGGGAGGTTCAAGCTTTTCCTCTGGGATACATTCACTGCAGTGTGTGTGTGTGTGTGTGTGTGTGTGTGTGTGTGTGTGTGTGTGTGTGTGTGTGTGCGCGCACACGTGGTGCTCCCACGCATGCGTGTGTGCACACAGTGCAGTTCAAGCAGACAGTTTAAAAGTAATTCCTGCACATTTTGAAGAAGATGCTGGAGTAGGTCACTTCTGTAGATTAGAATGAATTTGCACTGGGTGGTGACTGGCAAGTTAAACTATGTCACATGGAACTCAAGTGGGTTTTCAGCTCAACTGTTTAAGGCTGTATTTCTTCCATTTTGATGACTAAAAGTTACCTTTGTAACACAGTATATATTGGGCTGTACCCAACTCACCATTACATCAGTTGAATCAGATTCAGCCATTTAATATGATGCAACAATGTTTTTTTTTCCATATAAAGTTTCAAAGTTTGTACAGGGTCAATGGGATGTTCAGGGTGACAGCAGCATTTATATAATATAGTAAACAAGCTAACGGCACTAACAACGGATTCAAAATGTGCAACAACATTTTTGCTGACAAGAGATATCAAACAAGTCAGAGAATGTGCCATAGTATGTACCTGTTAGCTGTAAATTCACCACTTCTAAGCAGAAAAGAGAAGATAATGTTCTCTCACAGCCTTACAGTGCAGAGTCTCTTCTTCTCTGTGCCGCTGCATTACGTCCGCAGCTGTCTGTACCAAAGAGCAGCATGAAAGTCAAGAGTGCTCACAGCAAAATATGGGGATCAAAATGTCCCTAGTTTCCCATCAGTGCTCTAGTCAAATCGTCCATACTCCATTGAGAAAAACAATTGTTTTTTAGCTCACTGAGCACAGGAGCTGCTGGTCTACCACTGCCTTGATCCGTTAGTTAGTTTGTGTTGTGTGATTTCAGTGAATCTGAGCAAACCCTTTTAAATGTCAAAGTCATACAATAACACTAACAAAGTAACTGATTGAGGCAGCAGTAGACCAGCAGCTACTGTGTTCGGCGATGTTAAATCCTGTTTTTTTTTCAGTGGAGTCTGGCTTTGAAGAGAGCGATGTAACGGCTTAATTTTTCTTTTGGAAATCACTGTCTGACATTAAAGTGAAACAGTGACAATACTTTCAATATTAATGTACACTTAAAATGATATTAATTTATTTTAGGAGGGACTATTTTTAAGTGGCTAAAGTACGTTTTGTTGCTGATGCCTTCACAGCAGTACATTGTTTAGTTTCCATGTGGGACTCCAGCCTGTCTCTCTGAACTGGGGGCGTACCAACTGACATCTACTGTGTGCAGTATACTGTCTATTAATAAGTACCACATAAAACCTAACTTAAAAAAAGACCATCCCTTTAATTGCTACAAATGTTTAATCTAATTCAATATGTCCTTCTTTTTATTTCCATCTGTCAAAATGAGTCAAGCTTTGCGTTTAAGTCACTCAAAATATTCCTACATAAAACCTGCCTCTGCACAGGACTACATGTATACTGCTTACCTTTATGCTCACCTGCAGTGCTTGATTGCTTAAATTTGTTTAAAAATGATCTGGAAAAGGTCCTTAAAAGCATTGCATTTCAGTATCTGAAACCTGTAGACACTGCAGGTGTAAGTGTTGTTTGGAATTTACTTGTATGCGAGAAAAAGAGAAATTGGTTCCATAATAACAGAGCGTCTGTGTATGTTGAGGTTGCTGGCCCAGCAGGCTTTGACAGTCAGTGTAACAGGACACAGAGAAAATGTTAATCTCCTCAGGAGCAGTCAGAGAGCTGACAGAGTTGAAAGATTTTGCCTTCTCAGCACACAGCATACTAACACTTCTCAGAGGACATGCTGGATTGACAGTAAGCTCTCTGGATGAATACAGGAACACTGCGAAACAGATCAGAACATCACAGTTTCTCACAATAAGTAAGTATACAGAAAACTGCACAAACAGTGATGCATCTTTTTGCATCTGTTAGTGAAGGAGAAGTGAAGAAGACTTTGCTTATGTCATGAGGCAAATTTGTGGCTTTTCCACATGAGCTGTCATGGTAAGCTGCTGTAGGGTGTCTGCTCGCCTACAGTATTAACACATCAGTGTTCTGAATCTATCCTACCCATCTGTATAACGCAGACTGCTGCTATCATCTTGTCCTAACCTTATCACCACAATGTTAGATGGATAATCACAGTTGCTGGTGAAGAGGTGTATCATTCAGGGAACTCAGATAGAGTAAAATCAGCTCTTATTGTTTCCTACACTGTAGTTGCTGTGGTTGCCATGGTGACATGGCAAACCGCGGCATCAAGTTGAAAAAGTAGAGCACAGGACACGGCCTGTTGTGTTTAGACATTGTGAATTTTGAATTTGAGCAGATTACAGATTGAGTATTTCTTTTGTCTTACATTCAAACAGAAGTTTAAAGTTCAAATAAAGAGAGATGGCTTCAATGTCCTACTTCTCCAGTGCTTCAATGTTTGTGGCATTTGTGGCAATCTCAGTGACTCAGTTTCTTCTGTGCTTAGGCTGTCATGTCTCCTGTGTGGATATATATTGTGTCTCTATCTGCTTTACACTCTTCAGTTAAGTAGATATTTGGTTCAGATCTGCTGTTGTTGTAAACAGTGGCTGTTCTAGCATATTTGGTGCCCTAGGCTAGCGAGTTGAGGGGACACCAGAGAGCTTTTGTTATTTTTACATGATAACGATACAGTGTGTTTCGAGGTTCATACGATATTTGATAACTCGCCCATGTCCCCCACTAAGCAGGTAAATTGTAACAAGCTGGGAATGGGGGCCGGGGGGAGGCAGGGACCCAGAAAACAGGCCTCTTTATTATTTAGTAGGCTTTGCTATGTAGTTATGTTGTTGTGGCCAAATGTAATTTTTCAAAATGATAGCAATAATATTATTAGTAAAAAAAATAGTAAAAGATAAGCATTTTGATTTAATTCAGCCTCCATTTGTGGTGCCCCCTATAGAGCATTCATCTTTACTGCCTATGCCACAGGCTGGCACTGTTTGGGTTTGGCTGCATGGCAGCTCATGGCATTCCATGTATCATCTGTGTTGGTGTTGGTAACAGTGTTAATTTGCGCTGTCTCTGTCACAATGTCTGCCTCAATTGTGTCAAGGTATCCTCATTCAACAGTTCATAAGATATCCTACAAATTAGCACCCCACCCCAATGATGTGACATCCTTAATGTAAAGCTATATATTAACTAGGGCTGTCAAACGATTAATTTTTTTGATCACAGAATTTCAATAGTTAATCCCAAATAATCACGCATGTTTAAAATTCTGTTACTTTGAATTTTTAAATAGTTTTGATGTACATGTTAACAATGTAAAGCATTTTTTACTAGAGGGTATTGATTGGGAATCAAAAGGTAGCATTTGCACTTTTCAGGGGTTCCAGTTTACTTGCTTTCTCTGATTCATACAAGTCCTGTATGTGTGAAACTCTTGTTTACCACAGTGATAAGGCATGTGATTGGTCACAACATACCAACCTGAAGACGCCTCCCTTCTTCAATTTAGTGGCGATTCACACACTCCAAAATAGTGCTTTTCCGGCTTTGGTGATGCTGTTGCCTGCTGACATCAGTCTGATTAGCTGCACCTGTGTGCTTAGCTTGCAGGTGGTAGCTCAAGCTAGGAGAACTTCAGTGATATTTTAATTCTGTTTTACACAAGGTGTTTATTACTTTTGACTTGTCAACTGAGCAGTCTTTGAGTATTGGAGTAAAATGAGCCATTCAAAGGCGCAGTGGTGTTGTTAGTTTCCATCACTGCAGCAGCAGGAAGCAGGGAACTGCTGTGCCAGCTTGACTGCAAACTTTATGTTATAAGTAAGGTGCTTTGAAGGGACAAAATAGCAGCATGCAATTAATGCGAAAAAAAATTCATTGTGTTCGGACCTCAATCACGTCGCTGTTAATGCCATAACACTGACAGCCGAATGCAAAGTTAGGATGTACCTTAAAATGTCTCAAAGTTCACACAGTTACGAACACCAGTCTCCTGTGAAAAGTCCTGTGTTTTGTGACCCATCCACTGCCTCACCCTGTTGGGGTTCTGTTGGGGTACCAAGTACTCAGATCTGGTACTAAAAGGTGGAGCTAGCAACACTGCAGTCTGCTGATTGGTCAATAGAGGACAGTCACTCTGCTCAGGGCTGAGTTGTGGCTGGTTTTGAGGTTTATGTAACCACTGTTCATACTGTGGAGAGAGACTGTAACTATAAAATGAAAGGATGTTTTGCTGCCTCTTGCAGCAGCTGTAGTCTGTATAACTTTATTAACCGAGCCAAGTGCCAGCAACTTTTAAGGTGGAACGTTAACTTGTAATACTACTCGATGCATGAGTTGACAACGTGAATCAATCAGCATACCTTAAATTTCACTTTAACAACTTTGACCATTGCTTTAGTTTTTATATGACGTTCTCTTTTAGTAATGAGTGGATCTTCAAGCGTGTGTATGCAAATAAATTTCGACTGGGTTATGTGAACAGCGTATATTGTAATCCTCACTTGGAGATAAAAAAGTGCCACAAAGTGTTGTTCCTGTGGGCTCAGGCAACACTAAACCCCCAAGCTTGCCTAAGAAGGACTAAATGCACAAACCCGTTATTTTTAAACATCCTTTGGAGAGAGACTCTCACTGCAGCCTGTTTTATTTTGTCTGTGGATGATAAACGAGGCGCAGACTTCCATCTGTGTCACTGGTAATGAGGAAGTACAGTGAGTGCTGGACGGAGCTGCAAGTGACCTCAAACCCACCCACATTTGAAAGTACTGTTTGCGGTGGAAATGCAAGGGTTAAGGTACCATGTCTGAAGGGTTACTTTTTGTTCCAAAGGTACCATCTTCTTCTTGTGGATTTCCGGTGTGCAAAATTAACTGGTGGTTGAATTAACTGGTGATAGAGACAGATGTGTGGTAGGCGTGGCCTCTGAGAACCCGTTGTCAGCTAACCATGAAATAAACATTGTGATCGCTTCGCGTCTCTGTTACATTCATTTAACGCTGTCGTTTGAATCATTATGATAGAAACAGTTTGCTGGACATCAATCACATGAATGGATCAACGTTTCCATCGATATCCTCCAAAGTAACGTTGAGCCACGGAGATAATCAGGACGAGAGCCAGGAGAGTACGATTCCCTGTGACATTCAGTAAACGCTTCACGATAATAAAACCTGAATGCATCCAAAATGTGAGCGGGTTGATATATATGTCGTAGTCAAACGATGTAAGTCTATATAATACTGACGTTAGTCCATGCCTCTGATGATTCTTGTGTCCTACACCTGTGCGTACCTGAAGACGACTTTTCATGGAGCTCTTGGCAGAAAAGACCACTTTGGAGTCGACGTCACGGTTACGTCACCGCTATTCATAGTTTTCAGTCACGTGACTCGACAATTTGGTCAGCTGCGCTGTAGTTCAACGTTAATGTTTTTAAAGAAAATAAACACATTGTTTTTAACAAAAACTATTTAACCAGGAACAAATAATATATCTGAAGAATGTTTTTATTGTTGCTCCTGTTATGCAGTAGTTCTGTCTGTCCCTGCATCACCACAGCAGCTTATAATGGAGGCGGATGGATCTTATCGCCGTTTATGTTATTAACATCCCACAAAACTACATTTTTTCCTCACAGACAACATTAGATGCCTTTTCAAATGTACACCAAGGGGTTTGTTTACTTACTGCTACGAAAACGTTGTTACAGGAGTGCTTCAAACTTGCTGTAAACGTGCTGAGCAGAGACTCTCACTTTCACTGTGCGTGACTTTTTATTACTCCTTTTACAAACATGTCCACATCCTTGAAGTAAACAAACCCCTCGGTGTACACTTGAAAAGGCATCTAATGTTGTCTGTGGGAAAAAAATGCTGTCGTTTGAAAAGTTTGTGCGTATCGGATTTTCACCGCATACCTGTACATTGCAAATGGTGACCTGCTTGTTCTAGAAAGAGATTCCTATGTCAAACATCATTGGTGTAGACACTTGTCACTCAAACTTGTCTGACAAATGGGGAAGCATCTGCCCACTGCGGGATATTGGTGTCAAAATGATTCAATCAAAAAAAAAAAAAGACTTCAAAACTTTTTTCACTTCAATCAAAGAAAAAAAGTGTTCAAATGCAATTTTTTGGGTCTCAAATATTTTTTTTGCATTCAAACACTTTTTTCTTTGATTGAAAATGTTTTTTTTTTTGATTGAAGTGAAGTTTTTTTTTGATTGAAAATATTTTTTTGATTGAAGTGATATTTTTTGGGATTGAATAATAAAGGCACAAATGTCCTACCCATAATATGGCCCAAATACAAAAAAGATGACTTATGAAAAAATATTTTCAATCAAATAATAACTCACTTCAATCAAACAAAACTTTTCAATCAAAGAAAAAAAAGTATTCAAATGCAATTTTTTGGGTCTCAAATATTTTTTTTTTGCATTCAAACACTTTTTTTCTTTGATTGAAAATGTTTTGTTGATTGAAGTGAAGTTTTTTTTTTTGATTGAATAATAAAGACACAAATCTACCTTCATAATCCTGGCCCAGATCCATTGTTCCTCTGCCAGATTTTATGGGTACAAGCAAAGAACCTAAGAAAACCTGGTTAACAAAGAAAGTTGATAACCACCATCGTGAGACTCATTATCTGAGAAGTAGAGTTTTAGGCTTTGTCGAGCCAGCTAAGGCAAAGAAAGCTATGCTCTGTTGAACTTGAACTTGCTTCGTAATTCACCCCTGTGTTGAAAGAGGTGATTTCTATTTGTACTTCTTGACTGTCCTCAGTCTTTCACAGAGGATATTTCTTTGTCCAGTGATTTTTAAGATTTCAGATCTTTAAGATGTTGGTAAGGTAAGAGCTAATGTGCAAGAAAGAAGAGATCTTGATTAGGTTAGTGCTGCAACTGGAGAATTATTTACCTCCATATGAAGAGCTGTGAAATCTCCCTGGAAACAGACCTTATGTATTTGAAGCAGCAGGTCACAAGAACAAATCAATATTTCCTTGGATGGAACATTTTTCTGCATCCAGCATGCATCATACATAGCTTCAGATGTGATATTGGTTTGACTTTTCCATCCATCCATTTTCTAACCGCTTATCCTCTTGAGGGTCGCGGGGGGGCTGGAGCCTATCCCAGCTGACATTGGGTACACCCTGGACAGGTCGCCAGACTATCGCAGGGCTGACACATAGATAACCATTCACAAACACATTCACACCTACGGACAATTTAGAGTCACCAATTAACCTATCCCCAACCTGCATGTCTTTGGACTGTGGGAGGAAGCTGGAGTACCCGGAGAAAACCCACGCTGACACGGGGAGAACATGCAAACTCCACACAGAAGGGCCTCCGCACTCTTTCTCTTGATGTGAGGGGACAGTGCTAACCACCACACCACTATGCTGCCCGGTTTGACTTTTATTGGAGGATATTTTTTAAAACAGTTTATTTAAATACATTTGTTTTGTCTTCACCTGTTTTCATGTGTCTGTTGTTTAAAGATATACTATGCAGGAATTTTCTAAAAAAAAAAACAAAAAACAAAAAAAAACAAACGGTGGGCTTATACAGCAGTAAACCTTTCAATCATCTGTAATGACCCACTAGAAATGTGTGGTTGTGTGTTTTTCTGCAGAGACCTCTCTGCCCTCTGCCTGGATATTATTATTATTATGCCTTTGCTCCGGCAGTAGCCGTAGTTGGAGGCACTGTTTTCAGGTTGTCCAACCTTCCGTCCATCTATCCTATTCTTGTGAACATGATAGCTCAAGAAGGCCTTGAGGGAATTTCTTCACATTTGGCACAAACGTCCCCTTAGCCTGGACAATGAACTGATTAGATTTTGGTGGTCACAGGACAAAGTCACTGTGACCTTGTCTGTCTTGTAAATGTGATATCTTAAAAAACTGAGCGAATTTTTAAAAAATTTGGCACAAATGTTCACTAAGACTCATGATGAACTGATCAGATTTTGATGATCAAAGATCAAGGCCAGTGTGATCTTGCATCCATCTCATTCCCCTGAATGTTTTATCTCAAGAACATCTTCAGGGAATTGCTTAAAATTTGAAACAAACATCCACTTGGAAAGTGAAGAATAAACTGATTAGAATTTTGTGGTCAAAGGTCAAGGTCAGTGTGACCTCACAAAACATGTTTTTGGCCATAACTCAAGAATTCTTACACTTATTATGACAAAACTTCACACAAATGTTACATAGGATATAACAATAAAGTGCTGACTTTTCATATCCAAAAGGTCAAAGGTCAACTTCACTGTGACATAATAATATTCTGCAAAAAAAAAAAAAAAAAAAATCACTTGACTGGTGCATGGATGCATATAGTTCTTCTTATTTTCTGTGCTCTGGACTCTTTTTTGAGCATGTACCCACACAGCACTCTGGTGAGTTTGGGGTTTTGTAAAAAAGTAGCCACCAAGTGCCAGACCACAAACAGCAGGCATCCAAGAGACACAGTGCCAAAAAACCCTGAAATTTATAGCGAGGTGAAATGCCAAATAAGTGTGAATCTGTGGTTGCCTTTTTCTTTCATTTTCGCTTATGAGTGTGTTTAACAGTAACCGACAATCCTGCATAGTGTACCTTCAAATGTAAATCAGTTTGAGCTGTAGTCACTCCTTGAAATGTGTAAGTGTATAATTAAGGGCTTGCTTGACTGATTAGTTTTATGCTGATAAGAGATTTGAGTACCTGACACACTACAGGACATTCTGCAACCATGTGATGTCACAGGTTGAAGGTCACTCACACCTCTGCAACCCTCAACAGATCAAATACTGGCATCTAGTCAATTTAAACCTCTGCCAATAACATATATGTGTGTGTGTGTGTGTGTGTGTGTGTGTCTGTGTCTGTGTGTGTGTGTGTGTGTGTGCATATGGGATGTATGCATAGCTTAGAACTCCTCCACAGGGCTCCTTGCATGGCAGCACTGTTGCCATCAGTGTGAGTGTGTGTGAATAGGTGAATTAGAGGCCAGTTGTAAAAGTTGTCTGTTAAAGTAGAAAAGTACTATATAAATGCAGTGCATTTACTATTTCTTGGGCTGTATAATTCAAAATATGAGACTTTATCCAAATTAATCCAGGACCAGTTACATAAAAAACAAATATGATCAATACAGTTCAGCAGTTCCTGATACCCTTTAATGATGTGTAGGGAACTTTAAACTGTGTCAGTAAATCGGAAGTCATTAATTTGTTCCAAGGTTTTTAGTTTGAATCCAATGATCAACTGGGGTCTTTTGTTTGCATTTTGCATTGCCAGTACAGGGTGTTTCATGTCTGTAACAGGCAGCAGCCTTTCAAGGGTGTAACCCAAGTTTTTTCTTACGGTGCAGTATAGGAAGTTTAGGGGATAGCCAGGCCAGACATGTAGAAAGCACAAATTTGGCAATGTCTGCCTGGAATCAAGATGAGGTGGCAGCCTACACTGAGTTCAAAACACCAAAGCAGGATTCTTTTGAAGTTTTATGGTGGTGGAAGGAGCATGCTAAATTGTTTCCTAATCCGGCAGTGATCACACAGAATGTTTTTGCCATCCGGACATCTAGCGCAGCCAGTGAAAGAGACTTTTCCTCTGCTGGATTTGAAATTCAAGAACGGAGAACCCAGCTTGATGCGAGTGACTTTAGCCTGTGTGGGTTTAATCATGGGTACGGGTCAGGTAGTGGGACTCACATTAACAGGTGCAGTGGGTGCAACATTGACTTAAACATAATGATGGGTAATGCAGGTTTTTAAAAATTGACCTGTACAGGACTCTGCTGTGACCTCTTTAGTCTCATTCTCATGAACGGTAAATCTCAAGAAAGCATTCAGGGAATATTTTCATATTTGGCACAAACAACCGCATGGACTGAAAGATGAATGGTCAAAGGTTGCTGTGACCTTAAATAACATGTTTTTGGTCATAACTCAAGAATTCATATTATAATTATGACAACATTTAACAAATGTCTTATAGGATAAAATAATGAAGTGATGATATTTTATATCTAAAAGGTCAAAGGTCGAATTAACTGTGACATCATAATGTTTTGCAGAAGAACTTAGCTGGCCATTACTCAACAATATTACTCAGGAACAGAAGGGGAGACCTTTGGTCAGACTTATCTTGACAATGTGCTGATTGTATGGATCTTCTGTGCTGCCGGGTTGAAGATGTGTGTAAAGCCATCATGATTAAGTATTTGTAGCTTATTTGCAGCAGCATCCATATGTGGAGCATTGTCTGCTATCATGGCTACAAAGGAGTCTGAACAGATATGGGTGTGAAGTGCAACTTGACTGGTTTGGCGGAGGTGTACAATCGCAAGGCAGTAATTCTAGCTGACTATTTTCTGATATTGTAGACAATTATAAACTCTGCAGATTAATCTGCAGCCATAACGATTACTGCTGTGATCAAGGATTTAATCCCTTACACCCACTCCTGCATATACGACACATACAGTCTGTAGTTTAAATCCTCAGTTTTGAACCTGTGCATCTGTGTGTGTGTGTGTGTGTGTGGGTGTGTCTGTGTGTCCTTGTGATATAGAAGCAATGGCAGCACAGGAATGAGCAGACAAAAGACAGTTAGTTATTAATTCTTTCTTTCTCTGTGTCTTTATTTTCTTGTTGTCTCCATCTGGTCACATGATTTTTTCATGTTGCCACTGGCTTGTTTTATTATTGTGTGCAGCTCAAATTCTAATACTCCTTGCATACAGGTTTCACACAAATACATCCACCTGTATTAACACTACCGTATTCACATGCAATCTTCACAGCAGTCCTGCATTACAACATGTGTAATGTTCAGTTTTGGTTGACTCTGTGTCACAATTGCTGGTGATGTATTGGCCTGGATTCCATTATGTCAAAGGTGTTCAATTCATATGCTAATATGACTTCGCACAAATGTCTAATAAGATAAATGAAGTGATGATGTTTTGTATCCAGAAGGTCAAAGGTCAGTGTTGTGACTTATTTTAGTTAGAGCTTGTTTTAACTTAAGGGTTATTAATAAGTTACTATTTCATTAAATGTGAAACAAGTTAAAGGACAATACATTACATACATTATGATATATTTAAGTTCATTTATGGACTGTAAAGAAGAAGAAGTAATAGGAATTTGGATGCAAGTATTTTGTATTTGTGTTAAGGGACTTCATTACTCATAATCATTTGCTACCCATAATGCTTGATGAAAAAGGGAAAGGTAATGTTTTTTTTTTGGTTAGCAAAGCAGAGTTCAAGTTCAACTCTAGCAGACAAGTTGTATCTGTGTTCACGAGCTGGAATGTATCTTTGTTTTATGTTCACTAAAGTCACGTTCAGACTCCAAGTAAAGAGCCTCATCTCGTCATTTCCAAGGTAAACGGAATTACAACAGTCAACTTCACTGTGACATCATAATGTTCTGTATAAAAACACTTTTCTGGCCATTACTCAATGTCATATTTCAGGAACAGGAGGGGGGACATTTGGTCAGATAGTAAATTGGTGAAACCACTCTTGAAACTGCTGATTGTATAGATCTTTTGTGCTGCTTGGTGGGAAGATGTCTGTGAAGCATCCATGTTTTCACAGACATGGATGTGAACTGTAACAGAACTTGACTGGTGCATGGAGGCATACAACTGCTGGGTGGTAATTCTAGACAACCCTCTTTCTACATAACCCTTTTTTTTTATTTACAAAATAAGCCAAATTTCTCGAATAAAGTACAGTCTCAAACTTGAAAAAATATTTAAATCAGGAACAGTCTGATCAAAAGATGGGTAAAGAAAAGGACAGAGTCCAAGCATTTAAAACCAGCTTCCAGGACTCGATAGTTTTCCGATAGTTTGCTATACTCACACTTACTTTGGTTGTTACCTCTGAGGTTTAATATCCAGCCGTATTTATTTTAATGTGATCATCATTGCAACCATTTTAATTTCAACATGTTAACAAGACAAAACCAGCAAGTCACTGACTAAACATTACTGCAGGCTGTGGACTTATGACCACCAGAAACTAGCTGCTCTGCTCAGTAATGTTTGGGTTTTTTATTTGTGTGCATCCCTCAGCCATGAGAAGCATGACAGAAAAGAATCTTGCATAACCTCCAGGATACTGGAGTTCCTCTCATGTTGTTTTTGTGTAGCTTCTTTATGTATCCACAGTGATGACCTCTTTTAAGTTAAAAGTTGGCAGTGTTTTGGCTGTTTTGTGTTTCAGGCTGTTGAGCTCAATCTTTTTTGTGGCATTTTTTTGTGTTGAGATGTTTTGGCTGAGGGCAGGGATTAAAATGGTTTAATGGATTATCATATTAAACCACTGCAATGATTAGCTCCCAAAAGCACAACAGTCCCCTACCTACTCATAAATAACACAACACCCCCCGTTCACTGTCAGATGCAGATTCCTCTCAGCTACACCATAAACAAGCTGGAGACAAAACACAAAAAAAATTCATCTGGAGCCAAGGTCACTTCCATGCACAATGACACTAAAAAAATGTAGTTTGTATGGACAATAGCATATATGTCCTGAACTTTACGTAGAGACTAAACACTACTACACTGTAAACCCCGATTTGCTCGCTCCACTTAAAATTTTTTTGGAAACAGCTTGCACTCAAAACTTAGTATAGTACAATACAGTCACATAAAAGAATACACCAAACACAAAATAAATGTGTCACAGTTTGTTTGAGCATTTAATTCTATGTCATATGAGTATCAAAACAAGTATAAAAATATTGTGGCAAACTTAGGTTTTTTGATTGCTAGAATAAGGCAAAGAGATGAATTCTGAAACAGGAAGTGCTGTTTATTTCATCTCAGCACAACTTAATGTTAGACACGCCAATCTCTACACAGGCGGGAGGTCACTAACTGTGTACGACTTAACTCATCATGCAAAATTTCTTTTACTACAACATTAACTGTAACTCATTAGAACCAATATGAAATGCATAAATATTAATCGCTGTGTAATGGGTAATGTGAGTAATTTTGAACTAATTTAAACATAGTTTTTTTTGGCATGCTGGGAAACTCCATCCTTTTAAGCCCCAACATGGCACAATATGTTAAGTGCATGATGATAATGTTGTTAATTGGCCTTAAACTAATTAGTAAAAATCAGCTTTATAAATTTTAATCACATTACCGCAAAACTCAAAAATTGTTAACATGAAAAAATTATTTCAAGCTCACAAGGGATGAGTTTGGTGTCAAGTGAACATAACGTTTTTGTGTCATTTTGACAATCTAGGGCATTTGTGTAGACTTTTCATTAAAATTTTGTGTCATGGGTGGATTGGGGTTTACAGTATACTACAGTAAACTACTAATTAAGGACCATAACTGCATTATTGAAGTTTTCTTTTTGGTTTTGCCTTGGCCATGGTTTGGCAATATGACAATATAGTGAGCTGATAGAAGTTTGTCACTGTCAGTGACTTGCCTTCCTGTTTTTACCATGGTAACCATCCCTTTAACGTTTTTCAACATCTCTGGTTGGATTAGGTAATTGTGGGTCCTGTGGGTCAGAAGACCCCTGTGGGATTCCAGGAGAATGACGGGGGGAGTTCGCTATTGTTCATGAGACAGAGATGGAACAGGAAAAAATCAACAGGAATGGGTGGAACCAAACATTCATATGTTGGATAGGAATAGGGTTGGAAATTAACTGTTTTTGGCCACCTGCCACTGTGGCTAGCGGATTCCAAAATCTACCAGCCACTCAACAAATTAATATTGTTTTTTTTGCTGGTAAGTGAAGCAAATCTAGTAGCCACTTGAGTATTTTAACAGTATTTGGCTGTTGGCTGGTGCTTATTCCCAACCGTGGATGGGAATCATAATAACAGTTTGATGATAGCGATGTGAAGTCAGCCACTATTAGTTTGTTTCCATAGAGCTTGATTGCCTATTTTCTCAGATAAAGCCCAAATGACAAATGGTGCCGGCAGCAGGTCATGTCAGCTTTGGCCAAATAATGTTCATACAGTGAGCAACTTGATGTCAGGCCAACATTTAATGTGTCTGTCGTCTGGTGTCTCTGCTGGCAGGGTGTGTACTCTGCCATAGATTGTTTGTGAGGAAAGAACCTTCAGTCTGTAACATATCTGTATAACCATTGGTTAGTTGGTAAAAAGCGGCTGGTGAGTGAAGCATATCTAGCAGTCACCTGCATATGGCTGGTGGCTGGTGCTAATTTCCAACCCTGAATGTAATGTAGTTATAACTTTTATTTTGGTGGCCTAAATAGGCCTAAATAAGGGACTTAAACTTGGTGCACCTGCTAGTGGTGGTGCTTGTTAATTTACTTGTGAACTCTAACTGTAGCTAAACTGTAGACTGTAGCTAAAGCCTGCCATTTGCCAACTAGTTTTAGGTTGACATCCCTGCTCAACCTCTGAGCCAACAACCTACACACTAAAAATGGCAAGTTTTGACAAAGATTTGGATCATGCAATAAGACATGCCTGCTTTGTTCTTTTGGTGAATTGCCATTAAGATCCTCAACAAAAGCAGCTTGTGAAGGCACCTCTGGAAAGCCCAGACTCCGTCTTGCAGAACCATCATGCCCAGTGTTGATTAGTTTTCTGACATTATCAGTCAGAGTTGATTTGCCCTGTTTTAACTCTGGCAGTTGCATTTGCCAATGACAAATGTACGTCCGTGTGCCCGTATGTCTATCTGTCTCTAGAACTCCTTGAGGGATTTGTTTTTTTATTTGGCACAAATGCCTACTTGGATTCTACAATGACCTGATTAGATTTTGGTGGTCAAAGGAAAAGTCACTGTGAACTTGCATCTGTCTCATTCTCCTGAATGTGATATTTTTAGAATGCCTTGAAGGAATATTCTCAAATTTGGCACAAACGTCCACCTGGACTCAGGGATGACCTGATTAGATTTGGTGGTCAAAGGTCATAGTGACCACATGATACGTGATATTGGCCATAACTCAGGAATTCATATACTAATTATGACAAAATTTCACATAAATGTGTAATAGAATAAGGTGATTAAGTGTTAACATTTTAAATCCAAAAGGTCAAAGGTCAACTTCACTTATTGGCCATTACTCAACGTCATATCTCAGGAACAGAAGGGGAGACATTTCGTCAGATACTGAACTGATAAAACTAATCTTGGGTGCCCACCTTGGAACTGTGCTGATTGTAGGGATATTCTGTGCTGTCGAGTCAAAAATGTTTGTGAATCATCCAAGTTTTAGAATTGTAGCTTCTTTGCAGAAACATCCATATTTGAAGCATGATTATAGCTACATGACTGAACATACATGGATACAAACAATTGTTACTGGTTGTTGTGGCATTTTCTTTTGCGGAGAATTGGCCATTTCAATGACAGTGCTCGCAACCCCACATGCAAATGTTGCTGCATCCTTAGCTTAGCACTGCTCAAGATGTCTGTGATTGGTCTAAATGCCAAACAACAGAGCTGCCTCTGTGGACTTTTGCCTCTTTAGGAATAACAGTGAGTATTGATACTATTGAAAGCGGTGGGTGTGAGTTGAGACCGTTTTGTCACACAGCAGGTATTCAGTTATGTTTAACTGCAATCACCAGAGCGCAGCTGTGCTGCTGATATCAGTCCCACCTGTAAATTAAGCATAATTGCCAAGTTTAAACATCCCAGAACTCCAGTTCAAACTTGGAGCACTTGTACTGAAAAAAGGCCTCATGTCTCAGGTTGTGATATTTTATCATCAGACAGGGGGTAATATTTACACCCTACATTGCAGTAGATAAAAGCTTAAGAAAACTACAATGTATTTTGAAATAGCAAGCATGGCTTTAATATGTAAATAAGCTGTGTATGGTGGAGCTTGCTTACAGTCGGCTGTTTGAAGTGCAGCAGCTCTCTGATCCTTTTATCACACAGTATAGGCACAGATAGGCTAAACACACGTCTGCCATTCAAACTCTGGGTCTGCAAAAGCTGCATGTTTTTAATGAGCCTGTTTCCAGGCAACAACTTCATCAGGTTTCCACCAGAGAGAGAGAGAGAGAGAGAAAAAAACCTTAATAGGGCCCCCGGGTGTCATTTTCCATCATCAGCTGTGGGACAAATCTGAGACGGTTAACATATTAATCTGTGAAACACAAGATTTAGAAATTGCTTATTTGTAGACAATTAAGCACCTGCTGTTTGTGTGTGCGTGTGTGTGTGTGTGTGTGTGTGTGTGTGTGTGTGTGTGTGTGTGTGTGTGTGTGTGTGTGTGTGTGTGTGTGTGTGTGCGTGTGTGTGTCTGGGTGTCTGGGTGTACACACCAAGTAGCATGTACCTTTTGTAATGACTATTGGAGAAGAGTCAGAAGCAACATATCTCCAAAAAAATTATTACCTTTGAAATGTAAAATTTATATATTTTAAGTGAGTGAAAATAGAGGCTTGACCACATCTGTCATGTGACTTGGCTTGACTGAATCCAAATGAAAAGATTATGGTTTTGACTTTTACCAGAATTTACAAGCGGAGCAAAGTGAGTGATGTAGTTACATCATTTATTGGTCAAGTGTATACATATATGAACCTCACTGGCAACCCCCTTAACATACAATGAGTGATAACACAGCCTAAAAGGAACAATGTGTTAAGCTGAAAACACATCGGTGTGTCATTTTATACAAAACAATTCTGTTGCATAGTGCAGACCAGAACAACATATGGTATCCATTAGAAGTATTATATGACTTTCAATGCATCAAAATGGACTGTGATGATATTTACCCTCAGCCTTTAATTTTATCTGAAAGTTTCACCAGATTTAACTGTTAACCGTAGTCATATATTTATTGAATTTAAATTGCACTGACTGTGATAACATCATAACCTATCTTATCTCTTCATTGTACCATCTGCACAGTGATGGGGTATAATATTACAGACTGTCTATGATGAAGTCATCTGTACTACCTGATACAGGGTGGCAAAAGGTATCCTGTTCCCCTGCTGTCAGTAAGGAGGTGTTTGCCAACTAGCCGCCTCCATACAAGGACTGCAGAGTTCTTGCTGGGCAGGTGGCCGCTGTACGGTCTGAGCTGGATGTGCTGAAAAAGTTCCTCTTCGCTGAAGATGTGGCTGCCTGTGATTCCTTGGCTTTAACACCCACTCCCCAGCAAGCAAGTGACAAGTAAAAGGAGAGCTTTTTTCAGCTCAGTGAAAAGAAGAAGATGTTGACATTGTAGTTTTCTGCAAACCAAAGAGGCGTCATATTTGCAGGTTTCATGTGTATCATATCAATGTTTTTAAAGTGACGTATTATATGATATCATTATATGATGGGACGGTAGCTTTTATGACTCTTAATGGAGTTGCCTGCCAAACTGCAGACCAGTGTTTGAGATCAGCAAACCATCATCACCGTCATCGCTGCATTTCCAGGGTTTTTTTAGCCCCAAAATGTGAATAGGTAGAACTGCAGGTGGAGCAGCTATGTGAGCGCCCTCTTGCTGTATGACTTGCCCACCTTAACTACACATCAGTCCATGATCAGCCCCTTTGGCTCCCTGGTCCAGAAGTGGAAAGCCTAGTGAAATTGCTAAGTTAGCAGTTAGCTAACTATTAAGTATTATATTAAAAGAGAGGTGGTTATGGTTAGAGTATGGGTCATGGAAAGGCTACATTTTCTTTCTTATAAAGTAGATTATTGCTACATTTGGTGTCATTTATTTTCTACAGTGTAGCACTGTAACAGGGTTCAGATAACTGTTGTGTTGGTGGGTTTGTCATGCCATATGACTCTGACTGAAACCTTGTGCTAGTGGCTCACCACATATATATGGGAAACTATCCACTTAAATGGAAAAAAATATCCCTCTCTGAGTAGTTGTTGTCCATGATTGCATCAACGATGTTAAAGCTCGACTAGGAACTCAGTTAGTGAGGGAACAGTTCAGCTCTATTGTTCAGTCTCTAGTGATGCTCAAATGCAATGTTGTTTTCTTCCATCCCATACTGTATCTCAGCCAGTGTAGTTGAAAGATTTTTAGCCACCTGTATGCTATGGAGACTTGACTGTGTAAATGGTCAAACAGCACTGCCTTCTGAAGTTTGCACCCAGGAAGGTTAGGGACCAAAGTGCATGCCACAAGTAACTATCTTTAATGATGAAGTCATAGTATATGTAGGGTTACTCCCATTGCTTCTAGTAACAGAGTCCCCAGCTGGAAATGCAGCCACACAGTGAATGCTAATGACCTACTGTAGCTGCCTCACCTCAAGCTTCCTTAGCTAATCCTGTTCCATAACCATCTTCAGACTCAGTGGTGTTCGGTTTGTTAAAGGGAAACATCTATTTTATACCCCATTTTTCCATGTTTTTGTATATAATCCGTATGGGCAATTGTGCAGTGTCAATTTGTGTCTTCTAATAGTGTTTGTTTTTGCCACTGAGAGGCTCAGACTGTTATCAGAAGTGTCTGACAACATTGTAAAAAGGACCCAACAGAGAACTGAAACATTTTCCTTACCTTTCACTGTGTGTTTGTTAGTGTGTGACACCAAGTTTCACTCAAGGAGTAGCCTTGTTCTGAAATCTTGCAGAATTTTTCACATTGTGGAAGTCAGCTAAATATTTAGTCATGACATTCAGAATCTTTTAGATAATACTAAGCTATGCTCTCTGTACTCCAAGACAACAAACTCCTTCCGGCACTCCTCTCTCCAGCTCAAACTAGCATTTCCAACATTGTTTTTCCTGCAACAAGTTACCTCTCCCGAGATTTAAGAGCAAGACTTCCTGACATTTCGCTGGTCTATTTGTTAGTGTGTGCAACCAAATCTCGCCCTAGGAGAAGTCTTGCTCTGAAATCTCTGGAGAGGTGACTTTTTGGAGGAAAAACAATGGTGGAAATGTTAGTGAGACTTGGAGAGAGGAGTGCCGGGAAAAATTTGTTTTGTTGGAGTACAGAAAGCGTAGCTTGGTGTCAACTAAAGCCTCCTACAGACTATGAGATTTTAGCAATCTTATACGCCATACTGTGCAACATGGATCTAATAAACTTGGGTATGACAACAAGTTTAATGTATGCAGACTGAATCGCAGGCTACGCTGTACGATGTAATAGCTTTCCATACTGAGTGCACAAGGATGCTGCACTGGTTAAGACTTCTCCAACTGTGAAGCTCAACATAGAGGGTCACATTATTAAATTAGCTTTAGTTTTATGGGTACTATATACTGCAGTGTGTCTGTGTGTGTGTGTTTGCTAGCTGCTAGGTTGCTCACCTGGCAGCTGCAACTCCGCCGCTATTTCTTCAATGCTTCATTCTTCTTTACGCGATCATAAGAGCTGGAGGACACATCACACAGGCAAGGCTTCTGCTGCCACAACTTCACAAGGTTTTCCTCTTTGCTGGAATCCCATACATTTCTTTTAGCACGCAAGCTGCTATCTGTCTGTTTGTTTGGGTTTAGCACTAGTGTGTCATTTCATGCTGCATTTCTATTGGTAGGTTAGTAGACGTAGGTTGTAACAGCAGTGAGATGGTCATCCCAAATTTCTGACACTGTCAGAATTTTATCCCAGGCTGTCTTTGATCATAAGACTTTGACAATGGCCATCCTTCAACCTCTTTTACTGTGCGACATAGGACCACCATTTTAGAGCCACAACCAAATATGTTGCCACGTTTCTTTCATGTTGGTCATCTTTAGTTAAGGATAGCCCAAAATCGCACAGTGCATATCAGGCTTAAAAGATTTCTAGTGTATTGAATATAAGCTGATTTCAACAATGTGGAAAAGTCTGCACGATTTCAGAACAAGACCTCTCCTTGAGTGAGACTTTATCCTCACACTAACAGACCAATGAAAGATAAGAAAAAATGTTTCAATTCTCTGTTGGGTCCTTTCCGTAATGTTGTCAGACACTTCTAATAACAATCTGAGTCTGTCAGTGGCAAAAACAAACACCTTTAGTGGGCATAAATTAACAGTGAACTATTTCCCATGGGAATTACACTGCAACCTGTTTCACTGCTGTGGCTGCAGCACTCCCTCTCAATACAGGGCCAATTTTAAAAATTGTTGTCTCCTTTAGTCAGACACAAAAAACTGGTAAATTGAGTCCATGTTTAAAAATACAAAAGTTTTCTTTTACATGTTCAGATCTTTGGCAAATGAGTAATTTTTCTAGTGCGGTTTCATTTTATGAAGTAAGATTTTTCAGTCATATTGAGACTTGGCAAATCTGACTGTGTTGCATTAAATGAAACATATCCTCGTGGTTTTAATTATTCTCACCAGCCTAGAGTTTTAGGTTGTGGAGGTAGCCTGACTGTGATTCACGGTGATAATCATTTCAATCACTTGGTTTTTATGATTAATGGCAAAACCCCTTAACTTTGTGTTTAAATCTACAGACTCCTTGAGCTTTGTTTCTGTTAAGGTATTCTGTGATCTTTTAGCTTTTATTATGTCTCGCTTTCATAGACTCTTGATATTAGGTTATATTATCATACATGTATGCTGCCCCTGTGGTCCCTCTCTTACTATGGATGTTACTGTGAAGTCTTGTCATGGTGAGGGTCCCACCCACTCAAAGGGACACACACTAGACATTGCTCTCTCTCTTGTGGTTTTACTCTTCAAAGGGTTGATCTTGGTGGAGCTAGCTGTGTTTCTAACCACAAGGCTATTCTTTTTAAAGCCCTCCTTTCACCTTCTGCTCCCACAGTCAGTTTATCAGAATGGAAATGGAAAGAGGACATTCTTAGTTCAGTTTCCTGACAGCTTGGTGGATGAAGCTGTTCATGAGTCTGGTGGAGCAGGTACGAAGGCTCTGGAACCCTCTGCCTGATGGCAGAAAAGGTTGTGTGAGGGGTGGCTGGGGTCACCCACAATGCTGAGAGCTTTGCATGTGAGGCAGGTGTTCTGAATGTCCAGCAGGAAAGGGAGTGACACACCAATGATATTTCCAGATGTGTTCACTATGTGCTGTAGAGTTAAGCAGTTGTAGTCAGTGCAGCTTCAGCACCACACACTGATGGAGCTGGTCGGGATGCTCTCAGTGGTGCCATGCTAGAAGGAGCACATGATGGAAGGGGGGCTCTTGCCTTCTTCAGTTTGCGGAGGACGTTTTGGCACTGCTGAGCCATCTTCACCAGGGCTGTGGTGCTGGTCGTCCAGGGGAGGTCCTCACAGATGTGTGCCCCCAGGAATTTGGTGCTCCTCACCCTCTCCACAGCAGCACCATTGATGGTCAGTGGGGGTAGTACTTGGTCTTATTCACATTCAGGAGAATATTGTTGTCCTTACACCACATGGCGAGCTGGCTGATCTTACACCTGTACGAGTAGTAGTAGGAGGTGTTTAGCCCCAGCTCAACTGGTGGTCCAGTTGTGAATGAGCTGAAGTGGAATGATAGTGTTGAATGCTGACTTAGTCAAAGAACAGTATCCTAACATACGAGTCTTTCTCCAGGTGTGTGAGGGCAGGATGAAGACCAGAGCAGACTGCATTCTCTGTGGATCAGTTGGCCCAATATGAAAACTGGAAGGGCTCCAGGCTGGGGGGAAGGATGGATTTTATATGGGAGATGACCAGCCTCTCAAAGCATTTCATAGTGATGGGGATCCATGCAACAGGGCGATAGTCATTAAAGCAGGATGGAAAAGGCTTCTTTGGTACGGGTGATGGTGGTGGATTTGAAGCAGGAGGGAACAACAGCCTGACTCAGGGATGTATTTAAGATGTCGGTGAAGACGTCTTTGAGCTCCTCTGCACAATCCCCTAAGGTCACAACCAGGAATGTTGTCTGGACCGACAGCCTTGTGGATGTTGATTGAAGACAGTGTTCTTTTCACACTGGTTGCAGACAAGCACAGGGCCGGTTGTGGGCTGGGGATTTGGTCTACTGCTGAGGTGTGTTGTTGATGGCTTCAAATCGTCCAAAGAAGCTGTTGAGATTGTTCAGCAGAGAGATGTCACTGGCACAGGTGTTAGGCAGAGATTTATAGTCATGATGACCTGTATACCCTGCCATAGGCTCCGTGCGTCTCTGCTGTCTGTGAAGTGTCAGATGAGTTTTTGCATGTAGTCATGTGTGGCTACTCTGATGCCATGGGTCACGTTGGCCCTGGCTGTTCTAAAACTCGCTTCATCCCCAGCTCTGAAAGCAGCATCTCTGGCCTTCAGTAGTCTGTGGACCTCTCCTGTGAACCATGGTTTCTGGTTAGCCCCGGTGGTGATGGTCAGTGTGCGTGTGACGTCAGTGATGCATTTACTGATGTAGGAGGTTACAGTCTCTCTGTACTCCTCAATGTCTTTGTGTTTTGTGTGTTAGCATGCTTGAACATGTCCAAGTCTGTGGTGTCGAAGCAGTCCTGTAGAGCAGAGATGGCCACCTCTGGCCACACACAAACCTGCTCCAAAACAGGTTTGTTGACTTTCACCTTGGGCCTGTTTGCTGGTTTTAGCATAAAAGTGAGATGGTCAGAGAAACCGATGTGGGGGAGGGGGTACACCCTGTAAGCGCCTCTGTGATTAGTGTATGTCAAGTCCAGAGTGTTTTTTTCCTCTTGTTGGGAAATCAACATGCTGGGGAACCTTGGGAGGACAGACTTCAGGTCTGCATGGTTGAATTCACCAGTGACGATCATAAATCCAACAGGGTGCACTGTCTGTTCTTTGCCGATGGCTTGGTTGAGTTTACTCAGAACCTCCTCTTAAACTGCGTTGTTGGTAGTGGAGGGATGTAAACAGTGACCAGCAGGATTGATGTAAATTCCAGTCGAGTCGGTTGTTGTCGCAGGTTGGTGAAGTAGTGCAAGCTCCAGGAGTTTCTCTGCTTGAAGAGAGTCTAAACTGTACTGCACAGTACTGTTGCTCCATATGGAGAACAAAAAATGACGTAAGTATAAATAAATAAATAAATGTATAAATAAATAATTAAATGCACGAATAAATGAAAAACCAAGGACATTTTGGTAATAAAAAAGGCTATTTCTGTATTTTTACATTTATTTATTTATACATATATTTATTTATTCTTTTATTTCTACATTTATTTATTTCCACATTTATTTATTTATACATTCATTTATTTATTTATACATTTATTTATTTCCACATTTATTTATTTATTTATACATTTATTTATTTCTGTGTCAGTGTCACACAGAAATGTAAATATGCTAATAAGGTAGGCAGGCCTACGTTAGTAAAGCCCGATTGGTCAACTGGGCAAACCAGACAAAAGCAAACGATTTCAAATTCCATGATCATCTCAGTTGCTGCCTTCTGGTACTGTGGGAAATTAAAAACACATCTACAACACAGAGGAAAGACAGCAAATTGGGCAGTTGCCTAGATGTCTAGAGCAGAGGCGATTTCTCTAAGACTGCAATGGAAGCTCAGCTTCCCCTAAAATGTCAAAAATTGAATCGTCAAATATGTACGGTTGTGTTAACATTTCATTGACTACAGATGCGTTAAAACACGTTCATCTCGAAGACGAGTTCGTTCAGAATCAGCTACTTATCGATGTTGTTAACTTCTCATACATTCCTGTAGCGGAGTTTTCTCATACGGTCTATGGCATTTGCCCGTAGAAGCTGAGCGTCATTGCACTTCAATGGGACTGTATAGAACAGTTTTTTTCATTGCCTCGAAACTCGACGGTCATTGGATAAATGCCACGATTTTGTCCCGCCCCCGGACGCTCAGCGTCTCTGGGGGTGAATGGAGCTGTGGGCGGGCCTCGGCCGGGCTGGACGCTGAACTTCCACATGATGATTGAAGGATCAGTCGAAAGGATGAATCCCGTTTTGATTAACAGCTATTTGGAGATTTGACAGCTCAGCTCAGTCCCATCGCGGATTTTGCAAGCGGAGTCTTCTGAGTCATAGCTGTCAAGTCTCCCGTTTTGGCCGAGAAACTACCGTATTTTACCCCTCTTTCCCGCCGTCCTCCCGTATTAGTATTCTCCCGCAAATCTTCCGTATTATAATAAAAAAACAACATTCCTCTACCCCTCCAAACTGAACTGTCACTAGCCTCGCGAGAGCTGCCACCTGCAGTAGCCTTGGTGGCAGTTATCGCGAGGTTAGTGCCGACAACGGGAACAAACCCGGAACAACAAAGAGAGAGATGGATGGATGTGACGAAGGAGAAGGCATTCCTGCCAAAAAAAAACAAAGAAGTCCTGTAAATATCTCGACAAATGGGACAGCTAATTTACTTTCCTACAGAGGAGCAGGATGGGCACATTATGAACTGAAAATATGTTTAAGCAATAAGCCCCGAGAAGCTGTGGGTTACAGTGATTTTACAACAGGGCCCCTCCGCCGTTGTAAAATCACTGTAGCTCACGGCTTCTCGGGGCTTATAGCTTTTATAAAACGGTTACCCTACATATAGCCCATAAAATAAACACACACGAAAAAAAATCAACAATTTATTGGTAATAATGCAACAATAAAACTGAGAACTATTCATTCTTCCACCAAGCAAGATCGAGTGGACAGAATGGTTGCCAAGCAACACAGACGCTGCGGTCTACCAGTGGGTTACACTGATTTTACAACGGCATGGAACGCGGCTCAGCCAATCACATTTAAGGATGGGAAGCACCCGTTTTATAAACAATAAATAAATGTGCTTCATACACCCTTTGTGTTTTCTGATCAACTAATTGTAGTTAGTAAGCGGTTGACAAGTTGTTTTTAAATATCTTGTACACCTGTCTTAAAATGTCAGGGATACTGGAGCTTGGTTGGGGTGGTGGGACGGCTCGCAGCGAGCACCGGCAAATTTCCCTTATTTTCAAATCCAAAACTTGACAGGTATGGTAAAGCCCCGCCCCAGGCTGTAGTTCTGCACTGCTTTGTTTTATTTAAATAAGTAAAT
Source organism: Cephalopholis sonnerati (assembly GCA_019142605.1). Classification (NCBI taxonomy): domain Eukaryota; kingdom Metazoa; phylum Chordata; class Actinopteri; order Perciformes; family Serranidae; genus Cephalopholis; species Cephalopholis sonnerati. Next base: position 39,025,035 of record JAGQAX010000010.1, on the reverse strand, counting down.
ATTGATTATAGTGTGTGAAGTCTTACTTCAGGTTAAAATTTATTTGAGAATTAGGCCATCCAGTTAAGATATTTGTTATGTTGTTGGCTGATAAAATCTGGATGAAGGATATTTTATTTTATTTTATTTTATTTTTATTTTTCAGTTTCCCCCCTTTTGCCACCTTATTGTGGTCAGGGGGTGTGCGTGCCTCAGTGACCTTAAGAGCTATACCAGCAGGAGCTTTGTCTTCAGGTGGGACACCCAAGTTGGACAGGTCTGAAGGTAGAGGCCTGACTAAGTGCAATCCACTCCTCAAGGTTGGGGTTGGACACATAGCTAACAACCCAATTCAATGAAGACAACACTGTTACTATAAGCACAAGGGAAAAAGGGCTTCAATTATATGTTCCTTTTATAAGTTACTGCCTCGCTAAAATATGACAAATTTTATGATGTAAATTTAAAGTGAGCTTCCCCTGTTTGAAAGACCAGCAGCCGCCACTGGTCTAGAGCAATATCTAAATATCACAGTCTAAACGTCGCTCCCTCTTCCTCTGTCACCGAGCGGATTTGAAGTTCGTGGGCTGCTTCTTGGAGACCATCTAGCACCACGTCAACTTCTATGTCCCTATCAGCTGAGAGTTGAGCTAAATCTTCGAGTAATCTCTCGAAACGAAACTGAAGAGAGTCGGTAGGTTCGCTGTTATCGAAACTGTCCGCTAATGCTCTTAAATCAGCAGCAATAGCCCGCACAAAACTATCCATTGCTAATAGCAAGCTAAAGGCTAACATGAGAGCCAGCCAAATCAAGGCAGCACTAGTAGATCCGATCCAATCACATCGACTGACGTAGGCCTGCCCACCTAATTAGCATATTTACATTTCTGTGTGACACTGACACAGAAATAAATAAATGTATAAATAAATAAATAAATGTGGAAATAAATAAATAAATAAATGTGGAAATAAATAAATAAATAAATGTAGAAATAAAAGAATAAATAAATATATGTATAAATAAATAAATGTAAAAATACAGAAATAGCCTTTTTTATTACCAAAATGTCCTTGGTTTTTCATTTATTCGTGTGTTTAATTATTTATTTATACATTTATTTATTTATGTATTTATTTATTTATTTATACTTATGTCATTTTTTGTTCTCCATAGCTCCATAGCAAAAGTTGTCTTCTGTACTTGTACTGATGTGTGTGTGTGAACAGCTTCAGCAAACTCTTTTGAGTGCGAAAAATAATAAGAAGAAAACATAGTGGTATCAGGACTGAGTGGGGCCCCTGCATGTGCATGCGCTGCCATCTCATCTCTAATCTCTAATCCACATTTTAGAAAGCAATAAAGCAGTAAAAGAAACCAGCTCTCTGTTTCTCCAGCACCATTGCAACACACCGTCAAAACCTCAGAAATGTTTTTTTCAAAAGCATCAATTCTGTTATTAACCCTCCTCTTAGTCAACAAACTGAAGCCTCCCCCGTGATATATGAGCAATTTTTGTCCTTCACAACAGAATAAATTAAATCTAACTCAAGGTCAGTCATGGGATAGGATACAGTTACCTTTCATTTCAGGCTCTTCGAGGGCCCCCCTCCCTTTGGGGCCCTGGATAACCAGTCTCCCTTCTCCACCCATTACGATGCCCCTGGCTGACAGTCAGTGTTGGGCTGTCAGTGAACGTCTGTATCCCTAGTTTTTGGGGTGTGTCCCGCACCTTTGGCACTGGTCAGCCCTTGTCAGCTCATGTCGTCTGTTGGCTGATTCACAGCATGCTGAATTAGCCTCGAAGATGGCGAAGCCTGTTGGTAGGTGAAATCACTCTGATTGGCAGTTCAGCTCAGCACATAAGAAGAGAAACAGGAGTGAGGAAAGTAAACAAATAACTAAAGTCAAGAGAGTGTGAGAAACAAACTTGTTTTATGGAGTAAAATTATTTTTTAGCCATTCAGCTCTTTCGCAGAAATGATTATATGGGTATATTCACATGGAGAGTATAGAGAATTATTTCCTCTTAAGCAGGCGCAGAACATATGTATTAAGGCTCATTTATGCTCCCTTTACATACAAAAATAGATATGTCTTTTCAAATGTTAGAAACATCACTGCCCTCATACTTCCATGCGTTCTTTGTGTTGGCATAGATACAATGGATGGCACTAGAGGGCTGAGTCAAAGGTCTGATATGACATCAAACAAGGTGGAGGAGGTCGTAATATTGTTCCTTTAAATGGAGGCAGTGTTGTAGACAGTGGTGGTCTGTGCAGCCATTATGTACATCCCGACGTGGACGGAGATTTCTTTCACTATATTCACCCCATTTTACTATATATTATTATATATTACTGACTCTTTCCATTCTGCCATTATTTAAAAGTCTTCGACTTTGCTTACGGTTGTGTCTCGCTTGAACTACAGTGCAGTGCCTCCATGATCTCTTGTGGTGCCGTTTTGTCCATATTCATAAGCATTTAGAAAACGTGCACAAATACTGAAGAAATGAGTGCCGAGTACGTACAAAGGATCCTGTCCCTCTACATATCTAACATTGAGCATAAATGAGCCCATAATTGGCTTTTAGCTGTAGTCTTTACGATGTGTTCAGCTGGAACTTTTTGGTTGAGACACAGGTGACATGAGGCGATGCAATAGTCTGCCTTTGTCGCCACAAGTTCTGTGATGTTGGTTTGGTGTGTCTGGGCCTTTATATGTTATGACTGCCAGATTTCTGAAGGAGGTTTTCAGAAGTGTTTGTCCCACTGTTCTATCTACTGTAAATATCTCTCTGTCTACTGGTTGTCATTCCTCTTGCCTGAAGCATGCAGTAGTAGCTAATTGCCACCACTCTGGTGGTTATAGCTGATAACGCTAACTTGACCCATGGTGGTAGGATGGTGTCATCGTAGACGTGTAGCGCCCACCTCTAGTTTCACACCATTAGCTCTTGTAGCATATTCATATATGCTCTTAATATCATATACAGCTCCTTTAAAGTAACAAACAATGGACTGCATGCAGCAACATTCTCTTGAGTTTCTCCCTTATTTTCTTTAATTTTCTGATAAAAGATAAAATAAGAGAAGTCAACTCCAGATGCACCAAATGTTCTGAACCATCCAAATCTGCTCTGACCCAGGTGTGCTGATTGATGACTCCCACTTGATCATAAGTCACCTAGCACAGGTAACACCCTCTAAACACTATGTTAAGGCAGTTGTTGTGCCGTGTGCAAAGACTCTGGTACATGAACCAGAGAACTGGAGAGTTGTCACCAAAAAAGGCTGAAAGAAGAACTTTAGCAGTAGTTAAATCAACGTACTGTTAAATAATATTAAACACACTATATGTGATTTTCCAGAGTTTCAGTACTGGTGTTACAGGAAAATCAAAAACCCAGCAATGACAAAACATTTGCCGTGTCAGCAGCAGTGGTGGAGGAAGTATTCAGATCCTTTATGAGAGTAAGAGTACTAATACCACACTGTAAAAATACTTTTTCCCTCGTAAAATCTCTGCATTGAAAATGTTACTTAAGTAAAAGAGTATGTAAGTACAATCAGGGAAATGTATTGAAGTATTTAAAGTGAAAGTGCTTATGCAGAAAAGTTTAAATAAATTGAATCAATCAAAATAATTCAAATAACTAAAAGGAAAAACAGCAAGACCTCATACATATATATTAGAAGTTGGAGCCATGAAATGTTTTTGCATGAAAATTGATTTTAACAGTTAGTAACCAATTAATTTTCTAATTAATCAACTGTTTCAATTGTACTTGTATATTTTCATAGGTTTTATGGGCAAAAATCTTAATTTGTAAAGTAACTAGTAAAGAAAGTTAACAAATAATTGTAGTGGAACACAAGGTACAATATTTCCCTCTGGAGTGGAGTAGAAGTACAAAGTGGCATGAGATTAAAATACTCAAGTAAAGAAAAAGTTGCTCAAAGTTGTACCTAAGTACAGTACTTGTGTGAATGTACTTAGTTATATTCCAGCATTTGTCAGCAGAGGGCCGTGCAGTAACTAAATTTACAGTAATAATTACTCTAAAACATAATCTAAATTTTATTGTATGATATTCTTGAATTGTTAGTGTTAGTGTTCCTCAAATATAAAACTTACTTTTCCATGTGCTGGACAACAATTTGTGGACAGTAAAAAACAGATTTTTTTCTCTCTCTCTGTTATCTTGGTAAGAGTGCTCTTGACCACTCATACAATGTTCTCTTACCTAAGAGAAGAGCAAAAATAAGAAAACACTGGTGAATCCCAGAAGTCAGTGGGTACTAACAAAACAAGAACAAATTGAGAATTGAGACAGATTTGTTTGTGTATCATTTCTTGCACGTTTCACTCAGAGCAGATGCTTTAATTTGAATTCCTCTCGCTCAGTATTCGACACAACTGGTCACTATATTTGATTGGATTGCCTCGAAAAGTGGGTTGTCATTAGGGTCATCTGGACTGCTTTGAATCCTACTCATAAAACACAAGTGTTTTGGTAGTGGTCAGTCCATGGCCCCTTGTTGGTGTACACCAATAATGTGGTGGTTTACTTAAACAGCAGTGACATCTGGTTTACTGAAAGACAATTTACATGCATGGTTAAGCCCAGTAATAAGCCTCATATATATTTTCACATATGATGTGCTGATCACATGCATCACAGTAAAAATAGCTCACATGTGGAACACTCATGTGTCGCCTGAGATTTGCAGTTGTGCTGCAGTCATCTGCTGTGGCTTAACATGTTACATACACTGATGTTGTCACAGTCAGCAGTGTTGTTGTCACCCACAATTGTTGATAACATTGTAGTGGCAGCCTAGTAGGCCTGTTGGGAGTTCACCTGTGCCATTCACTCTTTTTGAGAATAGATTTCTGGAAATCATAAGTCCATTAGGCTGAGAGGTACAGTAGGTGTCATACAAATACCACAATGCTTACACATGAAAATGAGATTTAGAAAAGAATTCTGTCTTCACTTTTCAAGATGATGGGAGAATGAAAACAGGCAGTCACTCTTAGTCACTTTTGCAAATGAGAAAATGTAGTTATTCTGATCAGATAATGAAAGAAACAACCTGCTAATGTAGTTTAATACCATCATGAATTACTTACCAGCATTGCTTTGAAGCCCATGGATGAGGATTCTACAGATTCTTATTTTCCACTTTTTGGAGCATGATTGAAATTAAGGTTGTAAAAGTCTGGCCTGATACCAATACAGATGTTTAAAAAAAAAAATTTGGGTGTTCATCCATACCAATGTTTTGTTTTTTTTTTGTTTGTTTTTTTTTTCTGTTGTTGTTATTTATTCCTCCTTTTGTGCCATGGAAACAAAGACATTACTATTAAAAACTGAACTGTTTTAAAGTCATTAAACCCTTTATTACACTATCTTTGAATGAACAAAAATTCAGTCACACAGATATATGAATTATATATGAGTCATATATTTTTTAAAATAAATAACTGCTTCAAAAGCCATTTCAGTATATGTAATATGTCACAGTTCCCTCTCTAATATCTATCTTATGTTGCTGTGAAAAAAATCTCTTTCAAACAACTGTATTTATTCAAGTTTCAAACAAAAAAAATAATTTTACGAGAGTACATTTGAACATGTCATGATAACATTATAATTTGCCTTTGTCCAATACTACCTGTTTATATTAATATAATTTAATGCCGCCTCCGTCAGCAGTTAGTTCCAGCCATTGGCTGCTAACAGCTAACATTAGCTCTCCCCCTCCTGATGTCAACGCACATTTGTGGTTCACAGTGTAGCATTATCAGGGAAACAACAGGGTGCGTCTCCTGATGCATTTACTGCGTCCTTTTGTACTGAAGGCGTTCCGGGGAAGATCTCTGTTCTTCCCAAACATGTTCTCTATTGTCCCTGTGACAATGGGACGCCATTAGTCTGGAGCCCTGCTTTTTAGCCTTTGCAAAATTGATATGCCACAACAGAAAAAAGACAGTCACTGCCATCAATGAAGTTTATCTTATTTGCTGAACGAGGTGGATATCAGTCAATACTGATGTTAAGCTGATAAATCGGTGCATCCCTAAATGAAATACTTCAGGAAAACTTTGTGCACACCATCCCGTACATAAAAGGAGCAGATCTTTGCAATGTTTCGTTCCTTACATTGCCAGACCCTGATGCTGCGGTATCTGATCACCATACAAGCAATCACTGTCAACATTAGGTTTTCACATTTAACTTAAAAAAAAAACTGTAGCATATCTCTCTTCTAGCTAGCAACAGTCAAACATAATATAATCCATTCATACTAGCTGACAATACATGTACATCCAGTTGACCACATAAAATATGGGAGAAGTGGGGTGATCTCTCACCTAATAGAATGTGCGGCCCATAGAGGCTGAATCCTCTGCAGCAGCTCAGGTGCGATTCCGACCTGCGGCCCTTTGCTGTGTGTCATCCCCCCTCTCTTTCCTACCTTTCTTAGCTGTCCTATCAATAAAGGCAAATATCCAAAGGCCCCAAAAAATCATCTTAAAAAAATGTGGGTGGAGAAGAAGCTGCTGTACATGAGCAGTACTCAGCACCAGAGCTCCCCGCCAGACTGACCAGGTTTAGTGTCAGCCAAAGGGATGTGTTCTTGGATATCAGCTTAGACTGTGAACACAATATAATAATAATAATGATAATGATAATGATAATGATAATGATAATGATAATAATAATAATAGTTTTAAAATATTTTTTTTAATATTGTAAAAAGGGAATTACATCTTCTTTAGAATCACTGTCTCCAGTGTCACACATAGCTTCAGGAGCTGCTGATACTTCTATGAATTAGAACTAGAATGCAAATGTGTTGCAGGTTACAGTATATAAAGGGACAGTTTACCCCCAAATCAAAACTATATGTTTTTCCTCTTACCTGTAATGCTAGATAGTTTTGGTGTGTATTGCTTAGTGTTGGAGATACTGGCCATAGAGATGCCAACCATATCACCACACAGAACGAAGCGTGTATCTACTAATGATCAAAAGGCTCGTGCTTGTGACAGTGAGAGACGTAAACATTAATGGCGTCTGCCTTGACTGAGCTGTAACATTAGCTAGCTCAGTAGTGCTAGCTTAGCTAGTAGTAGACAACGTGTCCTCAGAATATCCTGGAATTAGCACCCCACGAATGAATATATGTCCTTAATGTAAAGTTTTGTAAGTTAGACATGTAAAGTTACTGTAGATAGGTTTAGGGAAAAAAACATGGTGAGGACATACCTTAAAATGACTCACAGTTCACACGGTTCTGAATACACGTCTCCTGGGGAAAGCACACCCCAACCTGCCTCGTACAAGACCGCTTGGACCGCTTCCTTGTTTACTCCTGTTAATGCATTGGTCATGTGATTGCAGCCTTCCAAAATACAATAATATTTGCCTTGTATAGCTCCTTTCTAGTCTTCCGACCACTGACGGTGCTTTTACACTACACGTCACATTCAGCCATTCACACACATTGATACACTTGTGGCTACCATAAGGTGTTACCTGCTACTCCTGCTGCTAGTTTGTAGCACACTCACACACAGATGGAGCTTTGGGGTTCATTATCTTGCCCAAGGATACTTTGACATGCAGGTTGTGGGTTATGCACAAATTACTGGCTCATGATAAGGTGGGATAAGTACAGATTTGGGTGCATTACTTTTCATAGAAAATGTGCAAATAGTTTATGACAACTGCCTGCAGTAAATGCACACTTCCCTCTGCATGGTGATACATTGTGCCATGTAGTTCCATTATATTGAAGAGAAGGCAGACATCTCTACGGCTGATATCTCCAACATTGGCAACTCATGCCAAAAATTAATAAAATAATTAGTAGAACTACAGGTAAGAGGAAAAATATGCATGTAGTGTCCCTTTATGTGCTAAAAAATACACTGTTTATTAGAAGATCAGAACCAGGTACACAAAATGCAGCAAATAAATGCTGGTGAAAGGAACAACCTGATCTAGATTCCGTATACGTAATAAATTAAGTCGTTTTTACTGAATATTTTCTCAGCACTCATGCTCACTCGTCTGAACTCATCTTGCCATTTTATACTTTTGTTTACTTGATAAATTAATCGACAGCAGGGGCTCCAAAAAACAACAACAACAACAACAAAAATAACAACATTGGTTCATTGTTCATTGACCGACTTCAGCTGCACAGATCATTGAATATTAATCACAATAATGATTTCAGCCTCCCACAACTAAATAAACCTGATTGACTGTGATAGTGACGTTAAAAATGCATACTCTGCTCATAGAAAACTATGCTGCATATTAAATTAAGTGATTCCTAAGCTAACAGCCAGCCTTTACTTTTGGGTATCAGTCATGCTGCTGTGCATGCACCCTGCAGCGGCAACCTGCAAAAACTATACTGAATGTTGGGGATGCAGCCAAGATTAAAAGAGTACTATACAACAGAGAGCAGACAGGCAGATGAGAACCAAATATCTTTCAGAAGGCGAAGAGCTAGACCCTACAAGTATTGCTTGGAGTATTTTGGATTTTAGGACAAGTAATGTTAAGCAAGAGCAAATCTTATGCAGAGAGTGCATGAGACTTGTGTCTGCCCCATAAATCCCCACAACCTGCAGTGCGGTGAAAGCACAGAAGCCAAAAAGGATAACATCACTATCCTAACCTTACTGAATCCCTGTCCTTGTCCAGTGTCAGCTCAGACATCCATAACATAACCATGATCAAAATATTGACATGATAATTATCATTTTGGCCATAATCGTGTACCCCTACAACGGACAATGTTACTCTGTTGTTTTCTGGATGGTAGAGGTGGGTGACATAGCGATTATACTCAATGCATTGCAGCTTGTTCCACGTTGGATGTATAAAATGATTATATTGACAATGTCAAGTATAAATAGTCAGGCTGTTTTTTTAAGCCACCAGCATGAGACTCGCTTTGGCGATTTGGTTCTTTCGCTCTCTTCTGTGGCTTGCTCCCACTCACAGACACACAAATACATTAAGAGGGACTCACAAACATGATGCATCACACACACTCTTCCACCCATCCAACTCACTTTCCTCTGGGCGATAGTGTGAGCAGGCATAACGGGTGTCTTGTCTGCAAGGTTCCAGACTGCGACTATATTTAGTCACATTTTGTGACCATGGAGCACCACTTCGACTTACAAAATCATCAATATATGGACTGGAGAGTACATTAATCCTTACATTAAAGGGCACTGTGGCAATGGTTTAACTCAATGAGATTTATGATAGTGTGGGCAGAGGAGGCGTGTGTTTTTTATCTGCAGGGCTCTAAACTGCGACTATTTAGTTGCATTTTGTGACCATGGAGCACCAGTGCGACTTGCAAATACTTTTAATATAAGAATTGCAGAGCTATTAGTGGGTTTCCAGCTCACAGTGAGTAAATCCTCACGTTTAACTGGGCCATGGTAATGGTTTAGCTTTGTACTAACTGATAACATCTAACTGTTGACCGAAAGCTTCAAGATCACAGCAAAAACATCAACACTTACGGCCCGAGCTGAGTTGAGTGCTTCAAAATTAAAGCATCAGTGGTAGCAGTACTTAATTTACCTTTATTCTAACAGTAATTTATTAACCTTTTTTATGACAGTAGCTACTTTATTTAACTTTCTTGTAACTGTGGTTTATTTAATAATTTTATATTTTAGATCATAGGTTCCCAACTGGTCGAGCCATGGGGTCCAAGGCCTTTTCTCCTTGGTCATCAGTTCAAGATCCACACAGTTAAATATATTTACTGTCATACTTGCATGTCGTCGAGCTAGTAGCTAGTAGTACAGAGCAGCTAATGTTGCTGTAGCATGAAGGTAGCAGAGTGAGATGCCAGACCAGGCAGTAATGTCCTGTTTTATCTGGTGACGACATTGTTTCGATATATCAGTCCTGGTCGATGGATTGTTACACCACTAGTAACTTTGGTCGTAACTGTATGTCTGTGTGTGTGTGTGTGTGTGTGTGTGTGTGTGTGTGTGTGTGTGTGTGTGTGTGTGTGTGAACATTGTGTCTTCTCCTAGATAACTGGAGTTAATGTGAGACCAGTTATACAGAGATGTCAATCCCTTCCAGTTAGCGACACCTCTACAATGATGGGGATATAAAGGAGGTGAGTGAGCATGAACTCTGTTTAACTACATTCTGTTCCATTGTCACTACCGTTATGAAGTTTTTACATACTCCAAACAAAAAAACACTTCAAAATTAGTCACATTTGATTCCGTCTGGAAACCAGAAATAAACCGTAGTTTCATTTTTTCTTATTTTCTCCTTCATCACATTTGATAGGCATAGAGCCATACAAGTTAAAAAGCACATGCACCTTAAACCAACAAACTCAGAAGTTTTGGCTTCTCTGGTGTCATCAGTCTCACTCAGCAGAAAGTGATGTTAAATTATCGAAGGAAAAAGATTTATGTCCATATTGTCTGTGTCACATAAACCGTATCCTCTACAAGTGCCTCTGTAGATCAGCAGAAGGAAGCAATTTTGTGATTCATTTAGACAAGTCTCTTGGTTTTCCCAAAGATGCCAGATGTGAATACTAAGTCTAAGCAAAGCACTGAATTCACAGATGGATTGCACAGCCTTTACGGCTGCTAAACCTTTACAAATAAGACAAAGAGAAACTGTGTCATTCTCAGACACCCACTAAGGGTGATATGCATTCCTAACTGTGCTGCTAAGAAAACCCCTGTGCTATTTGCAGTTACTTAAATGAGGTAATATGCAAACATATTGCGCAACATTGTGACATTATTAATGTGTTTCAGAAAGTTTGGAAGTTTACAGTTCACAGACTGTGGAATAATAAATGGTTTGCAGCCTTTTTATTTTAAAAGTTAACTGCATTAATTAATGAATTAATTAATATGAAAGCATCTTACAGTCTCCTGCCTGTATAACAATACCAAGATAAGAGGGAGGCGGCGTGTTCCGATGTGTTGTTTTAGGTGCAGCCTCTCTGCTGTACCTAAGCTCCTGAGCAGGCCGGGTAGGTAGGCTTGGTTTTAAGTTGCTGAAAGCTGCAGTGCATGTTGGTCAGCGGGTGTCGTTTGTTGACACTACTGCTGATAGCTGCTCTGCTCCGGGAGTAATAGTAATGATAATAATAATAATAAGAAGAAGAAGAAGAAGAAGAAGAATTCATTTAATTTATAGAGCGCATTTCGTGGTATTCAAAGACACTTTACATTAATTAAAAACACTCATAAAATGGAATAAAATAAACACAACTTTAGTCACACATTAAAAGACGTTTTAAAATTATCAGTTTTGATGAGTGATTTGAACCAGGAGTGGTCAGTGCAGTCTCGAATGTGTTTGCCCCCTCCCTCTGGAGTGCTCCAGAGGGAGGGGGCAGCAATGGAGAAGGGTCTGCCACCCCAGGTCCGGTGCTTGGTCCTGAGTGGTGGAGTCAGCAGGTTGGCATCAGAGGAGCGGAGGCTGTGGGAAGGAGTGTGGCAGTGGAGCAGGTCAGTGAGGTAATGTTATGTTAGTTGTAATGTTAGTCTCTGGGTGGTGGCCAAGAATGTATTCACAATATACTTCACCTTCATCTTACAAATGTTATTATTTAGACATTACATTCAAACAAGCTTGCAACCGCTGGCTTTTGTTAAGATGAGTTACAAGTTAACTCTCGTGTGCCCATGCTGTAGACTGTCCGGGAGCTGCACTGCCCTCGTGGTTGAGTTCCGCCCCCTTTGTTCCGTCAACATCACGTTATTAATGCATATTTAGATAACTGATTATTGACATTTGTGAATCATTGCCACATTTTCTATGTCTGCATCACGATGCATCTAAGAATCGATTATCTGGTTTATTGACATCCCATCAAATAAGTCAGATGACAGTAATCATAGATCTATACATCCTAGAAAAGTTATGTCCTTTGGAATGGACGGGGGATCTGACCAGGATTATCAGCTACTGTATTGGCTTGGATATAAGACAATATTTGTTTCTTAATATTACTTTTGAAAAGTGGGGGTCACCTTATATTCAATGACTAGACATTTTATGTGTTGACAAGATCAGACATTCTTTTTGAATGGGGGGGACTGAAATTAGGGCCAACACGGTTATAGCCACCTGCCACCAAATTTTATTTTAGGTTTTAATAGCTAATATCTGTACATCGCCCAATGATAGAGAGAAGCAAAATCACTACTCTGTAGTAATATCTCAGAGTATGGCTACAAAATTGACATGCTGGACATCCTTGACAGTACATCAGATAGCTAAAATGTAACCATACACCACGTAAGCACTGTTGGACCAAGCTAACTGTCTATTAATGCAGAGATGCTGTAAAAATAACCCTAAGACATGCAGTCTGAAGTAATCAGTCTACCATAGTTTATGAGGAACATGACAGGAGAAAATAGGTGTTAAAGATATGATTCACGCTTGTTTCACAGTCAGCTGGTCGTTTTGGTCCCCACCTCCTTCACACATCCCACCACTGAGCTGTTCCATTCTATCTGTCTGTATATTGTAGGCTTCACAGGCATGTACAAACCCAGGATTTAATTTCTGAGTGAAAGAGAGCAGCTCTGCAGCTCTGTGCAGAAGGGAAGCAGGTACTGAGATAGAAAGAGAGACACAGTGAGAAGCAGGTTAAGCCCACGCTCTTCTCTTCTCTTCTCTTCTCAACCCTGCTCTAAAAGCTGAGTTGAATCATAACAGTCAGTGGGCGAAAAGAAAGAGAAAAAAAATCCTTTCCACGCAGATTCTGACGTACATCTCTAGTCGATTGGGGGTCGTATGGATGGGAGAAAAGGAAAGGGGGGGTGGGATGGTTGTGTTGTTGATAGCCTGCAGCGGTGCTTAGTCTGTCCCTCTCTCCATGGGATTTTAATGGCTGTTTTGTCAATTCATAAAATCAATCCAGCTGGATGAAATCCTGATGACTTTCCTCAGTACAGATATAGAGTTCAGTCAATACTTACGTCAAGGAATTATCTGTTTATGGCAAGTTATAACAAATTGCTCCACAGTTAGATTTGGCAGTAAAGGTCTCTACGTAAGCCCTGAGAGGCAAGTGAGAAAAATAAATACTGGTGATTCACTTTCTAACTCTGGTCCAAATTATTTTCTCTCTGTGTGCATGAATTTAGAACAGGTGAAAAAAATGTTTTGTTAAGATAATCTTACTCAGTTCCTTTTTTCATCAGCAAAACAGGTGGGAAAAATACATTGCCAGGTAAACAAAAGTTTTGCCAGGGTCATTTATCCACTTTTTTTTTCATCTCTGAAGGCAAGTGGGGAAAAAAAGTTTTGGCAGGTCAAAAAACAATATTTTGATTGATTGATTGATTTAATTGTTGGTGAGATACATTTTAGTGTTTTATTGTTGTAATACTTGTTTTGGCCACAAGAGGCTGAAGTGCACCACTACCCCATGTTCTAAATAGGACTTAAGCATTTATTCTTCCGGGTGAGTTTTAATTTCTCCATGCTCTCTAAACACAAGGTACATGTGTGTTAGCAAATTATGTAACATCACTGTCATGTCTTGTTTTATGCATCTAAATATGTTAAAGAATCACTATTCTGCTCAGATGTTTTACTCTCCCTATGGTAATCTCCTAACCTACAAAAAGTTATGGAATTCTCTACTAACTCGTATCTAACTAACTAATCAGTTTGAGTCCTTGACATGAAAAGGTTTAAGAACAAATTATCTAAGTTCCAAAGGTTCATCTGTCAACTAAAGGACTGATTAAGGATAAACATCATACTATAAATTGCAATATTTAATAAACAGCATCCAGTTCTGTATCATAAATATAAATAATAACCACATTAAGTTAAAGGAACAGTGTGTAGGATTTAGTGACATCTAGTGGTGAGGTTGTACATTGGAACCAACTCAATACCCCTTCCTTTTCAAGTGTGTTGGAGACTACAGTGGTCTTAAGGCACTGTAAAACTCAACAGGCCCTATTGAGAACCAGTGTCTGATTTGTCCGTTCTGGGCTACTGTAGAAACAATAGTGATGCAACATGGCAGACTTTGTGGGATAGGACCCATTCCCTTGATAGATATGAAGTACTCATTCTGATTTAGCAGAAATACAGTTGTTACTATCAGGTGATTATACACTCATGAAAATGTAGTTATGCATATTATATTCTATTTCCCTGAATCCTACAGACTGCTCTTTAAATTACCAAAATGTATGTACGCAAAATGTATACAAAGTGCTTATTCTGTTATTCTGTTATGAAATATACAAAATTATCCTTCCCTTATTAAATGTCCAAATATCCCACTTCCAAGTTTTTTTGTTTTGTTTTGTTTTTTGCCTCCACGCCAGCGATAGCCGCGGCTGGAGCCATTATGTTTTTTGAGTTGTCCAACTGTCTGTATGTCCTTCACATCCTTGTGAACAAGATATCTCAAGAATGCCTTAAGGGAATTTCTTCAACTTTGGCACAAATGTCCCCTTGAATTCAGTGATGAACTGATTAGTTTTTGTGGGCAAAGGTCAAGGTCACTGTGACCTTGCATCTGTCTTGTCATAAACACAATATTTTATATTATTATTATTAGTAGTAGTTTATAATATTTAACACCTGAAGGATATGTCTTTAATTTTGACACAAATGTCCATGTGTACTGAATAATAAACTGAGTAGAATTTTATGGTCCAGGCTTAAAGGTCAGTGTGACCTCACAAAATATGTTTTCGGCCATAACTCAAGAATTCATATGCTAATTATGACAAAATTTCACACAATGTCTACCAGGATAAAATAATAAAGTGATGGCATTTTACATCCAAAAGTTCAAAGGTCAGCTTCACTGTGACATCATAATGTTCTGCATAAAACACTTTTCTGGCCATTAGTCAAAATCATATCTCAGGAACAGAAAGGGAGACATTTGGGTAGATACTGAATTGACGGCACTTGTGTTGGGTGCCCACCTTGAAACTGTGCTGATTGTATAGATCCTCTGTGTTGTCTGGGGGAAGATGTGTGTGAAGCATCCACGTTTTCACAGGCGTGGAGGTAAACGGTAAGAGAAATTTGACTGGTACGCAGAGGCATAGTTTGTTTTTTTTTTCCATTGGTAAAACATCCCATCCAAAAAGTGTGAAATGTCCTTGTCATGATTTATGTTAAAGTAAACCAACATTAGCTATCCAACGTGGTTGTAGTTGTTAGTTAGTAATTACCATATATATTTCACATGCTAGCTATAGCAGGCTAATGGCTAATGTCAGTTTAGCTAACTCTAACAGAGATTAGGGCCGATTAAAATAAATTTCTACAAAGGCAGACATGCAGACAGACTTGCTAATACACAATAATATGTACCCTGTGTGGGGCGGCAGTAGCTCAGTCCATAGGGACTTGGCTTGGGAACCGGAGGGTCGCCGGTTCAAGTCCCAGCCCGGACCAAAAATAAGGAGTGTGGACTGGTAGCTGGAGAGGTGCCAGTTCACCTCCTGGGCACTGCCGAGCCCCCTCACTCTGACATCTCTCCATTTAATGCATGTATAGGTCCCGTTTGTGCATGTGTGTGTATTTCGGACTGTGTGTATGTGTAAAAAACAACAACAGAGTGTAAACATTGAATTTCCCCTTGCGGGATTAATAAAGTATATAAAATAAAATTAAAAAATAAATAAATAAAAATAGGGTGCATGGATACATGTAAAATCACCTGGAGGATAACATGAATGGTTCTTGTCCTATTTAGAACGTGGGGTAGTCGTACGCTTGGAGCAACACTTGAAAAAAATATCCTCATGATAAATAAGTTAATTATACAACTACAGTAACTACTACTACTACTACTACTAATAATAATAATAATAATATCATTTTTATAACTTTTTTATCTGGTCCTAAGTAATAAACACAGAAGAAAAAACAACTTTGTTCAGATTTAGAAAATGAATCACCTGACTTCATTTTCTCACTTGCCTCTCAGGGCTTCCGTACTGTTCTCTGGGAGGGAGTTACAAGTAGCCTAATCCAAGCAGCAAGAGGGACAAACTAATCCCTCAGCATTAACACTGTGTTCATACAGCTTTCAAAGAAAGCTGAAAACATACAGTACATGAATACTGAATAGAAGTAGTCAGTTGACATTTAATGATAACACCATGGCATCCTCTGCAGCATGCCCAGGAACAACTGCTCTTCCTTAGGAAACTGGCTTATTCTACAATATCATGTAGAGACACTGAAAATCTCTCCACATGTGACATGAACAGGTAGTCAGCTAACCTAAAGGTGCTGTATGTAACTCTGGAGAAAGAAAGTTGACTGTTGTGTCTCATTCTCAGGTCGCCAAATACAGACACTTTGGATTGGTAGTAGGACCAAACCACTAACCCAAAGCATCGGTATTTGACTCAGTAATCAACTATGTTTCTTCAGACTTACAAACAGAACTTTTAAGTTGTGTTGTCTCCAATTCCAGTAGCAAAGTGCACAGGAAACCAGTCTTCTCCAGCCCACTTAAAGCAAACCTCTATGTGATCAGCTGTCATAGTTTTTTACGTTGAACTCCACTAAAGATGTTAAATATCTCTGCAACTTAGAAAACAAGACTTTATAAATGGAAACAGGTTACTGATGCTGAGCATATCAAAGTTATTGTAACTTTCCCAATACACAGTATGTTAATGTTACATGACAAAAATTAGGTAGGCTGTGGTCAAATGGTGAAAGATGGTATCATCAGCATTGAGATAGACATTGCAGTGCTGAGTTGTAAAATCAGTATTGGATGCATTACATAATTTACCAGCTCAGGAAGGAGAGTAGTTAGTAGATTAAGTTATTTCACAAATTTCCATAATAAACTGGCAAGCAGTTAATTTTTCCCCATTTTCCTTTACTTAAGTACATTTTTCAGGAACTATCAGTGGTTTTAAACATTTTGTGCCCACGGCACATTAAAGGGTAAGCCAAATCTCAAGGCTGTATCTGTGCACAATAACTTCCATAATGTGTGCTATCACTTTTATCATGACATAAGAAATAAAAATAAGAAAAAAGAAGACAGGTAGCTTTCACGATACTGCCCACTGAATTTTTTTTTCTTTTTTCATTTGGTTCTAGGTTGTCTTCGCTGGTGCTTTGTTGTAATATGTTCTGCACAATAAAGCGATCCATTGTCCCGCTCACGGTTTTCTCCTTAAATGTTAACATCCCTCACACTGGCTGTCAGTCAGGGCTTTTGCTGTGTCACTCACTTATAATTCCCACGCGTGAATGGCGACAAATAGGCTCCCTGTGACAGTTTTTTAAATTAAATTAAATTAAATTAAATTAAATAATATTTTCTAGCTAGGGTTCATCTCTTTATAAGGAAATGGATGTGCACAACATACTGATACAGTCAATTGAAAATTCATTCATAACTTTTTGTATAGGCCCTGCTGAATACTGCAATAATAGGCTATCAGTTCTTCGTGGAGTGAATTTCCCTCCAACCCACTGACCATTCATTTTGGGTAATCAGGGAAAATCCACTTGATCCCATTTAGGTTTTTTTTTGTTTGTGCAGCCCCAGTTTGTGATTTCAGTCCTGGTTTTATATTAAGGCCAGAGAGATACTTGTTTTTGCCATGCGTTTGTGTAGACAACCAGCTGCATCGTGAACAGAATTGTTCATATACTTGCCTATGTGCTATGCGTGTTACTGTAGGATTCCTCTGCAGGGCACACCAAAGAACTTGTGTAGTATAGAACTTCTGGATTTGCACGATGTCAACAATTAACATGGTGGCACTTCAGGAGGTTACTATATTGTTAATTCTGAACTCATGGCAGAAAAGCAACAGTGGCACCATCATAGATAATTTGTAAAGCCTCTAAATCAAGCACACCACTTCACCATATTGCCCCTGCACTGCCTCTGTTGTTTATGTGTGTATTGCATCTTGCATATGTGTCGTGTTAATTTCTTAGGCTGTGCAGAACCAAAGCTGCCAGAAGCAGGATACACGAGGCAGCCATCATGCACATACAAATACATACAGTAGTTAAAAGCAAATATACCTCTGGCTTAAAAGCAACCAGTTCCTAGATTGACCTGGGAGCTGAACTCCAACTGAGAGCCACTGATTGAGGCTCAGTGTGTTTATGCCTCCACACCACCTATAGCTGTGGCTGGCATTATGTTTTCAGGTTGTCTCTCTGTCCCATTCTTGTGAACACGATATATAAAGAACGCCTATAGGGACTTTCTTCAAATCTAAGGCAAATGTCCACTTGGATTTAGCAATGAACAGATGAGAATTTGGTGGTCAAAGTTAAAGTATCAAAGGTCACTGTGACCTTGCATCTGTGTCATTCTCATGAATGCAATATCTCAAGAAGGCATTGGTGGAGTTTTCTCAAATTTGGGACAAATGTCCACTTCGACTCAAGAATGAAGCGATTAGAATTTGGTGGATGAATGTCAAAGGTCAAAGTCACTATGACCTCACAAAACATGTTTTTGGCTATAACTCAAGAATTCATCCCCTAATTATGACAAATGACTAAATGGATAAGATGATGAAGTGATGACATTTTATTTCATTTGGTCAGATACTTAACTGGTGACACTAATCGTGGGTGTCCACCTTAAAACTGTGCTGATTGTATAGATCTTCTGTGCTGTTGGGAGAAGTGTGTGCAGGATCCATGTTTTTGCAGACATGGATGTAAACTCTAAGTGCAACTTGACTGGTATGCAGAGGCATACAACCACGTGCCAGTAATTCTAGTTTTAATAGAAATATTGCGTAATGCAGCTAAAAACTCATCTCCTTTCCCTGAAGTGAGCTGAATCTACAAAGTAAAAGCACCAAACGGCCATGGGTTCTCCCTAGATTCACCTCACCTTCTCCTGCCTCCTTCATGTAAAGTACCAGCATTCATAATGTTCTGCACACACTTCATGTTCAGTCCTTGTGATAGATGCAGTGATATAAATATCTGAGAGCAGTTGAAGAGGATTCACTCAGCACCAACATTCCTCAACTACAGCAGGTTGCAGTGACTTTGGAGGCAAAGATTCTGTCCTCAATGCAGTCTGACAGAAGTCTCACACAAAGCATCAATAATGGATGAAGTATTTGTTCTTTGATCATAATCGTGTTCTAGTTGATTTTCATCATTAACAAGGGAATCTACTGTAAAAGGGAAAGGCTGACTGAGGTCCAGTGAGTCAGCTGTCAGTCACACCAAGTCTGCCGTAGCTGAAGGTTAGGAGGGTTTGTTATGTCCCAAGGTTATCACGGGAGTTTTTCACGCAGGGATAGGTTGTGGATGCAAAAGACAGAAAAATCTCAAGCAGGCTGAGTCAAACAGGAATCCTGATAAATCCAGAAAGGTGCTCAAACGGAGGGTTTCTTAGACCAGAATTCTTTCCTCAGTCATTTAAATGAGAATGAGCCAAGTACAAATTGACCCCTGCCCCACTTTTTGCAGGGTTCAATATGATTAAACATTGAACTATGAACTGTCATTCAGGAAATATTGATGTTTATACCCTTGTCCATAACAAGCAGCAGAGAAGGAGGGATGCTGATTGGCTGCAGTGAGAGCAGGAACAGAGAAGGAAGTTAACATGTTAACACTAAAGGGTTTATGGGTGTGATCTTACTGTACATCACTTTGTTGGGGTCCATCAGGACCTCCACTGTTGAAGAGTAGTGAATCACACTCTTGTATCACAAAAGTGACTTGTGAGCACTGCTTATACACAGATGGCAAATGGTGGGAGCACTGTGTTTCATAAATGATTCACAATTGTTGCTAGAGGCCTTAAGTCCTACAGGGCTTTCTCAGGCTCATGATGAGGTCAGTAGTGTGGTGTTTGTTTTGACAAGTGACATGTGTCAAAATTAAGGCCACAGAAAATTATGGTATGTTACAAATAGCACCTTGCATGTTGCAAACTTGGTCAAAGAGACCCCAGTGCTGCAACTGATTGAACAAAAACACAGAAGTGGAAACAGCCTCCCCCCTGTGAATCATGCCATGGCTTAACTAAAGTAAAGCTGTGATGCGGTGTTTAGCAATGTAATGAAGTCATCAGCAAATTGCAGCCTGTGGGCCAAATACAGCTAAGGCCGTCACGATAATTTGTTGGATGATATATTCTCCCAGAAATAACTGCGATAAATGATATTATTGTCATTTTGAGACCATTTTATACCACTGATTTAACAAATTAATTTTTGTAGGAAAATATATATAAAATTATAGTACAGGAGAAATTACTATCAAAATCAAAGTTTGTGACTTAACAAAAAATTTGGCCAGCAAAAACTAAACCAGGTGATGCCTCTTGTGACTATCAGACAGGCTTAGCGAAGAACATTGCAGTTACCTCTACAATTCGGCCTGTGTGCTGCAGTTAGCTCACAGGGATGGACGGCCTGTAAGCGGGGGCTTGCTAGTCGACTAACGGAGTGGAGGATGTAGTTGTTGGAGGGTAAAACTACACAGGATGGATGTTTTGGCTTGTTGCCAGGGGTTAGCAAGCTAACTACTATCAGGACTGTGCCTCTTCCACTCCAAAAGTGCAGCTGCAGGCCACTGGTGAGCAATACTGTGTCGTCTTTAAAGTTAGTGTTATTTTTGATTGCCCCCTCCAGGTTGGGAGTGAGTTACTGCCCCCAGCGAAGAAGTTCAAGTATCTTGGGATTTTGTTCATGAGTAAGGGTAGAATGGAGTGTGAGATGGATCAGCAGTGTGGTGTGGCATCTACAGCAGTGATGTGGACACTGTGCTGGACTGTCATAGTGAAGAGAGAGCTGAGCCAGGAGGAAAAGCTGTTGATTTACTGGTCAATCTATGTCTCAACCCTCACCTATGGTTATGAGCTATGGGTAATGACCAAAAGAATGAGACTGCGGATACAAGCGACCAAAATGAGTTTCCTCCGAAGGGTGGCTGGGCTCAGCCCTAGAGATAGGCTAAGGAGCTTGGCCATCTGGATGGAACTCAGAGTAGAGCCACTGCCACGGCAAACCCAGAACATGCTGGAGGGATTATATATCTCATTTGGCCTGGGAACTCCTCAGGATCCCCCAGGAGGAGCTGGAAAGTGTTGCTGGGGAGAGGGACATCTGTAGTACTTTGTTCAGCCTGCTGCCCTCCCGACATGGCCGTGGATAAGCGGTTGAAAATGGAATGGACTTGCATGAGTAGGCGGGGCTGAAGAGAAAGCAAAAGGGAGAATGGCTGCACCGAAGTCTTATAATGGTCAGGAAAACCCTGCTGTTTATTCTGCCATTATGTTGATGGAAATGTTGATGACATTCTTATATAAACAAACATGCATGTAAACACAAAAGGCAACACTGCGGTATTCAGAATGATCAAGGTCCAGTCAAATGAACAAAACCTTACCTGTAGTGCACACTTTTTACTTCCATCATATTTATTTCCTCAGTATTACTTGACCAAAACACACTTGTGTCTCACAAACACAAGCTATAATGAAATTTTATTGTATCTTAATGGCTTGTATAAAAAGACAAATAAAAGGCAACAAATACGTCTGAATATGTCCCTATGCATCAATCATAATTGTAAGCCCAGGTATACCAATAATTACATATCAAAGTTGGGCTTATGGACAGCTCCTGCAGTCTGGTTTGTTATTAACACATACACTTCTGCCTTTTGGCATTTGAACTGTGACCTTGTGTTCTGTATGCAAAGATTTACTTATTTATGAGTGTCAAAGAAGCATCTTTTTAATCTCTCAGTGGCACTCAAACTGTTGAGAGCCCATTTGCAAAAATTGCAGAGAAGCTGTTCTTGTAATCAGAATGTTGTGGCAACTTGAGTCTCAAATATCCCCTAAATCAGAATATTGAAGCTTGTGGCAGTTCACAGAAAGCCCCAAGTGAAATACACTTTGATAAACATTGCAGGGGTAATGTACTGCATATACTTTATTAACCCATCCTCACCAAGATTTTCACCAAGAAGTCCCTCCTCCTTACCTGTAGTGTATAGCACGTACTGTATGGACTGGGACTCCACATTTATATTTCTGCCAGCTGAGGCAATGGTATCAGAAGTTTGATAATGGTCTTTCCAATGGAAACAATGAACATCTGCAAAGAACTGTATGAAAATCAGGACAGTGGTTATCTTGTGTATACATCTGATAATTTGGATTTGGGACAATGCTGGAGGAAAATGTTGTCACCTTCTTCTTGCTGCCACTTTTCAGTCTTTGCACTTAGATTTTCAGACTGAAATTAACGGAAACAAAAGAAAAACTCAGATTCAGTAATGTATGTGTAATGTATGTACACTTGTACGCAGTGGATCATGTCTACATATTCTTACTCCGATCCTGTCACATATCAAGGTTTAGTCATGGACTTTCCACGTTGAGATATGACGTGCAAGGTACCCCCGGTGCATTGGTTGTTGACATCCTGGGACGGATGAAGCTTTTTGCTCGCTGTTTTTGCGTTGCTACACGCCTTGTGTTTCTGCACTCTAAGCGCCTAGGGTTTTTGCCAAAGCGCTCTGAACTCTCGGGCCTTCTGTGGTGGTCACGACAACAAGTTTACAGTTGGTAAACAATGGAGGAGAAACTGGTGGTAGTGGTTGCTGGTTACCCAGAGCAATACAACCTCACAAACCACAGTTACCACCATCTCAACAGAAAACAGCAGGTATGGAAGCATGTAAGTGCAGTACTTGAAACGGCCATCATTGAGGTGAAGCTCCTGGACCAACTAGTGGCACTACCCATGATCCAACCTCTTTTTTAGGGTCTCATGTACCCATACAGATCTCTGTTTCCCTGTGCCCAACAAACTATTTGCTCTCACCCTCGACCTGATTTGAGTAACTAGAAACTATTTACTGTGAAAATAAATATATAGCGGCAAACGGCATTTCTGGGGTTCAAGCCAGCATGGGCATTTTAAACTTGAAAGCTTGGTAGAATCAAGACCTTTGACAGTTCAGGACACCTGCATTAAACATTACCAACAGGTTTTATGACAATCAGACAGATGCTCATTCATTTATGTCCAAATCTCTACTGGGCCACGCTCTTCTTTAGAAGCACTGTTGCTTCCTATTGGTCAGCTGCAGAAACATTTTGGGGACATGCTTTAGTGACTTAATTAAAAAAGTCCACCGATTTTGGTGATGTCTGAAAAAACCCTCACTGATAATGGCCAAATTTTGTGAAAGGCCATTGCACTTGTTTGGAACTTGTGGTGCCCCCTATTGACCAATTTTACCTGCAAGTTCTGTAATGAGTGTACAATCAATTTCTGCCAACTTTTTGTTTTTGTGGTTCCCCCTGGTGGTTAATTTGAATTGTATTTTTAGGATATGTTCCTGGTACCTCTTAAGATATTGCATGTAAGTTTAGTGATGATTGGCCACGCCTCCTTTAAAGTTGATTGGTCATTATCTTCAAAAAGCAATGAGATATCACTAACAGTTAAAGCGTTGGCGAATAAAATTCTGAAAAAAATCTCACATCATTCTACTAATTTCAGGTATATTGTCAAATATTTTGGTGACATTTGGTTAAAAATTAGATGAAACAGAAAATGTTGTCCAGATAGTACAAATTATGACAAGATAGTCAAGTGATTGCAGCCTTTCAAAATACATGAGACATGTATGAATTCGGGTGCATTACTTTTTGTAGGAAAATGTACAAATAGGCTTGAGAACAGCCTGGAAAAATGCCATGAGATAAGTTAAGTTGCAGTCTGGGGCTATATAAAATTGACTTGACTCCTGTTCACTCCTGGTTCTGGTACAGAGAATGTAAGCAATCAAGCACTTATGTCTTTTTTTTTTTTTTTCTGCAATGCGAGTTAACTTTGCATTTTTTTTCACAAATGCTTCATTTGTGACTCACAATGCTCTCTGATGGTTCCAAAGTTGTTGACCAATGCAGTCTCGCTGAAATTATGGGGGTTTTGGGAACAAAATGTGACTCCACTGCTCAAAGCACATTTTGTTTTGTGAGAAATCATCAGTGTCTCACTTCCACTTCCTCCTGATAATGTTTCTTGGCATCTATCTGCCATTTGAGGACTGTTCACACCTATTCATTTTGAAAGAGCAACGGCCAATGGTGTAACTTTATCACCCACTCACTCACTCACTCACTCACTCACTCACTCACTCACTAAGGGAGTCAGGGACAGATTTGCTTTGCTGTGGTTCAGCCCAAAATCTGCATCAGTATCATCATATTCATTCAAACACATCCAGGCAGCATTAGGAAAACCCTCCCGCCTTTGCTGTTTATAGACAGTGGTTTCTATGGTACTGAGTGAATAAATATTTTTAGCATCCAAAGAACAATACATTCAGTGTGTGTGTGTGTGTGTGTGTGTGTGTGTGTGTGTGTGTGTGTGTGTGTGTGTGTGTGTGTGTGTATACATGCGCACACATGCCCATGTGGGTCTGACTGGAAGTACAGCACTAAATGATGTGCAATGTAGGAGGTATAATGAGTGTTTTCCATTTTAAATTTCTGTACACTCATCTCTGTTTCACATACTGCTGTGGTTACCATGGTTACACATCCTTTCTCCTTTTGGTAATGTTGCAAGATGAGGAGAGACAGAAGGAAAGACAAGTGAAAGGAAGAGAAAATCTCAGAGAAAAACACGCACACACACACACACACACACACACACACACACACACACATTAGACTGCATATGTGATGTGTTGTAACATTATTCCTTCCCAGCGGATGGTCTCATGGTGGCCATGTTAGATTTATGCTGCAACTGGAGTGGGAAACTATTAATATGACAAAGTCGATTCAAACTCAAACAGTGTGATAAGACTTACTATTTAAAATATATATTTTTTTACCATAAAACAATGGATGGATCAGCTGGAGCCCCACAGTTGAGACAGACTGTAGGATTATTCATGATGTATTAGTGTTTCACTTTAGTTTTACCCTGCAACCAGTGGGGCTAAAGTATTGCAGAGTTATTTAGTTGGTCTGTCTGTCTGTGCGTCCACCCGATAAACACCAGAGTGCAAGAATTCCTCCAAAAAACACTTTGGCCAAAGATAATTTATCTACAGAGGGATTGCATTCTTGGACCCCCGGGATGACTCCACATGTTTCTGTGATCCCCAACCTTTTCTCTAGTGCAGCCATCAGTACAATACAGATAATTAAATGAGAAATATCAACATCTACAAGAGAGTGGGCATTAAAATTACTGATGGTGTTAAAGGGATAGTTTGGATTTTTTGAATTCAGTTCCCAATCTATGCTTTCACCAAAAGCTTCCAGACTTCATTGACAGAAACAGTAATTTTAGTTCACTGAACACAGGAGCTGCTGGTCTACCACTGATCCGTTACTTAGTTACTTAGTTAGTTAGTTAGTTAGTTAGTTAGTGTTATTGTGTGATCTTGGTGAATCTCAGCTAACCCTTTTACATGCCAGAGTCACACAATAACACAAACTAACTAACTGATTGAGGCAGCAGTAGACCAGCAGCTCCTGTGTTCAGTGAACTAAAATCACTGGCTTTCCCAATGGAGTCTGGCTTTTAAAGAGAATGATATAATGACTTCACTTTCCAGATGGAATGAAATCACTGTCTGACATTAACGTAAAGCAGTGAAAAGACTCTCAACATAGTGTACACTTAAATTGATATAGATTTTTTTTTTCTTGGGGTGGGACTTTTTTTAGGTGGCTAAACTACAATCTACTGCTGTTGCTGACCTCTCAACAGCAGTAGATTGTTTAGCTTCCATGCTGGACTCCAGCCTGTTACTCAAAACTAGGGGTGTGCCAACTGACATCTACTGTTTGTAATAAACTGTCTATGGATGAGTACCATATACAACCTCACCTCCAAAAAACTAAACTATCCCTTTAATGCTACCCAGACAATACACCTTTTCCTCCAGTGCCCCCCTTTATGTTTTTAGCTCTGGCTCTGATAAGGCTATATAAAAAAGCAAAGTTATCAGCATATTATTTACTTACACTTTTATATAGTGGGCATTGCAGCCCTATGAAAATTCCTCCAAGCACCACTAGCAGGACGATCGACTTCCCAGCCTCTAGTATCACGGCGGTGTTGTTTGGCTGTGTGTGCTGGCAGAAAGAGCAGCAGCACATTGTGCAAAGTTCATGGTAATGATACTCTATCGGTTGAGCCAGAAATGCTGACTATGTGGCTTGTCCCCCTACCAGCTATCTAAGCTATTGATACCATGATCCTCATCACAGACTAACAAAAGGTTATTTGTAACATTTCAGTCCCCTACTGAGATCCACCAGCCTCCACACAAACAGAGTGACCTGAGGTCATCTGAGGAGAAGCACTTGTTCAGTCATCTTTACCTTAGTGTTTATTTTGGTAGTTGCTCAACCAATTCCATTTCCATGTACACAGTTGCATACAAATAGCATTAGCCTATTAGCCTTAAATATATATATATTTTTTACTAGTTTCATTCAATTAAAAAAAAAGACAGCGTGCTTCGCCTCACATTTTGCAACCAGCAAAATGCTTCCTGTGTGATCAGGGCCTTACTCAGTCTAAGTATTAAGACCCTTTACTTAGTCTAAGTATTAAGACCCTTTACTCACTGCTTAGTTAAAGCACCTATGGCAGTGACTACAGCCTCAAGTCATCTTGGGTATGAAGCGACAAGCTTTGTGCACCTAGATTTGGCAATTTTCTGCCATTCTTCTTTGCAGATCCTCTCAAGCTCAATCAGGTTGGAGGGAGGCCGGCAGTAGACCCTCCAGAGATGTCAGATTGGGCACAGGTCAGGGCTCGGGCTAGGCTACTCCTTCGTTGTCTTGGTTGTTTGTGTAGGGTTATTGTCCTGTTGAAAGGTGAACCTTCCCCCAGTCCTGAGCACTCTTGACCAGGTTTTTATTAAGGATATCTCTGCACTTTGCTCCATTCAGCTTTCCCTCAACCCTGACCAGACCCCTGACAAGCCCACAGCACGATGCTGCCACCACCATGCTTTAATATTGGGATTGTTTTGTGCAGGTGATAAGCGGTGCCTGGTTTCCTCCAGACACAATGCTTAGAATTAAGACCAAACAGTCTAATGTTGGTTTTATCAGACCAGAGGATCTTGTTTCTCACAGTCTTTTAGGTGATGTTCTGTGTCTTTCACTGAGGAGAGGCTTCTGTTTGGCCACTCTGCCATGAAGCCCAGATCTATGGAGTGCTGCAGTGATGGTTGTCCTTCTGGAATGTTCTCCCGTCTCCTCACAGGATCCCTGGAGCACAGTCATTTACTATCAGGTTTTTGGTCACCTCTCTTACCAAGGCCCTTCTCCCCAATCGCTCAGTTTGGCCTGGCGGCCAGCTCTGAGAAGAATCCTGGTTATTCCAAACCTCTTCCATTTAGGAATTATGGAGGCCACTGTGCTACCAGTAACCTTTAATGCACCAGAATTTTTTTGTCTTCTGCTTTCCCCAGACCGGTCTTTGACACAGATCCTGCCTCTGAACTCTGAACAAAAGGTCAAAATACTTATGTCAATGTGATATTTCATATTTTCCTTTTTAATATATTTGCAAAAAATTCTGAAATTCTGCTTTGTCATTGTAGGATATTGGGTGCAGATTAACGACAGAACAAAATAACTGAAATGATTTTAGTATAAGGCTACAATTTAACAAAAAGTTGAAAAACTGGAGGGGTCTGAATGCTTTCTGAATGCACTGTATATGTAATAGTTCAGCTCAGGACATTAAAGTTTAACACACTTAACATTTGTGTTTTTTATTTCTAACATTACTATGATATTTATATCATATATATATATATATATATATATATATATATTTACATTTTCATTTAATTTTCTGCTAAGAGAAAAAATAAGAGAAGTCAACTCTAGATGCACCCAAATGTTCTTAACCATGTAAATCTGCTCTTACCCAGGTGTGCTAAATGATGAATCCCCTTGATCATAAGTCACCTATTAGCATTGGTAACACCCCCTAAACACTATATAAGGGCAGGTGTTGTGCCGTGTGCAAAGACTCTGGCAAATGCCAAGAATTGGAGAGATGCCACCAAAAAAAAAGGCTGGAAGAAGAACTTCAGCATTGTGAAAGTGACTCACTCACTTAATTGTTAAATAAATTTAAACAAAGTAAGTGTGATTTTCAAGACTGTCAGTGCTGTCATTACAGGAAAATCAATCATGACAAACTATTTCCTGTGTCAGCGGCAGGGATGGAGGAAGTATTCAGATCCTAAAGTACTAGTAGTAGTAAAGCACTAATACCACACTGTAAAAATATTTTATTACAAGTCAAAGCTCATGCAGTAAAGTTTAAATCAATTTATTTATTTAAAAAAAAATTACAATAATTAGAAGGAAAAGCAGCAAGCCCTCATATTTGAGAAGCTGGAACCATGAAAGGTTTTTTGCATAAAAAATAACTTACATGATTATAATAATAGTTGCCAATTCATTTTTTAATCAATGGACTAATCATTTTAGTTGCGCTTGTATGTATTCATATGGTTTGTGTATAAAAATCTTAATCCCTCTGAAGTGTAGTGGAAAAAAGTAGAAAGTGACATGAGATAAAAATACTCAAGTACAAATTTGAGATGCTTTTACTTTACCTAAGTACTGTACTTGAGTAAATGTATGTATCTACATTCCACCACTGATAAGCAGACGGACGCACAGTAAGTGAAATTACAGTAAGTGAGATCAATGTACAAAGTAACATCGTATTTCTTTAGCCCTGAAATTTAAAAATTCAATTATTATAATTACTCTTAAACATAATCCAAATTTGACTATGTGAAATTCATGCATTTTTTAAATTGTTCTTCTAATGTAAAACTCGCTTTTCTCACATTGGACAACAATTTGTGGACTGCAAAAACGAGATGTTTTTTTCTTAACTTGGTAAGCGTGCTCTTGACTACTCATAGAATGTTCTCTTTTCTAAGAGAAGAACAAAAATAAGAAAACACTGGTGAATCCCAAAAATCAGTGGGCACAAATAAAATTTGAACAAATCATGAACATGTACACAAATAAGAGAAAGTTCGTTCATGTATTGTTTCCTGCATGAGGCTTAATTTTTGCATTTGCTTTGCCATCGTTGTTGATGATGTCAATTAAATATGGCAGTCGGGATACATGATAATATCTGCATGTCACTGGTATCGGCGGATACCATCTGCTGGTGGGCCATCACAGTGAGAGCATGCATGTGTAATATGATGTTAATTCCATTACAGAAGAGATTTGATGATCACTAAAATTAAGTGGGTAAAAAAAAAAAGATATATCAATATTCGTATTGATTATTGGCCCAATGAGTTGTTATATAGTGGCATATCAGATATTGGCAAAAACTCCAATATTGTGCATTCCTTTATGACAGCAATGTTTGTAAATCATACTGTAGCTTTTGAATGGCCAGAAGACAAACTGTTCACTGATTAAAGGCTTTGTTTGGGATTTTTGAGATACTTCTTTATAGTCAGTGTATTACCTTCAGTAGATAATGATCTGCGCACCCCCAGACTGGAAAAGCAGGTGGGAGCCCCACCAAGGAAGCTCAGCAATACATTGCTGTGGATGGGGGTTGATATCTAAACGTATTTTAGCTACTTTGAAAGAGGCCCATCTAAAAACTTCAATATCAGCCCAAGTGGACACTATATTTAGGATTTTTTCACCGCTTTACCTTGCCATCAGACAGCCCTTTTCTTTGGCACTACATTTAGTCAACCATTAAACTTCCATATTACTGCGTCATTGCTGCTGCGCAGTGTATTACTCCACAGCTCAGCTGGAACTAACCCTTTAATGACAAGCACTGAAACACAAGGCAACAAAAGACAAAAGGCATCAAGGTAGGTTTTGAGAAAAGAGTATTAAATGAAAGAGAGAGAGAGAGCATCAGTATACTATGTTAGGGTTCCCCACTGCTCTTTTTGGTGGTTTTGCCAGTTGTCCCATTTTGTATTGATTTTCTTTTGTGTGTACAGTGATGTCTGACCAGTGACTGGTTGACAATAGCAGTCCTCTAAGTGTAGTCAATGACTACAGACCATTATACCTGCCATTAAGCCACATCTTGCTCAGTTATTGCCTGAATCACACAGAGATGTGTTCTTGTCAGGGCTCTGTGTGCAAGTATGTGTGCTAATGCTAATATTTGCAGCTTCTTCTCTTTTTTTTTTAATTGGATAAAAGTAGAGGTGTTTCAAGGTCATTGAAACTGTTGTATAGATGCACTGAACAGTCTACCATAATACACTGATGAATTAAACTAAAACATAGCTGCTGCTGTTGTTGGAATCAGATGTTGAATTTAGTTTGCTACCAGTTTCTTTCATGTCTTGTGGGTTTAATTTTTCTCACAGCACAGCTCAACACCGTTCAGCAGCCAGCTGTTCTTTCTCAAATTTCACAGCTTCTCTCTAGCACATTAACACACCGTCAATAGTAGACTTTCAAATGGGTGCTAATTTACTTTTAATTGCATGACCACTTAATGAACACACTGGCAGTGGTTATCTCTATGACAGTTGGTGATATGGATAAAATGCTCTTTGTATCATTTCATATGGTATGTGGTATCCACATATTCTGCTTGCTTGTAGTTAGTTAGTTGAGATGTAAGGAAATTTACATATCATAATTTATATATATATATATTATGGCTGTCAATAGATAAAATAACTAATTAATCTCACATTTTAAAATCCATTAATCTAGATTAATGGCGACTAATTTCTTTCTAAAGTAAAGTACTGTCTAAAAGTAAAAAAAAACAAAAAAAACCTGCGCTTAATCACAGATCATTTCATCTTTATGTCATCCATTTGCAATAACGTGTGGAATGTGACATCATGGAATTATAATATATAATCAAAAAAGGTATTCAAATGCTCTTGTTTAATGTCAATGGTTTATAAAAGTCAATGAATCCAGTAAACTATTGTCATTGGCTAAGAAAAAGTAGACTTTTGTTATCAATGTAGGCTAACAAAAAAACTAAAGGCTGTAACCAGGGCTCCACTGCAGTAGTCCATATGAAGAAGACACTGTGGGAGAGAGGCAGAGAGACAGCACTCATGTGGAAAGGGGAAGCAAGGAGAGACTGAAAGTGAGAGAGAGAGCTTTTGAAAAGGACTATGCCAGGTATGTTTGTCCAAAAAACGCTAGAGCTAGGCCTGTTTGAAGCATTTTTTTTGTCATTTTAATGTCATGCTGTTTAATCTTAATCTTAATCTTTTCAGCAATGTGCGACCATATATTAACATTATCTTCCCTTGCACCATGCAGCCGAGCAGTAGATAATTCAAGGTATACAATATCTAAAAACGTGAGTGCCCATTGGTGGAATGACAGCGTGTGAGGGGGTTTCCACCTCAAGGCCAACAGCTTCTTGGCTGCTGTCAGTCCGGAGAAAAAGACACGTTTCTGTATAGCCCTTAGCTGAAGTTGGGATACATCGTTCAACAGTAGCACAGATGGGGAGGTGGGGATGACAGTCGCAAGAAGAGTCGAGAGTTCTTTCGCAATTGTGTTAAATTTTCTTTCGTTCATTTCTTTTCGTGTTAATCGCACATATCGAATATATATATATATATGTGTGTGTGTGTACATATATACTGTATACTGTATACTGTATATACTGTGTATATATATATATATATATATATACACATATACACACACACACATATATATATATATATATATATATTTATATTTAGAATGAACATGCTTGTAAAAGACACAAAATTAGTACTTGGCTGAATGTGACATTGAGGTATATCCCTTGTGTGTGTGCTGCAGTATGGAAGTAAATGCCCATCTGGCTACATTAAATGAGTATTCTGTCTGCCTTCGGTGCTGGTATCCACCCTCAGAGGGTGACTCAAAGGCTTTTTGTTCGCCTGCTTCCATTTAGCCCAAAATAACTTGATCTCAGCCCTATTTTCATTTCTCCTTCCGCCTACACACACAGCATCAACCCAGCCTGCCTGGCACATATGGCTCTTTGAAAAATGCAGCAGGAGGTGGTGGGAAAAGACGGGTTGGGGTGGGGTTCAGCTGTCAATCTCTCATCTGCTTTTTAGCTCTTCCATATAATCTTGTAGACTTTGTTTCCAACCGTTGCTTTACCTCAGTTCCTCTCCTCCTCTTCTCGTTCAACTTCTTTTTTTTCACCTCTCCTTCCAGATATTTACATTCAAGTGTCAGTTGTGCAAAAACCTAATCTCCAGTTCAGAGAACAGTGTGTTCTTGCTCTTCCTTGAGATCTCTGTGGAACGGATGAACTGATAAATTTTAGCCTACCTTTAGTAAGGTAACAATCAGCTTTTGATGACACCAGTTAACATTCTGGTCCTGTTCTGATTAGTGGCCCCAGTTGTCTTATTGCTTTAGCTCATCTGGTAGATTTTCTCTCATGACATGATCCCCTCTCCAAAAAAACATAAGTAGTTTTGTTCATAACTGAGGGAGCAGATACACATACTGATTGTTGGAGGAAATTGTTGCTCTGATTCGCTTGGATCAAGCGAGTTCTAGTCTGGGCCAGTTGGTGGTGACAGTCGGTAGATATTATCAAGTGTTGTAATCATTTGATGATGATGATGATGATGAGTTATTCAGCCAAAGACAGACTAGAATTACCACTTTGCAGTGTTATGCCTCTGCAAACCCATCAAGTTGCAGTAACATTTTACATCCATTTCTGTGAAAATGGGAAAGCCTCACACACCCCTGACAGCACAGAAGGTCTATACAATCAGCACAGTTCTAAGGTGGGCACCCAAGATTAGTGTCACCAATTCAGTATCTGACCAAATGTCTCCCCTTCTGTTCCTGAGATATGATGTTGAATACTGACCAGAGAAGTGTTTTTGCAGAACATAATGATGCAAAAGTGAAGCTGACCTTTGACCGTTTAATGTCATCACTTCATCTTCACAGCATGTTAGACATTTGTGTGAAATTTTGTCATGAGTAGCATATGACTGAATTATGGCCAAAAACAGGTCAATGTGACTTTGACCTTTGACCACCAAATTCTAATCAGTTTATCCTTGACTCAAAGTGAATGTTTGTGCCAAATCTTGAGAAATTCTCTCAAGGTGTTCTTGAGATAGCAAGTTCACTAGAATACGATGGATGTAAGATCATGGTGACCATGACTTTTGACCTTTGACCACCAAAATCTGATCAGATCATCCTTGAGTCCAGGGGAATGTTTGTGCCAAATTAAAAAAAAAAATCCTCAAGGTATTCTTGAGATGTCATGTTCATGAGAATGAGACAGATGAGGTCACAAAGACCTTGACCTTTGACTTATGACACCCGAAATCTAATCAGTTCATTTTTTTGCCAAATTTGAATAAATTTCCTCAAGGTATTCTTAATATATCATGTTCACGAGAATGTGACGAACAGACAGACAACCTGATAACATAATGCCTCCAGCCAAAAGCAAGTTTGTGGTTTTATGGAGAGTTACATGTTATTAATTATTCTTGGTGAGAGGTCAGTGAGGAATCATGTACTTATCTTTACGTAGCAAAAAGCTGTTTACTGTTATATCAATGCTCTATATGTTGTAAACAGAACTTTCAACTCAGACATGAGATTGATATCCACCTTCTCATCTTGTATTCAGATAGAAACACTGCAACAGTATCTCTTTAAAGCAAATTTAATTGCATCCTGTTTTCAGATTGTCCATCCACCCTATTCCTGTGAATGCGAAATCTCAGGAATGCCTTGAGGGAATTTCCTTGAATTTGGCACACACGTCCACTTGGATTCAAGAAGAACTGATTAGGCTTTCGTGGTCAAAGGTGAAGATGACTGTGAACTTGAGTTTCTCTCATTCTTGTAAATGTGATATCTCAGGAATGCTTGGCGGGAATTATTTTAAATTTGGCTTATTAGAATTTGGTCGTCAAAGGTCAAGGTCACTGTAACCTCACAAAAAAATAGTTTTTGGCCATAACTAAAGAATTCTTATGCTCTGCAACAAAAATCAACAAGGCAAACTTTTTAAAATGGATTTTAATAGAGTCCATGTTTTCATCAGATGTGGAGGGATTGTCTTATCATTGTCTTCCTGTTGTTCAATGTGTTGTCCTCTGTGTTTCATCAGCTGTTTAATATGCACTCCTCTCTAACTGTCAAGTAAAAAAAAAAAATCATGTTCATGCATACTGATGGAAATAAATTTATGAGTGCGGTGTCTAGCCTTTGCAGGCGTCGCTAATATCAAGGTCTGCTCCCAGTTTTAAAAAAGGTAACTACAGCCCAGCTGGATTTTCTGCAGATACACATGTGTAAATACGTGTATTAAATTTGTTAAAAATAGAAAATTCATTTGACTATAATTTTGTGTTTTGGAACGACTGCTTTTAATTTTTTCTGGTTAAATTACATTTTTTATTTTATTTTATTATTATGTTTTTTTTATTTTATTGTCAATGCCTTGAAGAAAGCTGTACCACGTGCCACCCCCACTTAACAGTTTCCTGCAGGAAACTTACTCAGATGTTTGTGCTGATGTACCATTAGAGTCAAGGGGAACATGCACCCACAGGTCACCTTTTCTATAGGTCCCTCTTAAGAAGTGGGAATACTTCCATTCAGAATGACTCTTCTTTAGTTACTCAGGCTTTATATTTGCCCAGGTTCTTTTACAAAGTCATATCTGATGTAATCAGATGCATATTGCTACTGGTAGGGAAACAAATGCCGCTTATTTAAGCCCCTGTTATTTGGGTCCTTGTACAGTAATGTCTGACTTCACTAACACATCATTTGAAGTGAATCACTTCCTCCCTTGATTCAGTTACGTTTTATTTTTAGACACAGTGTTGTGAGTACAATGTATTCCCAGTGAGACAGAGCAATTCAGGACTTCCTACCCATAAATGTCCATGGAACATACATATGCTGTTTAATTCAGGGGTGTTTTTTTTTTTTTTTTGTTTAAAAAAGGGGGAAACATTAATTAAAAGAGCAGAAACTAATGATGTCCATTTACACTACTCATTATCTCTATAAAAAGAGAACAGTTGAGTAGTGGTCTTGTTGGTAATAATGATATAAATGCTTCTGTATTTCCGTGTTTGTAACTGTCTAAGGCTGGGTATTACTGTGGGGTCCATATGTCACACACTCCATGAACTGCCAAGGACACAGAAGATACAAGCACAACAGACTGCAGTTTAAACTGTCTGTGACTTTCTGCTTCATCAGGGAAAAGCCCTGCACTCACTTGCTGACGTGCAAAACTGTTACCATGATTCTGATTTACATAAATACATGCATCGCTCATACAAATCAATTATAAAATCACTTGTTCAACAGTTTACAACCAACTCAGGATTTAATAGAATTCATGCTCAAATTTCATGTTTTCTATCCAAAAAAATCCTGCAGACAGTCCGTTTACTTTCTCACCTCAAATGAACTGTACCAGAGCCCTCTTGGAATCAGAGTGCAACCCTCCTTTTCAAGCAGTCTGCTTCACCACCAGCCCAAATGAACAGCATCAACAAGTCTTCTTTACCTGAACTAAAAATGCCAGGTGCAAAAGCACCCTTAAGAAATTTATAGTGGCAAGGTAAATTTGCTGGGTGATGAAATATTTACCAAATAAATTAACATTATTGGTGGACAATGATGTTGATATTCTGAAATTCTGCAAAACCCTTGATTATGTTTAGTGACATTTCAATGACATTTTAATACTTTTTTTAGCTAAAAATATACACATTGTATCTTGTTTTTTCAAGCCTTACTAATGTCCGGGTCAAATTTGACCCTTGTTGACATTTGACAGCAGTAAAAACACCATAAATGTCATCCTTTTAGCCCTAAATTTGATGATTCCTAACTATTATATTATTTAAAAATGTTGTACTTTTGTAAAGGGGCTACACATTTTTCTATGTTATGGCTGTTCTAGGTTTAATTCAGTCATGGATATACATACCTGGACCTTTTACTTACGTAAAAATAGTAATGTTACTGAGGAAATACTCTTACAAGTAAAAGTCTTGCATTCAGAACTTAAGTACCAAAAGTAAGGTGCCTAAGTGGAATGGCCATTTGCACAATAATGCAGTATCTCTTTAAATATGCTGGCATTATGTTTTCTGGTTGTCCGTCCGCCCCATTCTTGTGAATGTGATATTTTAAGAACACCTTGACAGAATTTCCTCGAATTTGGCACAAACGTCCACTGAAACTCAATCATAAACTGATTAGATTTTGGTAGTAGAAGGTCAAGGTGACTGTAACCTTGTGTCCTTCTTATTCTTGGGAATGCAATATCTCAGGAATGCCTGGAGGGAATTATCTCAAATTTGGCACAAAGGACCACTTGGAGAAAAGATGAACTGATTAGAACTTGGTTGTCAAAGGTCAAAGTAACTGTGACCTCACAAAACATGTTTTAGGCCATAGCTCAAGAATTCACATACTCTGCTACAAAAATCAGTGAGGCAAACTTTTAAAAATGGATTTTAATTTGATATTAGTGGATTATAATTATCAATGCATTAATGTGTTCATGACTTTAAAGTTACAATTGCTAAATATGGATATATCCTTAATTACTTAAATGCTACTGGGTACCTTAACCTATAATCACATATCTTTGATATAGTTGATTAATATTTTGCATTAACAACATAAATCCACAAAGTATCTAGAAACTAAAGCTGTCACATAAATGTAGTAATGTAAAAAGTATGATATTGGCCCCCAAAATGTAAAGGAGCAGAAGTATAAAGTAGCATAAAATGGAAACACTTAAGTAAAGTACAAGTATCTCAAAATTGTACAGTACTTAGTAAATGTATCTAGTTGCTTTTCCTTCACTGGTCAAATTTGAGCCAAATCTATTAGAATGGATTCTAGATCCACCAATGTGGTCCCATTCAAATAAATCTTGGTTTTTGAGATTGTTGAAACCCTTTTTTTTTTTTATTTATTTTTTTTTTTTATGTAATGTAAAACTGCTTTATTCTGTGTTTTTACTGGTTTAAATCACAGAGTCTAATTGTTTTGGGGAGGAAGAGATCTCTGTGGATAATTCGACTTCTGGTAAAAATCCCCTAAATGTCTCGATCTAAAAAATATCAAAGAAAATTGGTATTTTATTTGTAATGATTTCAATTTGTATTTTTTTTTTCTTACCAGTTTTAATCACCTGGTCCATTTGTTTTAGAGAGGAAGAGACCTCTGTGGATAATTTGGCTCCTGGTAAAAAACTCGAGAACAATGAATGCTGAAGGAATTGAAAGCAGGAGAAGTTTTAGCTGGTTGCAATCTGCAATTCTCACCACTAGATGCCACTAAATCCCCCTAAATCTTACACACTGTTCCTTTAAATGGTTATATAATAAACCCCACAGCTCAAGAATGTTCTCGCCATTTTCAGTTTCATTATGGCAGTTATGTTTTCATGTCTCAGGTAAAATAGGACATGATATTGTGTGATAGATCTTATTTGTCCACAAAAGAGTAGTGTAAACCCCAAAAAATACACTCTCCCTACTCTCTGAAACATTATCCCTTTAAAAATAATATCTTATGGACAACCACGGGGGATGGTTGTTTGCATGATTCTGTTTAAGTAGAGCTAAAGTAAAAATCATAATGGCTAGAAAATTAATTCTTTTTGCAGCAGAACGCTAAAGCCTCTGTCTTCTCCGTCATCACATCATGAGTTTATGTTAATTTACCCTACGTGCCATGCAGATGTGGAATATCACTGTAATTATCCCATTATTTGCTTGAAATGGCCAAGAGAGAGCATTGTTTGCATATTCCTGTATATATCAATCAAAAATAGAAAACAATAATAGCTAGAACCTTCATTCTTTTTGCATCAGAAAGCTAAGACTTCTGTCTTCCCATACATAAAGTCGTTACTTTATGTTACCTTACCTTATTGCAGTGCAAACGTGGTATATCGTGGTATATTTGTGGAGTTTTTATTTGTAAAATCTCTTTGTAAAATCTTTGAATTTTTTAATGACACAATTTCAGTACTTTTATCAATTATTATGGTTTATTTAGTTATATTACTTAGGTTGTACAGGTTTTAAGGGTTGTGAAGCATTTGAAAATACTCCAAGAAATTATATCACAATAATAAGCAAAAAATACCAATATAGGCACCAGCAGACCATTTCAATTGCAGAGTTCAAAAGAGTTTATTCAAAACTAATGACCTTTCTTTTAATGTCAGATTGCATATTTATACATTCAAAATCGATCTGTAGTTCAAAATTTGCTGGATATTTGGGCTGGGTCAAAAATTATGGTTGAAAAATAACACACTACAGGCATAAAACACTAAAAAACAAAAAGTTGTCTGACCTTGTACTGTACTGTAATGAACAGTGATAACATTACATACTGTATGTGTAAAAGAAATGTGACAGGCCTTATCAGTTATTGATGGTGCAGCACATCACCAGAAATCATAATGGTTTGCATGAATGGTTTGTACGATATCTGTAATAGTTGTTCTGATGGAAATCCAGAGGAAGAAGAGGGGGGAGAGAGGGGGGATTCACTGATATCTGTGTGTGAGTGTGTGAGTGTGTGGCTTATCCCAGCTCACTGGGAGTTACTGTAGCTTGTTAGAGGCCCTTCTACCAGTGGGGCTGTCAGGTTGTGTTAAGCAGTTGTGTCATGGGCCAAGTAGGACAGAGGAAACTCACACACACACACACGCGCACACACACACACACACACACACACACACACACACACACACACACACACACACACACACACACACCATCTCACAACTCCACCACAAATGCAAGAGTGCAAGTGCACACACAGCCATGCATGCAGCATTCACATCAACACTGTGGCCCTGCATGGCTGTTCATCTGTAATAAAACTGCCTTGCAAGCAGTCTGAACCCTGGAGCCTTTTTCCATTGCTGCCTGAGATGTAAACTCACAGTTATATAAGGTGGGAGAGAGGGCACTTCTTACAGTACTGTTACCTGCGATATTAAGTGAATGCTGACTGGATGGACTTTCCTAGCACATTGAGAGAAAATGAAAGAGACGGGCTTTAAACTGGAGAAGTACATCCACTTTTAATACTTATCATCCCTCTGCTGACTGTGTTTATGTTTAGTTTTATTGTTTCCGGTTTTTAAATCAACCACCCACTTTTCCACTTTGCTCCAGTGATTAAGAGGTTTGGTGTTTGCACCAAGCCACAGTTTGTTCTTTGGTTACCAGCTAAGCCACTCAGTGCGTTTGTGTACGGGACTTAAGTTGATGGTCATATTACACTTTCGCCCTACAAATGATGTCTCTGTCTTCCATTCTGCTCAAACAACAGACAAATCCAAGCATGAATTTCCTGTTCCATCTCCAGTTAGCTTCAACTTTGAACATATGGATGTGCATGATCAACCAATATAGACTATGATGCTCTACAATATGTTTGAAAAAAGGAAGCCATTTTACTGTTGTGTGTCATCAACTGTTTAGTGCAACGTTACACTACAAGACTACATTTTGCAGCATTGTTCTTATAGGCTGATTAAAGGTTCTGTATGTGACATTCCAACACATTCTCATCCCAAGTTGTCACCTATTGCCTGTCAGGGGCCTTTTGTGTCTACATATTAAGTGCTAGATGTCCTCCTGCGTCTGCTGTTGATGTTCCCAAACACTGCAACCAACACCGGGATTTAGAAAAAACATGATAGTTTGGCTCTACATTCATACGGGAAGTGAACTGGTGTGGATAGCAGACCCTCACAATCAAAAGCTCCAAAGAATATGTCAGCTGGAAATTTGGTGCTTTGGAGTTAGAGTTGCTCATAAGCATTTGTCAAACATCAGCCTTGTTCATGAACACACCAAGCTGTTGCAAGGCCTTCAATTTTATCTGGCAAAAAAAAGAAGAAGAGTGTTTCCAAGTTGTACAGGTTGTTCAGCTGTGTCCATTCCAAAAGCCAATCTTAGCTCGCCAGCTTACACCACACACTAACTGTGCATTTTTTTCTTTTCTATTGGTAACATCATCTACCACAACAATTTTATTTTAACTTGCAACAGAAATAGGGTGACTTGGGGTGTACCACTGTTACAGCCTAGCAAGCAAATTCTGGGTTCAAATCGCCAAGCCTTCCTGTTTGGAGTTTGTGTCTTCTCCATATGTCTGTGTGGGCTTGCTGTGGTTGATCTCGTTTCCTCCTACAGCCCCAAAACATGTGAAATGGACACTCTAGATGCCAGGAAGTGTGAATGTGAATAAGTTAACTCTGACAACCTGTTTAGGGTCTACCTCTCCCCTCACTCAGTGTATTCTGGTATATGCTCCATTAGCCAGTAGAGTCGATCGCTTGATGGATAGTTGAATGAATCTGAAATCAAAATAAAGTGATCAGTTAAAGGCCCAGACACACCAAACCCACATTGAAGGACTATTGGTGACGAAGGCTGACTTTTGCGTTGCCTCAAGTTGAGGGGGAGGGGAGGGGTGGGCTGTCCACTAATTGGGAGATAATTAGTTCGATCTCTGGCTCCTCCAGTCTGTATGTCGAAGTATCCTTAGGCAAGATACTGGACCCCAAATTGCTCCTGAAGGCTGTGTGAGTGCGTTTAAAATTGAGTAGAAGGCGTCACATTGTATGGTAGCCTGGTCCTGTGTGTAAATGTGTGTGAATGTGACTCTGCAGTGTAAAAGCACTTTGACTAGTTGAAACACTAAAAGGTGCTATATAAGTGCTTGTCTGTTTACCACTTTATCATTCAAGTTGCCTGTGTCTCGGCACTTGAAGTTGCACTTGAACACACCACAAAGATTACAGCAAATGGCCAACCAGCATGTACCTTCTGTGCCTGCATAAGAGGAAATAACTCTCCATACCAGCAGGGGGCAGTAGTCTATATTTGTCATTAAAAAAAGGGAAACTGAAGACTGTCAAGACGGATTCAAAACACTAGTTAGACAGTTAGCACAACCCAGTGCTGAAAAAAAGGATATTTACCGTAGGCAAGAGGACAATAACACAAACAGTTATGATTGTGACATTTCGATCTTAAGCTCTCTTGACTTTAGTTTATATGCTTTCCTCACTTCTGTTCCAGCTGAAATGCAAATGGAGGGATTTTTCTCATGTTAGCACTCAGCAGACTCTGCTGCTGATAAACTGTGCTAAATCGGCCAAAAAACAGTTGACAAGGGCCAACTAATGCCAATGGTTTGGGACACGCGGCAAAAACTAGGGTGACATACGCTCACTGATGGCCCAACATTGACAGCTGACTATCAGCTTGGTGTGTCAGGGCCTTAAGGTTTAAATTACATAATTACATAAAACATGTTTGTTCCTAGCACTGTTGCCTCACAGCAAGAGGGTTCCTGGTTCGATCCCAGGTGCGGGAGCCCTTCTGTGCGGAGTTTGCATGTTCTCCCCGTGTCAGCGTGGGTTTTCTCTGGGTACTCCGGCTTCCTCCCACAGTCCAGAGACATGCAGATTGGGGATAGGTTAATTGGTGACTCTAAATTGCCCGTAGGTGTGACTGTGAGTGTGAATGGTTGTCTGTCTCTATGTGTCAGCCCTGTGATAGTCTGGCGACCTGTCCAGGGTGTACCCCACCTCTCGCCCAATGTCAGCTGGGATAGGCTCCAGCCCCCCCTGCGACCCTCAAGAGGATAAGCGGTTAGAAAATGGATGGATGGATGTTCATTCCTCCTTGTTCTATTTCTTTATGGTTTCCTATCTGAGAGGTTTTCAAAGTTTCCCAATACTCTATACACATGCATAGTGTTGATTGTGATGTTTGAATGCTTTTCACTATGAGATCAAAAAAGATCATCAAAATCTGAAGGACTGCAACACTAATATGAGTTAATTAAATCCAGAGGGTTGTGTCTTGATACATTTAATTATGTCCCATATCACTGCCATAATATGACTTGTTTTTTGTTGAACTTGTTGCCTTGTATTAACTGTTTGCCTTATTGCTCCTCTCTCTATTCCTCTCTTCCAGAGTCTGCAGCTCTCCTCTCAGGGACAGTCTTCTGCAGCCCTTCTCTGGTCACAGGCCTGCCTGGCATCTCTCATCCATACCATTCCTCTTTCCATCCACCCATCCTTCCCCCTGTCATGAAAGGCCTGTCCAGTAGTCGGAGTCACCATCACGTGGTCTCCTATGAACCATCATATGATCTACTGGGTCACCATGTTGACCGCAAGCCATATTTGATCAGTCAGAATGACATGCCTGTGCCCATTCCCATGCCGCATCCAGCTGAGCTGTCCTACTACAATGCTCAGCGTTCCCCGTACCCCTCTGACAGCAACAGCATCGTACCATACGGAACCTTCCCAAGGAGGTGCCACTCCACCTCCTCATCTCACCATCCTGAGGTAAAGGATGAGTGTATGGCCATGGTACCATATGTAGGAGGAGGAGGGGGAGGAGGAGGAGGAGGTGGAGGAGGCTATGGAGGTAAAACGCCCACCCGGGTACCAGCAAACTTTGCGGACCCGTTTGAGCGTCAGCCATCATTTTCCAGAGATGGCTACCATACACTGCAGTACAAACGAGGAGTGCTGGCCCACAGTGGGGGGATGGGGGCCAACAACAACAACAATGACAGCCCAGGGAGAATTCGCCACCTGGTCCATTCAGTCCAGAAACTTTTCACCAAGTCACATTCATTGGAGGGGCCACACCACACACAGTCCTCCAAGGGGGCCAATAATGGGAGCGTTAATGGTGGTGGTGGTGGTGGTGGAGGAGGTGGTGGTGGTGGTTCAAGGGCCAGCCCAGAGGGTGAAACTCCACCGGTGGGAGTGCGCCACCGGAAGCGCAGCAAGAGCCGTGAGCGCTGTCGATCAGCGGAGCCCAAGCATCGAAGCCACCACCACCACCACCACCAGCTCCACGGCTCAGCATCTGCTCCAGGCTCCGGATATTGGAGCTCAGATGACAACCTGGAACGGGAGCTGTGTCTCTACCACCCTCACCACCACCAACCTCCACCCTCACCCTCACCCTCCATTTCCCCCTCGCCCATCGCCATGACAATGGGCCGGTACCCCGGCAACAACCACGACAAGTTCCCCCAGACTCCCCTCCCCAGTCTCTCCTCCTCGCAGTCCCAGCATTACTTCATGATGGACCCTTATGGCACACTAAACGAGCACACACACACCCACGCACACCATGGCCACACACACCACCATTCTGCACTCAAAGCCTCCCGGAGCAACAACGATGTGAAGTATGCAGCGTCGTCGGCATGTGTGCCAGTTAGTGGTAGCAGCAATAACAGCGGTGGCGGTATCGTTGGAGGAAGTGGTCCCTTGATGCCAATGGGTCTTGTGGACGGGCCCATTGTGAAGAAAGGGGCATGGTCGTCAAGCCTAACGGTGAGCAGGGCCCGAGAGGTCTACACCAACAACAGCAGCCACAACCAGCTACGAGCCAGCGCAGGATCCGGTAACCTAAACCTAGATAGAGCTCTAGTCAAATCTAAGGGCAGTCAGCAGCAGGAGCGCTCTTGCCATTTCTTACAGGTAACTAATTCCTCCCCGATTCCCATCCAAAACCAGTCGATTCACTCTTCTCCCCTCTGTTGCCTCCCTTTTCTCCACAACTTACTTTCCTCACCAATGTTTCCTTTAACTCAGTGCTTTCCAGTCTTGTGAGAAATCAGTTTTCATCCCTACCAAACACTACAACTCTCTGACTTTGCTGAGTAGCAGCTTCAATGAGAATAGGGCAAACAAATCAGTGGAATCCATTACTGAAATGGACAGGTGGCCAG
The DNA here is from genome assembly GCA_019142605.1 of Cephalopholis sonnerati. Classification (NCBI taxonomy): domain Eukaryota; kingdom Metazoa; phylum Chordata; class Actinopteri; order Perciformes; family Serranidae; genus Cephalopholis; species Cephalopholis sonnerati. The sequence continues at coordinate 38,981,133 of JAGQAX010000010.1, read as the reverse complement.
TTTTCTTTGAAAATTCAGCCAGCATATGCACAGCTGCTGTCCTGGCACATTCAGTTTTTATTTTTTGAGCTGCAAAGGTCAAGACATACTAGATAAGCAGGAATGACCTGTTAAAGTTTTAAGTTATCCCAATGCCAAAATCATTTCAGGACACTGGATGATTGCGTCTTTAAAAATTCCAGAGTCTGTAATGTACAGTAAGAATAATCTGTAATCTGACCACTGAATTACTGTTAATAAAAAGTAACAAACATAGTTTTCACAGTGAGCATGGGTTGAAAATATGAAGAATATATATATTCACTCATCTAGCTCATGGGAACTCTGATATTAGAATATTTACACACACAAATAGTCATGATGAATCCTCTTATACCCCTTTTCCACCATCGTGGATTTGGTTCAGCTTCCTGCACCTAATTTTGAACTGTTCAGAGTATTTCAACCAAAAATAAAATTGGTTCAGAACCCAAAAAAGTTGGTTCTCAGCTGGAATCAAAAAATGGCGATTCAGTTCGCTGAAATGCGAACAATTTCAGTGGGTGTGTAACAGGTAAAAAGAGAGGATGAAGAAGACAACAGTGGAGAAGTCAAGTGAGAAATTATTGTTAAAAAAAGGAATGTACAGTGGTCTCCGTAATTTTTGGTCCATGCTAGTTTTTTAGATAAAAACAAATATCTGTAATAACAGAACAAAAGTTTGCAGGTAGTCAATGTAATCTGCAGTTTGCTACTACTGTTTACCTCTTGTGCATCGGGCAGCACGCTCCGTTAATGACACATCCTTGATCACAATGTTTCTGCACAAAACTGGTGGAAACACGGGCTGGTTTACTGGATAGAATCTTGAATGGAACAGGTTCAAGAATTATAATAATTATAATAATAATAATTATAATATAATAATTATAATAATTCATCGCTGTGATCACGTGACCAATGCCCTGACAGGAGTTAACAAGGAAACGGTCCCGAGCATTCTTGTAATGAGTCAGGGGAGGATGGTGAATAGGTCACAAAAACACAAACTTTCCCCTGGAGACGCATGTTTGAAAGTGTGAACTTTAAATGAACTTTGAGTCATGGCAAGGTACGTCCTCACCGTGTTTCTTTTCCTAAACCTAACCTCCGTAACTTAACTTGCCTAAACCTAACATTCGTAACTTTACGTTAGTCTCATAACTGTACATAAAGGATGTAATGTCACTTATGGGGCGCTTATTTGTAAGATATTATATAAACTGTCGTGTTTGCATTTTTGTAGGATATCATACAAACCGTTCTGAGGATACATTGAATATTTACACCTATAATGAACACAGACGATAAAATGTGATGCATAGTCGAATATAGGATACTGACAAAGACAACCATGTCTAACAAAAACAGTTTAGTGTGAACTAGAGAGGAATTTAAAACATGGTCTCAAACTTTATTTCAGATGTTGTGATGTCCTTTCCAGTCAGTGCGCAGAGAGAGCAAAGATTTGAGGAACCTCTTTTAATGTATTCTGGGAATTTTTTCGGCAGCAGGACTACTAGAGAACTGTAACACTTGTGGCATTGGGACACTCTTGGAAAACTCAATACCTCCTTATCTAGACAAAATACTCACTTAAGTTATGTTGAGAGCTAAACGCAGAGGGCGCTAACACCATCATTCGATAGAATGTAACGGAGCACAAAGTGAAAGGCTAGATACTTTGGGCAAAGAGACCAGAATTGGCATATTATAATACTGTTTAATGGTCAGTTTAGTTAGCTTACAATGGGCTAAGAGTGTCAGCTGTAAGTACAGAGAAAAGCAGAAATCAATAAAGTTTTGTTTAGTAGTTAAATATCTTAAGTGATGTATGTGTATTTCTGTAAAATGGATGTCATTACACAGATAAGGACCTGGGTCCATAGGATAGGTCTGCAGTGTGGACCCATAGTGTGTTAGATTTAAACTTGTGTCAGAGTGCACCTCCTCATGGCTGCCTAATCAAAGGAAGGTTTGCAGGGTTGGGGGCTACAGTCAAGGCTGCTTACAGCATGCATTTTCCGCTTTTCTACATCAGCAATTTCAGTAAATCAGTGGATGTGCATCCAAGTTTGGTAGGCTGCTCTGGGTCAGAGTCAAGGGTCTTTTCTAATGAAAAAATCCCTGCATTGCTTCAGTGTTTGGCTGGAGTGACAACTGCTGATTTATATGACTGGAAACCATGACTGGATATCACTGGCTATGGCTGGGGACACACTAAAACTGGTAATATGAAGGTATCAGAAATCCTAACAAGGATCATCAACTGACAGATAGGGAAAACCAAGGTGTTTCCACACCACATAGTTTGTTTTACCTTTCTTCTTGATCAGTGGCTCACTTTCTGCCACCACCTTACACTGAAGTTTCAAAACAACCAGGGAGACGATGAGTCGTTCCTTGCTGTTTTCAACTCACGCTGAAAGTTCTGTTTAGACTTTGGGGGGAGGGGCCAAGCTCATCTGTTTGGAAGGGGTTGTGCCTGATTTACAAAATAAAAGACAAACCAAAAGCAACATTGGTACACTTGTCATGCGGCACAAAATCGTTTTATCTTGATTATCCTGTTTTAATAAATCAAGGGAATGCAAAATCGTAATTAAAATTTAAATTTGATTATTCACCTAGACCTATGATTAATTGATCCTTTGGTTTATAAAATGTCAGAACACCTTGAAAAATTTGCCTTTTACAATTTTCTGAGGCTCAAGATGGTGTCATCAGATGTTTTGTTTTGTCCAACCAACAGTCCAAATCCCAAAGATACTCAATTTTACAATCACATAAGATAAGAAACACAATATTACTGAAAAAAAACTTTGATGATTAATCAACTGTTTAAATAGCAGTTTTTAGTAATAATCTTTTTTGTTGTTGTTGTCGATCAGCTAATCAATGAATCACCTACTTATTTCAGCTCTAATTAGCTTATTGTTAGACGACTTGTGAAAAGAGTAACCAAGCCCAAAACTGTATGGACCCTCAAGTTTACTGGTAAAAAGCAGACCTAGACCAGAATTCTTCACTTGCTAAACAATATCTTTTTTTACACTGTTAGTCTGGATTTACCAATATGAATTGAAAACAACTCTTTTCACCAACTTTCAAAAAACTTATGTTATATTGTTATAAGCCCTTGAATACAAATATTAACACACTGGCCAGTCATCATGACAGTTGCAACAGTAACATACGGAGCTGATCTCAGAGCTGTGCAGGAGACCTAATCTACTCTCTGCGCTATGTAAATATCAGTCGATGTTTGTCAGACTGCTGTAGAAGAAAGTCTTCCATGTTGCTCCAGCTCTGTCAGCCCTTCATGCTGTACGTTCTGATGTTAAACTGCTCAGATATTTGATCAAATGTAGGCGCAGTGTGATCACAAGCAGCAGATGTCAGTTTACACAATGCAACACATTCCCACCTCTGCTGCAGACAGGAAGTTAAAAGACTAAATAACAGAGTTGGAGTGACAGACAAAAAAGTCAATAGCAGATGGTGACATCATCTGTTGGGATTTTGGCTTGGGCTCTAGCATCATTTTATTTGACAAGTTTCTTTTTAATTAGCCTGCTGGCTAGTCAGCTAAGTAACATATTTCATCGGACCTCCAGTATGGAGACAGACCTGCAGATTTGTGAAACTTCAGCACTGTGGTAAGAGTCATGCATGATTCTGCCACTACTAGCACCAAGACAATGCACACATCAAAGCAAAACAATAAGACAGATTTTACACAGTTAATGTAGACCGTTGCTGCCCTCTGTCTCAATTAATGTCTTCTAATTTTTAGATAGAAAGATGTACTTACAAAAGTTACTTTAAAACAGAGAGATGTTAGGAGGTTTTTTAGTGAGTGCCAAGGATAGAGTCTACAGTCAGAGTACATTTTGTGGAAGTTCAATTGAGAAACTGTTTACAAGTAAAGCAACCAGACTGGCAAATTAAGTACTGTAGATACCTGACAAATCGAAGAATGTCATCGCATTGATGCATAAAGCAGTCATGCTCAATGATTTGGATCTTTAGTGTTTGACGGATCTCCTATAAATGACATAACAGCCACACAGATTAGGGGCTGGGGTAATTCAATAAGCTAACCCTCCAAGCATCCCCCTAACTATGGCTAATTTATACCCTATACAGGTCTAATGTTAATAGGTTTAATGATCCATATGTATTTAGAGTCAGGTAGCATAAACATGTTGCAGTGTGTCCACAGCCTTAGAGGGAACATTGCTCCCTACCACCAGTCTATTATTCTGATTTCCCAAGAACCCCACTGCCTCCTCCTCCCTTTTCTCCACTACTCCTCCCCTCCTGCCTTTCCTCCACTCACCCAACTCACCCCCACGCTTCTTATCCACCCAACCCCCTGCCACCCACCAACCCACCTCCACCTCCTTTACTTCCTCTTGGTTTGGAGAGCCTCCCTCTTCCTTCTCCTCTACCTCCTCTTTCCTCCTTTTGAGTTGAAGAGAGAAGTAAGTGCAGAGCCAGTAGCAGCCTTACTCTCTGAATGCTAGGTAATGACATGAACTCATGAAGAACGACATCCTTTCCTGTTTGTAGACCTCATTTTTAATTTAGTAGTGCTTCCCTTCCTGCCTCTCTACCAGTGATCTTGCCTTTTCTTCACTGTTTTTGTCTTGATGACTTGTTGTTATGCTGTGTTGTGTTGAGCTGTGCTGTGTTGTGCTGTGTTGTGCTGTGTTGTGCTGTGCTGTTCTGTGCTGTTTTGTGAAGTGCTGTGCTGAGCTAAGTGTGGGAAGGTGTTTAACTACATATAGGAGTTAGAAGAGTTTGAATATGTTTGGCTGATACCCAGTGGTAGTTCAGCTAAATTTGAATTTGAATAGGGTTTGAGTTTATTGATTTTGCTAAGTTCATGAGCCTTTCCTTCATTTGAGGATCCCAAATTCTATTGTTTAATTTGAGCAAAATTGACTAAACTTATAACAGTGATTACATGGCTTCCAGCAGAACAGGCCAATATGTGCAGCAACATGCTGACAGGAAGAGACGAAGAAGAGGACTGCAGCTAGTTAATTTGGAAGTGAACAATACAAAAATTTATTAAAAAACTAGGCTTTGGGAATGTTTGGGAGGAAGAAATGCTCTCTAAATGTTTGTTAGACCTCAGTGATACACACATTGTGTTTTGATGAGTTCCAAGAAAACCCCACAGAGCTTCTTTGAGCCTAGTTACACCTGGATCACATCACCCAAGAAACAATAACACAAATCTTGGGTGATCCGATCACATGTGGATCTAAATACAGGTGTAAACCACCACCAAGACACATTGTGATCCAGTCACTCAAACCACTTGCTAAGGTTGTCTGGGAAAACATTTGACCAATATTTTTTGGTCAAATGTGTCCTGACAAGGACTTTATCATCAATGCAGGATGTAGTGGTTGTTTTGGTGACAGCACGCTCTATAATTTGACCATTTTATGTCAAGTCGGATGAAGTTTTGGGTGACTATGCATTGTATTGCCCTATTGAAGGAGTGCTGAATTCTGCTGGCAGCGATATCTCCAGTTGTACTGACACAACTGCTAAAGTGACTCGCAAGTAGAGGTGGGAATTGTCAAAGGATCCATGATACGATATTATCGTGATACTCAGGTCGCGATACAATATTATTGCAATATAGAGATATGAGTATTACGATATGTGTATTTATTACATTTTTTCCAACTGCAAATCATTTCTCCAAAAAATCCCTAGCATGTCCAAAACTGACACTAGAGAGCGATCTAGCGCATCATAGTTGACAGACCAGGCTGCTGTATTTCGTGAGTTGGGAGTGAAAACATTTTGGTTGTTTCAGTGTATCCAATATATATTTTTAATTTATTATGTATATCTTATTTTCAGGTTGTCAACAATTAAAAAATAAATAAATAAATGAATAAATGAATGAATACTACTACTACTACTACTACTACTAATAATAATAATAATAATAATAATAGTAATAATAATAATAGTAATAATACTGAATAAATAAAAATGTGGCTGGTCAGATGGAAAGATGTAAGAGAAGCTCACAAATCTACAGGATCACACTTAAATATAGCTTTCTGAGAGACAATCAACAACCAATATTTGAACTGCATTTCTATTTTTATTATTGACTGTACGAACTAAATGTATTTTGGTTGCCAAATTAATTCTATATCTAAGAGATACAGAGAATTCAACTGAGGGATGTGGTTCAACTCCTTTGAATGTGTAATCAGTTGTAGCTGTGAAAGTTAAATGGCCTCCCCAGCACCTGCTTCTGTTGTTAATTTGTTACCTGTTCTGTGCTGTGTGGGATAATCTTGTGTTTGAATGAGTGTGTATGGTGTGTGGTTGCATTTTAACAGTACACATGTATGATATACATCACTATTACCAACACAAGAGTGAACCTTCAAGAGACCAGGTATAACACAGATTGTCAGGCACTCGCTGGACTTTTTTTTTTTGCTCAGCTGCAGAGAGAACCAGGCCTTTATTTGTAGCAGGGTTCTATCAGTGACAGATCCTGCTTTCTCAAAGTCTTCCTGATCTGCTCCCACTTTCAGCTGCTTTTGATGCTGTTTGCTGTCAGTGCACACTCAGCTCTTTTCCCCCATGTTTACTGTTGTCTTGATAAATTTAGTATTCAGTACAAGAAGTCATGTCATACTCACTGCTCTGTGGTTCTCACTTTCTTTTGTGTCTGCTTTGCCACTGTTTTGATTGGCATTAAGCTTCTGTCAATAAACATCAAAACACACCCTGCTCAGATGAGCAACATTAAAAGCATTCAGCAGCTCAAGGGACATGAAAAACAACAGGTTATTGGTTGTCTATCAATTGAACATGATAATCATTAAGCGTATGCCTGGTGTAGTGCTTTCTACACTGTATCAGTATGTCATCTGAACTTGCCCAGTTTGTGCATTTTTTTATGTATCAAACAACATTCTGTTAAAGATTAATTACGAGTGATGTCTGAAAAAACCCAGAAGGTCATTTAAAAACATTTGCACTGTTCTGAGGGTATTTCCGGAGTCCCCAAAGACTTGAAATAATATTTTATCCCCTGCAATATAAAATTAAGCAATGAGCCATGAGAGGCTGTGGTTTACAGTGATTTTAAAACAGCTAGGGGGCATTGTTAGGTATGACACAGATAAAACGGCTACTGCATATACTTGGCAATGTTAAAACAAAAACAAACACAAACACACAGCAGCAACATATGCAATAACTTGTCTGCTTTACAAATATGTGGCCAAATGGGGCCAAAGAGGTTCACCCCCACTGGCTTTAGTAAAGGCCACCTAACATAAGGTAAAAGAAAAAAATGTCATCATGTTGCAGTTACATTAAAACCTCATATGTATCTACCATTAGCAACAATTATGATCACTTTCCTGTAGCTGGTATCACTTGCCAGTGACATCACTTTTGTTAAAGTAGAGCCCAGTTAGCTGGCAGCTTACAACATTGGCAGAGGAAAGTGAACATAATAGGCTACATACAAAAAATGCAAGCTACCTAAAGTTACATGGTTAACTTACCATAGTTGGCTTACGTAGTTTTTCTGCTTTGAATGGAGATAAAAGGCAGCAGAGGCGATTTCTCTAAGACTGCAAGGGAAGCTCAGCTTCCCCTAAAATGTCAAAAATTAAATGGTCAAACATGTACGGTTGTGTTAACATTTCATTGACTACAGATGCGTTAAAACACGTTCATCTCGAAGACGAGTTCGTTCAGAATCAGCTACTTATCATTGTTGTTAACTTCTCATACATTCCTGTAGCGGAGTTTTCTCATACGGTCTATGGCATTTGCCTGTAGAAGCTGAGCGTCCATGCACTTCAATGGGACTGCATGGAACAGTTTTTTTCATTGCCTCGAAAACAAAATCGTGGCATTTATCCAATGACCGTCGGGTCATTGGATAAATGCCACGATTTTGTCCTGCCCCCGGACGCTCAGCGTCTCTGGGGGTGAATGGAGCTGTGGGCGGGCCTCGGCTGGGCTGGACGCTGAGCTTCCGCATGATGATTGGAGGATCAGTTGAAAGGCCGAATCCCGTTTTGATTGACAGCTATTTTGAGATATACACCGTCACTTGACAGCTCAGCTCAGTCCCATCGCGGATTTTGCAGGTGAAGTCAAAAGACAAACTGAAACCCATTTGTTGGTATTTGCTTGGCGAAATTACTTGATCATTTCTTACACTGTAAATAAAACACACTCATAGTATTTCCTTGTTTCAGTTTAGCATAATTTCAACATTTCCTCGTTGGAGTATGAGAATATCGTTTTTGAGGGCAGAATTTACATATAAATAAATTGACAAATTTTATGATGTAAGCCGACAATGAGCTTCCCCTCTCTGAAAGACCAGCAGCCGCCACTGAAAGGCAGGTACTTGACTGGGCAGCTGTAATGACAGATATTTCTTCAAGTGACAGGACACAGTGGGTCAGAGTCCTGCACTGGTCCTTTTTTGAAAACCTGCACCCGTCCATACCCGTAAAGCTCAGTATCAGAACCAACCTGTTACCTGTCATTATGTCTAAGTCAAAGCCGCACCTGCTCACACCCATTAATTTAAGTCCCACGACCTGACCCACACCCATGATTAAACATGCACAGGCTACGGTCACTAACATGAAGGATCCTCCTTGGGTGTCTTGAATATTAGCATGTTGTGTTTGTGGGCAATATGTGTCCAGCAAAAGACAAGTGCTTTGTCTGTGAATCCTGTGAGTTGTAATTTGTGTACCTGTGTTTGAAATTGTTACTATTTAGCCATGTTTAATGTGTGTTTTGGGAGTGTTTTGAATCAACAAAACTTTATAGCACTTCACAGAAACTCCTCTGCTCACTAGTGTTTTGACCAGTGATTAGGGGCCACGTGCTTGGCTACGGCGCCAGCTATGCATACAGCTGACGCATAAGTATAAATTTACCTTCAGGGTTTTTTTGGGGCTGCAGTGGGGCACTGTATAGTGCCTACATGGGTGGTTTATGAGGGTTTATAATTGACAATGCTAAATTTGCCGGTATGATTGGCCATCGGGGGCTCCTTTTCCAAATCTGGGGGCACCAAACATTTTCAGGGTTTGCCTGTCTTGACGGTGACCCCCTGTTTTTTTTGTGCAATCATTGTATGACAGTTTCCCATCCTAGCGAATGATAAATGATTCAGACTTCAGTTGGCAGCTGCCTTCCTTAGCTTTGCATCCCATACATTGATAGGTGACTAACTGGTGCAGTAATACTGAAGTTGTCATGTGGTCAAAGCTGTGTGTCTACAGAACGCAGCTCAGCTAATCACAATCGAGGACTAAACCTTTACATTTTATACAAGTGTTTAACCCTTGCTGGTATATTCAAACATTGCTGACTACTTCACTTTTAGAGAAACCGTTGGTTACCTCTATGATCCAAATGTATGTTAATACATGAAAAGCACAAACTGGGGCTATTCTAACCTCAGCTGATGGAACTGATCGTTAGAAAGACTGTGTTTTTCAGGATTCAGCCGACCTGAGTGGGCAAGAGACAAAGAGATCAGTTAGTTGCTCAGACTCTCTCCATATATAAATACATTGACTCTTTGCCTGCTGTCAGTCTCAACAAGCAGCAGTGTGACTCATTAACTGTGATACAGACTTTTATTCAAAAATACTGCAGTTATGCCAGGAGTGGTGACAGAAAAAGAAAGCACACAGTTGTTGTTCAGTTTTGAAAGTCTCCAGTATTACTGTAAATGATGCACTGTGTAGTTAGAGGGGGCATATTCCACCTGTTTAACGCTAGTGTTTTGGACAGATTAGTGTTCATTGCCTCTGCTAATGAAATAAACAGCAAAAATTTCATGAATAGAGACCACCCACCTTTACATTTTTATTTCTTTTTTTTCTAAATATTGTCAGAAGGTTTCACAGATGAAAGCAACCGTGGAACGTCTATGTAACATCCATTTGTTACATTAGTTTTATATCAATATGTGTCACATATATGCAGTTCTACACCCAATATCTCCAACACTCAGCAACTCACACCAAAACAATCGAGATTGATAAATAGCATTATAGGTAAGAGGAAATGTATATTTTGACTGGGATGAACGGTCCTTTTAAAGTCCCCCCCCCCTTCGCCTTGGCTTTAAATGTTAAATCTGCAAATTATATTATCTTAAGCATCTCACCAACACGGCTGCTGGCTGCACTGTTACTGTTAGTACCTGTTATTTCTAATGTGGCTGCCTTAAGCCATCAAAAAAGCCAAGTGTTGCCAAGGAAACAATCTCTGTAATAGAAAATACACAGTAGATGCTCTGGACATACTGTATACACGCTGTCACTGTGAATGTCACATGCAAAGAAACATATTTCTTAAAACATGGACAGACAGATAGGGGACTGGCTGTCTTGTTAAACCTCAAAATGCACCAAATCTCCAACAAACAGCATCTGCACTAATGACAGTGTAAAGCATAGAAAGCAGTGTTCCACTGTTCCTCAGCCACTACAGTAGAATGAGTACTGAGCCGCAGTGGAAGTGAGGCCTGTGCGTGGGTGAGAGGCGCTGCTGATGCTACTGCAGCTGGTCCTTTCCCCGCATTCTCTTTTTATAGCCAAACTGCTCATTTGTGTCTCTTTGACGTCACACACACACACACACACACACACACACACACACACACACACACACACATAAAAAAGAGAGAGAGAGAGAGAAAGAGAGAGAGAGAGACATTGAGCCCAGCTGATCAGTTCAGCCTCTTCCCCTCTGTGATTCATATATAATTAGTCAGAATAACGGTACAATTCTCCTGCTGTCAGTCTCTGTTATTGTCTGTCAAATTCTCATTCTGGCCTCTGGTCTGAAGGCAGTAAGCACTCACAAGTTTGACACATGGTGCTGGATTTGCTCCAGCTGGCATTAACACACTAAAAAGGCGTGGCTAATTAAAAATAATGAGCTGTGGTGAATTATATAAATATGGACGTCCTACTTGTATAAGCCACATACTGATGCCACAACTGACATCATGGAGCTTTGTCACAGCTCAGAAGCCCATGTATTCTGTATGGTGTAAGGACAAAACACTGAAAGTGTGTCTCAAATTATATACTGATTTACTACACACTTAATAATTTGAGTGCACACGTGCACTAAGTGTGCTCACACTGCATAGGACGGAAAATGCAGTGTACTACTGGCACCCTCAAAACAGTCCAAAAGTTGAGTGTAGAATGATGGACATTTCTAACCCTTCAAAGATTTCAAAGGTGAGGGGGTGACACAGTGAGCACAGGTACAAATCCTCAAAAGGGCTTTAGTTTTTCAGATACCTTTACCCAAGGCAGAAGAAAACACAACTCTTTTTTCTCACTTTTTTGTTATGTGAAATAGATCAATATATTGACTCACCTTGTGGGGGAAAATGTACTTTTTGTAATTATGTAATTTTTTCCCCTACTGCTTGGATTTACTTCAGATTTGCTCTAATATCTGCCCTGATACCTGCTCTACACCTCAAAGCAATATGAGTTTCAAAATATGTATATGTTATAAAAACAGAGCCGAGAGGATTTAAATACAAGTTGACAGGCAAAAATTTCACACAGACAGCTTTTTAAAGACAGGTACTTCTACTTAAATGTCCAGTGTGTAGGATGAAGTGACATCTTGTGGTGAGGTTACACGGCTGAAACCTCTCGTGTGTGCAAAGCATGTAGGAGAACTACAGTGGCCAGCATGAAAACACAAAATATGTCCCTGTCTAGAGCCAGTATTTGATTTGTCTGTTCTGAGCTACTGTAGAAAAACGATATGGTGGACTCCATGAAAGAGGATCTGCTCTGTATGTACACTGGACACAATTTTAATAACAACACTTTCGTTAATGCTCCAGTTTTTCCACAGGTGTAAGTTAAAGATCTGGGATTTTTTCATGCACTCAATAAATATATTTCTCTCAAAGTTTAGGAGCAAATTTGTTAAAATCTGTGTTAGTGAGCACTTTTGTGGCTGATTAAGAACCTGATTAAACAGCATCATTATTACACAGGTGTGCCTTGGGATGGGCACAGTAAAAGGCCGCTCTAAAATGTGCAGTTTAATCACATAATAACATAATACACATAATAATAACATTATACTTCAGATGTCCTATGTTTTGAGGGAGCATGCTATTGGCATGCTGACTGCAGGAATGTCCACCAGAGCTGTTGCCTGTTAGCTGTATGTTGATTTCAGACCATAAGTCATTTTAAAATCACTGTGATTTTAAATCCGTCTCATTCTCATGAATGCAATATCTTAAGGACACACCTTGAGGAAATTTCTTCAAATCTGACACAAACATCCACTTGGACTGAAGAATGAACTGATTGGAATTTGGTGGTCAAAGGTCAGTGTGACCTCAAAAACATGTTTTTGGCCACAACTCAAGAATTCATAGGCTAATTATGACAAAACTTGACACAAATGTCTAATAGGATAAAATGATGAAGTGATGACATTTTTTATCCAAAAGGTCAAAGGTCAGCTTTACCGTGACATCATAGTATTCTGCATAAAACACTCCTCTAGCCATTACTTGATGTCATATCTCAGGAACAGAGGGGGAGACATTTGGTCAGATACTGAATTGGTGACACTAGTCTTGGGTGTCCACCTTGAAACTGTTGTAAAATGTATGTAAACTGTAAGAAAACTTGACTGGTGTGTGTAGGCACAAACACAAGGCAGTAATTCTAGTTTACCTGTGACTTTCAGCCACATTTTTCAGTCATCTCTTATTGTCATTTTAAACAATGCATTTCACTTGTTCAACTGTGAACTATGAATATGCCTTATATTGTACGAAGCACTGAGTAAAAAGACAAAATCACATTTCTTTAACACATTTTCACGTGGGCTAGAGAACAGCATTGCTCGGTCTCTAGGAAGAGGCAAAGAACTGCTGCCTGTTGCAATGAACACTATAGACTGGGACCAAAATCAATCAATACTGTAACAGAGTACACACAATTTAATTACTCAGAAAAGTGTGAGGTTAGTTTTATAGATTTTTGAAGGCAGCATTTGTTATAGATCCCTGTGTTTCCTGACATTTGAGTTGGTCACATACAGGTGTAACTAATGAGATTAATAATGGCTGTATCCTGATACAGGTGCAGCAGCAGTTCCAGGGTTCTGGAGTTGTGCCTGCTGGCTCTCTGTCATGGCTTAGTGACACAGCTAAATGGAGCAGAGTCTCATTACTGTTATTAGTTCCACCTGTGCTTCTCTTTTTATGAGTAAACATGTCCACTGTGACAAAAGGCTGTGGTAATGCAGGTGTGCATGAAAAGCTGTTAGCTGTAGTTTTACTAGCTAACTCTCTGTAATTTGGATATCATTATAATCCATAATGTTGGAAAAAAGAAACAAATTAGAAACTCTCTTCATAATTTTTTCTTAATGTTTGCTTGCACCACTGTTAGGGAGAACACCTGTACTAGTCTATAATTAGCCATTTTGAAATAAGCACATTGTAACATTAACATTACTTCTTTTTTATTATTTTCAGAATTACTATCAGTGACTTAGCATATCTGATATTCTTTAACTGCTATTATGTAACAACATATTTTTCTCATGTGTGTCTCATTTATATTAAATGAATCACAAGTGTCCATGTCAAACTGAGAGAAATAGTTATTATAAGCAAGTAGTTATTAGCCAATTGCACCAATTAACCGCCCTCAAACTGCAGGCCTCTTTATTGATTCCTTTTATTTGCTGTGTTCTCCTCATATCATTTCTCTGTTTTCTCCTTCAGACGGGGAGAACACTGACACAGTCTACACACAGTGTATAATTACAGCACAGTACTCTAGTAGTTGTAGTACTATTTTATTTTAAGGCTTGAACATTTTTACATGTAACCATTAACATTTACGCATTATTACCTCAGAAAGTTAGACAGTGTTTTCACTGAGGACACATCTAATGAGTCATTTCTGTGTTTTCAGTGGCTTTTAAGGCATCAAACATGGGTGGTTTTTGTGCGTTGTTGCTGTTTTTCCAGCAGCTTTTTAGGCACCAAATGTGGGTGTTTTATAGCGACCTGTCACTGTTTTTTCAGCAGTTTCTTTTAGGCACCGTATTTTGGTGTTTTGTAGCAACCTGTTGCTGTTTATCCAGCAGCTATTTAGGCACCAAATGTGGGTGTTTTTTGCAACCTGTCACTTTTGTCAGAAAAAAATGGTTGTTTTTGACCGAGACATCGTTGTATTTCCTGCCGGGATAGTGACACAAAAGCAGTTGTTTTTTTACAGAGACAATGTTGCTTTTCCAGCAGGGATTGTACCCACAAAACCAGGTATTTTAAGCCATGATCATTTTCTAATCAAGTGTTGTTGTTTTTGTTTTTTGCCTAAACTTAACCACGCGTTTACCACAGCATTGTTGAAACATAAAGAAACATAAGGTTTCAGTGTGTACATAATAATGTGCAAATGTAACATATTGGTGGTTTGCAGAAATGCCAACATTTTTTCTGGTGATTGGGTTGCCATTGTATAGGAGTAGAGGAGGATATCTCAAAATGGATTAATAAAACCCAAACTATCAGACTGCATAGATACCATAGAGGGGAGTCCAATTTTATTTTCTTAATTTTTTTTTTTTCTTTTTCATTTTGTAGTTTGAGTGAACCTGGTCCTATTTTATCTCTTGCCATCATTTTGTATTCCGGGAACCTCTGTTAACTTTAGTGCTATGTCTTTCTATTTATTTGTAAATATAAGTTTGTTCAGTTCATGTATTTATATCTGGGCAGTGATTGTCAGTAAAACCAGTCAGTATCTTAACCCATATAACAAAGTCTTCGTCAATTACACACACAGGCCCTCAGGTCAGATCAGTGCAGACATGTATGAACACACACACACACACACCCATATACATACACGCTCTCCTGTGCTCATGTATGGACACTGATCTGTGATGGAGAACTGGAAAGCAGATGTATGAATTAGCCAGAGAGAAATAGCACATACACGTACTGTTCCATGCTAATTAGCCAACAGACTGTACCACAGCAGTGTGGGAGCTGTGTATGGATGCATGTGTGTGAAAGAGTGGTGGATTAAGAAAAATGCCAGCCATCAATTTAGTCCAGTCTGTTTTTTGGATGCTAGATTTTGCTCTGTATCGTGATTTTTTTGTGTAGCATGCTAGCTCTGTTTTTATAGGTTCCATGTACCATCAGGACAGTTTAGTTAGCCAGTTTGGTGGCTGGGACTCAGACAGCAGTGGGGTGGATCCTCTTGACTGTGTTCCTCTGTCCTCTCCACCTGGTCGTCAGGTGCCTCAGGATGAGTGGGGTGGCTTCTCTCCACTGGGGAAGGAGGACGACATCCCCTGTCGGAGGATGAGGAGTGGCAGCTATGTCAAAGCTATGGCTGAGGACGACAGCGGCGACTCTGACGGGAGTCCCAAACCCTCTCCCAAAGTCCAGGCACGCAGGGCCAGCTACCTGAAAGCCACACAGCCATCTCTGACTGAGATGACCACTCTACAGTAAGATTTCACTGTTTTTGTTCTATTGTTCTAACATTATAAATTTATCAGTCTCAGAACTGAATCTTATACAATCGCAAGACTGCATTTTCATTTTTAACTTCATTCTTACCTTTGTCCAATGTTGAAATACGGCTAGAACAATATAGAATCTTTTGAAAATGGTATGCTGGATTTTTTTATGCATCCATGCTGGTAATAACTGTGGTCATAGGCCTGTTTTCAGGTTGTCCATACAACCTGATATCTCAAGAACACCTTGAATGAATTTCTTCAAATTTGGAACAAATGTCCACATGGACTCAAGGATGAACTGATTAGATTTTGATGGTCAAAAGTCAAGGTCACTGTGACCTTGTAGCCCACTAATTTCCGTGAACACATTATCTCAAGAGTACCTAGAAGAAATTTCAAACACCACCTTTAAGCCAAGGATAAACTGATTAGAATTTGGTGGTCAGAGGTCAAAGGTTAAAGTCAGTGCGACCTCATGTGTTGCATTCTCTCGCAATATCTCAAGAACATCTTGAGGGTATTTATTCACATTTGGCAAAAATGTCCACTTGGACTCATGAATAAACTGATTATGATTTGGTGGTTAAAGGTCAAGGTCACTTTGACCTTACAAAACATGGTTTTTGCCACAACTCAGGAATAATAGACTAATTATGATGAAATTTCACACAGATGTGCAACAGGGTAAAATAATGAAGTGATGACATTTTATATCCAAAAGGTCAAAGGTCAACTTCATTGTGACATCATGATGTTCTGCAAAAACACTTTTTTTTTCCATTATTCAACATCATAACTCAGGAGCAGAAGGAGAGGCATTTTGTCAGATATTGAATCGAACTACACTTATCTCGGGTGTCCACCTTGAAACTGTGCTGACTGTATTATTGCAAGGTGGTAATTCTAGTTTATGTGTGTTTTTTACATTTGAGTATATTTAAAAAGGACAAAGCTATTAGCAATGTTCTCCATGTATTTGTATTCTATTTTTTTGCCAATTCAAGGCTGTTTTGGTTCTGGAATATTCTGAGGAGGCTTTCTAAAATGGCACAGAGCATTCTGAAGTCCTGCGATCTATGTCACAGTCTCTAACAGACACCATACTGGCAAGAAAAAAACATGTTCTTTTCTTTTCTGCTGGCATGTAAAGGCATCATTATTATTGACTGCTGAGGTTCAGGTCAGATTGTCTTCTCACAGAAACTTTTTACTGGAACGAAATTGCAGAAACACAAGTAGTACTAAACACGAGTTAAATGTCATCATATTATGTCTGTAATCATCACAGTATCATACGCATCAGTAGATATCTGCAATTAAAAGCATAGTGACAAAAAAGAAAACTACAGAGAAAGAGTTGTGGTTAAGCCACACAAGTTCACAAGGCTACACTGAACATGTTATATGGATAACTGTAATATTTAAAGTTAACTTAAGACATTGTTTGAGAAACAACATTTTTTACAATGACTTCGGAAATATAAGTTACACATATTATAACCTGATTTCACGAATTAAAGGGGAACACCACCTAAATTACAAATTCCGATATGTTATTTGCATTGCCTTAGCCTGGCTACCACCAGACCGCGTCAATCTCATTTGAGATTGAACTTTGGTCTGGGAAGCGCACACTCATTTCCTCGTTCTTGAGGCGGGACAAATGGCCGTCGATCCAAACGCTATGTGCACTATTGGACAAACTTACATCCAATCAGACCTATGATCCCTGATGACGCATGCAGAGCGATGGAAAGCCTCATGGGATGTGTTGTCAGTTTATTGTCTAGGAGTCAGATCAAGAAGTGGTAGTTGTTTCAAAATACGTCTGGTGAAATGGCGTCCAGCAATTTTTGCCAGCTCTGCCAGGTAAATATGAAGGTGGCTGGCATCCAACCAACATTTTTGATAAGAAAAAATCTGTTCAGTTTTCAAGGTATACCAACTGCCAGATCCACTCAATACACTACGGACAGCCACATCGAAAGTTTGATGCACCTCTGTAGTCGCCATGTTAGATGTAATCAAAGCATGCTCTAAGTTGCTCCAGCTGTCGTCATCATCTTAAGCCTGCCTCCCGTTTTTGATTGGAGCCCAACCTCAGGAGGAGAATTTGAAAAAAATCTGTCTACCTTTCCATGTGGACCTGCAGAGCAAAATCCAAATCACTCGCAGGGCAGCATGGGTTTACCCAGGCTAGCATGGCCTAGGAAAGTTCAATCAATATCTGTGAACCTGAGCTACTCTCTGTTAAAGCCAAAAAACAGAGATGTTAGTCTAAAACCTGTTATGTCATAGGGTATTAGATCTGGAGCTGCTCCATATACCATGAATGGGAGACTGATTTTGTGGATCCACAGAATGTTTCTTTCTTTTTTTATAGCCAAATGAGCTGTATTGTATTGTAGTGTTCTCAGCTGTGACACAGAAAATATTCCCCATGTCATCTAGAACATGTTTCCTTATGCATGTCAGAGGAGCAGCTCCAGGCTTTATATATGACATCCCAGATTTGAGTTGTAGCACTCTAGTTTTTGGATTTGGGAGAGAATTGGTCAGGTTTACTAATATTAACTGTCTTAGACCACAGGAATAACGTATGAATTTTGAAAATGGGTGAAGTTCCCCTTTAAATAGAATATCACTGTGATCCTTATCCGTTTGTTATTATGATGAAGAATGCGTTTGCTGCGTTTGTCACTGAAGCCATGTTACAATCATATGAAGCCTGCAGCAGGATGTGGTGTTTGCCTTAACATCAGTAGGATGATCAGAAACAGATGGGGCTTTTTGTGTGGGATGAACCTGAAATCATATCAGTTGAAACCAGAGGTGGATGCTACGATACGTAGCTGCTCGTATACTAATGGAGCAATGTACTCTGCATTTAAAATATTGTTTTGCAGTTTGCGCCATGAGACAAACTTTTTCACTATCAACTTACAGTTCTTACTAAATTTTTCGAGCCTGAAATATTAGAGAATAAACTTGATAAATGAGTGTTAGATTGATAGAATTTAGAAGGACCTTTTGTTGTAATGGATGGACGGATGGATGAATGGATGGACAAATGCATGACTGGATCGATGAATGCATAAATTAATGATGAATGCATTGATGGATGTATGGATGGATGGATGGATGGATGGAAGAAAGAAAGAAAAATAAACAAATAAGAAAAACAAAAATGCTCAAAAGAAAAAGCCTTAACATACTCTATTTACGTAAGATATACTGTGGATCTGTAGAATACACAAGTTGAAGAAAGTACCATGGCTACGCCAAATTACTACTACTCAGATATAAAATATAAACATTGGATAACATATGATGCATATTAGACAGGTGCAAATTTGTTGAAGTATTTTAAAAATGCAATGAGATAGAGTGAGAGTGTAAAGGTGTGCGAATTTACCATGTGCAAGTTTATTGAAGCAGCCAAATAGAGTAAAGTTAGTGGAGTTTTCTCTGTTACAGAGTTATGAGTTTTTGCTTTGGGCAGGAAAGATTTTGTATCGATCCTTTTGACATCAAAGCTGAACCAGTCTGTGAAACAAAGAGCTCTGCTGTCTGTCCAGTGGGGGGTGGAGAGGGTGGTCAGGATTATCCATAAGAGATAAAAGTTAATTCCACCACAACTTCAACTTGTCTGGTTGCCAGCCTTCTTAACCAGTTTATTAAATCTGTTGATGGTGCTGGCTCCAATGCTGCTCCCCCAGCAGACTACAGTGAAGTACGGTGCACTGGCAATAACAGACGGATACAAGATTCCCAACATATTGATACACATGTTGAAGGATCTCAGCTTCCACAGAAAATAGAGTCTGCTCGTTCCCTTCTTATTTATAGCCTTCAGTATGTTGTCAATGTGGGTGCCCAGGTATTTGTTGTCCTTAAAGAAGACTTAATTTGCTATGCTATGCTATGAACCCTATTATATTGGGCTCATACTTGTATTTAAGGTTTTTACTAGAACATGTTTACATGCTTTAATGGTCAAAAAAACAATTTTCCTCATACTGTGCTGGACACCTGTATTCACCCTCTGTCTATGTCTCTCTGTTTTAGTGCCTGTCTCCTCAAGCCCCCTTCCAGAAAGCCCAGTCTGCTTTGATTGGTTAGCGTTTTCATGTGTCCATATCTTGGCTTCACCAAAAAAAGAAAAAAACAAACAAACAAAAAAAAACCAACCATAACAAAAAAACACCTATAACGGCTTCCAAACACAGCTCGACATGTTCCAGCCAAAATATTACAGAGAAATTGGAGAGAAATTAACAACATCAGCAACCAAGTTTACCTGATGTTAGCATGTAGCTACATGTAGCAGTGCAGGCTATTTAATGTTAACACTTGCGTGAAACAGATGACCCTATGAAGAAATCCAGTGCACAATGATGCCATACTGTAGCCAGAGTGGTAACAACAGCTGGAAACAGTGTACAGAATGCTCTAAAGCATTAGCCCAAGTTTTTGCTCACAGGGATTACTTTTACAAAAAAGACACAAAATATAGAAAAGCATGATAAGGACCCTTTAATAATGATATCATATATAATATAATGATATAAATATAATGAAAAAAAAATATGTATATATATACATATATATATATATATATATATATATACATATATAGGGCTATATAGTTATACTAGGGCTGGGACTTTAACGCGTTAATTTCGATTAATTAATTACGGGGAAAAAAACGTGTTAAAAAAAATAACGCATTTAATCGCACCTTTCTCAGTTCCCTAATTTCTGGCACACTGCTAATACTGATGCACACACTTCAAGCCTATGTTATCAGCTCAATGCAAAACATGGTGCTGCAAGCACAGACACCAGAGCTAACGTTAGCTATGACAGTCCTGGTACAGGCAAACAGTCGGGCCGCATTTTCCTGACCGGACCCAACCGGAGTCCGAGACAGTTAAAACCGAGCCTGGCCCAAACCCCACAGCCTTTCTGATTTTTAAGTGCGAACCCGACCTGTATGGAGAACAAAAAATGACATAAGTATAAATAAATAAATAAATAAATAAATAAATGTATAAATAAATAATTAAATACACGAATAAATGAAAAACCAAGGACATTTTGGTAATAAAAAAGGCTATTTCTGTATTTTTACATGTATTTATTTATACATATATTTATTTATTCTTTTATTTCTACATTTATTTATTTATTTCTACATTTATTTATTTATTTCCACATTTATTTATTTATACATTTATTTATTTCCACATTTATTTATTTATTTATTTATTTATTTCCACATTTATTTATTTATTTATTTCCACATTTATTTATTTATACATTTATTTATTTCTGTGTCAGTGTCACACAGAAATGTAAATATGCTAATTAGGTGGGCAGGCCTACGTCAGTGGATGTGATTGGATCGGATTAGAGTGCGTTGAGAGAGGCAAGGCACTCTAGATCGGATCTACTAGTGCTGCCTTGATTTGGCTGGCTCTCACGTTAGCCTTTAGTTTGCTATTAGCAATGGATAGTTTTGTGCGGGCTATTGCTGCTGATTTAAGAGCATTAGCGGACAGTTTCGATAACAGCGAACCTACCGACTATCTTCAGTTTCGTTTCAAGAGATTACTCGAAGATTTAGCTCAACTCTCAGCTGATAGGGACATAGAAGTTGACGTGGTGCTAGATGGTCTCCAAGAAGCTGCCCACGAACTTCAAATCTGCTCGGTGACAGAGGAAGAGGGAGCGACGTTTGGACGTCCACAATATATTTTACCTCCTGATATAATTGAAGCTCACCTGCTTTTGGGACACACCGTTGGAGACATTGCACAGTTGTTCGGCGTGTGTGAGAGAATAATTCATCGGAGGATGGCACAGTATGGGATAAGGTAATGTGTGTAACGTTATGTCAACCTATTAAAATTCCATCTAGTCTGTCTTATTTACATTCAGGGTGCTTTTGCCAGTGGTGGAAAGAATACTGAAAATCTGTACTCAAGTACAAGTACTGTTACATTGCTAAAATAATAATCAATTACAAGTAAAAGTACTGGTGTTAGAAAAATACTCAAGTAAAAGTACAGAGTATTCGCCAAAAAAACTACTCAGAGTATTAGTTACTTTTAACCGTTGATGTCACAGTCACCTCTTCAGTTAAAATGCATTTTAACATTGGTAAAGCAAAACACACAAAATTTAGAGCCCTAGTCTGCAAAAGACTAGTAAAGCAAAAGTTAAAATGCATTTTAACACCAGTACTTTTACTTGTAATTGATTATTATTTTAGCAATGTAACAGTACTTGTACTTGAGTACAGATTTTCAGTACTCTTTCCACCACTGGCAAAAGCACCCTGAATGTAAATAAGACAGACTAGACGGAATTTTAATAGGTTGACATAACGTTACACACATTACCTTATCCCATACTGTGCCATCCTCCGATGAAATGTTCTCTCACACACGCCGAACAACTGTGCAATGTCTCCAACGGTGTGTCCCAAAAGCAGGTGAGCTTCAGTTCAGTGGCGGCTGCTGGTCTTTCAAACAGGGGAAGCTGACTTTAACTTTACATCATAAAATTTGTCATATTTTAGCGAGGCAGTAACTTATAAAAGGAACATTTAATTGAAGCCGTTTTTCAACCACACTCATGCCATAGAACCATACCTGTCAAGTTTTGGATTTGAAAATAAGGGAAATTTTCCGGCGCTCGCTGCGAGCCGTCCCACCACCCCAACCAAGCTCCAGTATCCCTTACATTTTAAGACAGGTGTACAAGATATCTAAAAACAACTTGTCAACCGCTTACTAACTACAGTTAGGTGATCAGAATCTGATAGGCCAACCTTTGTTGACACTGAAATGCTGTGAACATTCCTACGTTATAATACAGCCTAAATGAAAACACAAAGGGTGTATGAAGCACATTTATTTATTGTTTATAAAACGGGTGCTTCCCATCCTTAAATGTGATTGGCTGAGCCGCGTTCAGGGCCGTTGTAAAACTCAGTGTAACCCACTGGTAGACCGCAGCATCTGTGTTGCTTGGCAACCATTCTGTCCACTCGATCTTGCTTGGTGGAAGAATGAATAGTTCTCAGTTTTACTGTTGCATTATTACCAATAAATTGATTATTTTTTTCTGTGTGTGTGTTTATTTTATGGGCTATATGTAGGGTAACCGTTTTATAAAAGCTATAAGCCCCGAGAAGCTGTGAGTTACAGTGATTTTACAACGGCGGAGGGGCCCTGAACGCCCCTCAGCCGTTGTAACATCACTGTAACTCACAGCTTCTCGGGGCTTATTGCTTAAACATATTTTCAGTTCATAATGTGCCCCATCCTGCTCCTCTGTAGGAAAGTAAAGTCGCTGTCCCATTTTTCGAGATATTTACAGGACTTCTTTGTTTTTTTGGCAGGAATGCCTTCTCCTTCGTCACATCCATCATCTCTCTCTGTTGTTGTTCCGGGTTTGTTCCCGTTGTCGGCACTAACCTCGCGACAACTGCCACCCAGGCTACTGCAGGTGGCAGTTCTCGCGAGGCTAGTGACAGAGTTCAGTTTGGAGAGGCAGAGGAATGTTGTTTTTATTATAATACGGGACATTTACGGGAGAATACTAATACGGGAGGACGGCGGGAAAGAGGGGTAAAATACGGTAGTTTCTCGGCCAAAACGGGAGACTTGACAGCTATGACTCAGAAGACTCCGCTTGCAAAATCCGCGATGGGACTGAGCTGAGCTGTCAAATCTCCAAATAGCTGTCAATCAAAACGGGATTCAGCCTTTCGACTGATCCTCCAATCATCATGCAGAAGCTCAGCGTCCAGCCCGGCCGAGCCCCGCCCACAGCTCCATTCACCCCCAGAGACGCTGAGCGTCCGGGGGCTGGACAAAATCGTGGCATTTATCCAATGACCGTCGAGTTTCGAGGCAATGAAAAAAACTGCTCCCTGCAGTCCCATTGAAGTGCATGGACGCTCAGCTTCTACAGGCAAATGCCATAGACCGTATGAGAAAACTGCTCTACAGGAATGTATGAGAAGTTAACAACATCGATAAGTAGCTGATTCTGAACGAACGCGTCTTCGAGATGAACGTGATGAACGCATCTGTAGTCAATGAAATGTTAACACAACCGTACATATTTGACCATTCAATTTTTTGACATTTTAGGGGAAGCTGAGCTTCCCTTGCAGTCCTAAAGAAATCGCCTCTGCTCTAGACATCTAGGCAACTACCCAATTTGCTCTTTCCTCTGTGTTGTATATGTGTTTTTAATTTCCCACAGTAGGAGAAGGCAGCAATTGAGACGATCATGGGATTTGAAATCGTTTGCTTCTGTCTGGTTTGCCCAGTTGACCTATCGGGCTTTACTGACGTAGGCCTGCCTACCTTATTAGCATATTTACATTTCTGTGTGACACTGACACAGAAATAAATAAATGTATAAATAAATAAATGTGGAAATAAATAAATAAATAAATGTGGAAATAAATAAATAAATAAATAAATAAATGTGGAAATAAATAAATGTATAAATAAATAAATGTGGAAATAAATAAATAAATGTAGAAATAAATAAATAAATGTAGAAATAAAAGAATAAATAAATATATGTAGAAATAAATACATGTAAAAATACAGAAATAGCCTTTTTTATTACCAAAATGTCCTTGGTTTTTCATTTATTCGTGTATTTAATTATTTATTTATACATTTATTTATTTATACTTATGTCATTTTTTGTTCTCCATAGACCTGAGCCCGATGCAGTTTGTTACCTGACATAGTTATTGTTACCATGGTTACAGCTTGTCTGTTTATCATGATTACACATGGACAGTGTGTAAATCATAGACATATGATTATATTTATATGTCTATGGTGTAAATGACCATCAAAAGGCTGCTGTTACTCACAATCAAACACGCCGCTCACACAGCAGCGCAGTACAGCACACACACTTAGCCTAGTTGGAGCGGAGCCTGTGTTGCATTCAGGCGTTGTCATGTAAATAACAAATTCCAGCACTTGAATAGGCCATAGCACAACACAGCAGCATGTCAAGTGGGCCAAACCTGAGCAACATTTCTGATTTGTTATCCACACTCTGGCCCACAATAGACCAGATGACGAGGTTCAGAGCCAAAATAAGTAAGTCTACGTCTGACAAATTATCGAACCTCTTGAAAAATGAAAAGTGAAAAATAAACATTTTTGCTGTCTGAATTTATCTGAATTGAAAAACAGTGCTTAATGTGTCAAATATTGCTGTTTGATAAAAATGCGATTAATCGCGATTAATTAATTACAATTAATTGATTAAGTAATCTAAGTAATTAGATTAATTTTTTTAATCGCATCCCACCGCTAATATATACATACATGTTTAATTGGCTGAGTCTAATATTGATGCGATGTCCATTATTGTGTATTTGGGGTCTGAAAGGGCTGCACCCAGTCCCAGTCATTACTTCAAATCTTTAAGTAAAATTCTGGTGAAGCATTCTGATGAAACAAAAAAATCTTGTAGCCCTGATAGACCTGCTAAAGGAAGGCTTGGTAAGTCTGCCCCTGAGAGAGGTGTAATCTTCAGTCTGATCTACAGCAGGAAGCCAGAAATATCACCTTTGCCTAATTAAGCTTTCACAGCTCTCTAAATAGTGAGAGTAATTACAGTCAGTAGTCAAGGGATGGCTGCGCTGCTCTCTCTTCTCCTCCTCACTGTGCCATGCACACACCCTTCTTCCTCTGTGCTCATTAATGGACTGGCCTCCGTTGTCTTATAATCAGCTAAGATGGACACCTGCTTGAAGCAGTTCTACTTCTCCATGAAAAACTCAGTTAACAGTGTGTGCTTCTGTGTTTAAAACATTATAATATATTTTGGGTTCTTTGGTTCCTTGCTACATTTTTCCCTCATATCCTCAACAATGTTCACCGATGATGACAGCACCCTAGTATTTAAGGCTGTGCCATTTAAAGCTACAAATAAGAAAAAAAGAGCCAGAGTCAACAAAAGCAGGGGTGGAAGATGACTGACAGGCAGGACCCCAGGCTATTAACCTTGTAACAGTATTGACAACAAGCAGAGAGCACTTCAGTGGAAGCCTGAAGCCGCAGTATCAAAGGTAGAGGAAAGATAGGTCTGCCCTTGTGGTTGGAGGAATGTGACCTCCAACAACAGAGGTCTTCTGGGTATTTGTTGTTTGTTGACCATCCAACACCCCAGCCTCTTCCTTACGTGGACTTTCTCGCTCTTTATCCTACTTATTTTATACTATATCATGTGACATCGTTGAAGCAGGGAATTTGCAGTTCCACCATGACAAAGGATCGTATTTGACTTTCCATTGGTACTACTTCTGTGGTCATCTCAATGTGATGTAATTAGGTTGTGGTCATTTCACACATTTCTGTAACACCAGGTTGCATTCATCAGTACTTCTTAAGTCATGAAATCAGTCAAGTGAAGTCCAGCAAAAAGTTACTAACCAAAGTTTGCAGGATATAAACCAAGGCTGCTAACTTTTTAATTTAGTTTGGAGTGGGACTTAGTTTTGGTGAGTTGGTTTCTAAGTTGTTGCATTATGAATCACCGTCTTTGACATTATTCATGGCAGAGGTCAAGGTTATCACTCCTCAACCCCCACAAATTTTGTTTAAAAAGTTAAGCAGCCAAATTCACAAATTTAAAGCATTAATAGACAAAAAGCTGAGTCAAAAGTCATGGTCAATGATGAATATGTATGTTTGATCTGCATACTTGCCAACCTCCAGATATCATAGCCTAAATAATGCTCATTAATCACCCTTAGTTCACTTAAAAAGTTAAAATCAGCCTCTGTAACATGAATTTGCAAACATGAATTGATTTGGTAATATAATGATAACTAAATTAACTAAATGTTGAAATTAATGGCGGGTGAACAGCCTATGGAATAGTATATCATCCATCCATCCATCCATCCATCCAGCCAGCCAGCCAGCCAGCCAGCCAGCCAGCCATCCATCCATGAGCTATACCTTCTCATACTTTGGAGTCTTGTGGGTAGCTGGAGCCAGTTCCAGTTGACATTGAACCAGAGAATTTGGTGGTCAGAGGTCAAGGTCACTGTGACCGTCATCCATTGTATTCTTGTAAATGACGTATCTAAAAAATACCTGATGGGAATTTCTTCAAATTTGCAACAAACATCAACTTATACTCAAGAATGAACTTAGAATGTGGTGGTCAAACAACAAGGTCACTGTGACCTTGTGTCCCTCTCATTCTTGTGAACACAATATCTCAAGAATTTCCTCAAATTTGTCACAAATGTCCACTTGGAATGAAATGATTGGAATTTGGTGGTCGAAAGTCAAAGATTAAGTCACTGTGACCTTACAAAACGTGTTTTTTGTCATAACTCGGGAATTCACATGCCAATTGTGACAAAACTTCACACAATTTCTAATAGAATAAGTTAATGAAGTGATGATGTTCCATCCATTTTCTAACCGCTTATCCTCTTGAGGGTCGCGGGGGGGCTGGAGCCTATCCCAGCTGACATTGGGCGAGAGGCAGGGTACACCCTGGACAGGTCGCCAGACTATCACAGGACACATATTAAGACAGACAACCATTCACACACACATTCACACCTACGGACAATTTAGAGTCACTGATTAACCTATCTCTAATCTGCATGTTTTTGGACTGTGGGAGGAAGCAGGAGTACCCTGAGAAAAACCCACGGTGACATGGGGAGAACATGCAAACTCCACACAGAAGGGCTCCCGCATGCCGGGATCGAACCAGAACCCTCTTGCTGTGAGGCGACAGTGCTAACCACCACATCACCGTGCCGCCACATGTTAATTATGTCAAAACTTCACACAATGTCTAACAGAATAAAATAATGAAGTAATGATGTTTATATCTAAAAGGTCAAAAGTCAGCTTCACTGTGATATCATAATGGTCTATATAAAACACTTTTCTGGCCATTACTCAACATCATATCTCAGGAACAGAAGGGGAGACATTTGGTCAGATACTGATTGGTGACACTAATCTTGGGTGTCCACCCTGAAACTGTGCTGATTGTATAGATCTTCAGTGCTGTCAGGGGAAGATGTGTATGAAGCATCAATGTTTTCACATACATGTTTTCACATACTGTACATGGATGTAAACTATAAGAGAAACTTGACGTGTTTGCGTAGGCATACAACCATGAGGCTGTGATTCTAGTTTTGCTATCTGAAATGTTTTATTGTTGATGCTTTGAAAGACCATGGTGACCAAAATGACATGCATAATGTTTAAGTCAAAAATGACCATAAAATGCTCGTACAGATTCCTCATTATAGAAGAGTGTGTGGGAGAGATTTTAAATCTGTGCAGAAGAAAATTGGCATTTATCACAAATTGCATACACATACAATCAACGATCTCACACATTCTACATGTAAAAGACTTTGCTTATGCATGCTAATGTTTCATTCACAAAATGACACGTCTTAAATTAGTCATATGCAGTGGTGGACAGTAACGAAGTAAATTTACTTGAGTACTGTACTTAAGTACATTTTTTGAGTATCCTGTACTTTACTTGAGTATTGTTTTGGGGGGAATACTTTTACTTTTACTCCACTACATTTGAAGGACAAATATTGTACTTTTTACTCCACTACATTTCTATTGATGCTCTCGTTACTCGCTACTTTTGCTCTCACGTCAGCTGATGATTTTTTTTTCTCTAAATTCTGTTACCAAAGAAAATAAACCGATTCTGCTGAGTCGCGTATGGTTTGTCTTAGCCGCATTGCCGTACCTGTACTACGCCATGCTTAAAATGAACCTTAGCTTTGGCGGTTCACATCCACATCATGCGATAGCGGTGTCATGGCTTCAGCAGCGATAACTCCCTCTGACCAAGAGCATCCGTGACCGTATCTCAAGCACATGTTCGAGGTTTTTGATACGAAGAATGATTCGTATTGGATCAAGTGTTTGCTGTGTTTACTGCGAAACAAATTATATCACGGTCTACAAAATCTCGTCTTCCAACCTGAAAAAGCACGTCACGGTATGTAACTTAGCTACTAGCTAGCTTAATGTTTGTTTAATTGTAGATGAACATTTTAAACGTTATTGTCTGTGCTTGTAGCATCATAGGTATATGTGTGTGTGTGTGTGTGTGTGTGTGTGTGTGTGTGTGTGCGCGCGCATTAGTGAGGTGGGGGCTGTCTTTGATGTGGGTTATCCGGCTCATTTTTGGCAATGATGCATGACATAAGTAAAATAAACTAGCCAATAAGTTATTTATCTGTAAATGTCAATATTGTAGGGCCTATTTTACTGAAGATATTCGCTTTTTTAAAAATCTTTTTTATGTAGAGAAAGCAAAAATATTCTGAAGTGACTGCAGCTGCCTGCAAAAGGAAGAGTGAGGCTGGGACAACTTCCTCAAACCTCAAACAGCAAAGCTGTTAGTAGAAATATTTGCCAGTGGAGCAAGTCCCCCCTTCCCTGTTACAAGCAAAAAAATAAATAAATCTCGCTCCACTGGCAGATTTTTTCACTTGTTTCAAGTGAAAATTAGCTTGAAACAAGTGAAAATTGACTAAAACAAGTTACTTTTTAGGTGATGTGTCTTATTTTAAGTGTATTGAGATTTGTTTTGACTAGGAATGAGACATTTTGACTAGAAATGAGACAAATACTCTTGGCAAGATTTTGAGTTTTTGCATGATGTGTTCAAATGTAGCTACAAGAAAAGGAAATTTGGGTTTTTGTGAGAAAAATACTGTTGGGGGTGAAATTTGTTTTCTTGGCAATATGAAGCAATTTCATTTGTTGATGAATGCAGCTGAGTTTGTGTTCTGAGGCGTCTTGCCTTTATTTGTTTATTTTTGAGCTGTAAACATTTCTATAGCAGAATCACGTCTGAATAACAATAACGCTACTTTCCTTTCCTGTATTTCCTGAGATTTTTTTTTTTTTTTTAAAGTACTTTTACTTAAGTAATTTTTTAAGCAAATACTTTAGTACTTTTACTTAAGTAATAGTTTGACTAAGCTACTTTTACTTGTATTGGAGTAATATTTGACAAGGAGTATCTGTACTTTTACTCAAGTAGTGAAGTTGTGTACTCTGTCCACCTCTGGTCATATGGTAAACAGGTATTTAGTCTTTTATGACTAACCGATTACATCGTGTCAGAGTGAATGGGGCAGTTTCTTTTCATATTATCACTAATACTTGGGCCCCATAAGGTTGTACTAATTCTGCAGTTTTATTTAGTCTTTATACATACAAATGCAGAAGTAACAGATCTGATCATATTACTGTAAAAATTGCTTATAACATGGCAATAGTGGATTTAATTCAAAATGATGAAATCAGCTAGCGTGGGTGGGTAGATGAGTTTGTTGGTTGGTGAAGGTCCAGTTTTATTTATTTATTTATTTATTTCATTTTAACACCAAGAAAACTAAAGAATTATCTTTGACAGGTAACAAAACCCACCCACAATTGACTCTGGATGGGGAAGATATTGAAGTGGTAGATGACTACAGATATTTTGGAACACACTGGCAGGAAAAACTTACAGGATGCAGGATGCAGTCAGCAATATCACACATACATTAACAATTAAAGAAGAAAAACAAACAAACACACAAACAAACAAGAATCAATAAATACCTAAATAATACTAAAAAGACACCATACTGTAATAGTTGCAAAAAACAAACAAACCAAAAAAAATAAGTAAAACTAAAATATAGAACAAAGGCTCCATCCTTGCCGCAGCAGCCCAGGCTCAGCTCCAGCTTGCATGTTTGCTGGTCCAGTAAGCAAAGAAATCTCCACTCTTTTTGCTATCTCCGTAGTATTTTCTGTAACCAATCTAACCAGTCTGCTTCCTGTTTACATCTTGCCCAGTGTACACGAATGGTCATGTGATATGTGTTTTCAGACATGTTAGTATGGACAGAGATGATTTCTGAAAAGGTGCTAAAATGCTTGTGTGTATGGATATCATTTTCATTTTAGAATGATGTTGTAAAATGAAAAGGTTTTAGTGTGGATGTGGCCTTTGTTCCTGCACCACTTGGGGGACAGTGTCCACGGAGAGGTGCTGTGTTCTTATGATCATTACTGTGGTTTTAAGAGTCCTCTGGAAATCTTTGGAAGACAATTTGGTTTTCCATATAATACAGAGGCTTACAGTCAGGTAACCCCTATTCTGACTGAAATACAATATTTCAGTGTTGACTAATTTGATTAACCTTGTGTATAACTGTCTATCCCTGTCATCCCTCTGTCAGGATTTCGACGGAGCACTCCCCCAAACTGCAGATCAGGAGCCACAGTTACCTTCGTGCGGTGAGTGAGGTTTCAATCAATAGAAGCCTGGATACCCTGGACCCCAAAACCCTCCTCGACCCCAAATCGCTGCTGTCCTCACCCCAATATCGCTCACGCAATGAAAGCTACATGAGGGCCATGAGCACCATCAGTCAGGTTGGTTGCCAACACTGCTGCCTTTATATTTACAGAATGCCCCATCTAATCATTTTACCATAGGTACACAAGGCTTGGATGGATGTGATGGAGTATGTGGAGAGTGGTCTATATCACATTGGAAACAAATCTTGACTTTTATTTAATGCCCTTATTTCTTTTGTTCTCTGATTTGTTCATCTTGGAGATGACTCCAAGCACATGCAATCTACTGAGAGCTTGGGCTGGATATACAGATATACAGTATGACCAGCTGTATCTCTTTATTTCTCGCCTTTAAAGGACGGGTTCACTGTCTTCCAACGCAGACCTTATTGAAATATTTACCATCATATATGATTAAACATAACACAATTTCACCATTCCTATATTATAGAGAAATCCTCTGCAGCTTTACCTTGGGCCTAAACACAATCCAGTCCAAGTCATTATTTACTGCTTTCAATATCAGAATAGCTGTCAAGGTCCACTCATTCATCAGCTTTTTACCACGTCACACCGTCTTCATCTGCAATGAGATTGAGTTTGTTCGGTTACCAAGGATATATAGATATTCAAACATTCCATGATGCATTCTCCTGTAAAGATAAGATTGTTGTGGGTTTGGAGATTTAGAGACACTGCTTCAGAGGGCTAAGCTTAAAAAACTGAAGCTATCAGTGAGGCTCTGTTATGCCCAGAGGTGCAGCGATGCATATGCACAAGTATATTGCATACATCCACCTCTGGGCAGGGGGGTTTACTGTATACCAACCTAAAAATAGCAATCAGCATCCATCTTGTAAGGCAAGGCTGCAGCTAGTCATGTTTGTCTTTCATGTAATTACAGTAGACTTTGTTGTTCCCTCAGTTTAGTCTTGTCCATTGAGGTTACTGAGGTTTTCTCCGAAGCAGGCTTTCAGAAAACAGCCCTGTGTTACAAAAAAATGCTTTATGTGGCTGTGGATGTCTTTGATCGGCCAGCCCTGCCAAATGACTTCATATTGCTTTGTGTCCAGGTTCAACTTTTTTTTCTAGAAGACCCTGGGTTGTGTCTTTTTTGTGTGTGTGTGTGTGTGTGTGTGTGTGTGTCAGGCTTGTTTGTGTTTGCGTCAATGCAGTGGCCTCATTCAACTGACTGACAGGACTGTTTTTCATGCAGTGCTGGTGTCTGTCTGAACCCACCCTGAAACAGCAACAAGCCTAAAGAGAAGCTCTGTCTTTGATACATTTAACAAACAATGGATAAGTATACAGTAATTAAAAGTCATAGTGGCTAGCAGAGAGCAAAGGACACCCATCTTTCAAGACACCGCCGCACACCTGGTTAAGCCTATCACAAATGATAGGACACTGTATGTGACAGGAAACACGCAGTCCTGGTTGAAAAACAGTGCACCCGTTACTGCTTGAAAATGATTTCAAATTCTATCTGAGCACAGGTCTGTGCACAGTGCACCATCAGCATGTCTGCACTTTAAGGGCTAGACTGGGGATGAGAGTCATGTTTCCAATTCCACAAATCCACCCATCACATTACAAGTGTTTGTTGAAGGATCTGTCTGGAAACATTTTTCTTCTTGTCAACAAATCCTGTGTGCAGACCCAAACCAACACTGAATATATCGGCTAATATGTAATGTGTGTCTCACATATCTTTTTCCACTGTGCTACAGAGCTTCATTGTTGTTAAAACACATCAATGAGCCACTTTCCTTCCTTATCATGAACTCACACTGTGGTTTATTTTAACTCAATCACACATGCAGCCTGTACGTCCTGCTGCCACAGACACTCACTAGGGCACCAAATGTGTATTAATGTGGATAGTGGCTAACAAATGCACCATTAACTTCTGTTTTAGTAGTGTTTCTAGTGTTATACTAAAAATTTGAACAACAAGCTGTTTCAGAAAGTTACTGAGCCTTTTTTGAAATGAAACTTGGGCTAGGGTATATGTGGATATTATATTGATATTGTGATATGATACTTGATATCTATATGTAGAGATCTTTTGATATGGTAATATTGTTAGTGTTGGCTTTTTAAAGGCTGTATTACAGTAAAGTGCAGTGATTTTCTCAACTTAGCAGACTGTTCTAACTGCTCTGTTATTTGCCTTTATTCACTTAGCTGTTATAAACACATGACTGATAATTATTTATCCAAAATCTCGTTATGCCTCCGCACCGGCAAGAGCCGTATCCAAAAGCATTACATACGACTGTGTCGTACGTCTGTATGTCTGTCCCATTCTCATGAATGCAATACCTCAAGAAAGCCTCAAGGGAATTTCTTCAATTTGGCACAAACGTCCCCTTAGACTGAACAATGAACTGATTAGCTTTTGGTGGTCAATTGATAGGTCAGTGTAACCTCACAAAACATGTTTTTGGCTGTAAGTCAAGAATTCTCAGACAATTTATGACAAAATGTCACACAAATGTCTAATACGATAAATAATGAAGTGATGGCATTTTATATTCAAAATGTCAAAGGTCAACTTCTCTGTGACATCATAATGTTCTATATAAAGCACTTTTCAGGCTATAAGTCGGTGTCATATCTCAGGTAAAGAAGGGGAGACATTTGTTCAGATACTGAATTGGTGACACTAATCTTAGGTGTCCAACTTGAAACTGTACTGATTTTATAGATCTTCTGTGCTGCCGGCGGGGAAGATGTGTGTGAAGCATCCATGTTTTCACAGACATGGATGTAAACTTTAAGTGCAACTTGAAAGGTGCATGGAGGCATACGAGCCCAGGGCAGTGATTCTAGTTGTGGAAATATTTTATAAAAGCAGCAATAGTGAACCTTACAATATCCCCGCAATATCAGTAGAGGTATTTGGTGAAATATATTCTGAAATTTGATTTTCTTCATGTTGCCCAGCCCTCGGTAAAACTATGTATTTGTGAGCTGGGATGTACGAGTACATCGTTGGTTTGGGTTTTTCTATGGGACTTATTGACAATTAAAAAAAAAAAAAAAACAGAATTATGCCAGAAGAAGCAACAATACATCACATTTTTTCTATTTTATACCTCTTTAAATATTTATCTAACTTAATGTTAGTTATGTAGGAGATAATTCATAAGCACTTGGTCACTGAAGAAACTGCACACAGCACTGATGGCTACCTCTACAGTTATTTTTCTTAGCTTTACACTTAAGACTTGATTACCTGGCTTATACAATGGCCACTTGCCAATGATCCAAATATAAGTTTTGTTCATCCATGTTTTGCGGTAATAATTTCTTAAAATGAAAACTCTGTGTTGCCACCATTTTTGTAATTTAAGAATAAACAGTACTTCACTAAATAAGCCCACTGCAGCAGCCTGTACCTACTATGGATTATTTTAGCATTCCCTCAAAGCTACAGCACATGAAATGAAGCTGTGCCCAATAAGCCTTCATTTGTCCCACCTTAACCTTACCTTGAACCTCCACTTGCATTACTCATCCTGAACCTGTCCCTAATTTCCATTACCATACTGAATTGCCTCTATTAACAGTTTTAATGTCCTTCTCTGCATGGACCCAACCATAAAACCCCAATTTAACAACTTGCCACAATATGCTTTTGTCTTGCAGTTGAGAGCCATTCAATTCGTTTTCCATTTAAGTAAGCTTAGTGATTGGAAAATAAAAGAATTGGGGATAATATAGAATCCCAATAATGGGATGTTGCAGCAGGCTTGCTGTACGTGTATGTGTTGAAGACAGAGAGAGATGGTAAGAATGTATCTGCTTTACATGAACCTGAAAAATAATAGATTTAGATGGTGAAAAGATTATGGGTGGATGGTTGTTATAGATGGCGGATATAGACGGCGGATTATTTTCCTCTGTCAAAACTACTTTTGTGGGAGCAGGACATTTGAGGTAGTGTTTATGCTGATTAGGTGGCATTGTGTAATTTTGGTGCTCATTTTGGCTTGAAATTGCATTTGAGTTAAAACCTGCTCAGACATCCTCCTATCACAGATGCAGGGCAATTTTCATGGCTTTAGTTGTCTCTCTAAAATTCTGTAATAAAAAAAAACACATTTTATTTATGTTGAGTTTGGCCTTTTTCTGTTTGCCTTACATTGTTTTTTTTAAAAACTGCAGATTGTTATATGTCACAATATTTATTTATTTATCCACATCCACATGAGCGTAGTCCAATGGAATGTGGATACTGATGTTTGATGAGTGAGTTTCCCACAACAACTTGCAGAATGTTAAAGGGATAATTCAGTTCTTTTGAAGTGAGGACATATGGGCTACTTATCCATAGACTGTATATTACATACAGTAGATGTCAGTCAGTGCACCCCTAGTTTAGAGAAGCAGGCTGGAGTCTGACATGGAAGGTAAACAATGTACTGCTGTGGACAAGTCCCACCTAAAAAAAAATAATATTAGTTTAAATGTAAGCTACATTGAGAGTATTTGCACTGCTTCACCTTAATGGCAGACAGTGATTTTCAACAGGAGAATGAAGCCGTTATATTCCTCTCTTCAAAGCCAGACTCCATAAGCAAAAACAGTAAATTTACCTAACTGAACTCAGGAGCTTTTGGTCTACTGCTGCCATGATCAGTTATTTTGTTTGTGTTATTGTGTGACTTTGGTGTTTAAAAGGGTTAGTTCAGGCTCACCAAAGTCACACAATGACAAAAACTAAATAAGTGATTGAAGCAATTCCCAGGTCCAGGAGGTAAAAATACTGTTTTTGTCAATGGAATCTGGTGGCTTTGACGAGAGCATATATGGGGAACTGAAAGCGTTAACAGCTTTACGTTTGGAAAGCGCTGTCTGATGGGAAGGTAAAACAGTAAAAATACTCTCAGTATAGCATTCACTTAAACTGATATTGATTTTTTAGGTGGCTAAAATAGCAGGAGAAAACTGTCAATTAGTAAAAAAAAAAATGTTTCAGTCAGATGAGTCTGTTTGGCAGTTTATGACACTGTATCTATCATTTCTAATTGCTGAAATAGATTTCTGGAACATGTTGGCATTACTTTGCCAACATGAATGAGTTTGGTAATATGTGTGATTTAGTTAATTGTTGTGACAGTAACAATAACTTTATTCTACAACATGATAAAGTTGATTTTCAGCTAATGGTTATGGCATTAATAACAGCTATACAGACTAAAGCTCTGTCTGTCATGACAATTAGTATTACTGTATTGATGGCCTTTTCCTTACTCTGGTGACTCTCTTCACAGCCATCTGAAGGCAGCAGGTATGTGTTCCTTGCCTGGGAACCAGACAAATCTGTGAGCTCATGTTTGATTGACTGTGACAGATTCGTCTGGTCTCCCTCTGCTTTGGACAGATTTCCAGCGTCTTGAGATGTGCAGAGCCAGTCACAACTGTTTATCTAATATGAGGCATGTTTGAGACGAAGACCAGAAAGAGGAGTCCTGTTGAGCCATTTTAGAAAACAACCAAAATGTTGTCTGCAGCTGATGTGAAATTTTCTGTTGAAGCTGCTATTGGTCAATATTAAACAAACTGAACAGTATACTTTCATTAAAAGAATAACAATCAACTGCACGTAAAGTTACTACAGTATTTAGCACAGTTGAACCCCAAATATTTCACATATTTCTCCCATTACTATAGTGTTATTTAGCAGTCTAGATAGTTTTGGTGTGAACTGAATGGAACTAGATGACAGAAGGAGGAAAGCATCTACTGCCAGCTCACCTAGCATCATGGGGCTAGCTAAAATTTAAGTTCAACTGAGGAGGACACCATTAATGTTTAGATCTCGTGCCGTCATGAGTGTCTCATCCAGTGGATAGAAGGGCTTCATAGCAGCTCTGTAGCGCAACCTCTGTATAAAAAGGGCCAAAGACATATATAGGCTATGTAGATTATGCATTGGCCTTTGGATCATTCACCCTCAAATCATAAATACAT
Source organism: Cephalopholis sonnerati (assembly GCA_019142605.1). Lineage (NCBI taxonomy): Eukaryota > Metazoa > Chordata > Actinopteri > Perciformes > Serranidae > Cephalopholis > Cephalopholis sonnerati. Next base: position 38,944,096 of record JAGQAX010000010.1, on the reverse strand, counting down.
ATTTCTCCTTATACCTGTAGTGCTGTTTATCACTCCAGATAGTTTTGGTGTGAGTTGCAGAGTGTTGGAGATACTGGCCGTAGCTATCTTTTGGCGCACTAAGCACCACAAGCCAAGTGTCATCTAAACTAAGCACAGTAAGTAAGGAAATTTGTGTATGGTAGATTATTTCTTTGCTGTAACAATGCTTCTTGGCAATAAATCTTATACCGTTGGAAAGCCTGTTTATTTCCCTTTTAAATGAGGCAGCATTTGTAAGGAACATGCATTTGTGGGATGAGCAGCAGAGCTGCCAAACAGCTTTTTTTTTTGCTGTTAACTCTTGTTTGGTGTTGTTTGGCGGATTGGATGATTGAAGTCTGAAGAAACAAGACATATTGGCAATTTAATAATTTATTCACTTAACAAACAGGAGCCTCGGTAGCGTGTGGAAGAACCATACACAGCCACAACAGCCTGGCACCTTCTCCTCATGCTGGTCACCAGCCTGGTCACAAACTGCTGTGGGATGGCATCCTATTCTTCAACCAGCATTTGTCGCAAGTCAGCCAACGTGGTTGTGTTGGTTAGTCTGGCATGAACAGCACGCCCAAGCTGATCCCACAAGTGTTCAGTGGGGTTGAGGTCAGGACTGCTGGCAGGCCATTCCATCCTCTCCACTCTCAAAGGAAGTCTAATAAACCCTGCTCTGTGGGGGCGAGCGTTGTCATCTTGGAGGATAGAGGTCGGTCCCAGACTGTGGAGATATGGGATTGCCACTGGTTGCAGAATTTCATCTCGATATCTCTCTGCATTGAGATTGCCTCCAATGATGACAAGCCTTGTTTTTCCAGTGAGGGAGATGTCGCCCCACACCATCACATTGTCTCCACCAAAAGATGTTACTCTATCGGTGCAGCAATCAGCAAAGTGTTCTCCATGTCTTCTCCACACTTTGACCCTATGCTTCAACTGCCGTAGGCAGAATCTGGACTCATTGCTGAACATAACGTTCCTCCGCATGTTCAGGTTCCAGTGCACATTTTACCAACAGCAGCACAAATGGGCCTGACAGTGAAGGGCAGTCATGGCAGGCCTCCTGGCAGCCCTATGAGACCAGAGATTGGCTGCGTGCAGTTGGTTCTGGATTGTCTGGGCAGAGAGCCGTCGGCCATATTGTCCTGCAAACCTTTACTGCAAATCTGCCTACAGTTCCTAAGTGGTGACAGGATGAGTCTTCTTGGGACGCCTGTCTCTGATCCCCTGTTATATGGAACTTGGCCTTCAGTTTGCAGATGGTACTAGGGCTCACTCCAAATAATGCCGCAACTTGGTTTTGCAGAACATGAGCTTGAGGTTGCATAATTACATGGGCCCTATCCAGATCAGTCAAACGTGGCATGCCGATTCTTGGGGCAGACACCAACTGACCACTGTAGCAGGGCCCATGCTCACAGGTGCTGACAATCAGGTGCCAATCAGACACCTGATTGTCAGCACCTGGGGGTACCAGAAGTTCAAAACAAGAGTCAATAGCAACAGCAAAAAAAGCTGTTTGGCATTGGCAGAGAAAATTTGGCAAATTTTTCATGGGCGCAACCCACACACTCAGCTTTGCTGCTCATCCCACAAATGCATGTTCCTCACCAATGTGGCACCATTTAAAAGGGAAATAAACAGGCTTTCCAACGGTATAAGATTTATTGCCAAAAAGCATTGTAACAACAAAGAAATAATCTACCATACACAAATTTCCTTACTTACTGTGCTTAGTTTAGATGACCCTTGGCTTGTGGTGCTTAGTGCGCCAAAAGATACATTTGAAAAACTCCACAGCAATGTCTCTATCCAGAAATCATGACCTCATTACTCAAGATGATCCACAGAACCTGTTGAGAGCAGTTTCATGAGGAACTGCATTCTTTCTACCAAACTACACCTGCCAACTGTACCACCGTGCAGAAGGAAGCAAAGAACCAAACAACAGCGCCATCATGCCGCTCCAGTGTGTGATTTTAGACAGCATGCCGGCATCGTTGTAGCAAAAGAGCTGTGACAGGCATGAAGTTTAACACAACAGTATTGGCCTCTGGTGTGACATATAACATACGCATCAGCAGTGCTTTATTAACAATAACAATGGCATTAACATGGCAATAACAATCATTTACCATCTGTTATATAGCAACTGATCTCATTCTCTGCTCAAAGGGTAAGGAGCTCCTAAACCTAATTGTTTTTCCAGCATGCAGATATTTACAGTCACTGCTCTTCTTCTTTGAGTTAGCCGCTAGCTGCTACTTCTAACTACTACTAAATCTCCCGCAGTGGGTCACATGCATAACATGTTGTCAAAACATCACACCCATCCCTTTCATGATCCTATGCTGCCAGGTGTCCTATTTATACAGAGGTCATTTCGGCGCAGAAATGAAAATGAAAATGTTTCCTCTGTCAAAAAGCATTCCGGCAGACCCAAAGCAAAGTGATAGAAGTCCCACTGAGGAATTTAACCAGCAATTAAGCCCTAATAAAAGTATTTCTTGCAGCTCAAACTTTGACCAACAGTAGCGGGTCCTTTTAAAAAAAAGTGTATACTGTTTTCTGGTATCTGGTAGTTTCCCCATTGCCCATCCTTTTCATTATTCCCTGTTTCTCCCCTCTTCTTTCTCTGCCTGCACCTCCTCTGATGTCCTCTCCTCCTCCAGCTGAGTGAGGTGGAGGTGAATGGGCAAATAGAACAGGTGTGTGAACAGGTCTACAGTGAGATGCAGGCCCAGGCCATGGAGGCTGCCATGGACAGCATGGACACCATGGACACACTGCCTATGCCAGGATGCTTTCGGATGCGGAGCCACAGCTATGTCCGAGCGATTGACCAGGGCTGTGCAGGGGAGGAGGAGGGAGAGGGAGGGAGACCGCTGCTCTTGCTGCCATCCTCCCCACCACGCACATCTGCCACCACCGTCAGGACCATCCAGAGCAGCACAGGTAGGCCACTAGAAGGCAGGAATGGATGTTCAGTCTGAGTGTCTTTGTATATGTCTCTTCTGCCATTAACACAAGTATGTCCAAACTTTTAATACCAGGGGCTACATAGAGAAAAAAAAGTATAGTCCGGGGCCGTGAGCCTTTTTATTTAAAAGGATAGTTCTGATTTTTTAAGAGGGGTTGTATGGGGTACTTATCTATTATCAGTGTATTACCTACAGTAGATGTCAGTTGTGGTGGCAAAAAGGCCTAGAAATGTTTGACAGTTAAGGTCAAGTTAGAAGCAGAACATGTTTACTTAGACTGAGCAACCTTGAATGGGGTAGAGTGACAAGAGCAGAATGTTCCAAAACAAACACTGTGCGACACTGCGGTAGAACAAGCTATAGTAAGATAAAATAAATGCAAGCTCTGAAAACGGCAGGAAATCACACCCACACACACATACACACACATGGAAACTTAGGTATGATGTCCATCTGAGGAGGAGTATAGAATGTTTGGTGAACTGTTCTACAGGGCTTTCTCATTGTTGCGGTATGGGAAGTTGTAAGTTGTGTCTTCAATAAACCTGCTAAGGCTGTAAGACCGACTTCAAGTGGGCCAGGTTGGAGGAGCAAGCTTGAGTCTGACATAAGCAATGTACTGCTGTGGATGGAGGCAGCAGCAATAAATAAACCAAAGTCACACAATAAACCTAACTGACTAAAGCTGTGTTTCCACCAAAATCTTTCAGTATAGGACCTTTGGAACCAAAAGTAACCCTTCAGACATGGTACCTAGACCCTAGGTCCATTTAGCGTTTCCACCGCAAGCAGAACTCTTTAATGTGGGCGGGGTTGTTGGCAAGCACTGCTCTGTCCAGCAATGGCTGTATTTCCTCCTCCACAAATAAAAGTCTGCATCTCGTTTGTCATCCACAGAATGGGGTTGCGCACTAACATTTTCAGAACAAAACAGAACAGACAAGAGTCAGTGTCTCTTTCAAAATAACGCGTTTTTGCATTTAGTCCTTCTCAGACAAACACAGGGATTTAGTATTGCCATAGCCCACAGGAACAACACTCTGCAACACTTTTTTTTCTCCAAGTGAAGATTGTAATATATATGCAGTTCCCATAATCCTGTAGAAATAAATAGATATTTTAAATGCTTGAAGATCTACTCAGTAATAAAAGTGTATGTCGTCAAAGAGAGACAATGAAAATTAATGTAATGGTCAATGGATTCCTTTAAACTCATGCACTGAGTAATATTCCATCTTAAAAGTTACAGGCAGTTGGCCCAGTGAATAAAATTATTTTTTTCTCGGACTACAACTGCTGCGAGAGGCAGCAAAACATATATGCAAGACTTGCCACAGTGTAAACATAAGTTACATAAGCCTCAAAACTAGCCACAACTCAGCCCTGAGCAAGAGTAACTGTCTGATATTGACCAGTAAATGGACTGCAGTGTTTCTAGCTCCACCTTTTCATACCAGATCTGAGTGCTAGGTACCCCATCAGAGGGGTGACCAAAAAAAGGGGATGGTAAGGAACAGCTCTATTGATACCATCCATAACTTTTCACACAGGAAACAGAAAACAAGTAAACTGAACTGAACTGTTACGGCCGGCTTGGTGAAAATGGGGCTTATCTCATCATAGCATAGAGCATAGCATAACATAGAGTCCGGTGGCTTTGATGACAGCATAGATGGGGAATGGAAGCCTGTAACGGCTTCCCGTCTAATGGGTTGTCTGATGGAAAGGTAAAGCGGTGAAAATAAAATTTCAATATAGCACACACTTAAACTGTAAATGATTTTTTTAGGTGGCTAAAATACGTTTTGTTGCTGACACCTCGACAGCAGCACAGTTTAGCTTCTATGTCAGACTCCAGCCTGCATCTCTGGAAATGTGCTGACTGACATCTACTATGTTATTCCTTTAAGAGACTATTTCAATGTGTTTTAGGTATTTCGTGCTGTATATCTGAAATTGCAGTGAGAAGATTTTATCACTGTTTAATTTAATAAAGCAGTAAAGATCATCCTAATCAGTGACTGAAAAAAGTAGTGAATGGGTCTTTGACTGAAGAATTGCTGGTGTCCCATCCATGGAACTCTGGACAGTTCCAAACCCCTGTAGAACTCTGACAATGGGAGCTGCAGGTGGAGATTTTGGAGATTATTATCACATTGCATTTCAATACCCTCTAAATGCAGGTCCCGCAGTACTCCTTCCACATAAACAGAGAAAGGGTTTAAGTTTTATGTGATATGAGTACAGTTACATATTTCCCCATTTTCACTGAAGTGTTGGTGTTTCATTTCTCACACAGTTGGGAAGTGTGCACCATTGCTGTCACTGATTTTCTTCTCAAAAAGGCAACATTTATCAAAAGGCTTGGTTTTGATAAATGTTGCCAGTGAGCTCAATTAAAAAAGTCAGGTCTGCCAACCATTCAAGGCTGCACACTTTAGCAAAGCTGTGACCTTTTTAATTTCAAAAAACAGTCAATGTCAGATCCCAGAGAGTAGAACTGCCCTAGAACTATCCCATGACTGAAATAGCCTGGAATCTCCTGTATTCACTGTGCACTTTTCACTTTCTTTGTACTGTTACCATGTCTCAAGCACATTTACAAGATTCACCTAATGGATAGTTTGTGCATCAAGTACCATAAAACCTTCAATTCATTGGTTTCACAGGACAATGATAACTATTGCCAGTCTGAATCAGGGACACCTTCAATCGGTTTATAAAATACATTTATTTTACTTTCTTTTCTTTTTGCTGGGCTGTTACATCATTGGCTACTCATTATGAGTAACAGGCACACTGCTGCTTTAGCCTGAGAATAGTACTCAGATCTGTGATAATATGATGAGCCAAATGAATCAGCTTCCCAGTTCTCTTGAGAGAGCTGACAATTATCTGGCCTCCATTTTCAAGTAATTTCTTTCTGTGGAGTCTCATGAGATGGACTGTTAATCACATTTGTCACCTACATTATTCCAAACATGGCTGTTCTAATGTTCAAATATAACATTTTAATACTACAATCTGTACCAATTACTCTTTGAAGAAATCAGCCATCAAGGAGCTGCAGAAAAAAAAAGATTTAATGTCTGTCTTTAGGAGGAGACTGTTTGCATCCTGTGCTGTATTGTGAATGTTGCTTCACAAGCTCTTGTTTGCAGAAAAGTATCAATACAAAATATTTGGCACCGACAGATTTCAAAAACCTATCTAACCTGCAGGCAGCGATGAAGTACTCTAGAAGAAAACAAAAGGAAGAAAAGGTGTTTTTAACAGCAAACAATTATTTCATACAAAACATGTCTGTGTGTGGCAGGGCTGAACATGAAAGTCGAAGACCCTGGTCAGTGCATTGTGCAGTTGTGTGTTTTGGTCCCTAGATTTTGCTGCAGAGTAAGCACTCTTGACTTTTACACTCTTTGGTACAGATGGCTGCAGACGTGATGCAGTGGCACAGAGGAGCAGAGACTCTGCACCGTCAGTCGACAAGATAACATTAGCTTCTCTCTCAAGTGGTGTGGAAGTGGTGAATTAACAGCTCATGGCAACTTACTATGACACAGTTTGTGACTTTAGTTTAATATCTAGTGCCGGCAAAAACGTTGTTGCACATTTCTGAACCATTGAACCAGGGTAGCTAGTAAGGGTGAGAATCACCTGAGGACTCGCAATACGATATTATCATGATACTTAAGTCACAATACAATATTATTGTGATTTTAAATGTATTGCGATATGCTGAGTATTGCGATTAAATATATTGTGATTTATTGCAATTTATTACCCTTTTTGCAATTGCAAGATAAAGTTTTCAGTATGTTCATCTGACTTAAATCATTTTTTTTGTTGCAGCAAAATGTGATGCAAAGCAGACAGACTGACCAACACAGTCATTAAACCTGTCAGAAATGCTGCATACACCTGACAAACTAAACTGTTGGTAGATTTAATGCCCTCTGCGATACCAGATTAAGCACATGAGCAAAACACTTCACGTGCAGATACCCTGCTAACAGAATGGCAACACTCATGTTGGAAGCATTGTCAGTTGCAGCAGGCAGCGGCAAGGTTTTTGTCTTGTGCTGCATTTTGCAGGAGGTCTGCTGTGTTTGCTCCAGTGTGACTTTCGTGTACTGCTAGTCAGGAGAATGTGAGACATCAGTTACCAGTTCTCTGTGAGATAATGTGCTGTTATACTCACATAGGAATCCACTGACCTTGAAGTCAAGGCATCACAAGTTAATGCCACCCTTCCTTCTGTACTCAAAACTTCCTCAACTTTATGCTTCACTTCTCTGTAGAGCTCGAGTACGGCTGTGTCGGTGAAAAAATGTCGCAGATGTTTGCACATGAAGTAGGTGATGGACTGAGTAATTTTCTTAGCTTTCTCAGAGTTGGATGGTAGTTTTGTCAAGCTAAGTGTGTCCAGTGTTGACTGATTTTTCAGTGGAGCAAGTTTAGCGTTAGCTTGGCCGTCAGCGGCTGACGCTATTTCTGGATGGTGAGGTGAGCCCTCATGTTTGTAGTATTCTCAGAGTATTTTATTCTCATATGACACCTCTTGCAAATCGCATGTGTCATATCCAAGTCCTTCTTTACCTCTGTGGTAAAAAATCCAAAATATATCCACACATTTGATTTAAACGCTGACGGCACAGTTCTGATCTCTTTCTCTGGTGCCTTCATTCTTTGTTTTGATGAACTCCCTGCCAAATGCTGCTGACTGAGATGTCTGTTGACCTCATCAGGAAAAAAATCTGCACCATCTAGTGAACTGAAAAAAGCAATAGGTTCTATTATTCTAGTATTCTATTCTAGTAGTAAGTTGTATCAAATTATGCATTTACAAAAATTCATAATGTATATAAAGAAAGATTGATATTTGGTGTCCGTGTATTGATATGGTATTGCAAAATATCACAATATCATATTTCCTGTATTGATTTTTTTTTTTTTTTTTTTTTTAGTAATTTGCTTGTTTACTACATTACATGAATGCTGCTGTTAAGATAAGCGTCCCACTGAGCCCATCAAACTTGAAAACTTTATATGGAAAGAAAAAAAAGAAGTGTTAAATATTCATATTTAACAGCCAAATCTGATTTAACTTACATAATTCTGAATCAGGTACAGCCATAGTGTGTGGATGCAAATGTGTAAGACTTGAATGCTAAAGCCAGAGAAGCACTGAATGAAAAAGACAGCCAGGTTTCCTCCTGAAACAATGTAGGCCACTGATTTAACAGGGATCAGTTCAAACCTCATTTTGTTATTGTCTTCTTTTTAATCTGGACTGCAGCTCTGTAGATTACATGAGTAGATAACTCTTCTTACTGCAGAGATCCCTTTGGGGAATAGGCCAGTCACTCTTTTAATTTTACTCCATGTCTAGTGTCTACACTAGATCAGCCACAGTACTGTTGTGTGCTCAGAGGCAATTTGACAGAACTCACAGTGCAATACAACATCATGCAGTTACACACATAACAGGAGAAAGAATTATAAAACGCTTGGGGTTGCAGTTACGTGCATAACTGCACTCTGCACTCTGCTGTGCGCTGTAACAATGGACCAGAAATCTCACAGAGATAATCTTGTGAAAGCCAAAAAAAGGCTGTCTTCATGCGTGGTATTCAGATGAGAACATACCAGAGTGGATGCCACAGGGGACTTGGTGTCGGCTGTTTGGTATTAGGGTTGTCGTTATTTTCAAAGTGTTCAACTGGAGATGACCTACATTTGCTGCTCCTCTGGGAATTCTTATAGAGTTAACCAAGAGGATAAATGGACTCACATACACATTATTCTGCAGTCACACAGTACAGTAGCTCCACATCCACATGACCGGAGATTGTGCTGATAAATGTTGGTCCAATGTCCACTGAACTGAATTATCAGGCTGATTGTGCAACTGAAGTATTATCACCACGGGATGTTAACAGCTTCATTTGACATTTTATTTGTTTACTGATCTACAGTGTGGTATATTTGATCAAACATGAGCTCTAACCCACAAGACATGAAAACCCAAGAGAAAACATGCTGTCTCCATGAAAAGATAACCCACCACATAGAACACCCATTAAGACATTTGCATAGTTGTTTCAACTTGTTATTACTGCCAAGACAAAATTCATTCATGCATTCATTCAAACCTTTAACATTTAAGACTTGGGAAATCAATGGAGGGAGACCCTCATTGTTAATAATGCTGAGCATGAACAAAGACATTCAAAACAAACAATAAGCAAACAAAGAACCACCGTGCATCTATCTATAAAGCAAGAAATCTCTGTCAGTGTGTCTGTGGCTCGCATATCTCTCTGACTATTTGTCAGATCAGCCTAAGCTTTCGGATATGGCTTGCGCATGGCACGATGGTGTGCATCCTTGATTTTGATGTTTTTTGGATTAATATTCACAACGTTATCATTAAAAGTTAAAATCCCATAGACCTCCGTGTAACCAGTCAGCCTATCGCGCTCTCGCTCGCAGCTGTAGCCATGCTTCACGGAATAAAAGATCAAAGTCTCCTACTGCTATACTGCTCTGCGTCACCCAAAACTTTGAACAGGCTTACCCCGGATGTCCACTGGATCGTCATGTGCGCGATTCAGCCACAGCGCGGGTGCCGGAGCTAATCGCGGCCATTAAGTCAGTGTGAACTGCTCCACCAGAAGCGGCTCGGCGCTCCGCTCCGCTAAAAATGCGCGCTGGGTCTATTTTTTGACGGACGCAGCACGACGAAGCATCAATTTCCACAGACCAAATGAGTCAAACAGGAAGTCAGGTGCAGAAAAGACGAGAGTATGCGGTCAATTTTCAAAATAAAAACACCCATGAAAACTCCGGAGCGTATTTCACATCGCTACAACAGCATGACGTCAAAGTTTGTGGCCCCCGGCAGGTAGAGAAATCTTTTCTTTGTTTGTTGATGTTTTTATACCTCCAGTGTTTCCGCAAATTATCGCGTGACATCATGATCTCGCGATCCGTCAATTCCAGCTGCTCGCGTGCATGCCGCTATAGATAGGCTTCCAGTGGACATTGACGTCCGGCACAGGACGGAGGAGTCCGTGCCACGGCCGGACCACGCACGCGACGGATCCAGTGTACACCCGGGGTTATGGCATTCCCTTTCGTCCCTCCCCCATATAGGAATAGATGAAGTGGTGCAATTTGCATTAACATGACATGTTTCAGTAATCTCATGGGTAAGTAGTATTTCTTAAGTTTCACCACGCTGTTCTCATCTGCTCATGGTGTTTGCTGACATGGCTACAACATGGTTAGATTGACTAAAACATTGCCTAAACTTCCCATACCAAAGTATGGCTAGGTCGAAAACATTTGTTTTTCCTTTCAGGCGTGCAGGGTTACGTGCTTGCTAGCTACCATTTCAAGATTGTTCGCCTACGGAAAGCTAGGAACCTAATGATGTTGCGTGTCTCTCCATATCTCAATGTACGTCCATGTCTTACCCAATATACAATTTGTCTATTAACACTATGTAAGAGTATGTACATCTCTTTGTACATCCAACCATCAAACACAGCCTCATTTGGCCATACATGAAAAATCTACTTAAGCTTCCACTTTTCTATCGAAAAACATACTTCCTACGGGCACTGCACTAGTAACCATAATAACAGATATGAAATCATACAAAACAGCAAACAACAATAGTAGTAAATGATCCCTAATACTAGAAATGCAGCATGATAAACATATTATGGTGTAGATATATAGTTAAAAGCATTTACACTTAGTTAAAACAAGATCTGAAATCAGACATTTAACCAGCCATAAGGGTGGCAGAGTGTCCAAGTTTAAGGTCTCTCGCACATTGTTCCATGTATAAGATACACTGTAAGAGAATGACATTCTTCCTAGGTCAGTTCTGATTAAGGAAATGTGAAGCAACAACCTGTTCTGTGAACAAGTACCAAGATGAATGTTAAATTATCAAATTTTTCCTGCTGCAGAATAATACACTGTGCATCAACATCAATAACCTATTACATAGAAAATATTCTGGTTGACTCGTGGTCAGTTACATCTGCACTTTGATATTGAGTTTGATGATAGTAAAAAGAGACTGTTTTGCAAGACTTTCAAAGAGAGTGTGGCACAGCGGCTTTGGAGCCTCAGTTAAGGCTTGCTTTGTAATGACACACACTTATTTCCCCCAGGTATTAACATGTGATTGTATGTGGATATGTGGATAAGGAAGAATAGCAAAGGCGTATCAGAATGCTAACAGATCAGCCAGGTTATATCTGCAGGTGTAACAGTGACAAGAGATAGGACATGGTAACTCTTTAACATATTTACCCATGTTTTGATTTTAGGAGCCTTGTTTCCACTGAGCAGCATGGTACGGTTCAGTGCATTTCGGTACACCTCTTTTTCCGTTTCCATTTTTAAAATTTCTGGATGGTACCAATGGAACCGTTCCGTACCATTCCTAATTTTGGTACCCCTTCTGTTGGTTACTTAGCACACAGATCTGATGAGTGGATCTTCAAGCGTTTATATATATTAATTTCGACCAGGTTAAGTGAACGGCATATATTCTGATCCTCACTTGGAGAAAAAAAAGCGTCACGGAGCATCGTTCCTGTGGGCTCCGGTAACATTAAACCCTGTGCTTTCCTGAGACTCTCACTGCTACCTGTTCTGTTTTGTTCTAAAAATGTTGGCATTTAACTGTTCTGTGTGGGTATAAACAAGGTGCAGACTTCCATCTGTGTAACCAGTAATGAGGAAATACTGTGAGTGCTGGATGGTGCAGTAAGTGACAACAACCCTGCCCACATTTAAGAGTACTGTTTGAGCTAGGATCCAGGTGCGCTAGGATATAGGTGCCATGTCTGAAGGGTTACTTATGGTTTCAAAGCGCTTGGTGGAAACCGAGCCACAGAGGACCTATTATGCTCATTTTAGGTTTTTACATGTGTTTTTATATTAGAACAGGGGTCTTCAAGCTTTACTATCAAAAGAGCCATTTTTGACCAAAAACAATTTCTAAAAAATCTGTGTGGAGCCACAAAACATATTTGAGTCTTATAATAAAGGTAACATAGCCTATTAAGTATAAATTTGCCCATACCAATAGTCTAACTGGGCATTCATTAATGGTTTACCATAAGGTGGCTTCTGTGCAGGGAACTATCTATGATTATTTGGTACTTTTACTTTGCAGAGCTGGCAGTGAAAGCAAACAAATCTGTCCACACACAACGGAATTCTATATATTATTCCAAGACTTTAACTTATGGATTTAGCATCCATAGCTAACCAGCTAGGGAGACTCAAGTCTAGCCACTGCTATCGAGGTTCGGCAAAATTTCAGTAGATTTATTTCACGCATTTTAGTTGTTGAAATGGAGAATGTAAGAATTTATTTAGGCCCTGGAGAGACAGCGCAGTCCGTAAGAGCTGAATCAGTGGGACCTGTCTCATCTTGAATTGTAAAGAAAGGTTTCCTGCTTTAGTTCTCAGCTGATATCCTTCACCGGAGTGAACATTGTAACTGCTTAAGCATACTGTAATTATGTTTGTGGTTAAAGAGAGACAGAGCAAAGATCAGCCTAGGCGAGAAGAAAGACAGACAGAGGGTATGGAAGAGAAAGTACAGACACGCTGAATAAAGAAAAACCTAAGGATAAACAAAAACAGGTTAAAAGAATACATAGAGACTCAAAGATAAGAGTCCACCACAGAGAAAGAAATACAGAATACCCGCATGACTGTAGGAGTGAGGAAGGCAGAGTCAGAGGTTCCAGTAGTAAAATGAAACTTAAACGAGGTCAGTCTGAGTTAAGAAGCAGAGCGTGCTGATGTGCTGTGTAAGCCCAGTTAATCACCTCCTCTCTTTGTGCTTCCTCACAGATCCAACTTTCCCACCAGCCCTGTCTGTGTTCTCCATTCAGCTGCTGAGGGCACACTTGACATCAGCCATATAACATTCTCCATATTCACAGAAAAGACTCTGAGACATTAGCCTTCATGTAATATGCTCCAAAAAGCATTTCTGGAATGCTTTCTCTCAGTATGATGTTTGACCTTTGTTGAATGCTTACCTAGGTCATTGAATTTTGGATTACTGCTAAAAATACAAAAAGTTAATGATACTTGCATATTTTGTTCAGCAAGATAATCGTAAAAAAGCTAATGTTAGGCTATTAACATTACACCAAGGTCACTTGACTTAACGTCAACTCCACAGCAAGACGAGGGAGTAGGGAAATGCTAAAATGCTCATTTCCAGGTTTTAGGACTCATTCCTGGGGCATTCTATAGAGCCCCTAGTAATTTACTTAGGAATATGCATGATGTGAGATTTCTCTCCTTACTAATTATGTCTTTGTATGTGTCTACAAATTCCTTTGCATAAACTGCTTGCTTCTTTGCTAATGTAACGTTAATGCCTTAATTTGTATTAAATGTGCAGTAGAGTGCCTAAACTCTATTTAGGGCATCAAACATAATCAGTACTTATATTAAAAATGTTAAATTTACCTTGTAATACCACCCTTCAAAAAGAGACAAATGATAACAGATTAATCAATTTAGTCTCAAGTCTGGACATTGCTACTGAGCAATAAGTGACCAAAACCTTATGGCTAACACAAATTCTTTGTAAATGGCAGGTTTTGTAATAACTAAATGACTGTCTTAATAAAGTTAATTAAAATACTGTTTAATAAAGTTAAAAAAAAATATTACTATAATTTAAAAAAAATCAAAATGGAATCACTGGTGCTTTTATTTTGAAACACTCAGCCTGTCTCAGGCCAGAAGTGTTGATGTTTTTGTTGTAAACTTGAAGCTTGTGATGAAGAGTCAGATGTTAGAAGAAGAAGAAGAAGAAGCAGCTTTATTGTCACTGCAATAAATACAGTGAAATTTCGTATGGTGCTCTCTTGTAGCAGCTACAATGTCCTTGTTATAAAATAAACTGGGGGGGGGGGGGTCATGGTTCCTGTAGCAGTCTCTTCACAGCCATGGGGATGAAGCTGTGTTTCAGTCTGTTGGTGCGGGCTCTCATGACTCTGAGTCTGCCAGAGGGAAGGCTGGTGAATAGAGAGTGTCCTGGGTGGGCGGGGTCATCCCGAATCTTTGTGGCCTGTCGGAGGAGACGGCTGGAATAGATCTCCTCTAGGCGTGGAAGTGGGGAGCCGATGATCCACTCAGCCGTCTTGATGACCCGCTGCAGTTGTTTCTTTTCAGATGCAGTGCAGCTGGCGTACCACACCGTACAGCCATAGGTGAGGACACACTGTGCAGTGGTAGAAGTTTTTCAGCAGAGGTGGAGGGAGTTTGTTCCTCCTCAGTGTTCTCAGAAAGAAGAGATGCTGCTGGGCCTTTTTGATGATGTGGGTGGTGTTCACAGTCCAGCCCAGGTCTTCCGAGATGTGCAGGCCAAGAAACTTAAGCTAACTTAAGCTAACTAAAGCTAACTAAAGCTGGTGACCCGTTCCACTTCCTCCCCATTGATGCTCAGGCCTGAGTGCAGTGTGGTCCTCGACTTCCAGAAGTCAATAATGACTTCTTTTGTCTTCCTGGTGTTGAGGTTGAGGTGGTTGTCACTGCACCAGGCCGCCAGTGCTTGGACCTCCTCCCTGTATGGTGTCTCATAACTGTTGTTGATGAGCCCCACAACGGTTGTATCATCCACGTTAGCAGTTAGCAGCTAGCAGTTAGCAGAAAGTTGCTATGGCACCTTTAATCGTGAGGATCTATCCACTGTAGTAATAGTAATAGTATTTGCGAGTTACACTGGTGCTCCATGGTTGTGAAATGTGACTAACTAGCCGTGGTCTGGAGCCCTACAGGTACAAAAGCACACACTTTCTGTGCTCATACCACTGTCAGTCTCATTGAGTTAAACTGTTACTGCAGTGCCACTAAATGTAAGGATTTATTCACTGTAAGCTGGAAACCAGCTAACAGCTCTACAGTCTTATTAATAATATTTGCAAGTGGCAGTAGTGCTCCATCATCACAAAATTTGACTTAATAGAAGCGCTGCAGATGAGAAACACAGTTGACCTGCTCACACTATTGTTCAGGAGAAAGTGGTCTGGATCAGTGTGATACTTTGAGTATATTCGATATATTGCCCATCCTTGCATTCACCTGCTGAAACTAAATTAATGCATCTTTAACAGCTTAGAGATGGCCGGGAGTAACAGAGTAGTGATGAAGGGCCTTACTTACAACTTAAAATTTCCTTATCACCCTTATGATAGAGCATTAGCCCTGATCACAAGAGAAGGTTAAGTTTCATCTGCTTAGATGGATGGTCAGAATGGAAGTTGCTCTGGAGGGTAGAGTGCAGTGATGATTCAGTATTGGTTCTCACATGGATTGTTCCTGGTAGCTCACAGGTTTTTGTGGATGTGACTGATCCCATGGGACAGCGCAGCTTGGCCGTTCTCTTTCTCTCTCTCCCTTAACATTCAACAGGGTGATCTAATCTTTTCACAACTGAAGTTGTGACTGAAGATTTGATAGCAGCTTTTGTCAGCTGTGATTTTAGAGTTCTCTTCAGTTCTGACTTTCAGCAGTCTCAGAGCCCAGGCCAGGCTAAGGAGAGTTCATTCAATTCAGTTCAAACCTTGAATGTCACATTAATTAGTCCATACATTCTTTGAGGTAGTTATCTATACTGTATTCTCTAGTTAATCTGCTGTTAGAAATGCACATGATGAGGATGAAAGATATATCCTGCAGAAGTGCTGGGATGCATCATCCATGATGGAACCTGGGGTCACTGGGTGTTTCAGGTCTTTCAGAGTCAAACACCCTCACCCAGGTCTCCCAGCTGGGGTTGATAAGACCCCAGCTTGCGTCCCAGCAGTATTCACCAATGGATCTGTCCTCTTGATCCAAGCCACCTAGTAGCTTTTTTCTGCAGCTTCAGTAGCGGATCTGGTGGACTTCTCTTTTCTCCCTGGTGATGCTCAGTAGCGTACATGCCTTGCAGTGTGAACACCCCCCAAGTCCACTTCCAGTTGCCAGTCAGTGGCAGTGGTGTTGAGACCAGACTTTGTAGTAGGTTGTAGCTTGGACAAAGAACTTGATGTGCTGGAAGTCTGCTAGCTAAACGTTGGACCAGGTGATCTTTGATTGCAGTGCACTTTTCCATCTAGTCCTTGCTCTTTACTGTCCTATCCCTACCATCCTACCCGCACTTTCTTCTGAGTGAGATGTTGCCGCTCTCTGCCCTGTATGTTGTTGACCCTGGTCATCGATAAGTAGTCTATGCCTGCACACCTTCTGCTTTAGCCATGACTTGGCCACCCAGTGATTTGTGTGCACTCCCTTTCCTGCCTCTTTGAATGTGAATGCTGGCAGATGCCACAATAGGATCCCTGAATTCTCAGTACTGGAGGGCTTCATGTTTGTGTGACACCGTGAATCTTTTCAAGAATGCTACTGATCGAGAGCTGGATGTTAGTGGTGCCATACAGGGCAGCTGGACAACTGTTGTCTTTTGGGGGTTATAACTGGAGTGAGATTCCCACCTCTGTATTGTAAAATTACCCACTGCTGCAAAGTTAACCCTGCCCAGTTTTGTGATGTCATACTTAGAATTTCAGCATAGTTTGACCTAAACCTGAGCTTGCCTTGCACAGTACACTAGCCCCTAACACCTGCCCATGCCCCCAGCACACTTTGATTTTCGAATGAGTATATGAGGTGGGAAAGGCCTGAACATTAGTGTTTTGTTGCTCTATAATACCAGCTCCTCTAGTGGTGGAACTGGGTGAATGACACTAAAGTTGTGCTGGGCATGTTGTAGTAAATTTCTTTGAAACTATAAAGTAGGGTGTTGCTAGATTGTTGACAAAGCTCATACAGGTTTCTTTTGAATTAAGGATGAACTGATTTGATTTTGTTGATCAGAGGTCAAAGCTCAAGATCACAGTGGTACCTTACAAAACACATTGTTGTATTTTTCAGTCTAACTTTATTCAGTGGTAGTACAACTGCTTTTTTCTCAGTGCAAGAGTTTTAATGTCTGTTCATTTTTCAGTTGTTTTCAATGCTAAGATTTATTTCTTAATGCCATGAATGATTGAATAGGGCCCCAAAACCCTTGCAACATTACATTTTGTCTTTATGACAGCTACCTCCCTACTGATGGAGATGGCAGAACAGCTGACATTGACCTGACATTGAAACTGGTGGTCATACAGGCCAATTGAGCTGATGGCACTTGGCCAAGTTGGAAATAAATGTATCTGAGCAGTAGAGAGGCCAGGAAGTGTAGCTGTTACAGATGTCCAAGACACAAGGTCATGGCCCGTACTGGGAGACTCATGCAAGTCAGAAAAAGAAAAAGGTTTTGCATAATTTAATATTGATTAAAATAGTTTCCCATATAGGTTATGCTTGTCATGTATGTGAAGTTCACTCGCCCTCGTGTGGGATTCAGGCAAAAGTTTTTACAGGCTGTCTCTTCAGGGCTGAAGAAAAGAGAAGCAATATGAAGTGATACTTAAAGTATCCAGGCTTAAGTTAATTAGGAGGTGGGGAGAAGCTCTGCTGCAATTTAGAGCTGAGCAGACCAGGTCCCACACAGTTAGTTCTGGCAACACTGCAGTGTTTTATGATGCCAAATTGAGGCATATTCTCATTTCAGATAGGATGATTGGGCTGGTGCACTGGCAAATTAAACAAATTGAACAGAGAAGTGTCTATGGGCAGAAATATGTGTCACTAGAAATTTAATTTGAAACATTTATTTGAAATTGAATTGCACCACTTGAATATTTCAAAAAACTGAATTCAAATCCCCTTATTTAAATGTGTATTGCTTAGCTTGAATAATAACATTGTAAAACTGAATCTGAATAGCATCATTTGAAATTAAATTTATTAGTTTGGAGCTGGAATGAAACTAAATGTAATATTATGAAATTGAATTTAGTTGCGCTGAAACTATTTGATCCTCAATGAAGATTCAACATTCTATATATACATACATACACATTCAGGTCTTACAATTCAAATTCAGTTCTTGTTAAGGAAAAGCAATTTGGTGCAGAACTTCATAGAACTCCTTTCACATACTGTATGACTTTTTTCTTTTAGTGATATCAACAACCAGAGATACTTCAAAAGCCTATAGTGTTTTCTCGCTTGTATGCCTTGCCATTTCACAGAAAAATTACTTTGAATTTTGCTCCTGATCCATCACCATTGTGCTATACTATTGTATCGTAAATGTTCCCTTCAGTTTTCTGTACATGATGCTCCGAGCTGAGCATCATTAGTTTTCAGCATAGTGAAGCATGACCAAAGGCTCAATTTCTCAGGTTTGTAAGCTTAAGGGTAAGTGGATGTTAGGTCTGGTTAATATGGCGAAGCTGATGTGGTTAAATATAAGATTTCAGGCACAGCCATGCTTCAGTCAATGTCATAATGCATATCTAGGGATATAGATGTTAGTTTTGTCTCTTGTGCATCTCCTGTAGATTTCAAACAATGCTTATGCAAAATTTCTTTTTTTTTTTTTTTTTTAAATGACATGCTAATGCATAGTATCTAGGTCCATGTGTGTTTTGATCGTTTGTTTGTTGGATTAAATCCAAACTGGTTCCTTCACCTCACTGCCTGCTTCTGGAAGACTATTTCACCAGGAGCAGAGTGGGCCACAGCTCTGGAGACAGACCTTCAGTTAGCGGCTGTAGCAACTCTACTGATACTTTTTATGACTGGCATTTAATCACAGCAACTTATACATTACAGTAGTTGTTAGGAAGATTCTCTCACTCTGCTCACTCTGAAAGCTGACTTAAGATCTTCATGCAGGTCACTGTATGGATCATCAACTCTATCACTTATACGCCAGAGACAGCTATACTATTTTTGTTTATATTACCACTATTTCTTGTTGTTGTTGTTGTTGTTGTTGTTGATGGTTTTTTTTGTCTCCATATGGCAATTATCAACTGACTCTCGTATCACATGACATGATTCCTTTATTAGCAAAGTAAGCAGTTTACACGTGCACATACATTGGTCTTCTTCTCTTTTAAAAAAACACTTTCCCATAATGACAACATCATCAGGTCACAAACTGCTACTGACACCCTGTGGTCAATGGTATATCAACACTTAATCATTACATCCCCCTTTCTTTCAGGCAAAAAAATTAAAGGTAGACAAAGAAATGACAGGTGAAAGTTATCTTAAATATTTCTCTTTAGATCATATCATTGCAACACAAGCTTCTGGTTGTAATAGACTAACCAGCATAAACCATTTTTGTTTTGTACAGGTCTGTATGAGACATTAGCCTGAACATAATTCTACACATAAAATTCATACACTCATCATGCTTTTTTAACAATCCAACATTTTCTCAGATTAAGTCTCTTAAACACAAATTCAGTCTTTCAGGCTTTCTGACTTCTCTTATAGATCTTACACAGCTTCACATGGAGTGAGTGTGTCGGTGTTGCAGTCTGTGGGAGGTGGAGAGATGGACTCAGACTCAGTGTGGGCTCACTGAGTTCTTGAACGGTCTCTGGTATTTTCAGAAGACTGCGGTGATTGTGTCTGAAGATCACTGTAGTCACTGTGAATGACTGTGGTTCTAGGTGGCTTTTGTCTTCCATCCATCCATCAGGACCTTCAATCCTGACTGTGTTGTTGCTTCACAGAAGTGACAGCTGTTTGGCTATTTTGTCAAAGAATGACCTATGTTTCATCTTCTGTTGTAGCTTTTGTTCTAGTTTTAGATATTACTTTTGCATTGCGTAGCTCAGCAGTATGGTACCCAACTTTAATTCATCAGCAGCCCTGCCGGTGAGAGCTCCACGCACAAGAAGTAATGCTCTGTACATGAATAATGCTTTTCCTTTGAAATTTACAAGTTAAAAGCTAATGGAAAAAAAGGAGAGACCACAAGCACAAAGAAAGAGAACCTAAAAGCAGACTGTGAAAGGTGCAGGTATAAACATGAGCCAAGAATGTGCTCTGCATATGACCAAACCTATAACTCATGTCACCACTATGCAAAAATGTGCTGGGTACATACACAGATTCGGCGGAAATAACAAGGAATTGTATGTGACACAGCAAGTGATGATGACATGCTCATAGAAACTTTTGAACTGTAAGAAATAGAAATGAGTCATGTTACCATGCTGGACAAAGTGGATGTGCGAAGAGACAAAAATGACTGGAGAGAAACGCTGAAAATAAATAACCAGACACCCACAGTATTGATGGATACAGGTGCTGACTGTACTGCCACATCTAAGAAAGAATTGGAAGCACTGCAATTGAATGAAAAGACACTGAACAAATCAAGCACAAAGCTAGTGGTTTTTGGGAAAGAGCAGCAAGAGAAGCCACTAGACCATTAAATGCCAAAACAAGGACAAAGAGTATGATCAGGACTTCAAAGTAATAAAGCTGTATGTGAGAGCAGTATTTGGAGGCATATCTAGTGTTGAACTAGGGACAGTTAAGAGGATTATTAAAGTGGAAGAAAAAACAGAGACAGACTTTTTAAGTGAATATGAGGATTTATTCCCAGGACTGGGCTGTGTTAATAGAGTTTCCCATATTCAAGTAAACCCAGAAGTTCCACCAGTGATTCAGCCACCCAGGTAGGTCCCTGTGGCCCTGAAAAAAAGAAAGAGACAATGAATTAAAGCAAATGAAAAGTGCATGGTGGTAAAACCAAAAATGATCAGGATATGCCTCGAGGCATGCACAGGATTTAAACAAAGCAATTCTTGGCTAACATTACATTCAATATTGGGTTGACAAACTACACAGAACACTTCTCTGCACCAAATATGTGCTCTGCCACTATCTCCATAAAGTTGCCAGACAAAAGCAACAACCCAAGATGCTTGGAACTTGTAACATTAGCCCAATCCAGCAGTCACATCCAGTAATGTTAATTTTGACAGCTATTTTAGATTTAATGTTAGTTTAAGTCTTTAGATTAAAATGTTAGTTTTGGTCTCATTTGTCGTTTTTATCATTCATAGTTTCATTTAGTTTTAGTAGACGAAAATTCGAAACATTTTAGTTGATGAAAATTCATGACATTTTAGTCAACTTTTAACCATAATGTTTTCTATATGGGCCAATTTTAAATCTGATTGCAGTGTTGATACAACTGTAAGCCCAGGGTTAACGCAATCCAATGGGCAAGCCCAGGACAGTCTCAGAGACCATACATTGCCCTGTTGGAGTGCAGAAACACACTGCTGGATGGATTGGGCTACTCCACCGCACAGCTGTGTCGAAGAGTCTGTTAAAGCCAAGAGTGTGTAAATATTGTACAAAGCAGACTGACAGGACAAATCGCGTAGAAACACTAACTTTAACCGAGGAAGAAGGAAACTACTTGAGGTGAGACAAGGAGAAAGGGTATGTTTGAAGCAGCAGAACCAATAGCAACCTGCTGTCATTCTAAGGAAACATGCAGAGCAAAGGTCATACACACATATGTACAGACCGAAAATGAACAAATCTACAGAAGAAACAGGAGACTCTAAACAAATGAAACACTGATGTCCCCAAAAGAAACTGAGACCCGATTCACTGCAACTGGTGGAGAACGGACAGCAGCCTGCAGGAACACAACCAGCACAAAGTGACAACCAAGAAAAACATTCATACCTGCAAGGTCAGCACCACCAATTATCACACCTAAATCAGCAGTGAGAAATAAGAGTGTGAGCACGGATAACAGTGCAAAAAACAGTTTGGTAAACCTATTAAGAGTTCCCATCAGGCACAGAGGATAACAGCAGAGACTGTTATTTAGTATTTATTAGGCCCTGACACACCAAGCAGACAGTAGGATGATGGTTAATGTAGGGCTGTCAGTGAGCGTCTGTCACCCTAGTCGGTGCCATGTGTCCCACACTGTTGCCCCTTGCCAGCCCCCATCAGCTATTCAGCATGTTGAGTCGGTGTTGGCAACAGCAGAGCTCAACGGTGAATGAGTTCACTCTAACTTGCAGTTCAGCTCAGTGCACAAGAAGAAAAACAGAAGTGAGGAAGGTAAACAAAGGGCTAAAGTCAAGAGGGAATGAGACCGAAACAAACTCGTTACATAAGATAAGATTATTTTTCTTAAGCAATTGAGTTCTTTAGCAGAAACATTTGCTGATGGTTTGTCTTATTGTTCACTGGCGCACGGTAAATATGCTCTGTTTTTTCAACATTGGATTGTGTTGTTAATGTGCTAACTTGCTAACTAGCGTCAAAACAGTCTTCTGGTTTCCCTTTTTAAATGATGATTTCAGACTACTGACGTCTGCTGGTGTGGAGAGGTGTTTCCTCTCATGCAAAGGGCAGAACATACATGCTGGTTGGACACTGGCTGTAATGTTTGCGGTGTGTTCATGCGCAACTTTTTGGCTGAGACACGGTGATGTCAGGCGAAGCAGCAGGAGGCCTTCATTGCCGCTAGTTTGCTGACCTCAGTTTGGTGCATCGGAGCCTTTCAGGTTCACTGGCGTTCGCTGAACGTCCTCACATGCATTCAGGACAGCACACTTGCATGGCAGATCTTGTTGCCCCCTCTAGCGTCACCTCCTGTTCCCTCAGTTGCCTTTCTTTGACCTTTTTATCCTCCACACCAGAAACTATTTGGTACCATGTCATGAAGTCCCTCAGTGTAGCAAAATTGTCTGATTGTCTGTTCTTTGTAGGAGACCAATAAGCATCAAATTTATCAATATTTTGTCCAACTTCTCTTACGTTTTGCACACTTTTATGGCTTGTGGGCCTACCATTGTTAGCAGTAATGCTACCTTTCTAGCATCCAGATTTGTTTCCAGTCCTATTGCCACAACATACAGTTGGAACACACTTTCCACTGCTGTTAAAAGTGTGCCAATCACTATTGACATTCCCCACTATTTCTGAACTCTGCTGTTTTTAAAGAATCCATGCTGCTTATCATAGTTCATTAACTTTAGTTTCAGTCTGGAGCCATGTTTAATTCTTTGTGAGGCAAGATGAACTTGGTTGTCATACCACAAACTGATTCCTTTATTAACAACGTTACACGTAATTTGATCTTCCCTTATAAAAACTCCTTCCCCTCATAACTTTATCAGCATATCAGGTCACAAATCATTATTCACACCTTGTGGTTCAAGGTATAACACCACCTCATTGTCACAGTACTGAGACTGCTAAATTAGTTCTTTGATTTCGGACAGCAGGACTTGAACCTTTGCAGAGTAGAATTCCTCTTTTCAATCCTTGGTAAGACTTTTGTGAATGAAACCTTCCAACAAACACAGGGGAACAGGTAGCTTTATATGGCAGTTTTAGGGATACAATTTATGTAAATGATGAAATCTCACAAACACACACCTCCTTATCAACAGGTGATATTTAAATGGTTGAAATGAGAATTTTCCAAAAAGTAAATTGTCCAGTTAAGTGAGTTTGCTGAATCTGACTTGAGAAACTCTAACAAGCAAACCTCACAGAAAAAAACATGACCGTCAGACTCATGATAAGGAAAAGGACCAAAAATGATGCAGCAAATATTATCTTTTTTTATGCCACACTTTCTTCTTCCTTTTAAAACCTGGCACCTGTATTACCACCAATGCAACTCCACCATCAACATACTTACAAAATTCACTCTAAGTTCTGTTACACCCCTGACACAAACTGGACTGTTGGGGTGTGGTATGCTAGTAGACGCTAATGTAACCTGGAGCCTCTAGCCACAAGCAGAGATAGGCAGCAGGCTGCTCACTTCTTACTAACTCCACACCCCCACATTTTTTTCATTTTTCAAACTTGAAGTCTTCAGCCCTATCTGATGCTGACTTGTGTGACATCACTTAAAGACATTCATCAAACTTCACACAGCTCCATTTGGAGACACAAAAGGCTTGATTCACATACTCTCCAACACCTGGAGACACACTTTGATTTGGAAAATTGAAGACATTTTTAATTTGAATTTAATTTAAGAGATACTAGAAGAAACCAGAATCTCTCTTTTGACATACAATCAAGCAATCAAGCAGTTTCTCAACACATTACATGTCAGTCAGAGCAGCTGACTTCCAAGAGCAAGAAGCTGAAGATCCTTCTTTCACACGAGGCCCCAGTGAACCTTTAGCATTCTGCTGATGCACCAGAAACCAAGTGATGAGATGCCCTGACCCTGTCCAAAAGCACCCTGAATATTCTGCTGAAACACTCAAATTACGACAAGCCAGCTCTGTCTGGAGACGAGCAGAGGGATAGGTGACTGGTTCACCACTGTGGAAGACTGATTTAACAGCGGCAGGGAGGAGGAGGCTTTTTTACCCTGCAAATTTAAATTTATAGGGTAAAAGCTTCCCTCAATGAGGATTATCCTCATATTCCATGTTTAGCCCTTAGGCACTCTTACAACCAACACTGAAAGTTTGTGTCTAACTCTAAGTATTGCAGAGGCAGAGATGGAGGAGGCAGAGGGAAATGTAGGGAATGACAGCTTTGATTTATCTGTAACAGAGAAGAGTTCCTGGTGATTACAGCACACCAACACAGTCCCCTAGAGCCGACATTTGTATACAACTCATAAGCAATAGCACATACATTTTGAAGGTACCATAATGCTAAAAAAAGGAATTGAAAGGATTTTCACTTTGGCATGATTTGTGGCCAGTTGCTGTTATTATTTAACTGTGCCCAGCGGCTTTAGGGGGAGGCGTGGCAAGACAATAATGAAAGTTTAGGTGGTGGAAGTCCAAATAGGGTGGGTGGGAGGGGTGGACATTCACAGGGAGGCAAGTGTTCACTTCCTGTAAGATTGTGAAACCAAACCCTGTTCTTTTTCCAAAACCCAACCACATTTCCATTGCCTTAACCCAACCACGTGTTTTTATTGCCTAAACCCAACCACACTCGTGGTGGCAAAAAGTAACCACATGTGTTTGTCATTGAAGGAAAAAATCGTCAATTGAAAACTTACAATGCTTGGAACAGACTGAAGCTGAAGCGGCATCCCAGAACCTCAACAACCAATGCACCCAGGGTACCTTATCCAGGGCATGTCATATCTTAATGTGGAAAGTCCATGACCAAACATCGGTATGTGACAAGGACAAAGTGAGAATGTGTTGGGTCAACAGACAGATGCAGCTCAATTGCCCAAAATTAAAGCCACAAGCAGCAGCAAGCAGGATTTTGGCTTCAAAAGACTAAGCATGTCAGTTCTGTCTGAAGGAGTGAGACAATGAACAATACTTGGTCTGTATGTTCAGATGTTTGTACCAGATGTGTTCATTGAGTTTAATCAGGATTGCTCAAAGAAAACTTGAGTTTTGGCCTATTGCCTGCCAAGCCCCTCCCTCGGTGAGGTTTGTTCATTGATGGTGGCCATGTATTTTGACTGATTTTGCTTACTTATGATAGAAATGCAAAGACTGTCAACCAAATTTGGTTTAGATTGAGTCAAAAACAAAAAAGGCTATTCATTTTAGTGTTTTTCACAGTATGCAAATTAACAAAGATTCCACCATGGAGGCCTCAATTGTCCAAGAGGCTTTATTTTAAGCACACTGAGATGTAGGTTTGTTTCAAATTACAAGTTAATCAGGCTTATGGCATGAGAGACGTGGCTTGTCAAAGTTTGAACTTTTCTAGCTGTCAGCTGTAGCACCACCATCAGGCCTATTGGGATCAAATTTTAAACCAAGCATTAGGACATTTTTTCAAGTTAAGATGCCAAGTTTCATGTCTTTGGCTTCTTGCAGGTCACATTGAGTAAAGGCATAATATAGCATAAAATGTTAACCAGGCCACACTTTTTATTTTTTTTAACCGATCTTGCTTACTTATAATAGAAACGTGTCTTGGTTTTTGATTAGTTTTACTGGTTGTCACGTTATGTAAATTTGAAAAAAATGAGTTTTTATTGTCTAAGAGGTTATTTTGTGGAGTACGTGTGCCACGTATCAAGTCAGTCAGACTCTTGGGGTAAGGGGTGTGCCATTTTGAAAATTGCATTTTTGGGCATTTGTTACAGTGCCATCTTGTGGCTGATCTCAGTCATATTTCTTTTGAAGCATTTGCACATCATTTCCAGTTATTGGGCCAATTGGTCTCATATTTCTAGCTCATTACAGCTCACGGCAATAAGACACTGAATAGAAATAATAAAGCGGCACAAACACTGTAGGGTTCTGCTCCTTTTGAACCTGCCCTGTGAGGTTCTGATATTGTGTAGGGTACTTTGTTTAACAACAATGCCTCTGATTTTACTACAAACCTCTTACTGTTTGAAGATTTTTGAAGTTTTGGAGCAACTTCTGAAAGCACAAATGTGGAAACAAAACTGTCCCTCTTTCACATGTAAACTTGTTCTGATAAATAGTCTGCTTTGTCCATCCAGTGTGTTGTCTGCAGGGGAATGGTAATGGAATCTTCTCATTGAGATGCACCAGAGTACCAAAGGAGCACACTGGTTAACTGCCATCATCTATGCTTACATTAAAAAAAGAAATCTCTGAGAGGGCAGAACTGTGCCCCCACTTAAAAAAAACTGATTCACATTAAAAACTAACCAAAGTAACAGCTACAACTGCACAGCATCAGAACAAATTACACTGAACAACTGGACATTTTTGTGGGCCTCACAGAGAATGTGGACTGAGCTCAGTTATACTAATGATGCTGATATTTAAATGTTATAGCTAATGCTTGCAGTATAGCTTCAAACTTAAAACTACTGCTGATACCAGCTTATTATTGTTGATAGTTTAATGGTTAAAGCCAGGTCTTAGGTCAGAGAGGTGTTTGTTGAGCTCATTTTTTTAGAGCTAGGAACCAGCTGAGAACTGTGATAACAAGACTAGGGAAGCTGTGTACAGTTACTGCACACAGTTTGCAAGTGTCACTTGTAAAAGAGATTTTCCACATCAAGAAATATCCAGCACGTAACTCCCACTAAAACCACAAATAAATGTTTCCCACACGGATCACAAAGTCTGGCAGGAAATCAGACATTTTCTTGCAACATTCTGGCTGTACTACCATTGACAGTAGTTTCCCGTGCTTAGAGACCAACAAGCTTGTTTTCCTCTCCACTGTGTCCCATATAGCCCATGATGCTACAGGAAAGACATACATGTCTTATCGTCTGTTATTTCAAAAGCACACAAGGAAGGTCATCATGCTGTAATGAATCCTGGAGGGTGGGTGGAATCCTGTTAGTGTGAGTAAAGCCAGTGTGACCAAGCTGCAGAGGTGGGTCCAAGCCATACTTCTGCAAACCAAGAGTAAGTCTCAAGTTTTTGTACTCCTGGACAGGTTGCCAGACTATCACAGGGCTGACACATAGAGACAGACAACCATTCACGCTCACATTCACACCTACAGCCAATTTAGATTCACCAATTAACCTGCAACCGTACCCAGGATTCGAATCCCCCACACCAGGTTCGAACCAGGAACCCTCTTGCTGTGAGGCGACAGTGCTATTGCACCACCATGCCACCCAGAATATATGCAAGTATAGCTGAAATGAGTAGTTGATTAAGTAGAAGATGATTTGGTAAATATTTAGATAATCATTGAAGTCATTTTGAGTGCAAAAACATTTTGTGGTTCCAGCTTTTCAAATATGAATATATGCTGTTTTTTCTTATTATTATTTTAATTACTATTGATTTGTTAAATGAATTAACATTTTTCTGCATTGATTACATCTAATACCTAAATACATTTTCCCGATTGTACTTACAGACTTTTGCTTAAGTGAGATTTCAATGCAGGACT
Organism: Cephalopholis sonnerati; assembly: GCA_019142605.1. NCBI lineage: Eukaryota > Metazoa > Chordata > Actinopteri > Perciformes > Serranidae > Cephalopholis > Cephalopholis sonnerati. The sequence goes on along the minus strand of JAGQAX010000010.1, from coordinate 38,916,311 downwards.
TTTACTAGTAGAGTATTGCTACAGGCTGGTAGTACTACTGTTACTTCAGGAAAGGATCTTAATAGATCCTCCACCACTGACTAAGTTACTGTTTGGGTTGTGTGAATATTGTGAGTAACAGGTTGCAGTGCAGAGACAGATAACCTAACCTTAGCCTCCTAATAATGTATTTATTACAGAAAACTTCCTTAAATGTGTAATTAGAAAAAAAAAAAAAGCGACAAAAATAACAGCTGAGCAATAAGCAAGCAAGAAGAGCGGCTGACTGTGGCGGAGCAGAAAGTCAGCTTCCTCATCTCCAGCAGGGATGAGGAGCAGGCTACAGAGGTCTGACTTCTCGCTAACTCCACACCCCCAGATTTTTTTTTTTTACTTTTCAAACTTGTAGTCTTCAGCCCACACAGCTCCCTCTGGAGACACAAAGGGCTTATACAACTTTTTCCACACATGCAATAGTACTGGAAGGACACAGTGATGTGTTAAAGTGGAGTTCCCCTTCAAGTATTGTACTTTAGCCCAAAAAACAATGTTTTGCAGTTTGTGTGTAAAACAAACAAAAAAACATCAAATGGGATTCATCAAATGGGATTCAAACAGATCTAAAAGTTACTCATAAAAAACCCTATCACCAGCACACCATCATTAATTTCTGCCTTCCAGAACACATGATAGTTACAACAATAATTCAGGAGAGCATTTTCTGATTCTCCAGCTGTATGGTTGAGGTAAAGGTCTTGGTCATACTTAAAAGAACCCAATGTTTATTGTTAGTATGAGATGGGACATGAACAGAATTGGGGTTGTTACTCAAAAAAGTAATGTATTACATATTAAATGTTATGTATTTATGTAAAGTTATGTATTTCATTACTTAATTACTCAATAGAAAGTAATTTGCTACATTACTGATTACATCACCTTTGCATTACTGCACAACATTGCCTGTAAACAATATGTTAAACCTTACACATGCCCACATCAGCACAAAACAAGGATCAATAGGTGATCTAGATAGCATTGGCAGTAGGCTGTAACTGCCTCAAAATAAAACTAAATCAGTATATAAAACAATAATAATAATTTAGGTTGGCCCTTCTTTTTGGAATTCAAATATAATTGCCCCAAGCTAATATATCAGGCCTAACTAAAATAATATAAAACTGGCCTTTCTAACAGCATTAGATGATGATGGACTTAAAAGAAGAAAAACAAAAACAAAAACCTGTATCTAAACAGCATATGAATGTCATTTAACAGCCCAAACACACTTGAACTAATTCACTTAAGTCGCTTGCTCGCCAAACCATGGCCACTTTTAAAGCAGACTAGTCCAGCTTATTTGATGTGTTTATCCCTAAAGCAGTGGTTATACCTCATGAGGAGGAGATCCTGAAATCGTTTGTCAAACCACCTGTTTCTCCCCAGAGTCACCACAGACTGCCCAGGCTAATGAGCTTCTCCATGGTCACATTAGACAGTGTCGCTGTTGTCAGCACTGTTGATGTTTTTTTTTTTGTTTTTTTTGTTCACTTATTATGCAGAAAATTTAGAAACATATGTAACACAAGTAACAACATACATGGTTCCCATTGTCATGGAAAACCTAGTATTTCACAATCTAATTTTTTAGGCCTAGAAAAGTCATGGAATTTAAATATCATTGAAAGTTTTGAAAAAGTCATTGAGTTTTGTTATGTGTAAAGAAATAAATTGTTACAGTAATCTTGCGTGAATAACCTTACATGTAATGTCACAAACATAAACGACTAGATTGGAAAAGGTTACTGTTAAGTTTCACATAATAATTATCATTTGGAGGATACAATTTTAGTATGGGTCCTTGAAAAGTAATGGAAAAGTTTTGAAATTTTGTCCATGAGAATGTGTGGGAACCTTGGACATAATTGCTTGAGTAGTGCCTTTAATGTGATTACTAAATTTAGAACAGTAAGGTGTAATATTACTATGTTACAGATAAATATATTGTGATTACAGTAAGGGCCCTAACACTGGACATAAACTGTTGTCTTAAATGTCAAAGTCTGGCATTTCCAAGTCTCCAACCAGCCAACTAACAACTTCACACTACACCTACCTTTGTTTCTGACAAACAAGTCATTATTACAAGTCATCACACCTGCACAGATATCATAAACATGGTTGGTTTAAGTGTTTGTACCAATGACCAATGTCAGTTGTCTGCTAAGGACTGTATTTGTAGAATACCTTCAACAATTCTCCTCTGGAATTAGATTTGATTTATGTAGCTGTGTTGGTATTCATATGTTATTGTATGCTACACAGCATTGTACTCAGTTGGATAAATCAGTTTCTGATGTCTTTCAACACTTAAGTAAGATAAGTGGTGAGTGATTTCCAATTTGCTGAACATGGTCAAGGGCACGGTGTTTTTTGTGAATAATCAATCAATCAGCATTTAGTTGTATGTGAATGTTGAATGTTTTTAACATGTTCGTGGTCATTAAATGGTGTGTATCTCAGGCTCTGCCAGGGGAGTTTTTGAGCTCAGGGACAGTCTGCACTAAACTGATCAGATTTGTTCCAGAGCATAACAAGACCTAACCTGGGAACCAGGCAAATTAAGAGCTCATTTTTATTTGCTCTGGCAGAAACAATAATTTGCATTTGTGATTTGGTCTGGAGATGTCAGATTACATATGAGCGGAGTCTCAGAGTCAAACTGAAAACCTTGTTATACCTTGTTTAGTTCAGTATTTATAAGAACAAAATAACATCTCATGATCACAGTGAGGCTAGAGTCAGATCCAGATATCCTGCATACAAGGGTACAACTAAGTGAATGTCACTGCTTCACATGTGCAGTTTAAATTGCTTGAAATTAGTAAAATTAGACTTAATCTTGTGTATCAACACCTAGAATTTGAAAATATGATCTTGTGGTTGCAGGTGGAGTGTTTCTTGTTGATCAGCTGGGTGCATTGTCTGCAACTTATACTGTATAGAAATGTAACTTAACTTAATTCATTCCCATTCTTGTTTTCCCTCCCTCTTTCTCATTTTTTTTGTAGTTTCATCTTGCATCACCACCTATAAGAAAACCCCTCCGCCAGTGCCACCCCGAACTTCCACCTGCTCCACAGCCTCCAAGCCCTACATTTCAATCACAGCCCAGAGCAGCACAGAGTCTGCCCAGGTACTGCACACAAATACACATATTTACTGTGTTAATATTCACTTAATGTAGTAACACATGTAGAACACCAACACATCTATTTGGGAAATAAGGTACATTATGGGTGTAGGTGAAACTACCCAGGGCTTATTCACATATGGCACAAGTGGAAGCACACACTTTGAAATGTGGAGTGTTTCCCTCTACAAAAAAAAAAAAAAGTTGTATAGCAAAGCAGATGTTAACAGATGTCCCGCGAACATCAGTAAGAGCAAATAACTCTGATGTCCGCCAGGATTATCTTAAGGCCAAACTAACTATTAAAGGAATAAAGAATACACTTGCCATCCTACAAATATTATATGTAATGTATAATATATAAGTTGTGTAAGTTGTAAGGAAAAAAAAAACTCGCTGTCACTCATAATCTCACAGATCAATACACTTAGGGGTTTTGTTGCCATGGCTTTACTTTTTGGTATTACCAGTCAACGTATCATCATTGAACAGTTTGTATGATATCCTACGAATCTGCATCCAAGGCATAATGTTACATCCTTTACGTACAGTTAAGTAATTCTCATAAAGTCATAGAGGTTAGCTTTAGGAAAAGAAATATGGGGAGGATGTACCTTAAATGACTCAAAGTTTACTCACAGTTCACAAAGATCCAAACACGCAACTCCTGGGCAATATGCTGGGCAAAAGTCTGTTTTTTTGTGACATATCCATCACCCCAACCTGCCTCCACAGGCTTTTAAAATATGTGGGATATATACAAATTTGGGTGCACGCCTCCCAAGAATCGCTTCCTTAACGTGCTGGAGAGGTTTGCGTTCCCTGTGAACTTGGGAGGTGTGTTGTCTGGGGCTAATAGCCCCTGGAAGGGTTGCTCAAGGCAAAGTGGTCCCGGGGAGGGGCCAGACTCAGAGCGATTCAAAGAAGACCTTGATGACATGGACTTTTTAGGATTTGAGCACATTGCCCGATATGGAGACACCGGCGCCCCCTCCTGGAGCCAGACCTGGGGGGAAGCTCGCCAGCGAGCATCTGGCTGGGGTCCTTGCCCACAAGGTTGCCATGTTGCATCGCCGTGCTTCTAGAGTAGCCCAGAACAGTAACACCAAACACCAACTCTGGATAGGGCCATTAGTGTTTTTGTGTTTTCCGCAACCATAGTTCACAGCCCCTCCACAACAGCTGAACAGCATCAGAAAAACAGACTTTTTTTTAACATGAAACTGCTTTATTCAGTGTTTTTACTGGTTTTAATCAGTTGAAAGGTTTGTTTTGGAGTTGAGGAGACCTCTGTAGATAGTTCAGCTGAATAGGCACTGCTGTACCCTGCTTAAAGGATGTTAACACCAGGCACTAGAATAAGGCCAGGAGAATCATTTAGGATTCCAACTACCTGGATAACAGGTCAGGAAGAAAGTACCAGATACACCAGACTAGCCCTTAAAAGCTCAGGGTAAGCTTCTACCCGCAGGTTACTAGGATCCCAAATAAGGACTGGATATGGAGAAGGAGATGGACGGAGCCTTCTGTCCATACTCTGCATTCACTTTTGTCAGTATTTGTGCACATATTCTGAAAGCTTATGGATAAAGACGAAATGGAGCAGTACCACTAGAGATTGTGGAGGCAGTTTAACATAGTTAGAGACGAAAAAGAAATGTAAATAATAGCAGAACGAAACAAATTGGAAAAATACAGAAAATAATTCTCCATCCACATGTTGGGATGTATACAGTGGCTGCACAGACCACTACTGTCTTTAACACTACCTCCGTTTAAAGGTACAATATTATGACTTTGTCTGCTGTCATCTCATTGGTTGCTGTGTGAAACTTTTGACTCCGCCCTTTAGTGCCATTTATTGGCTGTATCTATGCCAAAATAAAGGATGCATGGAAGTATGAGGACAGTGACAACATTTGAAATGGACGTCCCTATTTTTGTACATAAAGGGAGTATAAATAAGCCCTAAGACCAACTCCTGACAGTTGATTGGCTGTTAAGTCTCTTTTTAAAGGAAGAAAATGTAGGCTGTTGACATTTTGTTACTATCTCAATACAACTACACTTATAGTGTATAGATATATATATGTTTTAGGTTAAATTCACATATTATAAATGATACTATGCAATATAAGTGGTCCTATTAACATTTTGTCTTGAAAGCAATCTTCCATGTTGTCTAAAACCAACCAGGATGCATACATGGAGGAGGAGGGACCCAGAGGTGACATGACCATCCAATCAGGGCTCAGTAACTCAACAGAGAGCATTGACAGCATGAAGGCCCTGACAGCTGCCATAGAAGCTGCTAATGCACAGGTTAGTGCTTTGTACTCTTAATGTATGAATCAACATTTGCTTTATGCAGTTAACAGGGTTGTGATGCTGTAACAGCCACACAAAATGTTTCCCAGTTTTGGGAATCAACGATTTGTAAAAACACATTTTCATTGCTTTTGTGAATATTGTATTCAAAACATGTCTGCTGTCTTTATTCCCATGTAGGTCCATGGACCAGCCAGTCAGCATGTCAGTAACAGCACTATGACAGTCAGCCCCCCCACTCCGTCAGTCCTAAGCAGGGGGCAAGTTGTTGAAGACCACCGGGATATATACAGGAAAGAAGCACTCAGGAAGGGCAAATGCCTCTCCATAGGCATCCAGGTATGTATGAGACAGCAGAGGAGGTGGAGAGACATAGAGGAAAATAATGGGCTTTAGTAATCAGAAGACCCGCGGTTCGATCCCCAGCTCCTCGAGCCTACATGTCGAAGTATCCTTGAGCAAGATACTGAACCCCAAATTGCTCCCAATGATGCTTCCAACGGTGTGTGAGTGTGTTAAAAACTGAGTAGCAGGTGGCACCTTGTATGGTAGCCTCGGCCACCAGTGTATGATTGTGTGTGTGAATGGGTGAATGTGACATGCAGTGTAAAAAGCTGTGGTCAGTGAGTGATCAGATGACTAGAAAGGCGCTACAAGTGCAGGTCCATTTACCATTTATCCACACATTACCTAGAGTCCATATATCTGTGTTTCTGTATGCACATTTCAACTCACAAGTCAGTATTACCTCCCCAAATCAAGAACATTTGACGAAGCTTTGATTTCATGCACAGTAAGACACCATTTTCACATCAGTTTATCAATGCTGTGCTTCTTATGATGTAACCAACGTTACATCCGGGGCTTGGAGCAATGCAAGGACCCTAATGAATCTGATAGAATTATTATGTCTCTCTCAAATGAATTGCATTTTTGCAGATCCAAAGGTGCTCGAAAACTTTGCACACACACCAGAACTAGTTAAAAAATTTTATGAGTCCCATGCTTGGGTGTCCAAAAAAAAAAAAAAAAAGGCTTAGTAGCGCCCCCTACAAAACTTTAACAAAGAAGCCCCATGGTACATTTCACTTAGATGTACAAAATTGGTGTGCACATGTATTATGTCCAAATGTACAAAAAAGCCCTAGAGCCATACCCTAAACCCAACAGGGAGTCAGCCATTTTGAATTTACTGTGCAATTTTTGTGCATTTTTGGTCATTTATAGGGGTCATACTTAAACAAACTCTTCTTACATATTTAATCCAATTGACTTCAATTTTTTTCTATACGATCTAAAGACCTTTGACATGAAAAGTTGTTAAAAGCTTGAGTTTTGTCAAACTGTGTGACCGTGGCAAGGCATCGAATTTACATGTTTAGCCAAACAAACAGTAAGTGGATGGTAACTTCATCAAAACAGACACTGAACAGATGATCATCCTTATGCTATACTATACACCAGTGCGCATGCGTTGGCGTTGTGGTTGCCTGAAAGAACTGCTGCCAGAATCGCTGTATTAAACTGACTTTTTATCCAGTTCTAGACACTTTTTTACGTTATACTTCTTAGATCTTGGTTGCTTTTAAGTATCTCTTTTAACTGAACAAAGGATCTTATTCATCGTACGCCTGGGTTTTAACTATTTTGAGAGACAGTGGCAGTGAAACTCTACAGAGGAAGTCAGCCTCATATCGCTCGTCATTGCTGTGTGGAGGAAACTTCTACAATAGTTTGGCTCCCAACAACAAAAACCCCTGATGGACTAACACTGAAAGGATTCTGAATGAAACCAGAAGGAGCTGTCTAAAGTATACGGGGGAAACTGCGTAGCTGATTCACTGTAGGCGGGCCCGTTGCCGGTAAGTGCCGTTTCCAAAAGCACAGGAAGCCTGCACAACATGAGAAAGTGGTTATTCCAGTGTCCAGACTCTATGCAAAACCATAACATCTCACTACTGTGTGCAGTATCTGACTTTCACAGAAATGGACAGCTGTGTCAGCCAGCGTCTTGCCAGTACCCCTTACTTGTGTAAAGGTGCAAGGGCCCATTCATCACTGCTTGCACCTTTATTTAGTTCTGTAATCGTAAGTGGTATTATTATGGGTAATTATAGGGATTTATTATGCCTGTCTCCTATAGGTGGATGGACCGGAGGAGATTCCGGATCCAGAGGACCCATCCAAGTTCACCTCTGTAGGGGTGCAAGTGGAGGATGACAGAGGGTGAGGCACACATTTTTCTTTCCTCTTTATCTTTCCTTTTGTTGATCTTTTACTCAGTATTTGCTTGACTATTTAACATCCACGAGCATGGCTGGACATAAGGTTTCAGAGCAAGCAGGGAAAAGACATTGATCTATGAATACTGTCTTTCTTAAAATAATAGTCAGGTGCCCATAGGAACACTGAAACAGGTTCTGCACACTGTAATCTTTCCCCCTGTTAATATTGGCCATTGCAAGATACCTTTTTAATGTGTCTCCAGTGTAAGTGATGGGGGACAACATCCACAGGAATCCACAGGAGGTAGTAAGCTTTGTGATCTGGCTCTAAACCGATATCCAGTGTGACAGATGAAAACAAACAATAGCCAAGATCCACTTCTCATCACCTATTCAACATATTTAAGTTTGATGTTTCATAATGTTACTCCTCTTGTCCTGCTGCATGTTTTCCTTGTGTTTGTGTGCTTTTACTCCAACAGTGCAAAACTTTGATTGAAATTGAATTGACCGTAAGTAAGTTAATGTAGTCAATGTAGTCAATGCGTTTGCACTCTACTGGTGACCAGTTTGAGGTGTTTCCCTGACCAGTCCATGACTCTGGCATCTCAGTAACAGTAATTAGAAATATGTAGGTGTATAGGATGGATGGATGCATAAATAAACTTAAAGGAACACTTTACCCACAAAACAATCATTCGTATATCAATTACTCATTAGGGTTGTATCCAACTCAGAATTATGTCAGTCAAATCAGATTTGGCTGTTCAATACAAATATTTGATGATTCTTTTTTTCATATAAAGTTTTAAAGTTTGAACAGGCTCAGCGGGATGTTCAGTGTGACAGTAACATTCACTTAATGTAGTAAATAAGCTAACTGCTCTAACCACGGATTGGAAATATGCAACATTTTGTGCTCACTAGATATCAAACAAAACCGAGAGACTGTTTCGTATTAAGTTGCTGTGAGCTGTAACTTCACCACTTTTCAGCAGAAGAGAGAAGATGTAATGTTATCTTAGAGCCATGGTGCAGAGTCTCTCCCCCTCTGCTCCACTCCATCAGGTCCACAGCTGTCTGTACCAAATAGTAGCATGACAGTCAAGAGCGCCCACTTTGCAACAAAATCTGAGGACCAAATCGTCCCCCAGAAGTACACTGCACAGCACACTGACTAGCCAAAAAAAAAATTACTGCCCCACTTGAAGCAGTCTAATTTGACTGAAGGATCTCTGACATGAATCTCTGACTTTCAGGGGGTAGCCCTATTACTTACCCCATGTTACGTTGAATTCATGAGGAAAACTTTGCTTTTCTTGCATGCCTCCATTGTGAACTAAGAATCCAAAAACAGAACAAAGTGTTTTAAATAGTAACAATTTAGCAAAAATGCATGTGTTTAGGAAGTACAGAGCATATGTTTTGATAAATAAGACTTGGATTATACTGAAGTTGTGTGAGATTTTTGATACAGTTTTGTTGTTGTTAAACGTGTTTCCCTCTGACTTCATCTCATCAAGAATTGTCTCCACTTTTGAAAAACAAAGTTCTTTTTATGAAGTCTCGACCCATGGAATGTTCCCTGTGCCACTGGCTGCAACACAAGCCCAAAGCATGATCGAACCACCACCGTGTTTAACAATCGGACAGGTGTTCTTTTTATTAGAATTGTGCATCCTTTTTTCTCCAAACATACCTTTGCTAATTGTGTCCAAAAAGTTGTATTTCAGTCCACAGGACTTGTTTCCAAGAAGCATCAGGCTTGTTTAGATGTTTCTTTGCTAACTTCTGACATTGAAATTTATGGTGAGGACACAGGAGGGTTTTCTTCTGATGACTCTTCCATGAAGATCTATATGTACAGGTGTCGCTGCACAGTAAAACAGTGCACCACCACTCCAGAGTCTGCTAAATACTCTTGCAGGTTTTTCTAGTCAAACAGGTTTTGATTTGCCTTTCTGACAATGCTATGAGCAGCTCTCTCTGAAAGTTCTCTTGGTCTTCCGGCCCTTAACTTGACCTCCACAGTTCCTGTTAACTGCCATTTGCCATTTTTTAATTACATTGTGAACTGAGGAAACAGCTACCTGAAAGCATGTTTCATCTTCAACTTCATGCCTTTTGGTAATCAGTTCACCTTCTACTCATTTAACAATTTGCAGTAAAAGAAATTTTGACCAGTGGTGCCCAAAATTTTGCATGCCACTGTACTGTTGAATATTGCACTGGTGATCACACACTGTGTCAAGATCAGATCACTAAGTAAAAGATCTAGATCACTGGCTTATGTTGAAGTCTATTAGTTACTGACACGTTGTTAGTATAGTAATCTGATTAGAAGATGTATTCACTTATTGAAGTCATGCTACATAAGGTGTATTTTCCTTTAGACTAGCTGAGTCTAGCTGAGTCATTTCCTGCTATCATTTAATTATTTTTTTCTTTCTGGTCACAAACAAACACCCACAGACTCATCTGCCAAGGTTATCCTCTGCAGTAAACTCCAACAAATGTGGCTGAGGACCAATTTCACTGACTTCTGGACTCACACCAGTTTCCTTCAGACCTCTGTTCACGCTTTTCTACATTATTCTAAATAATGAAATGGAAACACATTTTTAAAGATAATGATGGAATAGTATCCATGCAGTGACATCTGTCCTATTGATACACTGTACTGACTCTCCACACCACACTTCTTTAAAACCAGACAGCAACCTGTACTATTTACCTCAAAATGAAGAAGAGAAGGAAAGATGTAAGAATGAATCATAACCAGTGTTTCTGAAAGTGGAACCTTGCAATTAAACTTTAACATATTGTATAATAAAAGCATCCATTTATTAATGTCTTCCCTTTATTTGAGTCTGGGTCATGGTGGTAGCAGGCAAAGTAAGACAGCAGGTTTTTTGTTTCTGCCCTCAAGTCTACCAGTTAAATGTACCTAGAATATTCAACATATAGCCTACTTGAACTCGCTCAACTGGCCATTCAAAACTCATGACCATGAGGTTTGGTAGTTTGTTTGATATACCCAGCTGGGACTAATGTCTGGTCCAGCATCCCTGCCACAGAAACCTTTGTGAAGGTTGTAATGTTAAGTTTTTTTCTGTTGTAGTGAGGTGTACGGTCCAATTTTTTATCCAGGAATTTATATCAATAAAGGTAGACCAAATATCAACACCTCTTACAGTAACACCACAGGGTACAGCCTGCAGGATGGCCAAAGCATTGAGTCAACACCTCTCTGGAACAGGTTCAACAGGGACTGAGCGTCATGGCTTTCATGAATTGGTCTGCATTGATTTAGCTAGATGAACCTAAACTGAATAAGAGTGTGCTTTGTATATTGAAAAAGCTGTATTGTTACATAACTGTCATTTAATGTTTTACAAAAGACACCACTTAGCAACAGATTATCCACAGTACTGTGGAAAGCACTCACAGTAACTCTCCTTAATCAAATGCTTGGACGTGTGAACTGTGTGGGATTCTTGGTTGGTGAATCTGACATCTCAAGGATTTTATTGGTTGGTCCTCTCTGTATGCATGTGTGAATCAACAACGTGCTAGTGTTCAAGGTTGTAAATGCTCACTATAAAAATAATTTTGTTCCGGTCTGTGTGGAAAAAGCCACACAGATATTTGTGCCTGTATGAAAAGGCTTAAGTACATCAGGGTTGCAGGGGTTGAGTACACTCATTGGCTTGCTTGAAATGCACTAGATAGTAATTCGACAAAATAATTTTAAGTCAGTAATTGTTTTCAGCTAGTGGTATGAATACAGTATATTTCACAGATTTACAGGGGAATTGATTTGAAACAGTTTAGTCTGTTTAGTGTGTTCTAGTGGCAACAGATTTTCAAACAAGGTAGTCTAGACATTCCTCTTACCAGCAACTTCTTCCAGCTGTCCCTGGGAGTTTACAAGGTGTTTCCAAATCAGATGATGTATATAATATCTCCATCATGCTCTGGGTCTACACCAGGGTCCTTTCCTGGACCCCACCTGGAGACTCCAAGAAGGCTCCTGAACTGCTGTTTGGTTCATAGGCACATACAACAGTCAGAGCCTTCCTCTCAGGGACTCATTGTGTATGAAGGTGACCCTCCCATTCTTTGGAAAAAAAACTCTACCTCAGCAGTGGTCAAATGGGGGCTTGTGAGTGTCCACACGCCCACCTAGCACCGCTTACCATGGGCAGCTCTGAGAAAGGAGAGGGTCTAGCTGAAGTTTTGTTCCAGACCATGTGCTTTGCATAGAGCTGAGCCCAACTATATCTTAGTTAGTACTGTTCCACCTCCCTGGTTACATCCGCATTGCTAGATCCAGTCTACAACACCAAGGGTCAGCATGCCTAGAATTCATCTGCTGCCCAATTGACAGTAAACCCAACCCCAGTGTCTACACCTGCGAGTAGTAGGCCCATAGGTTGGCAACTTTATGTAATTCTTTCAGTTTGTGGATGACCAGCATCAGAGTTCGACTACCAGACACTTGCCACTGTGCTCCCATCTCAGATCTGGCTCCAGGAACGTGCCCAAGTCTGCCTATTCATTTAGGGTCTGTGAATTGTGACCTGGAACCAATTACCTTATTTTATCACAACTACTAATGAGAAATTTGAGTATGTGATAAATAAATTCTTGACTCATGAAATTGTTGCCTGGTAACAGAGCAGACATGGAAAAATCTTGGTGTTGAGTTTCTTCTGTTTCCTGTGTTCAGGTATCGCCGTTTCCAGCGCTCCAACAGTGTGACAGCAGCTGTACAGGTAAGCTTACACTACAGCTGTTGTTATTGAGTTATTCAGTTCAAATCACTACCTCCTCCATGGCAATTGTGTTTTTTGTCTTGTCTGTCTACTGTTCTCAGTTAACAAAATATCTATGTTTTGACCCAAAGCCAGAACTAGAAGCCAAACACACATTTTATAATATTTTCTATTGACAAATTACAGTTAAAAGGATTGTGGAGCCTTGGCAGATGTGTTCATTCTCTGATCACTATATAATGTAAAAATATATTCCCAGTATAATGTGTACTTTCATGAATGCTGCATTTTTGTGTGTCTCTGTTTACCACTGTATGGGTCCTTTGGATTCAGTCTGACATTACAGCTCCATTGGTGTATGAGTGCATATAAACTGAGTAGCAGGTGGCACCTTATATGGTAGCTTCAGCCACCAGCGTGTGAATGGGTGAATGTGACGTGTATTGTCTAAGTGCTTCGAGTGGTTGGAAGACTAGAAAGGGGCTATAGAAATGCAAGTCTATTTACCATTTACCTATTTAATATGGTGTTGACCCAAACAGATCCAAATACAGGAACAAAGTAATCTAACCTGGACAAACCAAAAGCATAGATCAGGGTCTCTTTATCAGCCATTGACAGAAAAAAAATGTCTTTTAGCAATGCTTAGTGAGTGGGGGGAAAAAAAATCTTGTTAGATATCTCTAACATTTAGATCAAAGAGAGGGTAAGTAAAAAGCAGTGCTGGGAACTGGTATACTGGTTTTGACTTTCTACGTGATATGAATTACTCATACACTGTTATACATCTGCATAACTAGGACAGTCCCTGGAGTGCATCAGTAAGCAGGAAAAAGCGCTATGATAATGAACCACTATACTGAATGGGAGAGGGGAGCCCTATTATCTACATACCCTTCTTACTAATGGTTATAACTTCAGAACAAAACAAACAATAACCCACAATGACTCTCTTTAATAGGGAAAACACCATGGCACACAGCGTGTGACACATTAACAATTTGTGAGTTAAGTAATTGTACATTAACAGAATTACATTGCGAAATGGTATGTTGAGTAATGTACTGCTCACCAGATAGCCAGCTGGTATAACAGTTTGTTAACAGCTAGGAGAGGCTCCGTTGCTACAGTACATTTTGAAGAACATAAAAGCGAGATGGAGGAGCCTCCATCTTTCTCAGTGTTACTATGCTCATAATGTTGCTCCTCCGCTTGCTTTTTGTGTCACATGACCCTTTGGTTTCACATGACCTTTGGTTCCACTTATGCAAGGCCCAGTCATGCAAAAAAAACAAAAACAAAAACAAACAAACAAAAAAACAGGATATACTGTGAAATCTTCTAAATCTTAAGAAAAGACTGTGATACAAATATATGGGCATACCGCCCAGCACTAGTAAAAAGTATCATGATCATCTATTTGCCTTCATGGGCACATACAGTAGAGTATCATCTGCATGAAAGTGTAGGAAAATTACCCGTAGGTTAATTTTGCACTCGTTTGGGCACCACCCTCTTAACGGAAAGTGACCATAATCAAATTAATAACTCTGTAACTCTTATCACAGCACAGCGGCTGCATCAGGTGAGGGAAGGTTTGCCTACTTTCTTTGCAGCGTTGACCCAGTCGGATGTGTCTCAGGGGACCCCATCTGTCGCTTGCCACTTGGCTTCACTTCACAGTCCCCCCGCGGAACGATGCCAATGGGACCCAGTGATGGAGGGTGGCGGCCTGCTGGCGTAGTTCTTCGGGTAGTCCTCCAACGTCCGTTGTCTTAAGCTGCTGAAAGTCTTAGTTTGGCAAAAGAGGTGGCTGGCCACTGGACCAGATGGATCTTGGATGGAGTTGCAGGTCGAATAGAAGCTCCTTTAAGGGACTGTAGCTCCCCGCTTATGATAAAGTTGAAACAATCTCGTTGTCCGTTCAAGATTATTACAAAAGTTATCATTAATGCTTAAAAATAAAATTAATGTGATTGGTTGGCTTTGTCACCTCAGGTGTAATATCACTGGAGGCCCAAAGGAGAGAAAAAAAAGAAAAGCTCAGGACCGGCGAACCCCCCTAGCGTGCTGGCTTAATATTTTCAATCACCCGGAGGGAAAAAAATTATGCGTGGAAAGCACAAAGAGTCTGACAAAAAGAACACACAGAAAACACGGAGACAAAACAGCAAAGAAAGAAACAGGAACTAGAGAGAAAAAGAAGCGAGCTGTCTGAGCTGGCTCTTGAGTTTTATCTAACCAAGTTGCATGGGCGTGTTTGACGCAAGGTGGGTCTCTCAGTCTAAGCATAACTTTATTTTGGCGGATCTACTTGATGACTTTATTTTTCAGATCATATACTTTAATATTTTACTCGCGATAGCCACATACTCTTGCCATTATGGTCAAAAATCGGCTTTTTACCATCACATTAGATGTGATATATTCATTCTATGACATACATATATATCCTTGAATCAACAAGAAAAGAACAAACAAGAAGAAGAGAAAAAAAATGTTTTGTGCACAAACATTACCAATTAGTTTGCAGGTGCATCACCATACTAAATGGGACAGCACATACTAATAACACCGTTTGATTAATCAAGCTACTATTCTTAAACTCAAACTATAATATGCGATTCCTACAGGAACCTTGCTTAACTATCGCCACAGGATGGCAGTATGATGCTACGTTTAAATGAGGGATTAAATGCATGAAATTATAACTAACTCATTTTAAGACCTACGAGCATTGGATTAACCCTAATCAGTTAAGGAACAAGGATTATGAAGAATTACAATGTTATAACATGGATAAAATGTATACTTCACATTCAGGAGACATATTACTTTTGGTTAACCAGAGAAGCTTATTCTTTACTCAGGAATGTGTCTGGACCTTTTGGCTCCCATGGGGGTGTGAAATAATAGATAAAGGGAAAAGAACTTGTAAGAGAGGAGAGAGGATGGGGTTGGTATTTAGTCCTTAAGACAAACAGTCTGTGCGAATTGATGTTCCTGCTGCTTTTGATCTCAGCAGGTCAGTGGGCTTAAAAAGCTTAATTTATGGTCCTGGTCTGGCTGAGGTGTCATAAATGCTGAGTTTTCCAGGATGTAGATCAGCAACCTGGAGTCTGGAAGGTTTCGGAACTGACACCCAGACCTTGAGGTTAGGCTGGGACAGAGATGTAAACATTTGGCTCTCAGAGGACCCCTTCTCACCTCTTGTCCATATATTTGCAGTCCCTGTTTTGAAGGGTAAAAGTTCACAAGGCTGTTCCTCCTACAGAAGTGAAAATTAGTTTCTTGAACAGAGCCCTGAGGTACACCAAGGTTGTGAAGATTATGATGTGCCACCTAATCACAGCTGATACAGCAAGCTTTACATGTTCTACCTGGCTCAATTAGACTGAATTCTATTTGGAAGCAAATGGACCTTTAGTGGTCAGACAAAGACTTACCAGACCTGCTCCAATCCAAATTCTATTAGTTCATTTAGTCAGTTGTTGAGATTTATTCATTATTCCATCCAGGCAGATCTGGATATGCCGGACCTGCTTGACACCCCACTAGACTCCCCCGACACTGACATGGAAGTCCTGTCATCTGGTGCCATCTCTCGACAATACTCCCGCGATGCTGCCACCTCTACTGTCAGTATCCAGGGCTCAGGGAACCACTACCACGCCTGTGCCTCCGATGACTATGATGATGTGGGCTTTGACCCATCCATCCTTCCCCCTCCAGACCCCTGGATAGACAGCGTAACAGATGACTCACTTGATGTCAACTTCAACAGCTCTGCTATTCTGGAGGTATGTGGGAGCATATTCAGTGACATTATAATAACAGGTCCAGGGACCTTCAAGACATGATTACAGCATTAAATTCTCACAAATGCAGTCGTCATGGCAGAAATATTGTTCTCACTCACTAATTAATTCCAGTCAATTACTAATTCTTGATGGTTTCATAATGTTATAAGTTATGTTAAACTTGCAATAATGAATATTTTCATGTTAAATTGCAAATAAATGACTAGAGGTGATAGGTCATTTGGGGCCAAACCCAATCTACTGGTAACATAAAACTATTGGTTTCAGTGGTCCAGAGGAACTTATTATCATACAATTTAAGATCGGTGGCTGGATATGATTTTCAAAATGGTGTTTTAATTGAGGTTATTCTGTTGGGATAGCCCCATACCTGCAATGTCAAGTGCCTCAGGGGAAACAATTATATGCATACTCAAAACATTGGCTTTTTTCCAAGTAAAGTTGTTGTCATTTTCTTGTAGTTGGCCGGAGTTAGTATTTCTTTTAAAGATGATAATAACTTCTAAACTAATTATCTTTTACAGCACTAATTTGAAAGTCTGCCATTTCAAGAAAAACTTAAGATCAATCACCCTGGTGCCCACCAGCCAAGGGGTACTGTTACAGTATAAACCAAACTGCTGGCAAATATAATCTGATTTAACATGAAGTAGTTCTGCAGGAAAAAAATGACTGACCTCTTGTCCATTATGGAGCAATACTGCCAATATAATACAAGTAAATTCACTCTTACAATTTGGCATATTAGACAATAATTTAACTTACCAACAAGTTCTCTAGGAGAGTGGGAGACAACTTTTAAAAGTCAAAAGTTTGAAGCATACTTGGCCTCCAGCAGCTTGGCACCATGAACCTGCATCATCAACACTGAAGTACAGACTTTTCCCTGAAAACTGACGAGTAGGGAAACTTTGCTGAAATTACTTCCCTGGGTTTTTCAGTGCACAAATTATCCAGGGCATAAGTGGTGGGGCTTAGAGCTTGAGTTTGTTCATCTTGCAGAGGTTCAAGACTAACATTAGTCTTGTGCCAAGCATTAGTAACTGTTGCACTGACACCTGCTTCATGACTGACTGTTTCTGTCACAAATGGAGCAGTAGTTGCTTGTCTATTTTTAGCAATTTACCAATATCATTGACAACATTTGCATAACATTTTCAGCTTTTTTGATATGGCTAGCTGCTAGCGTCTCTATCTGTAGTATATTTGCCTGCATCATTATGATTGCGCAGCAACAGCCTCACATAGATGAGGAGGAAAGGACCCTGTTGGCTGATTTTGGCCAATCGTATTGCAGATTTCTATTTTTTATTTATTTATTTTGTTTGTTTGTTTTTATCCAATAAAATTGGATACAATTTATCTGGATATAAGACACTTGAGTTGTAAAGTGTAAAAGGTGCCTTTGTTACATTATTGCTTCTTAACACTAAATAAATGATGGCAAGTAATCAAACATAAAGAATAAAAAAAATATCTAGTCTGCTTTCCAATAGTGATTGAACTATCTCACACAGATTCCACTCTTAATGCTCTTTAATTGCCTCTGCTGTGTTTGCTTCTTTGTATTTGCACCTAGCCTGTTGGACAGCAGCTACTGTACCTCTGTTTTTAATAGAACTTCTTAGCAGAGGGGCCAGCTGCCCTGTGTGGTCCAAATGTTTCAGTATTTTCAGGGATGTTACTTTATTAAAAGTGTAGCTTGTTTTCATCATTAACACTGTTTGGTTTTGATGATGAAAACTAGAATAATACGTTTCTCTTTTAGATCTTATAATCAGAGCATTAACAAAAAACAATAATGGAAGTTGTTTAAAAGACAGTAATAGAGTAGTAGTGTGTTAGTCTGTGTTGTATCATAGAATTTACTTTTTGACAAACAAAAATTCAGTTATTCCTGATTTAAAACACGAGTCTCATTGATAAGACTGTAAACACTGAACCACATATAATTACTGAGAATACCACAACAAAATGACTTTATTTAAAAATGTTTTTTTCTTTTCCAAAATCATATGAATATGCATATGTAAAACAGAAAAAAAGTTTTTATGAAACAAACACACTTAAACTTTACATAACTGATTTGTTTAATTTGTTTTAGAAATGTAAATGTACTCAACTCTTCCAGGCACCCATTACTTTCCATTATTTATGTATTTATTTATTCATTTGCTTGTTTGTTTGTTTGTTTGTGTAAAATTTAAGTATACCGCATTGAGTCTTGTACACTAAGTTATGTGTATGTTATGGGAAAAAGTCAAGGGGAGGTGACACTAGCAACGACAAAGAGAATATTATACAGCAGATGATGTTACACTGCAGTGCACTGCAATGGAGGATGTTCACCAAGACAGAGACCTGCAGAAAGACACTGAAGCAGCTGGCAGAATGAGAGAACTTCTCAACTACTTAAGTGTAGAAGGTGCTGTAAAATAATACAATTTTGAAAACTAGCGGTCTAAAACTCCAGTGTGCACTTTTAACAGACTCAGGAAACTGGCCTTAGTTGTTAAATCCATCACAGTAAACATCAAGTCAGCACTGACATTTGTTGCATTAAATACTGGGGGTGCAGATATTTTAAATCAATCAATAAACTATCACCCTGCAACAGTTATATAAAAATGGCAAATGTGATTGATTGTGGATTCTAAAACTCAAGCCAGTTTCATGAGTCCACTATTTGACTTACTTGACTACTTGATACCTTACAGAAATGAATGGTAACAAATGGAGGAGGACTGTATACCTTGGTCATGGTCTTGGTCTAGGTTATGGTGATGATCCTTTTTTCTGCCTTTAAAAGGTTTTGTGTCCAACATTCAGAATATGAATATAGCAGCAAACAGCCATTTGCTATGTAAATATATAGTGTAGTAATGGTGTCCTGAGCAGAGTATTAAGGCACATCCCCTCTGTGTGTGTTGTAATTTGAGCTTCTCTGTGGTTTGTTGTGGTAAGCCGGTCTCGCTGCGTATGCATGTTGGTGCATGTGAGTCCCTGTGTGTGTATCCCACTGGCTAGCTAATCACTACCACTCTGCACTGCACTCATATGGCAGTTAACATATCAGGACAATGTCACTGTGGCACCCACCCTCCAGAAGTATATCATGTAATAAGAACCAGGACACTTACAAGATTACAAGAGTGATTTTTTTCTTGGAATATTTTTTGATAAGTTATGAGTTAGTCTTCTAGTTAAAGGCCCTTCCAAGAATTTTGATCTTGCAAATTAAAAATTCATGACAGGCAACATAGTATTAACTCATAATACATATGTGAGCTTTATTATTTTTCTACATTATTGGCTTTATGGATACATGATGGTGAATATACCTGAATATACATTTTTGTGATTGTCTGAATGTTTGAGTGGCAGGTGGTGCAGCGGTCGGTGTGTCACAGAGATGGACGCTGGTTTCTGAAGCTGCTGCAGGCAGAGACCGACCGCATGGAGGGCTGGTGTCGACAGATGGAGCTCGACCAGCGGGAGAATGACCTGCCTGAAGATAGTATGTCTTTGTGTGTGTTGCTTGTTATGTCTAGGTTTAAAGTATGAACATTACTGCGCAGGAAGGATGACATTTTATCTGCCCTGAAATCTAACATTAGAATATGATATATATTTGCAAAAAATTGAAAGTGAAATACATTACTATGAAAAGGTAATCTCACAGAGCAGTGGCTTCCCACCTTTTTTGCTTATCACCCCTTAATATAAAGAAATGTCTCATTACAAGGTGCATGTTGTGAACACTGCAATAATGCAAAGCGTATTATTAAGAATATTAACAAGGAAAAAATGAGTCTTAGTGTTTGTGCATGGCCAGTACAGCAAAGTCCACTCATATAGTCACTACTGTCAGAAGATTCAACTTCAGAAGCAGGGTTGTTTTGTGAAAAGGGAATTAAAGCCTACTGTGTATCCACAACCAGATAAAGTACCAAGGTGCCTCAAAAGGTTCCTGAGCTCCTAGAAAAGCCCCCAAGGTCAAAAATGGCTAAATGTAGTATCAGTATTTTTTGTCACTTGTCTAGCAATGGTGTTGGTATGAGTCATAAACAAATAAATGCACCAGCACAAAATGTGTTTAGAACATGTTGTACATTTTCTCAAGAACAGATGGATGTGTTGAAGGTTAGTCTCTTTCTCTATTCTGTGTGTTTTCTCGCAGTCCTCGGGAAGATGAGGAGTGCTGTAGGAAGTGCTCAGCTACTGATGTCCCAGAAGTTTCAACAGTTCAGGGAGCTGTGTGAGGAAAATCTGGTGAGTCTGAAACACTCAAACTGACAACATGCAGTCAACTATATACACTGATGTTGCACCTTTCACTTTTTGTGAAATTGACTTTTAATTTAAATCTGTTTAAAACTATTATTTTCCTCTTCCCTGGCTTTCGGCTTTGATACTATTTCTGCTCCTCCTTCTCCTCCTTTTCTGCTGTCCCTAGAACCCCAAAGCCCACCCTCGTCCTGTGGCCTCAGATCTGGCTGGTTTTTGGGATATGCTTCAGCTGTCAATTGAGAATATCAGCCTCAAGTTTGATGAGCTCCACCAGCTCAGAGCCAACAACTGGAGACCCCTGGATCCCCCTGAAAGAAAGGTACACAGAAACACACACACATATAAGTTCCAGTGTGGTGACTGGTTGACCAGGGAGAACACCATCATCTGAATAGAAGGTTTAATATTGTGCTAGAGCTTTCACTACATGGCTATTATGAATGTGAGTCATTATATAAATGTCTCATTTGGCAAGAAATTACTTTTGTTTATTAGTACCCAAAGAGTTATTTTACTGCTCTGCTTTTTCCAAATTCAATTTACTCTAAAACTGAACAGTCTTGTTTTCAACTAACTTCTGCTCCAATGTTTTAGAGGCAATTCAGGTACACCCAATGGAAAGACAAATTGTGTTAGACAGATAATTATTCAGCAGGCTCAACACAAATCAACTGTTCCCAAAAGTATGGTTGGAAATTAGCACCAGCTAAATGCTGGTAAAATATGCAAGTGGCTGCTAGATTTTCTTCCCTCACCAGCCAAAAAAACAAGGGTAATCTATTGAGTGGCTGGTAGAAATTGGAATCCACCAGTAGCAATGGCAGGTGAACAAAAAAGTTAATTTCCAACATGGCTTGTATCTAACATGAAAGAAAAAAAAAGATTTTGCAAAATTTGGTCATTACATTTAGGGCAGTCAGCTTCAGATTTAGTAAAAACTACACAGTGAAGGCATGTGCCTGTTTATCATAAGTTTCTTGAGCTACTGTAACAGCATGAAATGTTCATTTTAAGGCCCCTATTATACATACTGTCATACTGTTAGGATTGTGTAGTGTCTTAAGCCCCTTTCAGAAATGCATCCCTTTACAGTAATCCAATGGCAAATTAACAGCATGTCTGAACAAGCACCCAGGTCACTTTTACATCAATAAATCACTTTAAATACAGCATGTGAGAAAGTACGTATCAAACAAGACTAAACGTCCTGTCATTCAGCGCCTGTGTAATGTCATATGTTATAAAACAAGCAGGATAATTCCCTGTCTTATGATGTTGAACAATCAAAATGATACAGAAAATGTATCAGTGTGTTTGCTATGAGTGGCCCCACAATGGTCATTAATTAAAGCTTGAATGGCAAAGAGATGCAGCCTGCAAGAGAACAGAAAGCACTGAGCCTCCTTATCAAACATTTTTTAACTCACCTCTTTCTCTCAGTTCTTTCTCACACACCAGGTGCCAGATATTGTGGAAGCACTGTGGCTTTTTTCTGCTAGGGTTGGGCCCCTGTAGAAATTTTAAAAACCGTTGTGATATTAAGACAAACATCGGACCGGACTGTTAAACAAGGTGTCACACTTTACTCCATTCTGAGTGGAACATAATATGACACCTTGACCCAACAGCAAACAAATGTCTAACTATTTTGTCAAGTAATGTCAGAGTTCTCATCAACATCAGTTACGTCATGTAAACAACCATGTAACTATAAGCTGTGCTCTCGAGGTCATACTGGAGACATAACCACTTAAAAGATGGGTGAGTAGCCTACTTGCTATTTTCCCATGGTGTTAGTTTTCAAACAAACACGTTTTATATTGTGATATTAATTGGACATGACAAACAATACAGCCAACAGCAAGGAGGTTTTTATTAGTGATGGCCATAAACCAGAGACCCTCAGCTCCCTGGCGATCTCACTCCACCCAGCTGCCACCTTATTTAAGTTTTTGTGGTGAAATGAGGATGTATTTTATAGATAACTCCCATTTCAACTTCATGAACCAGCCATTTCTCATCCATTGAGGTGCTTTAAAAGCAAGTGACAGAAATAAATAGAACAGGCTTCTTTTATCTGCTGTTTGTACGTTTTCCAACGAAAAGTTATGCACCAAAATTCATACATGTCCCACATGATGAGGAGCCAGTGATTCGTGCATAACCCATTTATCTTGGATGGCCACGATCACATGACCATTGTGCTCATAGGAGTACAGAAAGAAGTGGTCTGAGCAGTCCAGTTAGGAGGCAGGTTGGGGTTAATATTATGTATTACATGTCTGAAAGGGGCTTTAGACTGAAGTTAGCAACCATGAGGGAGCCAATCTTAAGTTGTTCACCTACTTTTGATTTAAAGCTTTTGAGACCAAAGATGGCCTGGCTCAAAGTGACACCAATTCTCAGTGTGCTTTGACTGCTGCTACAACCAACCCAATCAGAATTCAGCTTGAAGTGACAGAATATACTGACTGATGCCACACTGTAATCAGCCAAAGACATATACAGTACAGTTCATCCAGGTACCACAAAAAAAGCATTGCCTGCTCCGTGGCCATAGTTTTGTTTTGTTGTATTTTGCAAAACTTGCAATGATGCAGTTTGGTAATATGTCTCTGCTCCTCCATTTTTAGAAATGTATTTTTATTGTTGATGATTGATGACAGACATTAGTTCCGCACTCAGCATGCCTCTACTATTAGTGACAGTACTCATTCTGAATGGTATTATATTTGCACATATGTTCTTATGCTACCTTTAAGTGGGGGTTTGGTGGTAAATCCATGTGGCAAAAGAACAAAGAAAGTATAGGTTTGCATAGTCTCACTAATGCTTATCTTGGCCAATTAACAATCTTTACACACATGACCATGACATAAGCAAAGAAAGCCTTGTTTTTAGCCTCACAGTGCTGCTCAGCTTTTCTCTCATGGTGCAGATTAAGTGCATGCTTGTCTGACTTGGTGTCTGTGGTGATACAGATACTCTTGCATATCTCTAAGTGTATCTGTAAATCTCTTTCAGATGTCCTCCGCCTGCTCTGTTGCTCTCTTTCAGCAGTATCTGTGGTGGCTTTGCATCATTGTGAATATTGACTCTGCTGGCTTCCTCATTTGCTCTCATGGTTGTCTTTTTCTTTCTTGTGCTTTTTTTGTGTTGACAGTGAAGGCGTTTGCAAACAGCCACGCATCAATCAGCATAACTGCAATGCCAACAACACCACAGGGCCTTGACACCTCTGGGCCTCCGTAGATCCATCATGTCTGTCTTTCCATCCATATGTCCACGCTTCCTTCTGCCCTTCCTTCCCTCTGCCCCCCACAGCCACCTCACTGTGTGTGGCTTTTTGTTGTGTGTGTTGTAGCTGCCAGAGTCAGAATAGCTGGACAGGAGAGAGTATAGCGAGTATTCCTTCTCCACAAATACATCTTAGAGCACACTATTTACACAGCAGTTTCAGAGGAGATTAAACTAAAACCAAATATGTTAGAACACCAGTAAAAAGTTAAGTCTGCTAACAAGAAGCAAATGTAATATTACAAGATGACATGAGGGATTTATTATGTTTAGGATACCTTTGTCTTCCACAGTGTGAAGGTCAGGATGATAACTGTCTGCTGTGACGATACAGTCCAGGACAGTTAATGTAAGCTGTACTGGGTGCAAATTTGCATTTCCTAGGATAGCAAAAGCATGACCCACACTAGTCTGCCTTACTCTGCCTCTGATTGGCTTACCTTAACCAATGTTATTCCTATTGTCTAAACCTTAAGAACCCAACCAACAAAGACAACAAGTACCAGCCAATTAGAGGGAAAGTAGGGCAGGTCACTCTTTCGCTGTCTTCGCATCTGGAAACGCATAGTCATATACTGGAATATGGTAATTCAGCATTAGTGCTCAGGCTGCTCTGTAGATGGCCATATTGACCCTCCAAGTTCATCCTAATGTGATCCAAAAGCTCAGCTCAGTACAGAGTATCATGTTGAAATCAGCAATAAATATGAGAATAACATAAATAAGTGAATATAGAATGTTACAGGGTGCAATGGTTTGAAAGCTAAATATCAGAGCAGCTAATTCAGTCACATGGATCTCATGAGGACCCTGGCTGCTGTCTTCTGAATTAGCTGTGCAGTGTTATTGCTAGACAATACTAAGAAATTTTGAATTTTGGTCACAAGCAGCTTCAGAGACAATAATAATTTTCTCACACTTAACATTCAAATCAAATGATTTTTTGACATCTAGTTTATCAGCTCCTTGAAAATGTAGTGTGCCCCCCTGGTTAAAGAATATATCTGGCACATTACAACTTGGATCTTCAACCCAATTGCTAGAATAAATGTTGGCATTGTATGTTTCTGCAAACCATAGATATGTTACATTTGCACATTTTTATGTAGCAGATTTATTGAAAATTTCCATTTCAACAACACCGAGGGTAACGTGTTGTTAGGTTTAGCCACAAAACCCACTTGGTTATGGTTAGGAAAATATTATGCTTTTGCTTAGAATACCTGACATTTCTGCATTTTCCCCTCAGAAAATGCAGCAATTTCTCTGTGAAAAACAACCACTTTTCCTGCCGTGACGGGTCACTAAAAAACAACCTTGTGAGGGGCTAAAAAAACACTGGAAACACAGCAATGACTCACTAAAACCAAACTGTTTTTATTATTTGTTGGGTCTTGATTAGTGGTCTGCAGTGGTTTGCAGCTTGGCAGGCATCTCACCTCGGTGTCACATCAACCCCTCCACCTTGTGATGGTAAAGTCAGCTCATATATTACATCGCTTTAGAAACATTGATATGATACGTATGAGACCTGCAAATGTAACATATCTATGGTTTTCAGAGATCTTGTATTTTAGGTTTAGGCTCATTCCTTCTGTCAGTTATGACAACAAGTTAAATGCTGAGATCAAGGTACATGGCAATAATTCGTAAAAATAAGTCAGACAGGTCAAGAAACATGGGCAAGAAGACGATCATACATGTTGGAAACAATCCACCAGGTTAGTCAGACTTATTTGGAAGCGAGAGAACAGTGAAATGATTACTCAAACAGTCATCACAATTTACAGAGCCAATTCCTGCCTCAGATTTTACCCACTGTACTTATGGCAGGCATGTACCTCTCTGAGTGGCTGACTGCTGGTGTTTCTTGACCCATCAGACTTTGTTTTAGTTATATGCTTATTACAGGGTTTTTGTAACTGACAGAAATGATAGATTAATTATGAAAATAAGATCCAATATACCAGAATTATCCCAGGCTTTTTATGGTGTCAGTAGAAAGATAGGGCATTATGTTGTCTGCAGAGTAGTGAAACCGGTGCCACCGGTTTATGTATGCACAGTTAATGAAAAAATAATATAGGTACAGGAACAGACTCCACCACAGAATACATGCAAGCAATGAATTACATTTACCTATTATAATACCAAAATACCTACCTTGCATGCATATGAAAGCCTCACACTATACGAGATTGCATCACACACACACACACACATTCGTATAATAGGTACGATTTTAGCTGTTCCCATGTAGATAGATTGTTGTACAGCCAAGAAAAGTTTATATCATAGAGAAAATAGAACAAATGTGTGAACCATCACATGTAGGGAAAAAGTTAAGGCTCCAAAACAACAGCATGTGAAGTAGCTGCAGTATTACAGAGGTAGCGTGTGATGCAGTGTGTTGAAAATGTGGAGGATGATCAAAAAGAACTGTACAGAATGTCTAATTCATCTTGCCTCCTCTTCACTTACAATTATATATACATGTGCATAGGCATACATGAAACCAAAAGCCACTAAAGATGCATTATAGGTGGCAGTTACAATGGGTATCACAGGCACATACACACATATACACACATACAAACACATGTCTGTCTTTTTCCTGAAATGTCCCTCCCCCCTACCGTCCTCTACCACCAGGAGAGGCGGCTTCCACCTCCAGTGCCAAAAAGGCCACCCAAGGGCCCCCACCACCACCCCCCTCTGGCCAGAGACCGCTCACTGGAGAGCTCAGAGAAACAGCGGCAGGAGGCCAGGAAGCGCCTGATGGCCGCCAAGAGAGCCGCTTCCGTACGGCAAAACTCAGCTACGGAGAGCGCTGACAGCATCGAGATTTACATCCCCGAGGCTCAGACAAGGCTATGAGGACACTACCAGGGATACACACAGGGTCGACATGCAGAACACACACAAACACAGTATACACAAACACGAGTGTATGGTTGTCCACACCAAGGTATAGGGGTGTAACCAAATCTAAATACTTAATTAAGGTATGCACAGATCCTGCAGTCTGAACAGATACGAATAACGTACATTTGTGCAGTAATATTCTTCTGAGTCATAACACATAGACATTATACATAACTTGCTGCAAACAGCTGAATTCACTCTTTACAGTGCTGTCCATATCTCTGACTTTAAAGATGCTTCTTATAACTTCACCAGAGCTTGTCTCATAATGATCAGATTCACTCTTTTTCTTCAGAATCGTATCATCACTTCTAACCAGATTAGTTGGGCAGTGCAGAATCAAGTCCGAGTGATTTAACACAGGTGTTGTTTTTACCTCGTAATCAGATATTGATGCCACACACTGTGTGCTACTCAACTGGAGATGGCACACTGAAAAGCTGAAGTTAAGGACCATCATATAAGTGCGTGTTAATGGGCTAAGGGGGCTTAGATATATGTATGAGGAGTATAAATAGCAGTAGAAAATATTGATTCTCGAGAAGCCCCCAAGTCAACATTTTGTTTCAAAAATTATTGTACTTTTATAGATATATGTCACTGCGTCATTGTACACAGAGCAATGCAGAAACAACGGCATGGCAGGCTATAAACTTTTACCCACCTGCTGTCTCAGAATGACTAACTACAAAACTACCTGCGATGGAAATGGAGGGCTACTGAAGAAAAAACATCTGTAGTAGTGCTGAGTTATAATCAAATGACATTTATATATAATAAAAAGTCTGAAACATAAGTATATGACAAATTAAAATATCAATGTCAGCTCCTCACTAGATATGGACATTGGCTTTGCGTTACATCCCTAGCAACCCATGTACATTTGACTTTCCACTTTCTAGACACACAAGACCCAAGATACTGTACCCTTCAGTGGGTAGCATCAGTTACCTGTGTCTCCTAGAAATTATGTTTGCATATTACTAAAATGCATTCATAGTAACAGCCTGGATTATGTTCACAGACAATGTTTCTTTTAACGACAGTTATGTTTTTTGCTGGATTTGCAGGGAATTGGTTGGGGTGGTGGACATACAGAGTGCAGGACTATGACACCAGAGTCTGGGTTCTTGTCCAGAATCCTGTTTGTGGTTAGGTTTAGGCAACAAAAGCACTTTAGTTAAGGTTAGGGAAAGATCGTGATTTTTTAGTTTAATGTTAATAAAACGGTAATAAAAACAATAATGCTTTAGTCAGTATGAGTGGATAATGTATTGCAAGATTGCCTGTTTCAGTGGAAAACAAATAAAATACATTGTCAGAGAACATTTTGCTGATGCGTTCACTGTAAACACTTTTGCAGCTAGAATTTTACAATTGAAAATGTAATTTGCTCAGAAATATATTTTCCTATAAAAGGTATTCGCTGTTTCAGATTAGCTGTATGTAAACATAATTTCTAGGTGATAGGTCTGCATCAGTTGGCCATGACCTGCAAGAGCTGTCCATACCTCTAATACACTAAGACTTTACATGTTGGACCACTGTCTGCGATACATGTGTCTAACTTCTACTAATTAAAACCAATTGTCATTTTTTATAAAGCCACAGCTCCAGTTATGTACAATACAATATTTTTTTGTAGAAATGTGCACTCCACAATGAGAAATAATCTGAATTCTGAGCTGAGCTGAACTAAGATACAAATTATTTCAGTTTTTCAGATTTTTGTCACCTACTTGGTCAAAGGTATACCATGCAGGATTTCCTATGAAACAAATGTCTTCAAGACATTCTTGGCAGCCTCATTCCTAGGTCATCATATACTTGTGCTTTTTCACGTACCCTCAGTGTGTGACACTTCAGTGTCTCTGCGAGATGCATATGAGATGCTTCCAACTAAGTTCAACGCAGAAGATGAGAACAATGGACATGCTATAAATAAACCAAGAAACTGTGTTTCAAAAACCCAGTCTCACTCAGAAGTCATTGAATACCAATGACTTTGGGGCGTCAGATGTTAGAGTGAAACGTGGCCAGGCAACAAAGTAAGTGAAGCGGGGGGTGGGGGTGGGGGGGGGGTGGATAGGTACAGCAACCACTGACTTTCACCTGGAAGGCCAGTGTTCACTTCCCGTATGAATGTAAAGCCAAACCCTGTTCTTTTGTCCTAAACCCAACCATGTGCATATATGGCTAAACAGAACCACCTGCATTTGTTGTTAAAGGAAAAAAATGTAAATTTGCAATGTTTTGCCAACATAGTATGTAGGGTTGCAACGATATACCAGTTTCAAGGTATACTGTGATTCAAAAGTTAATGGTTATCATACCATGAGCATTTACTTATCTATGATGTTGAAAATAATGCAACTGGACATTGAATCTCCCCTTTATTTCAGTTATTTTCTAAGGGGAGACTTTATACATATTTCCATTAACAAAATGGATTCAAGTTCCAATTATTGTAATAAAATGATTGTTCAACCAACAATAAGCCTTCTGCTATCATTCCTTTAAGGGTCATTCTGACTGATAATGATATAAATTCTGTAATACTGTGATACCGTGAAACCGCAATATTTTCTGAGACGGTTATTGTACCGTGAAAATGTCATACCGTTGTAACCCTAGTGGTGCCTTAATTTTGAAAGAGACTGTAGCAAACTGTACATTTCCTGTGAATACAGAGGTGTATTTTGAAAACAGACAATGCATGTAACAGGCAGAAGTTGACATGGCATCCCAGGACATCAACAACCAACAGGGCAACTTGCACGTCATATCTAGCCATGGAAAGTCCATGACCAAGCGTCGATATGTGACGAGGTCGCAGTGAGAATGTGTTGGTTTCACCCAGGAAAGAACTGTGTGTCACATATAGACAATATCAGCACATTTGCACCAGATCTATTGACAGAGGATGTCTCAACACTTTCTTTTTTTTATTTTTTTTTTTGTATGGAAAGCTGGAGAGGCAGTCACATAGTACATGGTGGGAGTGTTGCGCTGAGTTTGGAGATGGGGTTGCAATATGTTTTGCGGTCTGTGTTTGCAACTTCATGCGAGTCCGTCCAGCACAATGCAGCTGGTTTGAGAAACTTAAACCAAGCTGTCAGACTAGGTGATGTAGTTCTAAAATGAAACAAGATTCAGAAATTGCACTGCCTATTTCTTGCCTCAAATGTTTCCAGACATACATTTTGGTGGACGTTTAGATGAAATCACAGAAAGATTAAAAGCAGGCCACCATGTTATTTCCTGTTTGAAAAGGCAAGCAAAAAACCAAGGACCAACCAACTAGCACTGCGTTTATCCAATCAAGTGCATTCCCTAATAGGGTCCATTCTCACTGAAGCTAGTGGAAATTAAGTACAAAGGATGCTCTGGGCATCGGTATGAGACACTGAGGGGGCATGTCAAAGCATCGGTATTTAATGTCCTGGGAATGAGAATGGGTTGTTCTTTGGCAGAGCGCACAGGTGAGGTCAGGACTTTATAAAAAGGTAGCAGCAGGTGCCAAACAGAAAGCAGCACGCATCCAAGAGGAGGTTACGAAAATTGCAGACACAGCACCAAAAAAACACAAAGAGAGAGAGGCAAACGCCAAGCGGAGTGAATGTGGGGTTGGCTTTCACTTTAGCTGGCAATATTGTTTACAAGTAGGAACGGACAATTCCTGCACAGTATACCTTTAATGTTGGAGAAAGACTGGCAGAGTGTATTCAGCCTTACAGGTTTGGTCAAATCATACAGGACTTGGTTTGGCTTTTGGTAGATGATGAAGATTTCGTCTGTGGGTCTTGTAATACTATACAAACGTACAGAGGTGATGGACAGTCCTACACACACACATACAGTACACACACACACACACAGAGTAGTAAACACAAAGTCATGAACTTGTGTCATATGAAAACACTTGGATCACACACCGGTTTACACTCACACATACTAACACATCAGCACTCACAGGTAATTCTTTCAGGTCTCGTTGCTGTATGAACTGCAGGCTGTTGTAATATAAAAACAGTGTCTCTCTCTTCCATCTGGAGAAGAGGCCGCCATGATCACTGTTGATCTCCACACTCCATCTGTTCTTCATTGAAGTTAGGAACTTCATGTAATGATCAACTGGTATTTTCTTCCTCTATGGTGAACACTCTTAAAAATGGAGACAGTATTTTAAAGGAAAATTTGGTTATTTTACAAACGTAGATGTACTTCCATAGGTTTGGACATGATTCTTATTGGTTGTGATCATTTTTTACTCAGCAGTGGGCTCACATGGACTACACAGGGCACTGCAAACAGGAGCCACCAGGCAGGTTTTAACCAAGTTTTGTAAAAACAACATATTCAAAGATTTGTTTCAAAACTGTCTGATGGCTGGTGTGGTTGCCCCCTCTGTATTTTAGCAATTCAGCTTTTGATGACCAAAACTACTAAAATTAAGTTGTACATAAACAGTTTACTTTTAACCCTTGCTTATGTAACATAGAAAGCCATCAAGTGAATTATGAAGTGCTGATACTATCAAAGACACTGTTATTGGGGAAACAATGCCTAATACTGTTGGGAAATTATTTGAGTTGGGTGTTTGTATGATCACCTCCTGTGCATAGCCCACACGTTTTCTCCCTTTTTGGTTTGATCTGCACGTCCATTCTTGGATTTGTATTTTACAGGGTATATTTACACTTAAGCAATATTTAGTGACGATAGAGATAGATTTAGTGGATTGAGCTTTATGGAACTGCTCAAAGATTTACTATGTAACACAATACCCTATAATTTATATGATGGAGTGAGACTGAATTGAATGTGCAGTGTAGTATTAATCTCATGGCATCTTTCAAGTAGCTACTCTAGTTGCGCAATTGAAAATTTGTCTTCATCTTTCTAATTTTAAGATGTTCAAATTCATTTTTTTCTTCATTAGATTTATAGATGTTTTGACAAGCCATGCTAAGATTTACACAGGTTGGAGAAGTCTAATTTGAAACTGGTAGTGACGCAGATACAAGGATCCTCTGGCTGTTTAAAGACAAATACAGAGGCTGTGTTCCTCTTTGTGTAGACAGCCATCAGACAGTTTTGGACACAAAGGGCTATGACTCTAGCCATTAGTAGGAATCCAGTGGTTGCCAAATAAGAGCTTGCAGGGAGCCAGAGTTAACTTAAAGCTACCTGAATAAAATGACAGTAGAAACACTGTAACTATAGACTGTCCTAATTAGACAATGCATAAGAATGACAGTTGAATATAGTCTTCATTCCTAGCTTTATGTCAAACTTCACCCTTTTATATTTTATTAAGACTTTATGTTATGCAAAATTAAGGGCATGGTCATTTTGAGCTGTCTCGCTGTCTGCAAGCTGTCACCACAGTTTATGAGCTGGATCTGCCCCTCGCTTCTCCACAGCTCCACCCTTTCATCCAAATATGGTCACTTCAGCCACAATCGGGTCTCATTCTGTAGTCGTCAAATTCCGCAGCTTGGTCACTGATTTCCATGGCAGACACTGACGAAAAAACAGGCATCGTTTTGTGGCGCTATAATCACCGGAGGAAGGTTTCAGTTAGTAACACCAACAGATGGCATCAATTTGAAATGCCAATAACAATAATGTACTTTAATGTCCTGATAAGGCGAAAATAAATATGTAAAAAATGAGTTAGAAGCACCCAGCCAAATTTGAATTATTTTTTAAAAAGTTGCCAAGTATATAAAACTGTTTCAAAATCATGGGGAAAATAGGCAGTATCCTCTGCTCTGAAATGCTGAGGGTGTGTCCACTGAATGTGCTGAAGCCATGCTCACTTGCAGGATGCAGCCTTTTTTAATTTTAGCACTACAATGGATGCTCCATCTGGCAGCTTTATTAGACTTGTACAGTCAGACATATTTGAGCCTCCAGTGCCAGCCAATTTCAGAGCCAGAGGACGCTGACCTGCCCGAATATGAACTGTGTTCTTCTCTGAAGATCATTTTGATTTATTTTTTCAAACGACAGCAAAACTCAATGGCTCTAGTTTTATATAGTCTAGGGGCGGACACAGAATTGATGAAAAACAGTTTAACTCCACAGTTTAACACAATTCAGTACTATATCGTGCCCAATCTCTGCACATTTTCAACATGTGTTTTCTAGCATGTATAATGTGTTTAGATGTAAATCTCAGATTTTTAAAGTATTTTGAAAAGACACAATGCATGTAACAAGCATAAAGTGACACAGCGTCCCAGAAAGTCAACAACAGACACACCCAGGATACCTAGTGCATCATATGTAGACATTAAAGTCCACTGACCAAGCGGCGATATGTGACCTGGCAGGAGTAAGAGTATTTTTACAGTTTATGCCACAACTACATCCACTGCTCATTATAATTCCCTTCATTTGAATCAAATTTAGTGGACAATATTGCTGTCATAAATGTTAGTGTGACCAGGCTCTCAGATACAAAGAAAAACTGTGTGGGTT
Source organism: Cephalopholis sonnerati (assembly GCA_019142605.1). NCBI lineage: Eukaryota > Metazoa > Chordata > Actinopteri > Perciformes > Serranidae > Cephalopholis > Cephalopholis sonnerati. Next base: position 38,882,986 of record JAGQAX010000010.1, on the reverse strand, counting down.
AATGTCTCAGTGTGTGCTAATGGTTTACTTTTACTGGACCTTGTGTTCTATTTTATACTACACTCTAAAAGGAATACAAGTCAAGGGGAATTTTACTATTTTTTTCTAGTTACCCAGAGTCCCTGTTTTTCTGTGCATGCTATGTGAAAGAATGGGAGCTGCTGCTTAGCTAAAATGCTTGAGATCTACAGAAACAATCAGCACTTCTGTCAAAAGAAGGTAGACAGATCATCTTTAAAGATGAGAGATGTATTATTGGAGTGAGGTTGTCTTTTTGCCAGTGAGGGGGTAGTTTTCATGTATCAAAGTGTCTGTGGCTGAGTAGGAAAAAATGGTTAAAACTGTCCATGCACCAGTAATTTCCCTGTGCATTAGAATGACAGAAACAGAAATGACAGTATGGCTGGATGATAAAAATACAATGTGGAATATTCTTGTCTTGGTTATAGTGACAAAACTAGAATTTAACTTTGGTTTTGACTTTTAAAGCAGTCCATCCTGGGTGTTGCAATGGCAACAATTAATGCCAATTGAGTCAAACCCCATGAATTCTGTACAACCTTGCAATTTTGTCCAATCACTGCAACTACCACAAATTTGACTATTTAAAATGGGTAAAATCTCATTTAATTGTAGAACTGCACCCAGTGTGTTGAACTTAGCCTCTCTCTCTCTCTCTCTCTCTCTCTCTCTCTCTCTCTCTCTCTCTCTCTCTCTCTCTCTCTGTTTATCATGAGACTACTGCTGCTCCTGGGACAGAGTCACACACACAGTGACAGTGATAACTGTTACCCAGCATTAACAAGTCAAGCCATGTCTGTGTTGATGTAAGATTGTGAGGACTTTTTATAGCTCAGTGTTGGATGTTAGCTGCTGAAGCTGTGTTAGTTCATGCTAAGTGGGCAGAGAGAGCAGGAGGAGAGCAGCTCACTGAGACAGTCCTCTAGCACTGCTTTGAACAGCAGCAACAGCTGATCATCAACAGCTGCTACTGCCTTCTTCCCATCCACCGCTTCAACATCATATATACATTCTAATTCTGAGGGAACTATTTTTGCAGTTTCCGCTTGCTCCCGCAATCTCATAGCAATGAAAGCTTAGAAATATCATCACATGCATCACTTTTTTTTTTTTTTACAAAAGCTGCCATGAAATCAGGCATTTTAGGTTGCAACAATCCTAAAACCAGCTCGTAAAAACCCTAGAGGGACTGTTAAAGGGATGCGTTAAACAAAGCAGAGAGGCCGATACTAAAATACTTTGTGATTAATTTAAAAAATGAAAACATAAAAACTTAAAAATCTAATGTTTAGGATTTAGTAGCATCTAGTGGCGAGGCTGCAGATTGCAACCAAATGAAACTTCCCCCAGGTGCCAAGTATGTAGGAGAACTACATGCTATACTACATGCCAACATAAAATGCTAATGGCCCTATCTAGAGCCAGTGTTTGGTTTGTCTGTACTGGGCTACTGTAGAAACAACATGGCAGATTCTGGAAGAGGACCTTCTGTTTATAGATGTAAACAGCTCATTCTAAGCTAATGAAAAGATGAAGATTCTTAGTTTCAAGTGGTTAGAAACTAATAAAGACATAGTTATACAATCAGTATAACTATTACAGTATTACAATCAGTTTCTGCCAATATGTCCCCTAAGATTCTACACACTGGACCTTTAGTGTTACAAATACATTCAAACTGTTAAAAGCAGGCAGTTGGCAATACATCGAGCATCAAAATGCTCTTTGACCAACTCTGTCTCACTCCGAAGTCAAAAACCAGCGCTTGGTCAGTGACTTCTGGCATCAGACACCAACAAAAAAAGCCATCCTTTAATGTTGGCATGATACAGTGAAAGTTGGAGTAGGACTGGTGGGATGGGCCCAGCAACCACTTATTTTCACCTGGGAGGCTGGTGTTTGTTTCCCATAAGATTGTAAACCCTGTTTTTTTGTCCTAAACCCAACCATGCACGTATGTTGGCTAAACATTTCCACATGCGTTGGTTGTTAATGGAAAAAAACGTAAATTTGCAGTGTTGTACCAACATAGTGCGTAGGGTTGCAAAGATATACCAGTTTCAAGATATACTGTGATTTAAAAGTTAACAAATATCATACCGTGTGCATTTGCTTATCTTTGATCTTGAAAAAAAATGCAACTGGATGTTGCATTTTAGTTATTTTCTAAGGGGACCTTTTACACATATTTCTTAGGACGAAAGAAATAGGACATATTTCTTTTGTCCTAAAACCAACCACGTGCTTTTGTTGCCTAACTCCAACCACATGCGTGTGTTGGCAAAACATAACCATGTGTTTGTTGTTGAAGGGGGCAAATGTCAATTGGCGGTGTTGTACCAGTGTAGTTTGTTTATTTTGAAAGAGACTGTATGCAAACTATACCTTTACCATGAAAACAGAAGTGTATTTTAAAAACAGACAATGCATATAACAAACGAAAGTTGACACAGCATCCCAGAACCATCGCACCCAGTGTACCTTACAGGTCATATGTCGACATGGGAAGTCCACTTTTACCACTCCTGTACATAAATCCCTAAATCCCCATAAATTGGTTAAAAATTCTTAAAAAATATGGTATTTATGAATTTAATTCATCTAGACAGAACTGTAACCTATGCCCCTGCTATGTTTTATTGGTATTCTTACATTGTGATTAGCTTAGTTTAGCTTAGCTTAGTTTAAATGTTTAGCTAAATATATTTTTCTTCTTAAAATTCAACTTGTGAATCTACATAGTTGTACTCTTATTTTCTATATTGGTGGTCCAACAAATAATACAAACCATCACAGTGGCTTGCATAACAAGCGTAACATGGCAAAATATCAGACCTTTGTTTTTTTTTTTTTACTATGAATGGAACAAGATCTCATATTTTGGATACTTAAAATGAAAATTCAGCCATATCATCATTTCTGCTGCTGTCACTTTAAAGGGGCACTCCAGCAACTTTACACATGAAAGTCAGTTTACTCCTCTTTTTATGCCCTACTAATTAATGTCTTCTGTGTCTCTAGCTGTGGAAGCTATCTTAGAAAATAACTCTGATGATGTCACAGTGTCACTAAGGTTATCTCAGTTTGGGCTTAAAGACTTAAAATATACAAGAGAAAGCCTGTACCGATATGTAGAGTTTGAAAGCTGTGGGTGTTTATCAGGCAGGAAGTGTCTAACAAAGAGACGCTTTGATATTGTATTATAGAAAGTGCAGGATCCAGTATTTTGGAGCTTGGCACACACAAAAGACTAAACATCATATCTTAGCTTCAGTTTTGTACACTTTCTAAAAATCTGTCTACTCTGAGTCCCCAACTTTATGCAAGTGCACTACTAAATTGCTGGAGTACCCCCTTCGTGCAAAATACACAAAGCAAAACCAAGAAGCTATTAAAAAGCACACCAAACTTTGTATTAAGTTTGGACTCGGCACGGAGACATCTCCTGCATTGAACACACCAACAGCAGATTGAATTTGGTCACAGAGGTGAATCAACACTCAGTTTGACAGGCTTGCTACAGTTTCTGACCAGAGTTCTAAAGTGCCATGAGAACACATTCCAAATCCATATTTCATGTTTCCCAGCTGGACCAGACCTGGTTACAACAGTGACAAAGAAACACCTTTGGAGTCAAGATATTTTTTTAGAGCTACTTCATGTTGTTTATCTGTGATAAGGCCATTTATACTATTAGCCTACTACTTATGCCAACATTTATTGTGACAACCTCTTCTATAACTGCCATTCACTTCTCCAGAGCACCAGTCTGGGAATCAAAAGTAGGATTCACAAGATTCTACAGACTATTCTAAGATGATGATGATGATGATAATGGTGATAATAATAATAATGATAATGTGTTGTTGATGAAAGTATTCAATATTTATTTTCTTCTTTTGTAAAGATTAGTTGTGTGTGTGGGGGGAGGGGGTGTAATTTTGTACAGGATCTAATTACCTCTGTGTTTAAATGATGATGACAGTGACAATGACAGTGAGCCATATTCAATGTGAAATACCCTTCTTATCAAGAGGAAAGGGCCATACAGATGCTGAAAGAGTTTTTTGTTTTTATTTTACCATTTACTGAATCATTTCTTTAGTGTTCCAGTAGCAAGCTTTCTGTCTGTGTGTTTGGGAGGAACAGTAGAGCAGGAACAACATGACATGAATGTGAACCAGGGGAGCAGGAAGATGTGCACATGATGTGGAATCTTTAGTGTATACTAGGCTCTGGAAGCTTCTCAAATAAAAGCCTTGATGACTCTTCAGACATGGTGACTCACATTATAACAGAGCCACTGGCCTGAGAATGTCCACACTTTGAGGCTGAGGTGTCAATGAATGACAAATATAGAACATGAAAACAAAAAGGTAGAATGTATGGAAGATCAGTGTTGCCAATACTGAAACACAAATCTTATCACATTTCATTTACAATTTGTTTGCATTTGATCTATGTCAAAATTAAAATTGCAATTAAAAAATTAAAATGTATAATTACTGCTAAAATTGAAAACAGTCAATAGGACTTGACATTCTTGAATCTGAAGAAACCTCGCTACCAAAACATGAAAAGTTGATTGCAAATGAGACTTAAGTTTGCTTTAATTACATTTTTTTGCTTCATAAAAACTGCATAAGCAATATAACAATGAAATGTGAGACGTGACAGGAGAAGCCATAGACTCGTACTGTACTTCCTCCCCAAATCAAGAATCAAGGAAAAAAACTAATATGAAAAACATGAATCAAGAAAAAGTATATATATACACAAGACAAGGACCAATGCAGCTGACAATAATTGTTTAAAAGCAAGAATCAATATGTTTTTTTGCATTGAAAATGTACATAGGAAATCTAGTTTACGGACTCTTAAGCATCACCATGAACATCATTTACGGTGTTTCCTGTATGATGTCATGACTAAACCATCTTCCTATTCCTACCATTTCTTCAGCAGTGTTTTAATTAGCATCAAACATCCATATGTGATAAAATCACATTGACATCATCAGCAACCAAACCTTGCTTGAATGCCAGTATTATGTTTGACTTTTTTTTTGTCAACAGAAATAAAAATGTTCATTTTGGCACTAATTATACATTTTAAAACATGTAAATGATAAGGATTTTTAAATTTAGAGTTAAATTTAGTCATACTTAATGCACACATATTATAATTCGATTTGACATCATGATTTATTGTTTTATTTAAATTGGCAGCCCTAGACTTCCATATAGGACAACCTTGGATGTAATGCTGCTGAAAACCCAAGTAACCCCAACCAACGGTGTGCTTGATCTGGCTCTGTGTGCTTTTATTTCCTCAGGAAGAGATGGGAAATGTAGTCCATAAAATCAGGGTCTCCCAGACATGGTGGTCTGTTACTCAAACTGTGTGTGTATGTTTGTGTGTGTGTGTGTGTGTGTGTGTGTGTGTGTGTGTGTGTGTGTGTGTGTGTGTGTGTGTGTGTGTGTGTGTGTGCAGGAGTCTGTGTGCGAGAGTCTGTGTGTTATAAAGTTTGTATGCATTTCATATGTATATAATACCATTATGGTAGATGCACTGTGTGTGTGCGTGTGTGCGTGTGTGTGTGTGTGCGTATGTGTGTGTGAGGTCTCTTCAAAGTGCTTCCGGAGTCCCTTGTTTTTTATGTCGGGCCTTTCCTCAGTACGGTCTAGTAGCCTCATAGAGTCATTCTGTACATTAACTCTCCACTCGTACCCGCGACAGATCTCTTGTGTTTGTACAGAAAAATGATTGAGGGTGTTTCATGACGCATGCAGACACAATATTAGTACTTATGAATCTATATCTAAGTTGAAGACATGTATTTGGTTTTATTTATGCTCTTATTTATTGATTTTTTTAAAACTATGAGATTCTGTTAAAGTGATCTGTCATGCTCTTCTGATCTTCTGTTGTATTGTAAAGAGATGATTATATGTCCACAACTATTGATGAACCCATAATAAAATTAACTATCAACTCTTCTTCAATGACTGATCTCTGTATGCATTTGCAATATAAAAATACATCAATCAAATCCTATGGTTTGCAAGGATTAGATGAGTTTCCGTGCTGGAGTAGTTAATAGTAAAGAAAAATAGTAAAAGTACATTTTTTTAAAAGAAAAAAAAAGAGCAAAAGCCAACATAATCCAACTACAAAAATAGCTTTTTTGTTTGAAAAAAAAAAAGACAGAAAGAAAGAAACAGAAAAAGAAATTGTAAGCATTTTGAAATGTGATCATAGTTCTATCATACTTGGGGCCACACTGAAAAATATAATTCAGTTGAATGAAAACTGGAGATTGGATACGGAAAAGATGGCAATTGAAATTTCTTTTTCATTTAATACTTAGATGTTAACATTGGTAACCCTGACATTTCATATTCACCACTGCTCCCTCAGACAAACAGGACAGTTTTGACATATGTCATAATTTCATACTCAGAATGTCATAAAATTTACTAAACACAATCTTGCTTTCGCCACCAATGCAATTACAGAGTTTAGATTTTAGCAGGGCCATGCAAAGACCTTTAGGGGGCAGGTGCTCTAAGTTAAAAAGCAGGCACATGGAACAATATTTCAAATAAACTTTATTTTTATAGCACCGAGAGCTTTAGGGCAGTATAAGCACACATAAAAATAGACATAATAGATATGAAACAGGCAAGACAATTCAATATAAAAGGACATTTAAAACAGTTAAAACATGGATTAACTGATTTTATAAAATCATAGAGTTGTAAAACTAAAATCATAAAATCAAGTAAGATTTTAAAAGAATTGCAGCAGCATGAAGCGTAGATAGAAAGCAGAAGTAAAAAAAGAAAGAGTATCAGGAAAGTCAGAGCTACTTAAAGGCTAAAGTGAACGGATACATTTTTCACTTTCTTTTAAAAAAATTCTAGCAAGCTAGCTTCCCAGATATCTATAGGTAGTACGTTTCATAGCTATGGCGGCGTAACTGACCTTGACATAACTGTTGCTGGGAATCTCAATAAACCAGCAGCAGATGATCGCAGTGTTCTTGGAGGTGAATAGTTAACATGGAAGTTAGCAATGTAGCTCAGTCCCTGCCCATGTAGGGCTTTGTATACAAGGAGGAAGACGTTAAAATCAATTCTAAATGTAACAGGAAGTCAGTGCAGAGCAGCTTAGACTGGCCTGATGTGCTTTCTCCGCTTGGTTCTGCTTAATAGCCAAGCTGCAGAGTTTTGAAAAAGCTGAAGTCTCTTAATCGTGTTTTTTGGGAGGCCAGTAAAAAGTGCCTTACAGTAGTCAAGTAGGCTTGAAATGAAGACATGAATCAATTTCTTTGCATCTTTTTCATTTAAAAATGGTCATACCTTAGCTATGTTTCTGAGGTGGAAACATAATGTTTTCGTCACCTTGTTAATGTGGGACTTGAAGCTTAGATCTGAATCAAGGATCACGCCTATACTTTTTAGGGCCCACAAGCAGGATTTCCGTTTTGTTTTCATTTAACTTTAAGAAATTACTGCTCATCCATTTATTTATTGCCAAAAGACAGGTAGTAATTGAGTTAATGGCTGCAGAATTGTTTAGTTCAGCAGAGAAACACAACACCAACATAATTTAAAGCGTTATATTATACGAAACCATATCAAAACAAAATGTAACGTGTAATTTTACAACAAACCACATCATACTACATCATAGTCCCCCACCTGATAAAATCAGAGCGGGGTTATTCTAAATAAATAAGAGGAAATTATGAATGTTTTAATGTCATTTGAGCTGCACTTGAGCACTTTCCCTTTAAATTTCTCAATAACTGTAGCATGAAATCATATACAATTTGTCTTTGGCATAATCAGGGTAATCCTGACAGGATTCCTTTGGAAATTTCATATAAACTGTTAAGGATTTAATTAAATTTCTATTGTAATTAGTGGGGAGTTTCCTTTTGTATTATGAAAAAAAAAAGTACAGTACATTCACATGAACCTTTGTATGGTCATATTCGGGGTCATCCACCAGAGGAAGCTGTTGACAATTTCAGCTAACGTAGGAAGGAAAGGCTTTTATGACAGGTCAAAGATGATTATTTGATGATATTTTAATTTTAGACCTCGATTTTATCATCATTGGATTTCATATAATATGCAATATAATGTCTTGGCTTTGGGCCTTGGAAAACCTTGAGCAAAGGGGCAGGAAGCCTCCCCTTCTGCACTTGCCTGCATTTTAAAGTGTAATAGCAAGACATTAACACTTCAGGGTGCCACAGTGTCTGCAGCCTCTGGGGGCTGCTGCAGAGTCTCTACAATTTCATAACTGCAGTGTTCACAAAAATAAGGGGGGTGGGGACTGACAGGAAATCTGAATGAATGATTAGTTTGAAAACAAATTGCTGGATTTATAAAGTCCTCTTTGCTGGACTAATACAAAACAGATGTCAAATTATCAGTACAGAGTGGCCATATGCAGAGTTGTGGAACAACATGCAGCAATTAGCGTGCATCTTGAATCTGAATGTGTTCTTCTCCTCTGTAAGCACATGATGGCAGTAGTGCACTGAGGATTAAATGAACATCTGCTGCAGGATTATGGTTGTCCTCCAGAGGGATCCCTTACACTTGACTTGTTTCTTGAAAGCCCAAAGGTTAGAAAGATATGCATTATAAAAATGTAGGCCTGTTCTTAATTGTCTTTTTTTTTTTCTTTGCAGCAATCTTAGAGATTTAAGATATGATGATTTTATTTTAGTCAGAGCAGATGACAGAAAAATTGCTTTTGTCTTTGTAACATTATTAATCATGAAATGCCATAACTATTAGCTTTATTACAGAGACAATTAAGAGGATATTAAGATAAATCCCACCTTCAAACCAGCAGCACCTAATATTGCAGACATGTGTAAAGATACTGATTTGAAATTTGTTTTTGTCTTAATACAAAGTGGTCTATCAGCAAAATGCAGATAAAGCAGTTAAAGACAGAAATATCATGATTGAAAAATTGTTCTTATTTTTTATCAGTACAATCCCTATCACCTTTACTGACTAATACAATGCACATATAGTGTATATGAGATACAGATGTCCATTGATTGTATTTTTATGTTTACAACTTAAGCATTCATCCAAAAAAAAAAACCCAAAAAAATCAAGGTGTACTCAAAATTTTAACTTGTAGCCATCTGCATTTGCATGCAGTAAAATATGTATCACAGATAATCAGGGGTCTTTAACATTTTCCAGGCCAAGTACTTGGCTGAAAGAGAGACAGAGCAGAGAGGCCCTACTAAATATATTGTATAACCCTGAGTTGCCCTTGAGATAATTCTCTGAATATTTTTTGGTCTTTGGTCTTTGGTCAGTTCCGCTTGCCCGTTAACTCAGCAGCAGTTGTAGCGTGACTAGGTGCATCAGTCTCACCCTCTGGACTTTCACTGGTGGTTTCTGAGGTGGATGGTGTGTCAGAGTTTCTTACACGGAAAAATACAAAATGATCCATTGTAGTTCACAAGAATGTCTTGTACACTTGTAAAAATAATTCAGCTAATTGCCAATATGTTTCAGTAGTATGTAACTGGTTGTTTACCTCATGTTTATAGACAGGTGCTACACAGTAATTTAGCATTAGCTAGCTCACATGATTGCTCAAGGAATCATGAGTAACAGTTAGCCAAACATCAATGTTGTGTAAGCAACTGTAAATTAAATGGGATTGTATGTATAAATGGGCTGATTATTTTTTGAATTTGTATATATATATATATATATATATGTGTGTGTGTGTGTGTGTGTGTGTGTGTGTGTGTGTGTGTGTGTGTGTTAGTTAAAAAACTTTGTCAAAACTTAAAAGCAATAACTAAACTGCAGTAACTCTGAGGACCCTCTCAGACCCATGTCATAGACTCTCTACTTACTCTTACTGCACAAAACTGAAGCCAAAGTATCCTCCCTAGACTGCTGCCATCTTGTGCTGGTGACTTAAAGCGCAGCTGCAAATGGTTCTCGCCCATACCTGTTCAACCTATCGTGAGCAGCGCCATTGATCTTGAGCAAACTGACTGGCACACACAACTGTCAATCATGATGTCAGACCCCCTTTTTGTCGCGTCAAATAACTAATCACAACCAAATTAAGCAGGAGAACATCAACAACACACAGCAGCATGAAAAGAACTACTTACAATGACAGAAAACATCTTTGGGAAAAATATGATTGACATGTACTTGTAATTTTTAGTTTTGCTCATGTCCCATTGGATAACATAGTAGTGGCGGAGTTTACTGCAGCCAGCCACCAGGGGGCATTCGAGATGCTTTGGCTTCACTTCTTTGGTGCTGTCATGTCATTCATCTTTTTTTATACAGTCTATAATATATACACAGTTTTTTTTCTCCTCTCATTTAATACAGCTTTTAAATGTGTTGTACCCTACAGCAGCCTAGTGGATGAGCGTTCTCTTTTCTTCTGTCTTCACGTTGTGACTGTCTAACAGTAAATACATATTGTTGTAAACCTTCAAACACAAAGACCAAGTGTAAGATATTCCATGAGCACACTGAAATGCACTAAGAAAAAATAAATCCCATGTAGATGAGATTCAAATCTCTGAGCCCTATATCTAAACAATAAGGTCAACCAGCTGACTTGTTTTAAGACTGACTTGAAATATTAAAACTTATCCTTAAATACAGCCGTATAGTATGAGAAGGACAGAAGTGGCCGTCACATTTTAGAAATTATGTTTTATGTTATTGTGCCTTCCACAAAAATAGTAATATAATAGTAATCTTACTTAAAACAATTATCTCTTCCATCAATCAATCAGTCAACCAATCAGTCATTTTATTTGTCATATATAATAATATATGGTACAATTTCAGTGAAATGTAATTTCACCAGTTCCTCCAATTGCTCTCTGGTGTATCAGTTACCTTCTTCCTGACCTCAGCAGGGAGAAAGGCGGTCATCCATGTGATTAGGATCTTTAATGATTCTCCTGGCCTTATTTTTGCAGTGTCTGGTATGAACATCCTTTAAGTGTGGTAGAGCAGCACCAATAGTGTGTTCAGCTGAAGGACCACTCTTTGGCCTTGCAGTCCTGTTGGGTGTTGTTCCAGTCTGTTCCAGGCAGTGATGTTCCCCATCAGGATGTTCTTAATGGTGCAGGAGTAGAAATTCCTCAGAGGGAACCTGGAATTTTCTCAGCCATCTCAGGTAAAACTTTGCCTTGCTTTTCTCACCACTAAGTCAGCATACAGCACCCAGGTCAGGCTCTCACTGATGCTGACACCAAGGTATTTGAAGCTATCCACCCTATCCACTGAGGACCTGTTGATATTAAGGAGTGTGTGGTTCCTTCCCTGCTTCTTCCCAAAGTTCACTATTTTCTCCTTAGTTTTGCTGACGAGTAGCATCAGGTCCTCTACTTCTTTCAGAGAGGCCTTTTTACTGTTATGTGCGAAAAGGCCCACCACAGCTGTGTCCTCATTTAATGATGGTGTTGGAGTCAGGAGTAGCTACACAGTCATGTGTGTACAGGGAATACATAAGGGGACTCAAAACACAGCCCTGGGGTGCTTTTATGTTAAAGATGAGGGTAGAAGAGGCATGTCCACCTGCTGACACTACCTGGGGTCTACCTGTCAGGAGGTCGAGGATCCACATGCACAATAGGTGTTTAATCCCAGCTCCTTGAACTTTGTGACCAGCCTGCAGGGAACTATGGTGTTTAACGCTGAACTCTTGTCAATAAACAGCAAACTCACATAGCTCCCTTTCTTTTCCAGGTGAGATAGGGTGGTGTGGAGGATGTGTGCTATGGTATCTTCTGTAAATCGGTTGAGAAAGTAGCAAGGATGCAGGAAGGAGGAACAACACAGTCTGTAAATAGTTACCATAACTCATGGGCGGTCTGAACATTTTCTTTGAAATCCTGAACAGCATATGATAAGATGCCTGTAAGAAGAATATAAAAAGAAAATATGTGTAAAATATGTGATTTCAATTGATTCCTCCGATCTGATGTCACAATGTCATCACGTCAGGTAAAAGTGCTAACGTTAAACTTGGGGAAAGATTTGTAGTAGCGGAAACAAGTCAATAGTGCAGACAGGCTGAACAGGCTAAGAAAGACCTGAAATTTCCCAGGACAGTTTTGGAACTGCTTCTTCGAGCAATAAAGTATCTTGGACACAAGGGGCTTTGACTGCCTTTGGGATGTAGTTTTATAGCAGATAATAATGGAGCAGACATAACATTTTGCCCAGGGGACGTGAGTGGCTTCAGCAACCAGACAATGTCCAACCAAGATGTCCCACACCATTCCAAAGGAAAAATGTGAGAAACACATTTAGTCTAGACACAAATTGTGTCTGAGGCAAGAGAGCAGACATTCTTTGGACTAAGGGAGCCACCAATGTAACGAGACCCATTTATACCCCCCTCAGTGAAAATATGTCCCTAGGCCAATGGACAGTAGACAAACTGTAGTGGGACTTCTTGAAGGATGTGGGTATGAAAGACTAAGCTGATGACAGGTTGAATATAATTGAATATAATTGTTGGTCAGCACATAATTTGAGGAAGAAGAAGAAGAATTTCACTGCAGGTATTTAGAGTGGGTGCACTCAGAGTGTAAGAGAACAATGTTCCGAGGGTAGTAAGTCACAGAACACAGTTACAGAGCACAGGACCTCTAGAATCTAGACAATATCTCAAGTCCCAGTCACAAACCACAGGAACCCAGTCAGAGGCAATGGATACCAGGACTCTTAGAACCCAGTCATGCACCTCCAAAATACAACCGAGGACCCAAAATTCCAGTTAAGGACCCCACACCCAAGTCAGTGACCTCTACAACCCTTTCAAGAACTTATGTCAAAGACACTAAGAACTAAGGACCACAGTGAAGGCAGATCCCTCTGACTACCTGAGAGTTCTTGAAGGGTGCCAGATGCTTCCAGAAAGCCCACAATTTTCCCAAAACACTGTCAACAACACCTCTTTTTGTAATTGTATTTGCATTTGCATACAAGACTTTCCCCAGACCCTAACCCTGTCTTGTTGCTTCGACAGACAAGCAGATAAACAGTTCTGATGAGTTGCTCCTGCAGGACGCTCAAAAATCTCTGCTAATCTCCCCCAATCCTCCCTGCAGCCGTCAACAGCCCCGGGGCAGAGCTGGACTCTCTCCAGTCTCCTTACATATTAGCCTGGCTCTTAGTCTGGAGCCACCAGATTAACGCCCAAATCAATTAGAGCCAGCAGCAGATGAGTCAATTACCCCCACCACCACCACCACCACCCCCTCCACCCCCTAATATCAGTGGTGTTTATGCTTGACATCTTGTAGGGGAAAGGAAATGGGAGGGGTGTTTTGGTCTCTTCATGAGGGTGGTGTTTGTTTAGAGGTGAAAGAGGCTGACTATGACTCGGAATTAAAAGATAGCCTGGGACTGTCTGGGTGGGGAGGGAGAGCGTAATGACCCCCCTTCCTCCAACAGCTACTGTCAAGGTTTCTGTGAGCAGCAGCTTGGCCAGAAAAGCTGTTCAGTGTTTAGAAATATGACATGGAGTTAACATGTTACCACTCCACTTGAGTTTTGTTCAGTTCTGTGTAGTTTAGGTTAAGTTAATCCATTTTTGTTAATTTTAGGATGCATTTGATCATGAATTTACTTACTGTTAGTGTACAGGTGTCTTTTTGTACAGTTAGAAATGGTTTTGTACAAGATATCAGTGACACCTAGAAAGCTGTTGAGTCACTGATCTGCAAATGAGTTGGTCTTTTAGTCAACACAATTTAATTTAATTTAATTTAAGGTTGATGACAATTGTTTTTTATGGAGTGAAGATATTCACCTACAGTCTCAGGTTCCTCTCTCAGTCTGAGACTGAAATTAATTCACATCTAGAACGTGCCACTAGCAGTATTAAGATATTCTTCCATTTTAAGCCTCCTACAGACTGTGAGGTTTTAGCAATCGTGGAAATTTATTGCAAGCTACACTGTGAAACATGGATCTAATAAACTTGGATATGACATCAAGTTTGATGTATGCAGCCTGTACAATGGCAAAGTCTACTCAGGTTACGACGTATGTCAATATGCAAGAACAAAACTTCATCAGCATGTGTCATCCATCAATGATGCTGTAGTGGTAAGAGAAAAATGAAAATATAACAATATAGTGGCATTTATGTGTGTCGAAAAAGTCTCCAGAGGTGGAGGAGGAGAATGTGGATGAAGCCGTGGCTGGGGAAAAGGGGCCAACTTGCTATGCCAATTTTGCAACAAGAGCTTGAAGTGTATTTATTGGCATCTACTGGCATTTAGCATTGTTGTGCTTGATGCATCATTTCATGCTGCATTTTTAATGGTTGGTTAGTAGATGTAGGCTGTAACATCAGTCACACAGCATGATGGTCATCCCAAATTTCTGACACTGTCAGAATTTATTCCAGGCTGTCTTTGATTGCAAGACCATCCTTGAACCTCTCTCACTGTGCGATGTACGATCACCATTTTAGAGCCAAGACAAAAGATATCGCTACATTCACATTGGACATCTTTTGTCTGGACACTTTGTCAACTCATCATCTATGATCCTTTCAGAAAGTAAGTAAGATAAGTGTACAAATGTTTGCTTTGCTCTGACTAAGTAAGACAAATGCTTTTTATGCCTCTGCACCAGCAACAGCTGAGGCCGAAGGCATTATTTTTTCAGGTCGTCCATCAGTCCCAGTCTTGTGAACGTGATATCTTAAGTACGCCTTGAGGAATTTTTTTCAAGTTTGGTACAACTGTCCACTTGGACTGAACAATGAAATGAATAGAATTTGGTGGTCAAAAGTCAAAGGTCAAGGTCCCTATGAACTCACAAAATATGTTTTTGGCCAAATCTGAAGAATTCATACACTAATTATGACAAAGTTTCACAGAAATATCTAGTAGAATAAAATTATGAAGTGATGACATTTTATATCCAAAAGGTCAAATGTCAACTTCACTGCAAATTCATAACATTGTGTAGAAACACTTTTCTGGCCTTTATTCAACATCATAAAACTCAAGAACAGAAGGGGAGACATTAGGTCATATACTGAATTGATGACACTAATCTTGGGTGTCCACATTGAAACTGTGCTTACTGTATAGATCTTTTGTGCCAGGTGGGGAAAGATGTGTCTGAAGCATCTATGTTTTCACAAACATGGATGTAAACTGTGACTGCAACTTGACTGGTGTACAGAGGCATACAACCACAAGGCGGTAATTCTAGCTTCTATACATATGTTTTCTTTATAATTGTATACTTAATTATTAATTATTTATTATTATTATTTTTTATGTTTTCAACAGTTTAAATTTTGGCTAAAACTAAACCTCGGCTGACTATTTATATTACTGTATTAGTATGTACATTCATGATTATGTGTGTATAAAAGTCTACCTGTAGCAGGTCTGATTAATCGTTAAGTTGACCTGGAACTCTGATGTCATGCACACTCATTATCCTCCACAGAGTCTGTCAGCCTGCGGAGCGAGCACCCTCCTGACGTCTGTCCGTGCTCTGACCGCGTCCTGCCTGCATGTGGCTGGATTCCCAGGCCTCCCCAGTGCTAACGCAGCAGCTCGTACTCTGACACCCTGTGACCTGCTTTCATCACTCTTTGGATGTATCCGTTTGACTGTGTGACACACAGAGAAAGAGTGGGGCTTTATGAGAGTGCATGTAAGTTAACAAGTGTGTAAAAGTGGTGGTGGTGGCTGCACCACACTGCAGTTTGCTGCTCCAGTCAAAGTCCAGCAGTTATCAGTTCAAGAGTGAAGGTAAGTAAGTTTCTTTCTCAACCTGTCATTCACTTCTTGCACATATGCTCACTCTCTGTAGGGCCATGTCCACACGGAGGTGTCATTGTTTGGGTAGGTCACTTGAGTCATCAGCTGATTCACAATCAACACCTTCTCTGCCAGCCTATCATGTTACTGCTCCTCATTTTACATGTAGTTCTTTCTCTGCTGTGGTTCTTTCTTGCTGTCATCGTGCACGCCCTCCACCTCCACATCACCACCCAGTCTTTATGGATTCATCAGCCTTATACACCTCAGCAGTCAGCAGCCTCGGAGTCAGCAGCCACCACCACCACCATCAGTGTATTGGACTCCATGGGAAATTTAATCTGCTGCCGCTCAGATGTCCCTTGATCACAAAATATCTTCCTTTTAGAGTCCAAGTGCCAAAGACTTCTGTTAAAACTTAATCAGCACAAATCATCATTTGCACACACTTTCTCTCCTGATTGAAATCATGTTATAAATGTTGTATAATGTAATCACTACACTGCCAGATGTGTAAATCTGGTGGAAAACAATACTAAAACTCTTTAATTTTATTTTCATCTCTTTTTGCTGAACAGTCAAAGTCAAGATATTTAGTTTAAAAATAGCATAATCAGCATTAAAAACCCAACATGTGGAATATGTAATGGTAAATGGCTCTTTGAAATTTCAAATGCCCCTAAAATTACAGAAGACATCACCAGACACTAGCAAAAATGTGAAATGTCACAGAACTAAACTGTACGTGTCATGCACAGAAAAGGGGCAAAATACAAATGTTAAAAAATAAATAAATAAACAAGTTTTCTAAAACTTTTACGAATTGGCTGAATGCAGCGACCTTCAAGTGGCCAACAAGCAAAGGTTACGGTGAGGGATAAAGATATATCGACTGAGGTTGTTAAATTACTGTTGAGTAAATCCTGTTAATTTGTTTTAGTCATCCAGATGGATAATCCCCTGTAGCCAGAGATTAAAGGGATTATCACTGTGTGGGAAGATTAGCCCCACGTCTAATTCCAAACATTTGTCTGCTTTAGTTCACTTTCTGAATTTCCTTTTTCAGTTCCAGGCAGGCAAAGTGCTCATAGGCACCCTGCAACACCAATGAAGAAATTAAAAACCCTCAACACATTAAGAGTTTGAAAAGAGACACAGAGGAGGAACACTGAACCTTTTATAACTTTTTTAATCAAAGCTGCTGGGGGAACTGCTCCTTCTGAAGACGTGGATCAGGAACAGGAATGCTTTATTTTATGGATCCATAATGTCATATTCACTTGCTTTGACAACTTAAGTTACCTGAAATAAACTTTGTAAATTGGCACTTGTTGAGAAAATAGTGTTCAATTTAATTAAACTAATAATTAAATGTACAGCTAACTGAAACATTTCAATATAGACTGTATATGATGTTTTAAATAATACATGAATTACAAACTAATATTTAAATTGAAATGATCTGTAAAGGATTTTGTTTTAAACTTTTTTAAAGAAATGAAAAGAAAATGAGTAGAAAATTATTTAGAAATTATAAACCCTTAAGATAAATCAGTCTCTATTATCATAGCAAAGCCCCTTTCCATCTGAATATGAAATAGATAAATGAAAAGTCTGGAATGAGAAACAAAATATTTAAACTTGGAAAATATATCTTGGAGTAGTTCATAGTATTCAATTAATAATTACAAAGTCATGTTGTATTCGAATGCATTTTTCAAAAGTTATTACTTTTCTATAATGAATATATATATATATATATATATTTGAATTTTTTTTAAAAGCATAGCCTATTTCTTCATTTGTTTATATTTAATGTTCTGTTGTTAGTAGAAGTCATCGGATGTGGGATTTTTTGAATGGAGGTGACTTAAATGCAGCAGAGGATGATGGAAATGCTGAAAATATTGCGGAGGGTTTCTCACAACAAAGATTTTCAAAGGGATATGTCATATCTATAGACTTGACAACACACTAATATTAGTATCTAATGAAAATTTTGTCAGATTTGACTGATAATGCTCAATTAATATTTATTTATGACGTTGTTTGAAAAAAGTGCTATTATTTGCAAGTAGCCTAATTAATTTCATGGTATTAATTTCTGATTCATATGATTATTTTGAAAACTACAACTATAATTATATATATTTGTGTGTGTGTGTGTGTGTGTGTGTGTGTGTGTGTGTGTGTGTGTGTGTGTGTGTGTGTGTGCGTACCCCTCTACACACCCGCCACCACCACCCCTGGCGTGCACCGTGACCAGTATGGCCGGTTTTAATGCACCGTCCAGCCTGCTGCATGCTGCAGACCGAGGGACTGCATGGGAACCGAAACACTTGCTCCGCTCGCGCAGGTCGGCCCGTTCAGAATGACAGTACGTTCATCAATGAGACGGCGTGGAGCGCGCGGTCACGGCGTGTTAAAAACCTGCACGGTCCGAATTATCATCTGGTTTTAAGCAAAATGGGGGGGGGGGCACACTTTTCTAACATGTCAGTGCAACACACACATACACACACTTAGTCTAGTTTGAATATAAGAGAGTCCCAAGCTGAGAGCGCTGAAGTCACTGCCATCAAAATGATTGCAAATTGTTCACTGTGTGAAGATTTTTTTTAACTACATTGACATGTCTGTGTTTCGTTTCATCACCGACAACCAGTTTAAAGACATTGTATCATCTTGAGTTAATGAGAGCTTGAAATAACGAGATACAATAATAATCAGAGGAAATTTGATTCAGTCTGTATGCAGTAAAGCAGGTGATTAAGTCGACATTCGGACATTTGACAGGCTGTCTTTAAAGGAGTTTTTAACCGTTGCCGGCAGGTTCTTACTCCATACTGACAGAAAAGAGGAGGTAAATCATATGGTAAAGATCGGGGGGCACGTTAAAAAAAATGCATAATTGTAATGTATAATTTCATGGGTGAAACCAGAACTCTCAGGCTTCTCTACAGGAGGAATGTAACTATAGGCTACAGTTAACTTTAAGAGCTGTTTTTCTTTAAGTAGAAGAATAAAAGATTCCAACTACAATGACAACACTGTCTACTCGCTTCTTTCTTTCTTTTATATATTCACTCTAATCATGCCTTCATATTTTTATAAACCTCCTTATTTGTTCCACACACAGCCACCACTTCTAAATATACAAATTAAACAGATCGTGAATAACGGAGATAAATTACTTAGATCAAAGCTGGGGTTTTGGCCACCACTTTCTTTGGGTGCACGAGGTCATCTCCATACATGTCAGTGGAAAAACACAGTTCGCTAATGTTTGGCTTCTGAATCATTTTCCACACTGCCTCTGTCAGTCTGCCAAACTAAATATGTCTGTTTCTAACTCAGAGGACACTTCACTGGATTAATGGCTCCATAAAGACGACCGATGATGAAGCACAAAGGAAGAGGAGGAGAGTTGGTGATAGACAATGATGTATGCTGAGGATAATTTTCTTATGGTGGATGCAGGGCGGCTTTAAGTGCAGTCCTGCAGGGTCCTGTCAAGGTTTGGTGTTGTGTTCAGCACCTGGTTGGTACCGGGACGTGCGTGTATTGTGTGTGTTTTTTGAGGCATGCGGGCTCCCAGCTACACAGCTTCATTATGTAGACAGCAGCACAAGCCTCATTTATAACACGACATGTTGCATTGACTAGCCATAGGGACGCAAATGGCCTTCTTCCCACGGCCACGGCCCATGTTGCAGCTTTTCTATCGCCACACCAATATCCACAGACACGCGGTGCGCGCGCACCCAGCCTGCCGCTGCAAAAGGGCCATTTCTCTGCAGAACAAAGTAAGCCCTTTGAATGGATTGAATAGATGTGTACTTATAGACCCCAGACCGGTGGGTAGTCTCCTTTCGGTATACCGAGGAGCGTTAACATGTCGCGTGAGGTGTCAGAGAGGCGCGCGCTCCATGGCCCACCACTGAGCTTTTATTTGTCAACCAGTTCTCCCAATAAAAACCGCACTGGCTGGCACAAGTGGCGCATCGACCACTCTACTGGTGCATGTATTTATGGCAGCAGCTCTGCCCACTTACTGCTGAATAAATGACCGGGCTGAGGGCTCTTTACACGCGCTTTCCTATGTTCCTCAGCCGCTCACACAAACACGTCAGCGGCTTTTCTCCGGAGTCTGCATCACTCCATGAGGGACGCGGTCAGTAAAGATAGCTTTATTAAATACATAACATAGATGGTACAACAAATATCATTCAAACTTTCTTAAACGTAAGTATGTTGCTTTTTGCAGTGTCTTACATTATTTTATGCCCCTCCATTTCCAAACAGAATATTTCCGTTATGTATTAAATTAATTGTGTTAAATGAATTTAATTTAAGATCTATTTTAAATTAAAACTGATTTAATAAAGAAACAGATAATAATGATAATAATAATAATAATAATAATCATAATAACAAAACAAACTCAGTGAAATTATAGTTTATGGTTTCTGGGTGGATGCATCTGTTGCACAGAACCATAGCCTACAGCTCATTTAGTCACAAGGACTCCAACTGACGTCAGAGTTTTGCGCCACCTCGTCCTCTATAATAATAGGATGTGAAAGTTTATTTTGTCTGCGACACCTGTTGCTTTAATAAGAGGAGGTAACACAGTTATTCTCATGACCTCACACGGCCTCAGTCTCCTGTTAAAGCCGTTTCGAAGGTTAACCTGAAGGTTGCAGGGGAATATCAAAATAGCCTATAAGCTATATTAAAATATCATTAATTAAGATTTACAACTAAAATAGCGTAAACCCATCGTGGCTGTTTAAGAGCATCTTATGTTTGAATTATAAGTGGAT
Organism: Cephalopholis sonnerati; assembly: GCA_019142605.1. NCBI lineage: Eukaryota > Metazoa > Chordata > Actinopteri > Perciformes > Serranidae > Cephalopholis > Cephalopholis sonnerati. The sequence goes on along the minus strand of JAGQAX010000010.1, from coordinate 38,862,298 downwards.
AAACTATTGTGAAACTGTTGCTGCATAGTGGCTTGAGCATTTTAATGGATATATCCTGCAACATTTATCCTGTAGGCACCCGTGACGAGAAACTGTGCTGTGATAAGCTTGAATGATCCGTAGCCTTTAGGCTTTACCAGCCAGTTCTACAGGCTGTGTTTTAAACCTGCCCTTAACACGTCGCTCGGCCATTACCTCAGATATAGAACAATTTCTGCGAAAACCACTTTTCTGCTAACAGTCACATAGGCTATACACTGTGTCACTATTCAGTGTAGAAGAAAAATGCCTTAGTCATGACGGCGTGAGGAATATAATCTAGTTAATCTGGGGAACAACTTTAAACCCGTCGGAGAGAACATTTTAAAGCTTTGTTAAAAGAGAACTCTACATGGAGTGATTTGTGACCGGTGCGGGGAAACTGCCGGTGTCAGTGCAGAGTTGAGATGTTAGCCGAGACCCGGACAGTTGAGGACAGGGGGCGTGGCGTTCTGGGGGATTATCCCGAGGTGCGCCTCGCGGACAGAGCTCTGATTGGTTGGCACTCCTGGCAAGCGGCACGCGACTATGGATGTCGCTATAAAGAATCCTCGCGTGCCGGTTCTTCAACTAGAACTAACTGTTGACCGTGAGCAGCGAACACAGAGCAGCGAGTTGATAAAAGAACACTGTGTCATTGTTAGTGCAACAAGAGGAGAAAGCAGCAGCGGGGACAAAGATGGACAGTGTGCTGGACCCTTTCTCTGGACTCGACTCTTTCTCCTCCCCTCCTTATTTCGACGATGACGAGTTTTTCACCGACCAGTCTTCGAGAGACGGACAGTTGGACACTGATGACTTTTTGGATGACGACGTCGACTTCCTCGCCAGTCACTTCCAAGACTATTACAGCAAAGACGGCAGCAGCAGAGCAGCGCCTCACGATGGAGACTATGACATCGGCAACTTGTCCTTCTCCTCCTCGTCCTCCACCTTCTCCTACGGCTGCGCCGACAGCACCCCGGACCTGTCCCCTCAGATGGGGCATCACGGCGGGCCGTTACTGAAGCGGAGGAGGCGGATGAGGTCTGACATGGAGATGCAGCAGCTGAGACAGGCGGCCAACGTCAGGGAGCGGCGGAGGATGCAGTCTATCAATGACGCGTTTGAGGGGCTCCGCTCCCACATCCCGACACTGCCCTACGAGAAGAGACTCTCCAAGGTGGACACTCTGCGGCTCGCCATCGGCTACATCAACTTCCTCGCCGAGCTCGTGCAGTCTGATCTGCCCATCAGAAACTCAAGCAGCGAGACGCACGCGCAGCCCAAGAAGGTCATTATCTGTCACAGAGGAACAAGTAGGTCCATTTTACGACCATACTTCTAAATTCAGTGACGCGTCAGTGGTGATGAGCTGAAAAAGATTAACAACTCCTTTTACTCAAATTATCCACAGATTTACGCATGCGATAACTTGGAGTGATACGAGCTTGCACAGTCCTGGTGATAAACATGATGAAAACTAAAATAAAAGATAACTAAAAATAATGCTCTTGTTCCTTTCTCTCCCCAGGGTCTCCCTCCCCCAGCGACCCGGATTACGGCCTGCCTCCCCTCGCCGGTCACTCTCTGTCCTGGTCGGATGAAAAGCAACTCCGAGAGCAGAACATCATCCGCACCGCTAAAGTCTGGACACCGGAAGACCCCCGAAAACTGCACAACAAAACGGGCCTCACGGACATTGAAAACGAGCCTCCTTTCGGCCTGGTGGTCTAAACAGAAACACCACAGTCCCTCTGACTTGTCCTGTAAAACGCACATTGTAAATGTGAAGTGGATTGTGTATTGTGCATTTGAGAGCGCATTGCAAAAAAATGTGAACACCATGTGAGCTTACTGTACAGTTTCCGATATTGTATTCAATGCTGTAAATAGTTTTATCATGTTGATAATTTTATTTTTGTAATTCAGGCAACTGACAATCATGTATTTATTTTTTTTCACAAGTTATAATATATGTTTTAATTTAATTGCAATTAATAAGAGAAATATTTTTATATTGTTGTACAATGATTTATATTTATATTCAATCTGCAAATAAAAGCACTTACTGATTAAAAAAAATATTGTCATTGTTATTATACATATAGATATATATATGAATACTATATTTCTTATAGTTGTCTGGTCAAATATGAAATAAGATGTCTTGGCAACATTCGGCTGACAACAGCACAAGGTTCAGGTATACTGGAGCAAACTCCAGTTGCTGCTGAAGTCCGCTCGATGTGAAACCCCCTGGAGCTTAAAACAGATGGTTTTAATGGAGATATGGTCTGGAGAAATAGATTTAAATGCAAAGTTTCCATTCTGAAAATAAACATAATATTTACTTGCACAGGTGGTATTTTTTGTTACAAACAGTGCCTATTTTGTCACCAGCTCACGAGATCAGATCAATGATCTTCTTTTATGTCAGTGTACAGGTTGGTCACATAATTATTGTCCATAAAACACACATGTTTGCTGGTATGTGACTGAATGAAACATTTTATCATGCCACATATTAACATATTATTATGGTGAGTACCTCGTGTAAGGTGCAACCCTGTCAGCCAGTGAATAGACGCACTTTAACTACTGTTTCATTCTAAATGCGATTTATTAAGGGGAAGCTGAGACAAACAGATACGGCCCAATATTGTGACATAAATATGCAAATGATATGCTAATGAGGAGACACTGTATACCCACAACAGCTGAAGGTGTTTAAAGCGCACGCGGGCGTGCAGCAGTATGGTGGGAGGCTGTTGAATGCTGCTCTGTGCTGCCAGGTGCTGCCGGGACAGATTTTCCCGTGGTAGCGGCATCCCTCCAACATGTGTCCCCACGGCCTCCTCTGCGGCCGCCCCCACACCACCAACACACTGTCGCATATATGAACCATGTGGCCCCCGAAAAGCTGCAAACACAAGGCTGAAGCGACATGCAAAGCACTGCTGCAAGGCTCAGTCTCAGGACTGTGAACGTTTGGATTTTAAAACACCTCCAGCACAGCAGGTGGGCTAGCTCATATTTCTGTTCATCATAACTGTTATCTGATGATTATTTTGTGATTTGCAAACAAAAGCCGGGTATTTAATTTGAACTTGGATGTCATATTATTTTGGCCTTTTAATCTGAAGGTTCGGGGAGCTCCAGTGTTCTTGTTTTCTCTCTCCCTCCCTCTCTCCTCAGCAGACTCTCTGGGTCCTGTGAGTCCGTCCGCTCCTCATTACCAGCGCGACAGGAGCATGTAATCCTATTACAGCCATTAGAAAGTCAAATGTTAAGGAGTCAATACTGGGCAACTTCATCTCTTTGGCAGGAGGGCCGGGTCCTGTGTGACTGTGCGGCAGCAGAGCCGGGGGTTAAAACAGTGGTAGCATTGTAGTTTCTCGCACCTTAACGCCTTTGTGCCGTTGACGGTTTTTAGTGTGCGGAGCGCAGAGCGCCTCTCTACATCCTTTGGTGCGGTCTCAGTCAAGCGGAAGGGACAGGCTGAAATACTCCAGGCTATCTTGTCACTCCGGCTACGGGCTTGGCAAGGCTTTAAAGGACACGACCATTTTACTGTCTGACAGGTTTTATTTCCTTTAGTTCTCAGCAGGCCTGGACATTAGAGGGCCACGCCAAGCGGTAATTTGGTTGAGAAAGGCTCGGCACTGAGCTCAAAGGCCGTTGATTCACCATATAGACAGGAAGCGCGCTTTCATACCTACAGTATGCTGCCCACGACAGACAGCTAGACATTAACCACACTGCTGGGACAGGACCAAGGAGGACAGAAAATTAATTATATCATATTATATTATTATCTCTGAGAGAAATGCAAGAATTCTGAGAATAAATTCTGATTCCTGAAATTAAAAATTTGAATTCAGTCGTATTTCAGATAGGAATAGTAAACTCAGTAAGTAAGTAAATAAATAAATAAATAAATAAATTAACTAAATTAAATTAAATTAAATTAAATTTAAAAAAGACATCGTGTTTGGAATTTAGATATTCAAAGTCTCATTTCTCAATTCTGAGGGAAAAAAAAACTCCACAAAGGTGTTCTTATGTTATGTTAAATAGCTGAAGACATAGGTTTAACAGAAAGGATGGAAGTGATGCAAGTACTTTCATTCTAAAATATTTTATACTTTCACTTTGATATGGTTTTCAGATCCACTGCTGTTAGTCTGTCATTTATAAGCTCATAATGCACTCCTATAGAATAAAATACCCAAATTTGATATTAAAAAAGTTTCAACCATTGGCGTTATCATTGTAAATGCACAATTACTCTGTAAGAGACTATTTTTTTTAAAAATAGGCTTTTTAGTTTGTTTAACTTTGACAATTTTTTATTGCTGATATCATACATTTACTCACCTGCAAGTAAAAAATTGATCACAGGACTCTGCTGCTCCTGATGGAGTATTTTGACAATGCTATTAATATTTTAACTTAAAGCATTTTAGGATTTTTTCCCCCAGACATTTTTCTCTACAGCAAGCACAGTATGACGACTGCACCAGGTTTATTTCCGTTAAAAACCTGCTCCAAGCAGATAATTTGCATTATACTGCAATGTAAATCAGGTTACGATCCTACGGCATTTACAGTCCTACAGCATGTAGTGGTTTTCCTTTATCTCTTTAATGTCGGTCAAACTCGGTGCTTTAACTCTTAAAATACAAGTCACCTGAACAGTAATATGAAAAAATGAACGTTTTTAAGTGGTTTCAATCATTGTAATAAATATTTTTCCTGGAGTTTCAGGTATGATTATATTAGATTACAAAGATGATATACGGGCCGCTTTTGAACGAGCAACCCAAAAATCCATCATTTCCCCAACAGCTCAACACTGGGGAAATTTTGGGTTATTAATGGGCACAATACCAAGGAGGATAGAAATGAGTCGTTTTCTTTCTTTCACGCAGAGACACTTGTTGCTATTCGGCTTTTCATGGAGCTTTGCGGCCATTCAGTCATACTGATGAAGATCATTTGATGTCTTCATAGCAAGAGGGTGCAGAGATCGGCACTTTTACGCACCAGCGCCTGTGAATATTTGGTTTGGTTTGCTCCCGTGTCTGAAATCTGAGATTAACAAGTCATTAAAAGAAAAGACAGTCACATCTAAAACTTCTGCGATGAAAAGCAGCCGTAAAGGTGTGAAGCTTTAGTTAAACAGCTTTGACTGATACATTCATGAGAAGAAAGTAAGAGGTTGTGTCGCCTCTAATGCTGTCAAATCCGCTTTAAGCCCTATGTTAGCGCGCTGGGAGAGACGCCTGACAACAGCTACAAATAAGATTTTCAGATTATCTCGCTTCGGAAATAAAGTCATTTAAACCTCTGACTCCAGGGTTTTTGTTCTGCCCAACATGGCATCACTTTGCCAGCTGTGAGGATGACCTGCCCTGACTCTCTGCCCCATGCCCTGCAGGCACCCAGGCACTCAGATTTGCTTTGCAGGTAGCTGATGGGTGCGGTGAGCAGCCGGTAATCAACATGTGTCTGCTGTGGCTGCCCTAACAGAGCAGCAGCAGAAGCTTGTGTGTCAGGGAGGGGAGGTAGCTGAAATCATTCTTCCTCCCCGTGCGCTCTTTCCTTTCAGACGTGACCTTCCAATCTAAATTACATCTTTATGAGCGCTTCCTTGTCCCGCTGGAACAGATCGGTCTCCGCCGTCTTCCCCAGGGATGCACCTGGTAGTTCAAACTTTGTCTCTTTTCATGTCCTTACGCCCGAGTCCCTGGACAGCAGCTGCCTAAAAGCAAGCAAAGAGAGAGGCCCTTGCAGTGTCTTCGAGACGGGTTGGCACCGTTTTCTACGTCTTTAATGTTCCATCAGCCTTTGTCCAAGACACAATATGGCAACTGTAAAGCATGTGACGTTTTGCAATAATAAAACACATTTTCAATGATGTGACACCGGGCTGAAAGCGCAGAGCGGGCCAGCCAGGCTAAACATGTCCCTGCGTTTGTTTTGTGCGCCCCCAGCCAATTAACAGCGAGGTCTTTTCGCCGCGCCTTGATAAGCCAATTAAATTTATGTCTTCTATTTTTTTCAAGGAGAGAAAGGAGGTGGATTTGGTGTGTTCTCCTCCTCGGAATGGCGATTTTCTTGCCATCACCTGGCGCTTTCTCCACAAGAGAGCAAACTGTCCCGCGTGCCCCCGGAACCATACGGCTCTCACCATCCCTCTCCATTGTTTCCCGCGTTGATCACTCATTACCGAGATTTAACAAATCCTTTATTAGCTATGTTTTGTGTCATATTTTTATCCGCAAGATTAAGCAGATGCTGCGATTGTAAAATCCAAACTGTAGGGCTACTCAAGGCTGAAAGAGAGACAGGCACTCGGTTGCGAGCGAGGGAGAGAAAAAAGCTTTGGGCACATCTTCAGAGGAATAAAACATTTAGGAGCCATAAACAGACTTCAACCTGCTCTATTTCAGCCTTTGTGTTGTTTGTGAATAATTAATGTTAATAGGGACAGGTTTGTATACTTTGAATGCGGGACCACAGGTGCGGAGTGACAGGATGAATAACCGGCCCTGATTTTTGCCAAAGCTCGAGGGCTCTTGTCCAGGGTCTCCAAGCTGATGGAAAATATTGTCATCTCTTTGATTCGCAGCATTACTTTCACCGAGAACAAAGCCGGGTGATGAAAAGCTTATGTTGGAGTGAAACGGGCGATGACGGTGGCCGCTTCAGACTCCTGAAAGAAAGAGAAAGGGGCGAGTCAATGGCAATGCGCGCTTCTGGTTTTGTGCGCAAGTGCTCCATCTAACTCAAATAAAGGAGCCTTTCCAACTTTTAAAGGACCACTTTTTGCCTTTAATAAAGGCTGGACGGCTGTAGCCATTAAGCATATGGTGCTAAGGCGCTGGTCTTTTGTCCTCGTGAAGCCCTTGAGATACTAACTTGTGTTCTTTCCGGGATATTTAACTTCTCAAAAGCTCCAACTTTATGCGCCGGCAACAAGTGGCTCCGGGGCGCACGAACAGCTTTCCCCATTGAAAAAAATCAGGGCGGCTAAGACAGAAGAATTAATGGGTAAATAATCAGAAGGGGCGTTTATTTCTTAATGACACGGACTGTCGCACATTTTAGGGAACTTACTTTATATTTTTGGCTATGGAGAGAGATGCGTTACCCTGGATGTGTTCCAAAGGACTAGAGTTTTGGCGCATGAATATCCATGGCAACGCATATACAGAGTGGGATTGAAGTGAGTGCGCATGGAGTAAATTATAACTCTAGTCTAGAATAAGATCAGTTACTTAGAAAAATCACTTTTGCAGCCTCCTCGCGATAAATTGTGCTTTGTCAAAAATAATAAGTCATTTGGAACTGCAGTACAAATGAAATGTGAATGTCAGCGAGAGAACAAGCGAGAAGATGCCTACAAATATGTAAAACAAATAATTTACCAAGAAGAGCTTCCTGTAAGAAATGCATTCTCACCATTAACTGCGATTTCGGGTGCAGTGCGTTCATGCGTAAAAGCTGATGGCTAGAAACAAGCCATCACGCAGTTTTGCCGTATTGCGTAAAAGTTCGCCTGCTGTGCGCTGGGATAATGCACCTACTTTTGGTTGCATTTCACTCCTCCATGAGAACACCAGGGACTTGTGATGTGCCGTACCAACAAGTAGAACCAGTGCTTCGTCCCGTGCATGACTTTAACAGGAGGTCTTGGTCAGACTAATGGAAAGTCCGATACCATGCACCCACTGACAGAATTACAATATAAAACTAACATCATTATTTTTCACCAACAGTTTAAGATAAGAGATAAAAAAAAGTGGGGTGTGGATTGTCTTTGCATGGTAGCTGTAAATGCGTCGTTTGCGTATCCAAACATATTAAATTAATCTGTCAAAACAACATATTGAAATAAAACTTATTAATACAGGGTGTTGTTGTGATGTGTTATATTGGAAGTGAAACCAATATGTGTCATCGCTGTGTTGAAAATGAGACAAGTCAAATAATATTTCAGGGGGTGAATAAAAAGGTCGTAGTCTAGACCTTGTCTTTGGTCTGACTGAAAAAAGGGGTCCGTTTTATGACTTTGTACTTTATTCTTACAACTAAATACTCATACCGGTAGTGTGTGTGTGTGTGTGTGTGTGTGTGTGTGTGTGTGTGTGTGTGTGTGTGTGTGTGTGTGTGTGTGTGTGTTTGCGTGTGTGTGTGTGTGTGGCGTCGTGTGACGGAGCCAGCTGGCCGCCTATAGCCTCTGAAAACCCCCCTGGTGGACGGAACACGGCGGGCTGACCTCCGCGCCGGAGGACGGGAGATGCGCCTTTGACTGAATTAGCCATAAAGACGTCTTGCTATGATCATTGTTGCTGCTGAAAGCAGGGTGGATATGAGAGGCATTGTGCACAGCTTTTGCGTGCCCCATCATGAAATATTACAGTCCATTCACGAGGAAGCTCCAATGAAAAGATATGGAAATGAAGCAGACTGGGCTGATTCCAGAGCAGATCTCAAGGCGGAAGACAAAAAGCAATAAATACATAAATATAATAAGCAGATAACCACAGCGCTTTTTTCCAGGGTGACTGGACTGATCTCAGGCTCTGATTCCTGCACTGTTAAACGTTTTGCCGTAAAGCTCAACGCGCAACCCGCACGTGATGACAAATGCTCTTTCTTTTTTTTTTTCCAAAAATAAAAAAAAAAAACCTCTTTAAAAATCCCTGAATAACTCGACCAAAAAGTGATAAATTACAAATATGCAAATTTCAGTCACGGCCGTTTGTACGTGTGCGTCTCCATCCATCTCCTACATTCTGCGCTGCTGATCCCCGTCGTGCGCTAGAGGACACTCAACCCGTTCAGACCGGGGCTCTTTTGTTCGCCTCCAACACTGACTTCAGCCTCCAGGGAAGGGAAAGTTTTTTTTTTAGTTTTTATACCCCCACCCCCCATACCCATCCCTTGCTCTGTCAGTTGCCAGGATTCAGAGGTGTAAAAGCATGCATCATTTTTCACCAGCTCTCCGTTTTGATATCGACAAAGGCGGCTGCTATGGAACAGCCTCTCCGCTTGTTCGCTGGCTTGAACTTCACTGATGTCCGACTGCTCTCTTTTCCTCGTCTGAACGCGGCGCAGCGGGGATGGATTTGCAAGACAAATGCAGCTGTGTGTGTGTGAGGGAGTCAAGTGGCACAAAAAGGCCGTTTCAGTCAGCCGATGGGATGCAGAAAGTCAGCATTATGCGGACGTCAAATCAATCAAAAACAAAAGCCCGCATGCAGAAAATACTGCGTTTATGGTGTTGAAATGGCAGCTCATGTTTTGTCGAAAGGGGAAGACTGCAAAACAAATTTAGTGTTGGTGCGGTCTAGATCGAGAAATTGGCAAAACACTGAAAGGACCTGCAGCTATTGAACTTTGAGAGTATTTTTCATTGAAAATAAACCCAGATATAGCCTCGTCCCATTACAAAAACAAAAACAAAACACACACACACACAGAGCATTCCTCAGCGTTAATAATTCTCCGGACACATGTCTACTTGAAGCTGAGGAAAGTTAATGTGTCTAAGTTATGTGTTTAAGTTATGTGTCTTTTCAAATGAAAAGGGAAAACTTTGTATTGTGAGGACAATTTATGAAGGATTTTGGTAAAATTTGTCAAAATAAAGTTTGTGCAGAGTAATGGTCAGATCACTAAAAAGCAAATACAACTTTGACTCAACTCAGAGGATGTGGTAAGGACTGACTGAACAGTTTCAGCTGAGTTGCAGTATAATTTTGTGTTTGAAAGGACTTTTGAAATAATATTTTATCTTATATTCCATAAGGACTGGTCTGAAAGTAAAAATTGAGGTTAAAGTGTCTTAGTCAAGAATACTTTGGACTAGAAGAACCAGGCTCAACCCTCAAAATAACAAACAACCTGCTCTCTCACCTCAGCAAAACCTTGGGCCACTCTATACATAGGTGTAGATTTCAGGGGAACACAGAAGACACGTCCCCCTCAATATTTAGAACTTGTGCAAACTCATCAGAATGCAGAAGATTAAGTGTTTTACACTGAGGTTTTTCTGAAAAACCTCCCATTTCATGTGTCCACTCCCAATATATATATATATATATATATATGTATGTATGTATATACTTACAGTATTCTGTCCACTGACTGGTGTTACACACATTGATGAACAGCATTGTCAAACTGTACAAAAGTAAAAATGTTCCTTGCCCCTGGTGATGTAATACTAATAGTCATCACACTACCATCATAAATTTGTTGACAAAAAAGTCTCATAAAATGGAAATAACCCCTAACCCTAACCCTAACCCTAAATACATCATTTTAGACTGAGTGCTGTAACAAAATGTACTCTGGATGAATAGCATTGTTGAACCCTTTTCAGTGAAAATGGAAAAGTACAAATGATCCTTGTGCCTAGTGGTGTGGTCCTGATAATCATCACACCATCATCATAAATTTCCACAAAACAAAGGCTCAAAACTGGCAATAATCCAGTCAAAAATGTTCCTAAATACATTATACCTGAGAAATACTTTGCACATCTGTGTAAAAGTGATGGGATGTTGATTTGAGGAATGACAGATTGTATGTCATTAGTTGAAAAAATACTTGTTTTAACAGTTCCTTCCTCTCTCCCTGCAGCTGATCCCAGCCGGCTGTGCTGTAAGTCAGAGCTCTCCGTGGCTGGTGGCCAGTGCTGACTGGGAAACCTTCCAGCCTCAGAGGGACTGTGATTAACCCAGGAGCGGTCAAACTCGGCAGGAAGCCCTCCACAACCAGCCACTGCTTTTTATCCACTTTCCAATGAAACCAATTACTTTTACAGCGAGGCTCGGTGCAGACACTATATGTGTTGTTCTTGCAGACCAATAGAGTATGGCTGTGAAAGGAGAGGCAGACGTGTAGTAGGAAACCCTCCTGAGCTGCTTCAACAGGCTGTAAAATATACCTAAAGTCAGTATCCATGGAGACTCAGGGATGTGTGAGAGCAGCTTCAAGGGCACACAAAGCCTTTTATAAAACTCAAGTATATTATGATTATTACCATATTTTATTACTCATCCTCTGATTTTAAAGAGTTGTAAATGTTTCCTGGTTGTTGCCAATGATGAGAGAAAATTAAACATACACTCAGTTTACACCTCTTAATTTTTGTATCATACTTATTGTTTTTAAGACTGCAGAGGATTAAAATGAGCACTGCTTTCACTGAATCCAGATTTTGGAGTGTTATTATTTACACACTGCCAATTCATCTTTTAGATTATCTGCATTAAGTCACATATTACTGAAGAGTTTCTAAAACTGCTGTTATGTCCTCTTGAACAGTGTGCTCCCCCATCTTCTTAGCATCCATTGGTTTCAATCCATTTCCTAACAAAAAAACAAAAAAAAAGGTTTTGGTCTCTAATTTCAACATTCATGACAACTGTACGGGGGATGAATTTTTATATAACTTGCCTGTTTACGTTTTATGAGGACTTAAAGTTATGCTTTAAGGGCATACCACTTTGAGTGACAGGTTGGTTCCATCTCTTGACAAGTAGCTATAATGGCAGCAATATTAATTAGGTAATGTAACCAGTATAACCCCAGACTTAGAGTACTGGCATAGCTTTAGCTGTTGCTATTTCAGTGTGTTTTCAGTTTTCACTTAATGTTTTAGTTTCCCGAAAAAATAGTCTTAGGAGCCGTACCCATGCCACATCTTTAAGCACCTTAAAAAACGTGAGGTTGAGTGCTGGGTGCTACTCAATGTGCCTACTCTGTGCCAACTTTTAAGGGTGAGGAGACAGGATGCATCTGAGGTTGCTCAGCCACCATAACCAGCCCCGTATCATAGCCTACTTACCAGAAATCCTGAGTGCAGAGCTGATCTTCCTCCAGGCGCTATTTTGTAAGTGTGTATAAGGTCAAAAATATTGATAGTGGGATAGATGTAAAGCTCTGGCAGCCCTATACTAAAATTAATAACTTCTCACAGACTGACATTTATGGAAGAAGAGAAAGATATCTGCTGGCTCATCACAGGACATGCGGTACATGCTGCTGCGTTCCAGAAGTTGAACCCTGTTTATCTCTGTCACACTCTGAAAAATAGGCCCCCGTCAGAGCATGTGTGCCGCTATGGCATCCTTCTAACGAGCACTCCTGCCACACATCTACATTGAAAACAATGACTTGAAGGAAAAACGTACATATGCCACAAAAAATGCAGCAAGTGAACAGCCCCTTATTTGGCATTTGGTTTTACTAAAAGACTCTCTAGATTCTAGTTGTTTTAAGCCTGCTTGTTGCCAGAGAAAATAAGCATTAGCATTATCACAACAAACCAAGCTGTATTACCATGCCATGTTAACTAGTGGCCAGCTTTAGCATTAGCTCTACCCTCATGTCCAAATATGGTCACTTCTGGCTCCAAAATCAAAAATGGCCACAACCAAAATGCCAAACTTGAGACATCAGATTGGGAGTGGCTACATCCATTATTTTAAACCGTCTGTGGTTCACACCTTTCGTTTCTGCCTTGATCCATAAAGGACACTCCTTCTTGCATTAGCACTGAACCTTTACATTGGACTTCGACCCTAAACAAGTCTTACTGGGTGGGATGTTGATTGATTACTACTGTCACCTGAGCAACTGTCAACTCTGAAAGCTCATCTTCCTGCTACATAAGTAAAATGAAGCAAATGGCTTCAAACCTCCAGGTGGTAAGTCAGGCCTCCTGTTTGAATTTGTGGTCTCCAAGCCCAGGTTGAGATTACCCTGCAGAAGTCACAATAGTAAGTAAAGGGAACCACCATAATTAATAATTCCAGTATGTTGTCTCATTGTCCTAATAAAGTTCAGTCAGTGTTTGTAAACACGAGCTACTCTCTCTCCATTGAAGGCAGAAACTGGATAGGGGAATCTTGCACTGCTGTGGTGCGTCATTTCAACTGCCACCCCTAGCACACACCGGATGCGCAGTGTTGCAGTTCGTCAACAGACAACCAAACAAAGTTATTACTTTTTTTTTAATGAAAAAAATCTTTATGTTTTCCACCTCTGCATTAGCTTAAAACCATGTGTAGACACCCTTGATAAAAGTTGATTTCTCACCCTTAGAGCTGATGACCAGAGCTATAATCTATCTTTGTGATGTCAGGACCATGGGTTGTTTACCTTAGGATATTTCTCAACCTCAATGAGCCTCTCCTCATCCACTGTTTGTCACACACAAGACACTGCAACAGCTACAGAGTTCTCTTATACATCAGTGGTGAGGAGAGGAGTTGAGCTGCCACAGGAGCAGAGAGGAAGAGCTGCTACGGGAGCTGGTATGTACAAGAAGGGAGCAAGTGGTGGGAAGTGCAGTGGGGCGGCGTGTCAAGGAGCACTGACATGCATCTAGCTGCCCCGGTGTGAGCGTACACACTGAAAATAATAGGAGTGTATTTTTTTTTACCGTGCACTGTTCGCAGCCAGTATGTTTTGGCCTTAACTCTTAAACTTGTGATGTCATAGAGTATAAAGTCTGGAGCTGATCCATATACAATGAATGAGAGACTGATTTTGTGGACCCACATAATGTTTGTTTTCTTTCTTTTCTTTTTTTAAATACAAATGAGTATTATTCTGTTGCAGTATTGCCAGTTCTGAAACAGAAGATGTACCCATATACTCAGAACATTCCCTTGGCTGCTCTTCCTGTCATCTAGAACATCTTTTTTTCATTGTCTATGGAGTAGCTCTGGTGTTTCTACCTTATGACATTAAAATTTTAATTTGAGTTTTAGCACTCTAGTTTTTGGATTTGGGAGAAAGTTGTTTGTGTTTACTTGCATTTTTTTGGACTGTCTTAGAGGATAGGAATAACGTGTGAATTTTGAAGACAGGTGTAGTTTCCCTTTAAAGTCCCTCCAGTGTAATAAAAGGCAGTATACAGCTAAACCCACACTTGTGTGTAAAAGTGGTGGATTGCCCCTTTAAGTCCAGCACGAATTCCTCATTAATATTTCTCTCACATTAGCCTTTTATACAAAAACAGCAAGACCACAAAAGATCTTGGAAAGCGAGAAAGGTATTCATTACAATTCAATACTCTGTATGACTGTGACATAATACTGGGTATAGATGACATGAAAAGAATATAATAAGAACATTCGCAAAGGTCTACTTGATATGCAGCATTTTTCCTTTACTTTCACAAGAAGTTCCACACATCAGGAGATCAAATACAGCCTTGGTTATTATTACCACCTCAAAGAAGCTGAAAGGAAATGTAATGAAGACATTGTTAATGCAGATTTAAGTGCTGACAAGTGAGGGGTGTTTTTCCATAGTTCAAAAGTCAAATGAGAGCTGGTTATTGAGGGGCCAGTATGTGTTGCTGAGAGTTGGAGTAGGAGGCATCTGTCTAATAAATGTCAAGTGAAAGTGTTGTTATTAGGTTTCTAGTTGTAAGTAATGTAATAATCAGAGGAGGAGGGCAGCTGGAACAGCTAACTAAGCAGTCATATCCCCAATCACTGGCCAGCCTAATTGACAGCCACATGAAGGGAGAACAGCTAATTGATTATAGGCTTGTCCTATTCCAGCACACTAGGGGACTGATGGGAAATGGACTGAGAGAATTTTTGTATGTGAGTGTATGTACACTTGAATATCTGTTTTTAGGAGACATGTTAGTATATATTTCTTTTAAGTTACTTCCTGTTTGCAAATGCCCAGTATTTTAAGGAGCCATTAATAAACTAAGTTGGTCTTGACAATTTGTATTGAAAAAGTCCTTTAGCACAGCAGGGAGCCCTCAGACATCCAAATACAGTTCCACGGAGGCTGCATCCAATTAAAGAAGTAAGTAAAATTTAGTTTTAGCTTCTCCATTTCTAAACTGGGGCTAAATGTAAAGAAAGGTCTGCATCATGGCCTCCACCCTGCCCCTCATTGTGTGTCTGTGAGCTGTTACTGATGAGAGAATTCCTTTAAAGAGCTGGCATTCCTCTGTGCTTTGTGTACCACAAAAGCACCAAAGTTACAGGTTGCTTTTCAGTCGACCAGTCAACCACTGGCAGCAGCACAGGAAGACAGCAGATAACTCATTATTTACTGTATTAATTGTCTGTTACAGCTTTCTGGTAATGAATTGGCTCATTACAATGAATGAACTGTACTTGGAAAGTGTTGACGTAATAATGTAGATGTCCTTTTAGGCCGTGTGCTGCTATGACAGAGGAGCATCCTGTCCCAACTAATTGGGGCAGCATAACTGCAAAGTGTCTGTCCAAATTACATGTGTAATTATGGTCACTATCCAGATTTCATCATAAAAAGTGTCTTAAAAAACAGTAAATAAGAGAACCAGAGAGAGCTGGACTTGGCAGCATACTGAATTTCTATATGAAGTAAAAAACATATATATATGAAACCTACACTGAAATATGTCTAGCCTATAAAACATGCATGTTATTTTATGTATAGTACACTTATTGTCATGTATGTCACATATATAATTATTTATATGTATAACATAAATGTATTTGTTTGGAAGTTGAGAACAGCTGTGCTCCCAATTGTTTTTTTAAAGGGCCCTTATCTTGAGATCACATGTTCATTATTATATTATCTCAAGAAAATTAGCTTTATTATCCTGTGATAACAAAATAATCAACCCGTTAGCAAAAGAAAACAGAAGCATTGTTTTATATCATTATCTTGAGATAAAGAGATAAGCAACCCATTATCACAAGAAAATGAGCCAATGAGCTTTACGTTGTGATAACGAGATGATTAACCTGTACTCAAAGGAAAATAAAGGCAGTGTTTTATTTTGTTGTCTCGAGAAAATGAGCTTTGTTACTCTGTAAAAATAAGATAATCAACCTGTTTTCACAAGACAACAAAAAGTTGTTTAATTTCTATTTCAAGAAATGAAGCTTTGTTATCTTGACATAATGAGATAATTACAAACAGTTCTTTCCTCTCTTAAGGCTATTTATAATGCCTATCAGAGATCAGGAGTGTCATGCCAGCATGCATAGATGGCATCTTTACAACTGCAGCAACAAGATAATCTTGAGATAACAAGGCTTATGTTCTTGGGATAACAAAGTTATTCAGTCATTATCACCGAGATAACAAAGCTTGTTTTCTGAAAATATTTCACTTGTGATCTCAAGACAACAGCTTTAAAAAAATATTTGGAAGCATGGCCATTCTCAGCTTTTGAATATTTGTATAAATCTGTAATTACACACAGTTTACACATATATACATTTTATTTATAAACTACATGTTCCCTACTCTTACTTACTTACTCTCACTCTTACTCTTACTGGAGGCTCATTTCGCCCAGGACTTGAATCCTAGTTTTAAGCGGCAAATACAAAATATTTTCTGTTAGATGTATAAAATATGTTGATATTACATATGTAGATATAAAAGATGTTTAGAATCAATTAGAAAAAAATATAAGCATACAACTTGCACATATAATTTAAATGTATATTATTAACATATATGGTCGCATCACATAATACCATATACACATAGATATTTTTAATATATATACTTATACCAAATTTTGTCATGGGTATGTTGTTATGTTACAAACTTATATCTTCATATATCCAGAGGATGTATTTATGTGATAATATATTGACTTTTAGGTAACAAATATGGTAACATTACTCTTGATATACAGGGGCATATATGTAATATATTAAATTTCCGTATGGGTACTCAACTCAGAGCGATGGCATTTCTAAATGTTACCATAGAGGACTTCTGGTTGAAAAGTTGATTTAGTTTTTAACATTTTCCTCTGTGTATCTTCAGCTTGATTTAGCTAAGAATGAAGGATATTCACAAAACAAGATTCCAATGGAAAGATCAGTCGAAGCCATTTTAGAGGCCCTTGTAGGCAAGCTAAGTTTAGCACTGAGCACTGGCATTGGATGTAAATTATAGAGTCATCTAATAAA
Organism: Cephalopholis sonnerati; assembly: GCA_019142605.1. Classification (NCBI taxonomy): domain Eukaryota; kingdom Metazoa; phylum Chordata; class Actinopteri; order Perciformes; family Serranidae; genus Cephalopholis; species Cephalopholis sonnerati. The sequence continues at coordinate 38,845,295 of JAGQAX010000010.1, read as the reverse complement.
AGAATAATTCCAGAGATACTAGGCTGCTTGGGCACAGAGTTGATATTTTAATCCTGATAATGAAAGCTGGTGAACTGCCCATTTTATACAGATGATTTATGGATAATTTAATATAAAAGCAGAAAAAATGAGAGCAGTAGACAAAATGGATTATTAAAACATTGAGGTTCATTCTCTGAATACTACTGTTTCCATGGCCATCCTTTGTGGACCAAAGTGTTGATGAACCAGCCAGTTGACATTCGTATCCATCCTTAAGCACTACATGTTCATGATCGAACATCATAAAGAACTCAACATCTGAGACAATATGAGAATAAAGCAAACAAATTCACCATCAGTTACTGTCCCAAAATAAACAGTGTTTTATGGTCTGTGATACCCCAGGTTCCCACTGTGGCCCCAGACTAACTTTTCCCTGAGTTTTCATTGACTTTCATTGACTTCCTGCTTAATTAACATTGTTTTTCCACTCCAGTTGAGCTGAAAACATCTAATGCAATTGATGTGTGAAAGTGCATTCTCCTGTATGCCTGGCAAACAAACAACTTGTTTGTGTAGTACCTTGATATCTCCAATTCAGTTATTATTGTTTTTTCAATTAGTTTTTATTTTTACTTTATTTTTAGTTTTTGTTTTAAGTTCAGTTTAGTTTCAGGTAGTTTCCAGATTGGCTTTACTAGTTGCTAGTTTTGCTTGTTGTTTTGTTTGTTTGTCTTTTTTAATTATAATATGGGGGGTATTTGTCAGGGGGCAGATTTAAGAAGTTTATAAGTATTACAATATAATAGGTAGTCAGTTGACTCATAGTAATGTAGACATATCAGTTCCAATAAACATATGCCTCCTCAAGCATGTTGGGTTGACAAATTTGACCACACTGACACACTCAAACTGACATTTCTTGTACATTTTTATTTTATTTTAGTAAGTTTTGTAAGCACACAATATCTTTGTTAGTTTAGTTTTGTTTAGTCGAGTTTTTATTTTTATTTCAGCGAACTAAAATGTAAGCCTAGTTTTAGTTTTAAGTTTAGTTAAAATTACCTATAAATACCTTGCTCCTGACCCCTTACTTCTGGAATTTATCCCAAAGTTCCAAGCTATTTTTGGGCAGTCAGAAACTAGTTAGTGTCTTCTCAGCTAAATAAAAGGCATACTTCTCAAAGATCAGCTTTGTGGTAAACAAAGACACTTTTCTTTTTTTGTAGGCATAACTTCCTCTTCTACTATTGGTTTAACAACCCATGTATACACCATGACAAAAACATTTTCACAATTTAAATTCATGTATTTCTTCTTCCCTCTTTAATATTGTATGTCTCATATGCTGTGTATATGTACAGAGTTTTATCTTACAGTGCAAAAATCGTGCCGTTTGTTCCTTGTTTTAAGAAAATTATGTTAATGGAGAAATTGCCTTTTTAAAATTCTTTTTAGTGTAGGTCTTATTAAGTTAGAAAACATTTATTTTGTAGAAACTGTTTCTGTTTTAAGGATTATTTAACTTTCCACCAACGTTCCATCAGTGCTTGTCCCATACATGGTAAAGAAGTGAATCACCGCATCCTCCACTTCAAAGTCCTCCATCACCACACTGTTACGTTCCACCATAAATTGTCAATTCATTGTGGTTAAAAAGAACCATTGGTTTAATCCCATCCCAAGTCATTTTTTTGTTACCTATCAGAGTGAATGTCGGGTCCGGCCCATGGGAGGGGCAACATGACATTTCCACGGCAGCTTCTAAACAGGTCAGTCAAGGGAACCATGGAGTCCAAAGCGGTGGGAGGGGGACACTTTCAACCAAAACCGTGTAACTGAATCTAAACCAGTGGTTAAACCTATTCAGCAGTGCAGGAATGGGGAGAGCCCTAACAATACAATACCATTCATAGGCTAACACAGCCCCAGTGGAATGACCAGGGAGGGGTTTTAATCAGGCAGAAAGGCTCTCAGCCAGCCAGCCAGCCAGTCAGTCAGTCTGACTACAGAGGCCCTCGCTTCACATAAAGCCCCACATCTTCACTCTTACATCTATCTCTCTGTGTTTGTTTTGGGGTGTGTGATGCTTGACTCTCTCATTCTTTCAGAGAGCTCGAGGAGTAAGAAAAATGTAAAGACGCTTCAGTTGGCAGCGGCTGAGAGATGTGATAAAGTGAAAGGGGAGTGAGGGGATGGAGAATGGGGAACTGAGAGTCAGTCTGCCCTCAGCCTGACCTGCAGCTTTCAGGGGGCTTGAACACATCAGAAATCCCATTGTGGGAGGTGATTAATTGAGAGTGATAACTTACCATGAACAGAGATTGTTATAGGCTTTAATGTGGTAGGCCTGGCTTTTTAAACGCTGCTTTCACGTAGCTTTGTAGTCCAGCATATGGGCCCAGACGTATTCAGTGACAAAAGACGAACAGAAATTTATCACGCTTGTATGTCCTGCTAACAACGTGTTCTCTCTCTTTTTATGTAAACTCTGATTCTCTGTTAGCCTTACTGGCTTTTGAACTTTAAACACTAATGGGAAAACATGTTCATACAGTGCTAATAACACGCTTTGGTTAAAAAATATAGCAGTAGTCAATTTTTTTTTTCATAATTGAGTAGTCTTTTAATTAATGCTTGAAGTGACTTTTCAGTTTACAAAATGTCATCTCATATTACAACAGCCTCTTTTTTGTTGGACCAACAATCAGAAAAACCCAACCAAAGTCAGTTAATAATGTCAAACATGAATGAAAAACTAACATGTGAGGACCAGCAAATAGTTGGTGTTTTTACCTCATAAATGACTTGAGGTATTACTGGCAAAAGTTGTACATCTCTACAAATTACGGATATTTATTATATAGTGGATACATTGAAAACTGAAACTTCATGTTGCAACAACAATGTGGTTAACATGTGGTTAGGTTAAGGCACAAAAACCAGTTGATTATAATTAGAAAAAGATCATGTTTGGCTTAAAATGACACAACAATGACACACCCTTTCTGTTAGCCTATCATTTTACTGCTTCTCATTTTGAATAGAGGCATTAATATAGATAGTTCAGGCAGTACTGTTGAACTGGGGCCTGTGAGGTGGGGGGCCCATAAAGACAGCGGGCCCTCCAACAATGTGTTGGGCAGAGAGTGGGTGATTGCCACCTTAAAAATATGCCTATGTTGAAAAAGGAAATCTAATTGAATTCAAAAGGCGCCATTTGCTATATACAGTACAGGCCAAATGTTTGGACACACCTTCTCATTCAATGTGTTTTCTTTATTTTCATGACTATTTACATTGTAGATTCTCACTGAAGGCATCAAAACTATGAATGAACACATGTGGAGTTATGTACTTAACAAAAAAAGGTGAAATAACTGAAAACATGTTTTATATTCTAGTTTCTTCAAAATAGCCACCCTTTGCTCTGATTACTGCTTTGCACACTCTTGGCATTCTCTCCATGAGCTTCAAGAGGTAGTCACCTGAAATGGTTTTCACTTCACAGGTGTGCCTTATCAGGGTTAATTAGTGGAATTTCTTGCTTTATCAATGGGGTTGGGACCATCAGTTGTGTTGTGCAGAAGTCAGGTTAATACACAGCCGACAGCCCTATTGGACAACTGTTAAAATTCATATTATGGCAAGAACCAATCAGCTAACTAAAGAAAAACGAGTGGCCATCATTACTTTAAGAAATGAAGGTCAGTCAGTCTGAAAAATTGCAAAAACTTTAAATGTGTCCCCAAGTGGAGTCGCAAAAACCATCAAGCGCTACAACGAAACTGGCACACATGAGGACCGACCCAGGAAAGGAAGACCAAGAGTCACCTCTGCTTCTGAGGACAAGTTCATCCGAGTCACCAGCCTCAGAAATCACAAGTTAACAGCAGCTCAGATCAGAGACCAGATGAATGCCACACAGAGTTCTAGCAGCAGACCCATCTCTAGAACAACTGTTAAGAGGAGACTGCGCGAATCAGGCCTTCATGGTCAAATAGCTGCTAGGAAACCACTGCTAAGGAGAGGCAACAAGCAGAAGAGATTTGTTTGGGCCAAGAAACACAAGGAATGGACATTAGACCAGTGGAAATCTGTGCTTTGGTCTGATGAGTCCAAATTTGAGATCTTTGGTTCCAACCGCCGTGTCTTTGTGAGACGCAGAAAAGGTGAACGGATGGATTCCACATGCCTGGTTCCCACTGTGAAGCATGGAGGAGGAGGTGTGATGGTGTGGGGGTGTTTTGCTGGTGACACTGTTGGGGATTTATTCAAAATTGAAGGCACACTGAACCAGCATGGCTACCACAGCATCCTGCAGCGACATGCCATCCCATCCGGTTTGCGTTTAGTTGGACGATCATTTATTTTTCAACAGGACAATGACCCCAAACACACCTCCAGGCTGTGTAAGGGCTATTTGACCAAGAAGGAGAGTGATGGAGTGCTGCGGCAGATGACCTGGCCTCCACAGTCACCGGACCTGAACCCAATCGAGATGGTTTGGGGTGAGCTGGACCGCAGAGTGAAAGCAAAGGGGCCAACAAGTGCTAAACACCTCTGGGAACTCCTTCAAGACTGTTGGAAAACCATTTCAGGTGACTACCTCTTGAAGCTCATGGAGAGAATGCCAAGAGTGTGCAAAGCAGTAATCAGAGCAAAGGGTGGCTATTTTGAAGAAACTAGAATATAAAACATGTTTTCAGTTATTTCACCTTTTTTTGTTAAGTACATAACTCCACATGTGTTCATTCATAGTTTTGATGCCTTCAGTGAGAATCTACAATGTAAATAGTCATGAAAATAAAGAAAACGCATTGAATGAGAAGGTGTGTCCAAACTTTTGGCCTGTACTGTATATATGTATATATATATATATATATATATATATATATATATATATACACATAACAGAAGTATGTGTTTATTCCAGATAAACTATAATAAACATAAAAGGATTCAAGTAAATGAAGAAATCTTTGTTTTCTTTGGTTTCTTTGGATTTGTCATATACAGATGCAGGGATCACTGGATAATGTATATGTTGATGCTGTTCAGTGTTGAGTCTTTGTTTGATCATGTATCACGACGTATGTGCACAATAGCGTGCATGAGGTCCCGTCATAATAGCATGCACTGGGGCCTGTTGTAACTACCTTATGTCACTGATTTTGAATATTGTTCTTTTTCTGCCTATAGTCCTCTCATGCTGCAGTCGTGCACAGCCTCCACCACCACCTCACAGATTCATCAGCCTCATCAGCCTCATTGGCCTTCAGCCTCAGAGTCATCATCTGCCACCTTTACCATCAGCGTCTGGACTCCATGTGGGGAATTCTCTTGATGTCACTCAATCACAAAAAATCTCCCTCTGGTGTCCCAGCACTGAAGTCTTCTCTTAAATTAATCAGTTCAAGTCATCTGTTAATCTGTTCATCCATATTTGGTGTTAAACTTTATCTTTACTTCATTCATCTGTCTCTCCTGATTGAACTAACGTGGTTGTCACTCATCTACATCTTCTTTTCTTTGTGTCAGCATGCTAGGCTGCCTCCTTTTTTTCCAGTTTGTCCTAATCTTAATCCATTTTACGTTTACTGGCCACCCACCCAGACACTGAACAGTACTTTACAGCTGAGTGAATCCAGCTACTGAATACTGTGTAGACTGAGAATTTCATTGCACACTCTGTGGTAGCTGGTGTGTCTTCCTAATCTTGTGGCAAAGAAGAACAACACTTGTTCTAACTGTGCACATCAAAGCAACCCAGTCTCACTCCAAAGTAGTCAGTGACTTCCGGCGTCAGACACAAACGAAAAAAGCCATCCTTTGACGTGGCTTGTCCCCATTATTGTTTTAAGGTGCCCGGTGGCATCAGGGAGAAACATGGCAGGACAACAACGGAAGTTAAGGAGGCGGAAATCCAAGTAGAGCTGGCAGGTGATGGATGGGTCCAATAACCACGACCTTTCACTTATAAAAAATAACATACATATCTCGCAAATTAATATGAGTTCAAACTAAATCAAAGGCACAAATTAACAGAGGTGGGACTAAGCCATTGTGAATGCTTTGCAAGTCACTAGTAACTCTCAAATCTTTGCATTCAAGTCCCCAGTCAAGACAAGTAAGTCCTGAATCAAGTCTGCAACCCCAAACTTTGAGTTTGAAATCCTGAACAAGTCATAATGCACTCTTTATCAAATGTAATGTCATTTTAACATTGGAGCAATAAGAAATTAAATTTACAAAAAACATGAATGCTTTTTAAAAAAGTTTGTTTGAAGTTGCTGTGTCTCTATCTGTAATTATTTTCCTGCACATTTTGCATACTGCAATTGGATTTTTGTTGACCACCACATGTCTGTGTGAACTAAATTATAAATGGTATGATTTTTTTGCCAACTGGCGCTCAGTAAAGTAATGGAAATGTAAAGGAAAATGAAGGAAAATAACTCTATGTGTGGCACAGTTTTCATATAAAATGCATTTTAATTTTTGGACTTGGGGGAATCTATCAAGTATTTTCAAGTCAAAAGGCTCAAGTCCAAATGAAGTCACGAGTCACTGGTGTTAAAGTCCAACTTAATTTGCAAGTCTTTTTGTGATTTTGTCAAGTCAAGTCTAAAGGCATCTAATTTGTGACTTGAGTCCACACCTCCCCAAATTGATCAATTCTATTTGACTGATTGTTTCAGCACAAAATACAAGAAAGGTTTTTTTTTTTTTGGTTTTGTTTTTTTCCACAATTACAAAATAAACATAAAAAATGAGCTCTTTGGGGTTCAACAGTTGGAAACACAATGACATCACAACTGACAGCTGTAAATATCATTGGGTGAAACTGGTGAGGTAAATGATCAGCTTTGAAGTATTTTGTCTTAGCTTCACGTGTATCTGCTTCACTGCAGATATGATGTCTCACTGGAACACCACCGCTGAAGAAGTGACGTGTTGATCTCGACTGCAGCTCAGACCAAAGTCCTGTCGGGGTTCAAACAGATGGACTGAGTGAGAGGTAACGGAGTGTGTGGTGACGCTCAGTGTTTGTTCTTGGCTTTTCAGTGGTGTCAGGACCTCGGAGCCTTGTCCACTGGCTCTTATCTATCCCAGCTCAATTACTGATGTGTCAGCAGTGATCTATGAGCCGAGTGGGGCCGGGGGGGGCTCACTGGCCAGAGGTGGCCTGGGACCACATGGCCGAGTCAGGGAGGGTGAGTGTTCGATTGTGTGAGTGCGTGGACTTGGGTAATATGGGGCTACCCAAAACTGGTGGTGGTGTGTCTAAGGAGGGAGGGGGAGGGTACATTTTTGGGTGGCTGGCCCTTTGGGTCACATCTTTCAGGGTGAAAGCGGCTAAAAGACACAGAGCGCTGTTCACAGGCAGGACGGATGCAGTGATAGATGGTTGGACATATGCTGAGCTATTGATACTTCTTTCAGTGTCTGTGGATGTGGAGAGAGTTGAGCTTTGGTGACCTATAGGGGACCCAAGGGTTAACTCAAAGCTTAGAGTGCTAAGATGCATCTCAGAGCATACCTCTACATAGAAAAATGTATGACCTTGCCTTCATTGTCAGTCTTCCTCATTGCAATTACTCTTAAGGCCAGTTAATGACATTTTTTCAATAGCTTTGGCCAAAGTTGTTTTTAAAAAGCTATTTGTGCAGACTGTACATTCACATTAAAACCTTGTATGTTTTATCACAGCCCAGTCACCAGATGAAAAAGACTGGCATTCATAACTTTCTGCAAATCAAAAATATGCCACATTTGCATACTTCACACATGTCTTATCGACGTTTCTAATGTGACGTAGTACTTAAGCTGACTTTGTCATTTGTCAGAAGGTGGAGGGGATGGTGGATGGCATGACAGGCTAGACACCTGCCAAGCTGCAGGCCACTGTTTGAGACCAACAAACAACAAAATCTGTTGTGTTTAAGCAAGCTGTTGCTATTTTTCAAGCAGCTTTTTAGGCACCAACAACCTGGTCTCACTCTGAAGACATCGAATTTCGACGAAAGAAGGCATCCTTTCACATGGACAGGATACACAGCTGGTTGCTGTTATTGTGTAATTGTGCCTGGCAGCATCAGGGGAAACACGGCGGGACAACAATGTAAGTTAAGGGGGAGAAAGTCCAAGTAAGGTGGATGGATCCAACAACCACAAACTTTTACCCAGAGGGCTGGTGTTCACTTCCCGTACGATTGTAAAGCCAAACCCTGTTCTTTTTTCCAAAACCCAACCGTGTCCATTTATTGTTAATGCAAAAAACATCAATTTGCGGTTGTACCGAAGCAGCGCATTTATTTTGATAGAAACTGTACACAAACTGTACATTTCCTGTGGAAACAGAAGTGTATTTTGAAAACAGATAATGTATGTAACAGGCTGAAGGTGACACAGTGTCCCAGAACGTCAGCAACCAATGCAGCCAGGGTTCCTTGCACATCATATCTCGATGTTGAAAGTCCATGACCAAATGCCGATATGTCACGAGATCAGAGTGAGAATGTGTTGGCACCAAACGTGGGTGTTTTTGAGCAACCCATCACTGCTTTTCTGATCGAGATAGTGCCACGAAAAACAATTAATTTTTACCCAGCACATCACTGCTTTTCCAGCAGGGATTGTGCCCCCAAACCAGGTATTTTAAGCCCAAATATGAGCATGATCTTTTCCTTACCATAACCATAACCCCAGTGTTGTTTCAACATTCACATTCACTACATAATGTGCAGATAAAATGTATTTGTGGTTTGCAGAAACACACAATGCCAACATTTTTGTGGCTATTGTGTTATTTATCTATATTTTGTACATGAAACCTCCAACTATGAAGCAAATTCATTTTATTCAGTTTTTTGGAAAGTTTGTACCTGGATGAGAATAGTTACACCACAGCTGTTTGGCTCTTTACACCTATCCCTACAATGTGTTGGATCCCACTGCTTGCTGTGATTGGCTAGTACTTGTCACATTGACACATTGAGATGGAAAGAGGTTAGGATTAGGACAGAGAGGTCATGATTAGGGCTGGTACTAGCCAATCTTGGACATATTCTGAGATTAAAGTGGTAAATTCACAGAAAAAAAACCTCCTAAATGCAATGCCAGAAATGCAGGTGATGTATTATACAGAGCGACTCAGTCAACAGAGGCATTAAGATGTGAAGGGTGAGCAAGTTAAGTATTGGACTTTTATTTGGAAGGCTAGGGTTGGAGTCCTGCGCAAGTCAACTTTAGCTTAGTGTTTTAAGACTTAATTGACTTATTCTCGGTTTTTAGGGTGTATATAAAGCTTACAAATGTACACAAAGTGTAGCAGAGCAGATCTGTTTGTGTTAACATCAAATTTTGACATTGCTAGGATGCCCTGGAATATATAAATATAATATAAACCTGGGTGTGTTGCCTAAACCTAACCACATGCTTTTGTTGATGTCCCGGCGTTGGCATCTCTTTACAGGCTGTAAGTAGTAGTCTTGGCTATGGACATCTGGATGCTTATTGCTGCCATGATGCTATATACACAGTGGCGTAAGGTAGTTACGATGGGCCCCAGTGCATGCTATTATGACGGAGTGTGTCTTCCTGCCACTTTTATGTTATATCCACCTGCAGATGTGCCCAGCTTGTAAGTCTTGAGAGATTTTGCACCTAAACTAGCTACTGTAAATTGTATTATCTCAATACATGATGAAACAGAGAACTGATACTGGACAACATCATCATACATATTACCCAGCAATCATCATTATATATCTGTATATGACAAAAACTACAAAAGTAAAATAGGAAATTAGTTTAACTAAATAGTTTTTTTATAGTTAAATTACAGTTTTTTATAGTTTATGTGGAATAAGCATATAATTCTGTTATAGACTGACACTATTTTACAAAAACGAAAAAGCATAATGGAGATGGGATGCCTTTTTGAGGGCATATATAGAAAATCGCACCATTTATGATTTAATGTGAGTTCTTCTTTGAACACGGGCGTATTTCTAAGTGGCAATCGGGCTGCTCTATAGCAACTGTGTTACCATATTGCCTGCACGGTCTATATTTATGCCCCTGTACATACACCCGGATGTAAAAAGCCACATTGGCTATTCCAGCCCTGGTGTAAATAGCATTATTGGCCACAAACACCTGGATGAACATAGCATCTGCCTTTATGATTTCAAATATTAGAGCTTGCACTTTTGTCATATACTCATTAATATATGCGTACTATAAGATTTAATTTTACTGTAGTTATATTATCAAAGATAAAAGCCACATACCATGTAGCTGCACTGACACTTTGTAATCAAACAATTAAACAATAATGACAACAAGTTTTTCTTATCAAACAAGATGTGCGAAAAATGTTATTGTTTGCACCTCTGCAATGCCACTGAAATTCTAATCAGTATGTATTAAAGGGCTGTTCATGAGGTGGGCTGATGCTATTTAATAAACTTCATCAGTAACTGTGTTATCCTCTCATAGCCTGTCCTGTAATTCAATGTCCACAGAAGAAAAGATACAAACAGCTTTCAGCCTAAACTTCCTCTGAGACTCAATTGTCACATAGGATATGTTTGTAACAACAATAGTATAATCTGGTATTAATGGTATAATTAATAGGCTGGCTTCTGTGAATCTGACAGCTTGGTCTGTGGTGTTAGCTTCCATATTGACAGGAGGCTTAAGCCCTCCCCACACCCCCAGACTTATCTGTGCTGGTCGTGTAAACTAAGCTCATTAAGCTCACAGAACAATTATCACCAAGTCAATATGAAGCCTGCAGATTACAGCAGTAAACTCAGCTGTGCAGGTCAGTGTTAGTCTCAGCTTCTTCATCAGGAACTTCAGGAGGAAACACAGCCATGACCTTTGCTCTCCCCTCACTTTATCACATCCCCAAGGAAAATACTGAAGGTGGTAATGGTGACAGGCAGCTGAGATAAACATGACATGAGATATATTTTACACTGAAGCTTTGACAATTTCATTCAGCAATTACCGCAAGTAATGCTGTCCCAACCCAACAGCGTTGCTGTGGAAACATCATCGGCCATCATTTTGAGCAGCAAACCCTCTTTAGCATTGTTAACTACTGTTAGCTCTGTTAGCACCGCTAGCAGTGCAGCACAGCTAGTGGCGCTAACATTTAAAAAATGCTAAAGAGGTTTTGCAGCTCAAAATTTGCTGCATACTCACTGGGTAGACCTGAGAGGGAGACCTGTGGCCATGATGTTTCTACAGCTATGTCATCTCACCACAGGGATGGCATTAACAGTGGTAATCCTGAATAAGCACTGCCACTAGTTACCTCTAACCCAGCTGGCCCAGCTGGTGCGCAGTGCAGACTAACATAAGCTAACCAGTGGAGACCGGAGGTTAGGGCAGTGTGCATTATGTTTCCACATGTTAACACAGCTAGCCGGCTGTCAGCAGAGCCAACAGAAAATAAATCAAAGGCAATATATTTACAGTACTTCACAAAACATTCTCTGTGTCTGTTCACTTCTAAATGGGTAGTGCTTTGAAAAGTGGTTCAGAAGCTCACTGAGTCAATGGAGCACTCCAGCCACTTTTTCCCCTTAAAACTTAACAAAACTAACTGAGCCTGACATGGCTCATACAGCAAATATGTAGAATACCGTTATACTTTACCTGTCCCACTCTCTGTGCAGCACAGTCCTGGTTAGATGTATGATAGTAGCTGCTTGTGGTCTGACCCAAAGAAAATTAAACAAATAGTTCCTGGAATAATGTGTATAATAATCTACCATAATCCTACCTAAAATTGACCTCCACACTGAAAAAATACTTGTCACTGATCTTGACCCAACCTGCTATGTTTTTTTGAATAAGAAAATAAATAAGAAATAAATGCCTTACAAACATCATAGAGAGCACTGACGCCAAAATTTGACAACTTCAGAATGAGAATAGGTTGATAAATGAAATGTTTACTGATGTATTTTAGTTGTTTTCCACCAAAATATCCAATCTTGCAATACATTATCCACCTGTGACTACAGCATTATTAAACTTCTGATTATGTTTAAACACTGGCAGCACTTGGTTGAGATTAGAGGAAGAAAAAGTTAGCAGTAACCGGAGACAGAACATGATCATTAACATTTAATGAAACCACGACCTTGCACTGACATTAACCCAAGTGCTTTTGTTACCTAAACTTTACAACACACAGCAAACTGGATGTGAACCTCAGCCTCTGGAGTCTCAGTCCTGCACTTTAAACATCCACCTCTCTGCATATGGTACCTAAATGAAGCGCATCAGTCACTCAGGAAAAAAAAGAGGGTTGCCTCCCAACTTAATTCAGCCAGTGATTATGTTTTGACACACAATGTAACAGGGAAAACAAAAAAAGTAATAGGGAACATAATCTATGGGGTTCATTCTGTGTAAGAATACATCAAGTTAATATGAGGCTTCAGCAGTCTGATTTGGACAAATCAAGTGAGTAGCTTCAAAGATTGCAACCTTTATAGGAAGAAAAAAAATCCCCCCCTCTGTTCCTGTCCCTTCGGTGCAGCTCAGCAAAGAAACCTATTACCAATACTGCAATATCTGTCACCTGGTGCATGAGAGAAAACAGTGTCACCCTTGGTGAAGGAAGGTGCAAGGTATGGGTATTAAGCATGGCCAGTACAGGTTTACAGGCAGAAAACACGGCAGAAAAAGTGGCACATATGTTAAAACTTCAGTATACAACAAGCAAAACTATCTGCATGACTAAATAAGAATATGGATTATTTTTTTATTTGAGAGCATTTTCCATGTTTTATTACAGTCCAGTCCACTGTGTCAAAGGTAAAATCACAACAACTGAGTTTCAGTGTTTCTCTGCCTCATCATTCCTTAAATGACTCGTAGCAAGAAGAAACCTTAGAAGAAACCTTGGTGCACATGTGTGTGGCTGCATGTGTGTGTGTGTGTGTGTGTGTGTGTGGCTGCATGTGTGTGTGTGTGTGTGTGTGTGTGTGTGTGTGTAGGTGTGTGTCTGTGTGTGTGTCTGTGTGTGTGTGTGTGTGTGTGTAGAGAATGCATTATTTTCTCTATGGCCAAGAAGACAAATGAAAGTCTCAGTGAATCAGCATGGACCCAGCAGTATGAATATTCATTGGTTGAGTGAAAAGCTGGATGAGACGAGTAGGGCTTAACAGGACCTGCACCTGGCGAACTTTGATCTGTTTGTATCAAAATGTCTTGCGGTGAAAACCAAGTGGAAGAAACCAATTGTGTATTGCACCACAGAGGAAGAGAGAAGAATGAGAACGCAGCCAGTGAAGAGATCAATGAATATTTATGCTTCATTTTAATGTGATCACATACAGCAATGTTTGTGTGTATGTATTATTAAGTGTGACAATTATTTAAGCAATGTGTTGTGTTGTTCATTTCACACTCGGGCAGTCGATCTTTCTAAGTGTCCAACATCCTTCATATCTTTTCTTGCTCTTGTCTTTGAGGTCAAGAATTTTGCTTTGTAAGGTGTAAATAACATTTTGTCACTGCTGGTAGACAATGACCATATATTTTTAGGTCCCCTAAAATGTACCCAAATTCACAAATATGTAGGATATTACCACAGACATTTCTGTAATCTTACACCGTGGTGCTACTGCCTGGTCTGACCTGCCAGAAGCTGGCAGGTGCACCTCTGGTGGTTGACCAGTCTGGTCAAGAAGGCTTCTAGCTACTGCAGTTATGCCAGGTTAGTTTAACAATGTCATTTTTAGCCAGAAAAGAACATGAATATTGAAAAAATAAGAAAAATATCATCATCAATAACATCAGCACTATAACAAGCCAGCCCCAATTTTTTTCAACCCATTTATGCTAATTTTTATTGACATAATCCTTTCCAGAGCTGCTCAAATTGGGCAGTAAATCACCCAATGTAGTAACATTTCTTGGATATAAAATGTTCTGCCCCAGATCCAGTTAGTTTTGGCACATACTGTCAAAAAATCAGGTGCCAAAAGAAAAATCCGCTGCTAGGCAAAGAAGAGTAGGCCATTCAGCACACAAAGACCAAAGCAGCATTTTTCATTAGTCATAGCATGTTTCTGTCCTAAACTGTACAAAAATAATGGATGTAGCCACCGTGACATCACCTACTGGGCTGGGGACTCCTGTTTTGAAGCCTTGAGTTTGGCATTTTTTAGAGCCATAAGTATTTGGACGAGAGAGCGGAGCTGTGAGTGAGGTACAGCATAGTACTGTCTATGAGCCTACCTCATGGCCTATAGTGACACCTAACAGACAGCCTGTCACTCAAGTGGCCCCTCCCTTAAGTATGCATAATTTAAGCCTTATTAAAAAGTTAATGAGTGAGTTAAATTCACCCCTGTGCAGTTGTCATAAACAGGGAAATTAGCTACAGATACCAAAACAGTTTTTGTACCAGGCTGTAAACATGTGAAATTCTGCTGTAGAATTGGACATTTTAACATGGAGGTCTGCGGGGATACACTGGCTTCTGGAGCCAGCCTCAAGTGGACATTTAAGGAGCTGCAGTTTTTGGCACTTCTGTGTTGGCTTAATTTTTCTGCCCTGGAGGTTACTGCTTGGTTCCAGCACTGGAAGACAAACTATAAACCAGGTCTTTTTTCTTTACTTATGGGCATTCACTTTAATGTGACACCGCAAATGAAGCCATGTTGTTACAGGTTGCTTGCATTTTACAAAAAAGCAAAGATTAGATAAATATCATAGGAATACTTTTGTGTGATAGAAAAATGCTTCGTGGTTTGATGCATATTATTAGGTCTTTTGGGGGTGTTTTCATGTTATTTTCCAGTCACCCAAAAGCCAAAGAGCAGTGCAAATTTAGTCTTAGGGCAAGTCTAATGATCCTTGTGTATTTTACTACAAATCGATACATCACGTGTGACTGAGTAAAGACACCATTCACAACATGTTAATTCTACATCCTGATTAAGGAGGCGTTGCTTTGTATGTTTCTTAAAATCCATTGTGTGTTTTTCTACCATTCTCAGGCTCCACCCAGTGAATGGCAGTATTTGTGCTTTTAGTGCTTGCTGTGCCAATAGCTCAAGCTCCTACAAAGCAGTGGGGTTGACCTGGCTAGCGCTGTCCTTTCTCATGGCCCATGGTCCTGCATTGTGAATGGGCATGCTGGCCTTTCTTCAGGACCTTCGGCCAGTATTGTGAATGGGGTGCAATGGCTGATTTAAAGCTTGTGGTCGGAGAAGCAGGTGAAGGTCAGGGCAGCAGAGGTCAACCCCGGAACATCCAATTTACTTCAATATGCCCACAGTCACATAGATGAAGCTGTAATGACCATTAGGACTAAAGCGGTCTGCAAGGGCAGCCGGCACACTGTCACAGAGACATGATGTAGAGCTTTCAGAGTCAGCCACGCTATTCTGTGCACTAAAAAAAGCCAAGTCATTTAAAGGGTCAGTTCACCCTGATTAAACATATTATCTCCTTTTCTCCATCAGGTTGATTTTTACCCCTTCTTCTCTGGAACTACTTTCGACTAAGGAAATAGTCCCTTTAAAAATGGTCAAAAGTGTGTTCTTTGGATTATTTAAGGTCACTGAATTAGAAAAGAAATTGCCTTTTTAAAATTTCTTTTAATATTCCCACTAAAAGGTCTGTACCTCCATTTCAGTGGAGTGGAGACAGGAATCTCAGAGACAGATATTACAAAACCGAATGTTTTGCTGTATTTGTCAAGTTTTAATATTTGAAGATGACACGTTGATGTTTCAAAGTCACAGTTGTGTCTGTGGGCTCTAAATTGCTTCCTGTCCATACACAGTAATACTGAATGCCAAAATGGTGAAACATCAGTTCATGCTACTAATGAGATTAGATTATTCACGTGTTTCCAGTACAAACTATCTTCTGCCAATAACCTTCTAGAATTCAGGCACCCTTTTTTCTAAAGGAATGGCAATGTCAGTTTTTACTTGATTAAAGTATGATTTCTTTGAATTCTTATGATTTTCTTGCCTTTTTTCAATATACTGACTCAAAAGAGAAATACATAACATTCAGAGTAAGGGCTGGGATTTCGTGGACACTGCTCTCAGCTTTTACCATGTATCAGCTTGCCTCTTTCCCTACCCGTCACCCTTTGGCAGCGCCACTGAAAGAAACATATTGATATTTACTTTGAACATGTACAAAAGACATGAATATACAAACAAGCAGACAGACAGAAATAAAGTAATATTCATAAATGATGAAAAGCATAATGTAAAAGCAATTATCACTGTATAGTTACTTTTAGGAGTGGGTGGATGTATAAACATATTAAATCCCACCCCTTCTCAATAATTGAGCCATTAAGTGAAATGAAACAGACAACTTCCTAGATAAACCTATACCTTAGACTTTTCTAAATATACAATTCTTATTACCATTTAATTTTGTCACACAAAAATAATGTAAGTATAAAACATTAATTACCAAATATCAGTCTTACAGAATATATGTCTTAGTATATAATACAAATTACCACTTACTTTTATAATATAAATTATATACAGGGGTCTATGGGGATTCACTGGCTATATAGTATATAAAATACATTACTAATTATCCATGATGTACAAATATAAATGTATGAAATATATGTGTATATATATATATATAAATTGTGTGATAACAAAGGTATAATATATATAATTATATTTGCATAACATATAAATACTAATATTACATATCTCAATCAACTTAGCCTGCAATGTTTCAATAAATGAATATATAAAATATGAATATGAATTTAATTCTTCTAGTTTATAGATATGTGTACACCTATAACCATACCCAAGAAATATCTACTAATTTACATACTAATACATTGTTATTAACAGAATATATATATATATATATAAATAAATAGAGAAAGTGAACAAATGAAAAAGATGTGCAGTAAATGTGTAATATTTTGACATCTAAATCACTATTATGAAGCCGCAATTACTTTTATTTTGACAGTCAATGACACAGGTTGAACCTCTGACCTTGTTGTCACATTCGTCACCAAACGTGGAGGACTCCAGCGATGAAACTTTGCAGCCCGAGGATGAGGTAGCAGCCTACATTGAGTTCAAGACACTCAAGGAGGATTCTTTTGAGGTTTTATGGTGCTGGATTTGAAATTCAAGAATGGAGAACTCATCTTAATGTGAGTGACTGTAGCACAGGTGCTGGTCGGGTCACGGGACTTTTATTAATGGGTGCAGGTGGGTGTGGCTCTGACTTAGACATAATGATGGGTAACGGGCTGGCTCTAGTATGGGTATGAGCGGGTGCAGGTTTTCAAAAATGGACCCATGCAAGATTCCAAAACTCCAACACCACCACTGTGAGGCTGCCTTATAGTGGTGCTAGAGAAAAAGTCAGATAGTGACCACTATCTCATTGGTCAACAAAAGCACATGGTTAGGTGTAGGAAAAAAATATCTTGGTTTGGCATTTGGGAAGTGAATACCGGACTTCAACATGAAAGTCTTGGGTTTGTGAAATCCATTCATTCTCTTTCAAAATAAACAAACTATATCGGTACAACTCCATAAATTGACATTTTTATCCTTTAACAACAAACGCACCTGGTTATGTTTACCCAGTACACACAAAAGCACCTGATTGGGTTTAGGAGAAGAACAGAGTTTGATTTTTCAATCATACGGAAGGCAAACACCAAACTCCTGGGTGAAAGTTGGTGGTTGTTGTACCCATCCACCACCCCTCCCACCCGTCCTATTTGGACTTTCACCCCCGCAGCTTACATTGTTGTCCTGCTATGTTTGCCCCTGATGCCGCTGGGCACCATTAAACAATAACGGTGACCAGCCGCCTATCATGCTGACATGAAAGGACAGCTTTTTTCGTTGGTGTCTGACGCTGGAAGTCACTGACCATATGTATTTGACACCTTCGGAGCGAAACCAGGTTGGAAAATAGGGTCCAGGCTGAAAAATACCAAAGTGACCATTTTAATGTAGTAAACAAGAATTAATTGAAATCAGCATTTTTGTTCTCATTTTAAGACCTCTGGTTGCTGGACATCATGGCTTATTTCAGGAACTCTTATCAAGTAAAATTCACCTACTGCACCAGCAGAAAACTCATATCTATGGTTACTGTAAAAGGTTTGCACTTTAAAATGGTACATTGGCTATTTTTTGCAATATTTCTTTAGCCTTCTTCACAGCAATGGCAAAAAATGATGTAGGAGTAAATGTTTTCTATAATATGAATAAACTGAGCTACACACAGCTAGTATATTTGTATCAAAATATCCAGTCAACAATGAGAATAATCCCAGTATAGAAGGCCTTGGTGTGGGAGGGATTCCCATCACCTTCTTGTCACATTATCAACTGGACTGAAAGGCTTTGAGTGCCACTGGGGTGTTGACTGTGAGTGTGTGAGGGTGATTGTGACTCCATTTGTGTATGCCTATGCGTGCATGGAAGTGTGCTTGTGTGTGTGTGTGTGTGTGTGTGTGTGTGTGTGTGTGTGTGTGTGTGTGTGTGTGTGTGTGTGTGCGTGCGTGCGTGCGTGTGTGTGTGTCTGTATCTGTGTGTCTGTGTGTCTGTGTGAGTGAATGAATAGCAGCCTGGGCTGTCACATTAGCCATGGTTGGGAGTGTTAGTGGGCGTCTTTCTGCCTCTGTGTGTTTTGGTCTGGCTGGGACGAGCCTGCCAGAGAGAAACCCCCAGTTCTCTTTCTCAGTCTGAGAGGACAGAGAAAAAAGAGAGGAGTCAAAATGGTGGAAGAAAGAGAGACAGACCTCCTGCTTGTCCAGTCCCTGATGTGCTTTGTGCATTGAGACAAGACAGTAAATGTGTAGGTGTTTGTCACTGACAATAGACTGCAAACAGCATCATCTGCCTGCTTAGTTACAAACCTACAGCTGCCACACGTTCAAATCATTGGCTGATACCACTCACTGAGCCCTCCATTAACTGCCTGTCACTTGGATAAAAAGATAACTCTGTGCTTTCACTGCTGAAGGGTGAGGCACAATCTGTGGTCTAAATGTAAAGTCACACAGCTACCCAAAACACTGCATTATTGGAGCTCACTCCCAGAAGCAAAACAAGCCCGTTTTTTGCGTTTTTTGTGTGTGATTTGTTGTGGAACCCACATTTCCTCTGACAATACACACAGGATACTGCAAAAAGCCGGTGCTCCCTAAACACTTCAATATTCTAGCTAACCAATGACAGCATCATTAGTCAGAACATTAGAGGTACCTCTGTGAAGTTCTAAACCTCAAGTGGTATGGAAGCATTATTTCCACTGGTTGAACTACCCCTTACTTGAAAAAAATCCTCATCTTTTTTAATTTTAGTTTGTTTACTCGCTAAAACCTCTGATTGGTTGATCGCATAAAATACGCTATTTTATCTACATTTTGATTTACAGTTTATTTTCCATTAAAAAAAGATGCACAAAATGATCAGTCTAATATAAGGCAGTTAAGAAATTTTTTTTTTTTTTTTTTTTTTTTTTACAACCTGGTCTCACGCCGAAGTCATCGAATACCAGTCAGTGACTTCCAGCATCAGACATCAACGTCACCGTTATTGTTCAACAGCACCAGCAACATCAGGGGGAAACGCAGCTGGAATCCAAGTAGGGTGCATGGGAGGGGTAGTGGATAGGTCCAACATTCACCAATTTCCACCTGGTAGGCTGGTGTTTGCTTCCCATATGGTTTTAGAGCCAAACCTTGTTCTTTTTTCCTAAATCTAACTATGTGCTTTTGTTGTTGAAGAAAAAAAAAAAAACAATTCACGGTGTTGTTCCGACGTACTGCATTTATTTTGAAAGAGACTGTATGCACACTATACATTTCCTGTGAAAACAGAAGTGTATTTTGAAAACAGACAATGCATGTAACAGGCTGAAGTTGATACAGCATCCCAGAACATCAGCAACCAACACACCCAGGGTACCTTGCATGTCATATGTTGATTTGAAAAGTCCATGACCAAATGTCGATATGTGACGAGGTCAGAGAGAGAATGTGTTGCTCGAGGCCTGTCCCCCTTACTCAAATAATCCTCCACCTTTTAGCAGTTTCAGTTTGTTTACTCACAATAACCTTGATTGGTTGATCAAATAAAACACATTATTACATCTACGTTTTGATTTACAGTTTATTTTCTGTTAAAAAGACACAGAAATTGATTATCAGTCAAATATTAGACAGTTAAGAAAAGTGCTTGTTTTCCAGTATTGATAAAACAGCAATTTACCTTGCATTTCTATTCACCCTTAGTAGATGATGTAAAGCACAATAACAAATGGGTAATGGAGTGGCATGACTTAAGGCTCATTTGTGCTCACCGTTAGATATGTGTATGAAAACAGCCTTATGTCCGTACTCTGTGTATATACAGATACAGATGAAATGGAGCAGTGCCACCAAAGACCGTGGAGGCAGTGTAGCATAGTTCAAGTGAGACACGCCTGTAGGAGACGACAGAGACATTTGGCGAAACAGAACAGATGTAATACACTGAAAATAATTCTCCATCCACATGTTCCAATGTGATTAATAGCCTCACAGACCACCACTGTCTACAACGCTGGTTCTGTTAAAAGGTACATTATCACAACCTCCTCCACTGATGCCATGTTTTTTGTTGTGTCAAACTTAAGTCTCTGCCCTCTAGTCCCATCTATTGGCTGTATCTATGCCATCATAAAGAATGCATGGAAGTATGAGGACAGTGACGGTCTTGTGCATTCTCAACTTGTTAAATACCTATGCTTTGTGTGGACCTAAACAGCAAAAGATGACGTGCTAGATACCCTCCTGTGTCTGTATTTTATGTTTAGGGACAGTGTGTCAATTTATGTTTGCTACATGCATTGTGTCTTTTCAAAATAAACTTCTGTTTTCACAGGAAATGTACAGTTCCTGCTCAATGCATGCATTCAGTTGTTTTCAAAATAAACTTACAATGTACCTAAAGCACTTTGTTTTTACATGTATTTCCTCAAGTTTAGGCAACAAAAGCATGTGGTTAGGTTTAGAAAAAACATCCTGGCTTGGCTTAAAATAACTACGTCATACATCATGTGACAAACGTCGTTATCGTAGCATGCCTCATACTAGCACACTCTGTGGTGGCCTGTGCTATCCTCTATGCTGTTGTGTGCTGGGGCAGCAGACTGAGGGTGGCGGACGCCAACAGACTTAACAAACTGATCCGCAAGGCCAGTGACGTTATGGGAATGGCGTGTGACTCTCTGGTGGTGGTGTCAGAGAGGAGGATGCTGTCTAAGCTGCGAACTATCTTGGACAATGTCTCACACCCACTCCACCATTTCCTGGTCGGGCACAAGAGTGCTTTCAGTGGGAGACTCATACCACCAAAATGCACCACTGAGCGCCACAGGAAATCATTCCTGCCTGTGGCCATCAAACTGTACAACTCCTCCCTCTGAGTTGCACTATATCTTCTTCTTCTTTTTACACTTGTAAGGAGCACCTGTAACGAAAACAATTTCCCCTTGGGGATCAATAAAGTATTTCTGATTCTGATTCTGATGTTCTTATTAAAATAGCAATGGAAGTAAGTAAGTCAGTAAAAGTGTCATCTAGATTACATTGAACAGGTTTAGAGAGATGTTGACATGGCTTTATGGTAATTTTGGATGCTGCAGTTTGTGCTGTTGTATTGCATTGTATTGTTATAACCTGAACTTTTTTTGCATCAAACCAAGAGGGGTATTTCAGCGTTATAGAAGGAGGCAGAATTATTGCATATCTGTTGTATTACAACCCAACCACCACGACAAAAATGTTGGCATTGCACATTTCTGCAAACTACGGATAAGTTACTGTTGCATGTCATTTGTTAGCAGATGCATTGAAACTTTTTTTCAACAACCCTGTCATTAACCTGTGGTGAGGTTTAGGCACAAAAACCACTTGGTTATGGTTAGGGAAAGATTATGTTTCGGCTTAAAATACTCTTTTTTGGCAGCACAACCCCAGATGGAAAAGCCATGATGTCTCAGTAAAAATCAATTGCTTTTTGTGGCACTCCTTGAAAAACAGCAATGGGTCACCACAAAATACATACGATTGGTGCCCACAAAGCAGCTGGAAACACAACAGTGGTCTGCTGCTTGGGAGGTGTCTTACCCGGGTCCATCCCTTCCACCTCCTGATGACAAAGTCAGAAGTCATACAGCATGTCATGACCTGATATTATACCTATGAAAATGCAATGTATTTAAGGTCAAATTCTGATTAATTGCAGAATTTCACCTGCATAAATTTAAGACAGATGTACCTGATAAACAGGTCACTGAGTGTATAACTGCCAGATTGCCACCTTGCAGAGGTCAACATAATCCCCTTCACCTGATATTGATGGGATTGTTGTTCATTTTAATACTACGACACCAATGTTGAGAAACTGGATTTATTGAATTCAGTTCAGTAGAACTTTACTTATCCCGAAGGAAATTCTTCTGCCAGAGAAGCCTTCAAATTACAGTAACACAAATCACAGTAACAACAATTAACATTCACAAACCATGGACTGCTCATGTGTCTGGAATAAAGATTGATTGATTGATTGATTCATAACCAGAACAACTAGTAGGTTTTCCGGGTCAGGGTCACACACTGGGCCTAGTTTTTTCAAACAACAGAGTATTAAATATCAGTCAAAATATTCAAAATATACAAGATTTTAAGTGTTTAAGGAGTAAAAAAAAACAAAAACCAGTGCCTAATAGCATAACAACAGAAGTAAGATTAGTACAAGAGTTACTGACAATAAACTAAACTGGGTGAAAAAGTAGATTGCACCTGATAATCAATCTTATATTGTATATGACATAACAATGAGAAATTGATATTGAACATGACATTGAGAAGTGATCATCTTACGGAAAAGTAATAGTGCACATTATGTTGAGAAACTCTTGCACAAGATACTGAACAGTAGTATTGTACATCATGTAAGAGTAGCAGTGCACCTTATGTAGGTGAACATTGCTGTCAGTGTCATTTGTTTTAGCTCTCCTCTCTACAGAAGGGGGAGGAGTTATACAGTTTGATGGCCACAGGTAGAAAAGATCTCTTGTGGCATTCTGTGTTGCTCCTCTTTGGTCTCATTCTTTGGCTGAATGTATTCTGATATGGGTCCAGAGTGACATGCAGGGGGTGAGATGTTAGAGGATGTTAGACAATGTTAGATAGAGATGTTAGAGATGTTAGAATACTGAGTAGTTTTCTCAACATCCTCCTCTCTGACACCTCCAATAAAGACTTAAGCTCCACTCTCAGGACAGAACCAGCTTTCCCTAACTTGTGATTGTTTGGTTGTACTAATGATGTGTTTGTCCTGACTTGTGGGGGGATCACTAGCTCTTTATTCTGTGTGCTTGTTTTAAAGTCCATTATGTTCTAATGATGGCCTGAGGCCTGAAGCTCAGCTACTAAAGTGCAGTGTACTGCAGTAGTAGTGAATGCAGAGAACCCTCTTTTACTGGTTGCCAGTCTCACTACAAAGACATCTAATGTGTGCGCTTTCTCTGACTACAAGTGACTATCACTTAAAGGTCCTACTTGACCAGTGGATCCTGAGTGCAGTCGAGTCACACTCCCCCACACACATTGTGCTAAGTCTTCATTTTGATACAATGGATGTACTTCATAGGTCAAGAAAACACTAGAATGGATGAAGCCTCTGTTCAAACTGAGCTCTTTAAGTGATCCGTGTTTGGTACTTTGGCACTTCATGCCCAGCTGTGTTTACCTAGTTATGACTGAAGACAGGTTTTTTTAATGGGGCTGTTGAATGATGAATTTTTTAAATTGTGATTAATTGCAGAGTTTCAATAGTTAATCCTGATTAATCGCATTTTTAATTGCATGGTTAAGATTCCATTATTTTGTATTTTCAAGCAGCAAGAAGTTCGTATTAACAAGGTGAAGCAATTCTTTCATTCATATTGTCTTGATTGGGAATCAAATAAATGTAAAGAAATTTACTTTATGATCTTAACTTTTGGATTTATTTCTTTTAAAACAGTGCTTCACTGCTACAACAGTGTGATCTTGGTCAAACCGTGAAAGTAAAAGAGTGCAATGTCGAATCAGTGTTAATAAGATGTACAGTCACTCCATGATTATTTTGATTGCTCTCTGGTGTCCAGTGATCCCGTTAATGCAACAACATTTGCATTTTTCAAGAGTTCTATTTTAGTTGCTTTCTCTGATTCACACGGGTTCTGTGTGCCTGATACTATTGTTCCCCCAAACAGTAAGGCATTTGACTTTTCACAACATGCCAGCCTGAGGACGTCCCTTAGACCTGAGTCTTCTATGATGTTCACTGACCCGACTTGTCAACTGAGCCGTCTGGCTGTTTTTTAAAGTGAAATGAGCCATTCAAAAGTGCAGTGGTGTCGTTATTTTTCATCACTGTTGGAGCAGGAAGCAGGAAGCCACTGCAGCAGGCTAACTACTAGTAAGAATACATCAAATGGACAAAATAGCTGCATGTGATTAACGCGGCCTTAATTGCATCGACAGTCACGGTCGAAAAAAGCTTTCCTTTCACATTGGCATGACACGTGACTGGTCACCATTATTGTTTAATGGTGCCTTGCAGCATCAGGGGGAAATACGGCCGGACAACAACGCAAGTTAAAGGAGGTGAAAATCTGAGTACAGCGGGATGGTGGATGGGTCCAACAACCACCAGCTTTCACCCTGGAGGCTGGTGTTCGCTTCCTGTGTGATTGTCATGCCAAACCCTGTCCTTTTTTCCTAAACTCAATTATGTGTGTGTGTGTGTTGGCTAAATGTAACCACGTCAATTCACAGTGTTATACCAACAGAGTGCATTTATTTTGAAACAGACTGTATGGAAACCATACATGTCCTGTGATAACGGAAGTGTATTTTGAAAACAGACAGTACATGTAACAGGCTGAAGTTGACACGACGTCCCAGAATGTCAACAACCAATGGTGCTTAGCTGTATTATTTTCTTTATACATGTTACCCCTAAGTCACATTGTGAAAAAGAACGCAGTGTCATATCACTGTTACACTGATGACACACAGTTGTACCTTCCTTTAAGACCTGACCAGGTACCCCTGATGCACTGAAATGCCTATTAGACTGAACAATATCAAGCATTGGATGGCTGATAACTTCTTAAAACTAAATGAGATCGAGATGGAAATTACAATTTTTGGATCTGATAAACAAATAAATGCTGTTGAGTCGTCTTTTTACCATCTTAGAGTTTTAAGAAAAGGTCAGGCAGGTGTTTTCTTTTAGACACTTTGACACAATAATGTTTTTATTTCTTCTCGCCTGCACTGTTGCAATGCACCATATTTCAGAGTCACTTTGTCACAACTTAAGCTGGTGCAGAATAGAGCCATATGTCGGCCAACAAAATCTGAAAATTTGTGCCATATCACTCTGATTTTAATGTCATTGCAGTGGTTACCACTAAAATTGAGTATGAGAGTTGAGTATGAGATTTACTTTTCATTTTTAAAGCTTTGAATGGGCTCACTGTAGCAAATCTCAGCAAAATTTGACATCCCATCCTTCCTCCTAGAACACTGAGGCCATCTTATTAGCTGCTGCTGTCCATCCCAGATAATTTTTTGAGGTGTATAGATGACCATGTTTATTCTGCGGCCAGGCCCAAGTTGTAGAACTTCCTCCTCCCAACATGATCAATCAGCCCCTCCCATCGAATGTTTTAAACCCATGGTAAAAACCAACTACTTTTCTCTGGCAGTCCATGTGTTGCAGGTATCAGTCTGTGCTTTTGTCACTGTCTTTCTGACAATCATCAATTTCTGTACTTTTCCATTTTTTGAAAATTTTGTAAAACACTCTGGCTTTGTTTTTAAATGTGCTATATAAATAAACTGACTTGACTTGATTTTTATGAAACAAATGATTGTGAATTATCAGCCATGCTGCATCATAATAAACAACTTTCAGATGACAGATTTAAAGTCCAACTCTACTTCCTTTTCTATCTGGTGATAGAATACTGTTTCAACATAATGACACTTTTGTGTCTGTGAAAAACAAGAGAAAAAGCACTGTGAAAAGATCTGGATGTCATATAGGAGGCTGGATATGTCAGTGAGGTAAGCATTTTGCACTGCTGATGCTTTAAAGCCATGTGTCGAGGCCCTGAGATCCACATTCCTGATGGTGTTAATAAGTGTTGCTCTGGGCACCTTGATGAATGCACTTCATTGTTGACACAGTGCTGAACCAGCCGTTGTACATTAACTAAAAATCAATAGTGGCGGGAGCCGTATGTGTGTGTGCAGCCCTGTGTGTTTTTTCTTTGTCTGATAGCACTAATGCTGAGATCAGAGGCTATGAGATGTTGTTGATTAAGCATTTAAGGGACAGACAGACTTTAACCTTCCTGTCACTGGAGCCATAGGTGACATGTTAACACTGCACTGTGGCACATTTCCTGCCTCAGTCTAAACTCAGCTGTTCACAGTCAGAAGTGTTGTCAGACACCATCTTTCTTTTTTCTACCACAGAAGCTGCTTTGAGTATGTTTCCAGGTGTCTATATGTCCGTCTGTCTCTCTGTCTGCGGACAAATTTTTGTCAACACAATAGTGTCGCAACCGTGCAAGATGCAGATACACAACTTTACAGGTGTGTGGCTTAGATGTAAGTTTAGCTGTAAGGTCGTGGATCACTGTATCGGAATGATTTAGATATCGCTAGTTCAGATTTTATATGAAAGTGTTCTCCCTAGACCCAATGCAGATATGATCCCCCCTCATGATTGGCACAATAAATATGTGAACAAGAGAATATGTATTTATATGAATATATATGATCTAAAGCAATGTTGAAATGTAAAATACAAATGTTGCATTTTGTCAGCTCAATAATAACAAGGCTACCTTAGTGCCTACCTTGAAAAAAAGAGCCTAAATCTTCACTTTACATTGGCATAGAATTACAGTAACCCAGTCTGTATCTATTGCTACAATGTATAGCAGTTTTGTCTAATGTGTTCATGATGTCATTTTGTATCAATCTATCCAGGAGGGCTCTAGTAAAACTATTACTATTGCAGGAGATCTTGTGTTCAATTAGAGCTTTGTAGGTGTGATTAATACGAGTGTGGATGAGATGGATGCAGCTGTAGAAATTACAGAGATAATAACTGTTGCTATGCTTACAGGCATTGTGTCTATGGGTTATGTTTGCAAGATATCTCAATTTGTTATGAAACCCTGCGCCCCAGCCCCTCCCCCACTCATACTACTGAAGTGCATTAATTTCAAATATCTTCTTTGCTTCTTTTCAGCTTTAAAAATATATTTCAAGAACACCTTGAGAGAATTTCTTCAAATGTGCACAAGTGACAAAATTTTGGTGGTCATAGGTCAAGGTCACCATGACCTGGCATTTGTCCTATTCTCGTAAAGGGGATATCTCAATAACATCTTGAGGGAATTTCTTTTGGCACAAACATCTACTTGGACTCAAAGATGAACTTATTAGTCTTTTGTGGTCAAAGGTCAAGGTCACCATGACGTTGCATCCCTCTTATTCAAATGGATGAGATATCTCAAGAACATCAGGAGGGAATTTCTTTAAAGTTGGCACAAACCTCTACTTTGACTCAAGGATTAACTGATTGGAATTTGGTGGTTAAAGGTCAAAGTCACTGTGACGTTGCATACATCTCATTTCATGAACGCGATATTTTAAGAAGCCTTGTGGGAATTTTTACAGATTTGGCATAAACGTTCACTTGGAATAAACAATAAACTGATTTGATTTTTTTGGTCAAAGGTCAAGGTCACTGTGATTGTCACTGTTGCATTCTCATAAACACAATATCTCAAGAACACCTTGAGAGAATTTCTTCAAATCTCCTCAAACTCACAAATGAACTGATCAAAAATTAGTGGTCGAAAGTCAAAGGTCAAGTCACTGTGACCTTTTTGGCTATAACTCATGAATTCATGCGCTAATTATGACTACATTTCACACAAAAGTCTAATAGGATAAAATGATGACAGTTTATTTTGATGACTGTCATATTTCAGGAACAGAAGGGAAGCCATTTGGTCAGATACTGAATTGGTGATACTAATCTTGGGTGTCCACCTTGAAACTGTGCTGATTGTATAGATCTTCTGTGTGTGAAGCATGCATGTTTTAACAGACATGGATACAAACTGTAACTGCAGCTTGATGGGTTTGTAAAAGCACACAACCCCAAGGTGGTAGACCTAGTTTGTTTATGCAGTAACATAGTACATTATCTATTGAAGAAAATTCAGCATTACTGCCACATAAAGTCAGTCAGCTGTTTTCCATATCACTATATTACTCTCTTACTTCACAGTGTTCATTACCAGAGTCAGCATCTAACACCTAAAAAGAAACAATTATGTGTCATTACTTGTTTTTGATTTAGCTGTTGCTATTGTGTCATGGTAAAAAGCAGTATTCACAGCCAGCTAGTTGCCTCAAAGCCTTGTGCTGAGGTCCTGCAGAGACTGACCACTTCTTTGAATATAGCACCTATTACTAAAGCTTATATTGTCCTCCAGAAGATGATTAGTGATTGCAGAGGTCTTAAAGGATGTGCATGTTTACGTTTCAGAAAGAGCCACTTGAGCCAACTCAAAAAGCAGGTTTCTAATGGAAGGAAGGCAGGCCAGTGATTATTGAACAGGTCAAGTGCCATTGTTGTAAAAGTAATATGGTGGCTAGCTCAAAGGTTTATGTATCTGTTTGAACATAGGGGCTGAGAGGCCCACCATTAAGACTGGACACAAAGGTCCAACACAATACTGTGGGGAAACATAGCTCAGAGATAGACCAGAGCTAAAAGACTGCACCTGCTTGTCTTTCTACACCTTTTTGTAAGACGAAATCTGCAATTTGGTGATTTTTTTTTTGTCCATCACCCAAGCAGGTCCTCTGAAAAATGTTGCATAAGCAAAAATCACTGGTATTTTTTTTTAACGAGGATAGACTTTATTGTTAAACTGAGACTGTTGAATGGTCTGGTGCTTACCAAACCTGCTCACAGTACTGTAGAGATGCTTATGCAAAGTATATTTTCAATAGTGCTATAAACCTACTGTGGGGGGGAAACACCACCATTAAGGCACTGCAACATGGCTTTATGAGTGGCAGTGTTGGTTGGTCCACCATTTTGGATCAAAATGAAACAAAGTATCTCAATGACTATTTGGAGGTCTGTCATGAAGTTGTAAGGGGTCTGGCTGCAGAGCCCCAGCCTCAGGCCCCACCTCCAGTGCTGAGAACCATTTCCATCACCACGACCCATCCCACCCCTTCCCCCTTAAAGTGGACCTATTATTCCTATTTTCAGGGTCATATTAACTTTAATATGTAATATTGGGGTCTAATGGAAAAGATTTATGTGCTTCACTGTTCAAAAAACACATTATTTGTCTTATACTGCTCAGCACCTCTGTCTGAAACGCTGTGCTTGGGCTAATGTCCCACCTCCCCAGCAGCCCAGTCTGCTCTGATTGGTCAGCTCACTCAGTCTGTTGTGATTAGTGCAATGCTTAGAGTATGAATCGGAAACGCCACACCCCTTACCTTAACTGATTTCACCTCCGGAGGCTGCCGCTAACAACACCACTGTGGCTAAGCTAACAAAGGCAGCCGTTTGCACTCATCAATCTGAGTGAAGAAACACAAGCCAATAGAGTCCAAAGCACCTTCGCAACAAAGACTTGAGCAGGACATTTCACAGTGGTAAATTATTATTTTGTTGCTGTCTATTATTTCAGCTGTAACGTGATAACTGTAACTTATCTGATGTTATGGTAACAACTGTATGTCTGTCCTCTGACTGAATGAAGTGGTAACATCTGCTGCAGAGTACAAACGATTTCTAACAATATAGTCAGTAACTACATAACATGGAAAACAAAGTTTCATAGTAAAAGACATGTTGCTTCCTGGATCAGTATGTGTTCTATCCAGTGATGTTGTCTCCTGAGTCTTTATTTGCTTACTTATAAAACAGTATGCCTTGTGTCTTTTTTACATATTAGGTTTTGTGGTTATGAACCAAGTTCCAGTTCATCCTACATGTTTGATACACCATCCAGGCCTGGAGCCTGACCGTTTGAAGCAATACACCCTGCAGAACATCCAAAACATTTACAAGCATGACTATGGACCCTTACGGCATAGAACTGAAGAAGACTACGTTTTATGACATGTAATGAGAAACAACTATGTAAACTCAATTCTGAACACTAAGGTTTTATCATACCAAAAAACCCACTAATAAAGAAATGACAAATAAATCTTTTGTCAAAAGAACTTTATCTTTAGCAAATGTAAAAAATGAAAACTACATAAAACTTAGCAAATAATATACAATGGATAGATACATAAATATAAACACAGCAGCATTTTATCTGCAACACTAATAGTGTCCAATTCTTTCCATTCAGGTGTCCATCCCGTCCTGTGTTGTATTACGGATATGCCAGGAGTTCCCTGATCCAGCTGGTAACTGCGTTGGCCTCCAGCTACCCCTTGACTGAAGTAAGAGACGTAAGGCAACCACTTCCTCCTTTGAGGGTCTCTCATACTGGGATGCCAGTTCCTTTGGGATGGGGATTTTCTGCATCTCCTCAGCAAATGCAGTTGGGTTCTCAAACACCTCCACAAAGACGAGCCTCATCAAGTCATCTACAGTCCGTAAAATAATGCATTTAAATATTGATTTCCTTGTGTTTTTAAATTAAGTCCCTGAATCCACCTTTCTTGTATATATTTCAAGTTTTGCCACAACTATTTCATATTTTTAATCTTGTGTTATTATGTTGGTAATAAAAATAAAATTACTTACAAATTACTGCATATAGGGTCTGTTTTTTACAGCCTTTGCTGAGGGTAAAACTAAACTAAATGAATACATTTTTGCTCAGATTCCTCTGTAAAAGCAGAACCACCAGGGCTACATGTTGAATCATGAGCTCTGTACAGGTGTGTGCTGATCACTACCATCTTTTGAGATGCCACAGACTGTGTGCCCACTGAGACAGTTTGTGGAGGGTCTGTTTGGCATGCTACATCCTGGAATCTGGCTGTAGTGGAGAGGTGTTGGGTACCAGGGCCCTGCTGTGATGTACTCTAAAAGACAAAGGAAAATTAAGTATCTTAAACTGATATTGAACAGTCAACATTAGGGATGGGTATCGTTACAATTTTATCAATACCTCTACTTCATCTTTTAATAATTTTATGAGTTTGCTAACATTAGTTAGCTATGCTGCTGTCATTGGCAAAATAATGTTAACATTAGCTTTCAGTTCATGAAAGTAGATATTGGTGCAACCGCATAGCCTGCATATTTAAAGAAACTGCTCTGATTTTCTGTTTCTTACAACACCAATTAAAACAACACTATTCTACTTTGTGAGTGTGGATCTTTTGCTTTTTTTGTGGTATTGAAAGAGATGTTGAGTAATGTGTATTTTACCTGGTATTGCATGGAGATTCTAAATTTTGGGATCCTGACAACCTCTGTCTGGGACATGATACCTTTGTTTACATGTACCTTCAGAGCAGGGTTAGCACAGTTTTATAGTTTGTCTCATTTGTGGATGAGACTGACAATGTCACCAAATAGTGGAGCTTTTCCTAGCTAGAGTTCAGCCACCAGATTACAACTTAAAGATATATGCCCTCCAGTGAGGTGTACTACAAAGCTGACCTCATGGTTAACACAGACTGGGTTCTAGCACTGGCAAATTTTTTGTTTCTAGTATACTTAACTAAATGTGTTATTGATGGTGAATCCATCTGAGGAAGCTGGTTAATTGTGTCTGAGTGTCTTCTCTAAACACAAGATTTTCACCATGGGTCCCTGCAGCAGGTGGGTCCCTGCACTGGAGATTTTTGATTCTAGTATACTCAACCTACTGTATAATTGATGGTAAATCAATCAAAAGAAAGCACAGGTTATGTGGCATATAACCCTTTTCTGCTCTGTAGCTTGAAATACAGTGGCACCAGGAGAAGTATGCTAGATCCAGCACTGACCACCAGTACCTTATCCAGTGAAATAGCTCCACTTTTTCAGCAGGGATTGGCACTACATTTTGGACATCCATGTCCTAGATCAGGGGTCAGCAACCAAAATCAATGAGAAATAAATTAAAAAAAAACCTTTCTGGATCTGCAAAGTATATTTGATTTTTATTGTGAAGCTAACACAGCCTTTGAGGTCTAAAGTAGCCTATCAACATTATTAATAGGTCTAATAAGCATCCAATTAATATGTGTTACCACAAGATGGCTACTCTGCAGTGGGATGTTTATGAATTTCTGGTACTTTGCAGAGGTGGAGATGAACAAACAAATCTGTCTTCATGAAATTCTCTATTTTACTTTTACTTTTTTGGATATGGAATTCATTGCTAGCCTCGCAAGGGAGGGAATATACCGCTACTTAGGTTTGGCAACATTTAGAGCAAAAGGTGTCACACTGTAGATAATGTAGCACTAGCATGATTTTGGCTTTTTTGTTTGAGATATTTCAGAGTTCATTATGTTAATAGTTATTTGATGGACTGCCAAATGTAGTACAGATATTTATGTTCCTCCCAAAATGAACTTTTGCTGATCCTCTTACTGTTCTAATCATCCAGCACAACCCAGCCAACATTTGTATGTGGGGACTATGTGGGTAGTAAATGAGGTGGAAAAAATGGGCTCGATATGGGATTGTCCACGGGTTCCATAATGGCCCCATGCCACGTGGGTGGTTTAACCCAAATGGGCCCCAGATAAGATGTCCATTTTGGGCCCATACCCACTTGATACCCAGGTAGCCCAGGCATATCCCATGCGGGGCTCATTTGGGTAGAACCACTGATGTGGGCACTGGCATGGGGCCAATATGGAAGTCATGGACAGTTCTATATAGGGCCCATTTTTCAGCTCATTTCCTACCCACATGGGCCCCACATAGAAATGCTGGCTGGGAAGGAGCACTAAATTGAGATGGTGGAACTGACTACTGCTGTCCATATCCACAGTCTGAACAAACTGCTACAGTACCATGTTTGCAGATGTGCATCCAGTCTAATCAGGGTGCTTTTTAGCCACATTTTCCAGTGATCTGTCACTGATCTGTCACGCTTTTAACAGAACAGATAAGCTTCTATGTTTATACAGGCCACATAGCAGCGTCTGTTTTCACTTGTGCTTTAGGTGTATAACTGCAACCCCAAGTATCTTTTTAGGCACACTCACTGATAAAGGGGATTCTAGCTGTGGCTTTGGCCTCACACTGGGAGGCCTCTCTGCCTCCACACTACACAAGCCCACTGTTATTTGCTCCATTCATCAAAGTCACCACAATAATGACAAAAACCACACTTTCCAACCTATGTGAAGACCAAACCACCGTGCCACAGTGTTGAACCTGGACACTGAACTTTGCCTTTTCCGTCAAAGGACTAAACACACACCACATAGCAACGACACCAAGGGCACCCAAATGGCCAGCAGCAGCCTTGTTTGTCATAAATCTGAACAATACCCAACTGACTGCTGAACATCCCAGGCTTTGCGTACATAACATAACTTTGAAGTAATTGGATTGTATATATCTTGACATGTGGCAGACCTATGCTAGTTGTTTTAAACTGCACACAGAGTTGGTTACAGTGCAGTGAAAACAGTTAGTTTATTGCTGAATTACAGAAAAAACATTTATTCTACATTTTATTTATGTCTCTTTAACATTGGTTTTCTAACAATCAATTAACATCACTAAATAATTCATGTGTTTCTTTTTTTCTAATCAATATAATCTATGGTACAACAAAGCTGGGCTTTTACGGGTGTTGAGGACATTAACCATATAGAGACGGGGGTCAGGTCAGGACACTTGTGCGGTGAAGTGGCCTCTCTTAGTCTTTCAACAATGCATTGAAAGTGTGTGTTTGCAAATGGGGGATGTGAGGACAAGTAACGATTCAACTCAAACACTGGTGTATTGGAGATGTCCCACAACAGTAGCTCACATAAAATGAGGAATCAGATCTATATTACATACACCATGAAGTAAATCATGGTCATAATAGGCAATGATCCATGTCTTTAAAATGGATATGAAATTAATCAAGGTAACTCTACACGTGCTGTACTGTAACTGTCAACCTTCTGATGATGGTAGTGACCTTTTCAAACAGAGGAAATGGCAGCAAACAAATCATTACAGTAATGTCTTTATTTTGTTATTCATTCAATATTGCCCCTCATCAACACTGGCTTCTGGCAGTTTGGGCATGGCACATTTTAAAATCACTTCATTGTACTTTTCAACACATTCTCACATTCTGTGACCGGGTTGATATTTTCGGCACTGGCATATTTGTTTGGTGTGATCTTTAAGTTAAAATAAATAATCCTACTAAAATCTTTTTTTTTTACAAGATCCCACATAGCCAATTACCAGCCTAATATCCCTACAAATTACTTCATAATGATTGGACAAATCTGTAGCGCAAGGTGCTCAATGTTCAGTGCCAATGCAGGAAGTAGTCAAATGGAAATTAAGTGTGGACATCAGGCTGGTAGATGGGCATAAAGTGCATCTGACTTCATGCAGCAGGCAGGAGTGTGTCCTGTTGAACTTAACCATGCCTTAAAGAATAGGTTCACAATATTTCAAGATGGAATTTCATACCAAAAAGATTGTTACCATGGTAGCTGTCAGCTTGATGTGTCTAACTTTTTTGTACACAAAACTATTGTGGATTTTGTTTCCCATCACTTACATTTAAAGCTCTAATGGAAAGGTTCTTTCAGTGACCAGGAAGGAGGAACAGCAAGCAAAACCAGTTGCAGACGGGCACCTGACAAATGTTTTACTTGAACACACTTGAATAACAGTTAACTTATCCTAACTATAGTTTGTTTGCCATAGTCACTATCTGTCTCTTAACATAAGGGGAGACCTAGCAAGCTCATTTTCAGATTCATACTTGTATTAAAGGTTTCTACTAAAACATATTTACATGCTTTAATGGCCAAAAGTGCTTTATTTTCCTCCTACTGTCTGTGCTGGAACACCTGTATTCAACCTCTGTCTGAGACCCTACATTTTAGTGCTTGTCTCTTTAAGTCCCCCTCCTGAAAAAGCCCAGTCTGCTCTTATTGGTTAGTTTGTAGGTCTTTCATATCACAGCATCTCTGCACCATCATAGAGTGTTGCAGGAATGATGTTTATTTGTAGCCCAACACAGAAAATGCTGGTTCCCTCGTCAAAAAGTCAATAGGATTTTTCCATCTGATTTTGTGTTTTTGCAGAAAATAAGCTCTATGGCAAACAAAAGTTTATGGTACTACACATTTTGTTCAGCAAGATCATTTTCACAATTGACCACCACTTTTATCATTTTTGAAGTGTCAATGCAATCTCCAAAAGTAAATAGCTAACGTAAGCTTATAAATTAAGTACACCATGGTCACATGACTTAAACGTCACCATCCTAACGAGGCTGTAAAGCCATGTTGGTGTAATGACACTCTGCTTATATCATATCATATCATATATTATATCAAAGTCTCTTAAGCTTATGTTAACCATAGACCTTATTTCAGGCATCTAACAAAAAATCCACTCAGAAAACCCAATGATTTCGAGACGAGATAACCAGGAGTGCAAAAATCAGTCATTTTCGGGTTTTAGGACAGCACTTTATACTGTGAAAAATCAACAATAAAAGCTTCTAAACACAACCAGACATGTTCCAGCAGGAATATGATCTGAATCTGGGAAGAAATTAATAACATCAGCAACCAATATAACCTGTTTCCCTGATGTCCCTGGTGTTTGTTGGACACATCCACCACCCCTTCCACCTGCCCTTATCGGACTTTCGCTGCCTTAACTTTCAGCCTTGTACCGTTGCATTTCCTCCTGACACCGAAGGTGGATTTGGTGTTGGTGTCTGACGCCAAAATTGCTGACAAAGTGACAGCATTTGACGACTTTGGATTGAGAATGGGCTGACATAGACATATACATCCATTAGGTGACAATTCTTTTTACCCTCTTGTGTAGTGTGAAAACAGTATTTATAGCTGGGTCTCCTTTACTTAATGACAGATGAATAATGGACTTTGAAATTTGTCATCATTTTTATTGAATATGTTTGAATCTATGAGAATGGAAAACACAAGCAAAGCACACTTATAACCAGATCACAAACTAACAGCTCTCTAACTGTTGCTACCAGGAGAATGCTTCTTCTGAAAAACAGGGTCACAAACCAGAAAAGGTTTAGAGACCAGCACTTTCACAGAAGTTACTTAACTGCTGTCTTGTTCCTTTTGATGTCTATTCATCTTAAAAATAAAAACAGCTTTCCACAAAAAATCTGTCAGAAAAAAACAACTAAAAACAGAAAAATCAGCATATCATGGCTGTGGCAGAATACTTTTAACACCTTATCAGTGTTTGCTGTTGGCTTTCTGGGAACCTACAAAACTACATCATAAAGGTTCAAAGCTACAACTCAATTCACCCATTCGCCATGTGTTTCAGCCATCTCAGTGTGTAAGCATGTCAATTATTAACTGGCTCAGTGTTGCCTTAGAACAGGCTGATAACATCCAATAAAGCCATTTAACGTCTCTCCGTCACTCGCCTGTTAGTTTACAGTAACACACATCCTCTAATCTATTGGCATCTATTGTATTTGATGGATGGTTGTACAAATACAGAGTGAGACATGAGGTGGGGGTAAACTTTCACTCTTCTCAGGTGTAGTCGACATACTAAAATGCTGCCATTTGCTCTGGAGCTGTTTGTTTCCCATTATTTAGCAGGGAGGGCATGTGAGCTAACATATCAATGACGACAGAACTTTTTTGTATTATATCAAACGCATGATCTCAGGCTAGTGCAACTGGCTGCATCAAGAGACTGAAGGCTACACTTAGTCCCATCTTTGCTTAAGGATAAACAACACAAAAAATAATATTACAGCAAGATACACAATGCATTGCAGTAGCTGCAACAATTCCCACCAGCTTCTGTTCAACTGCTACCAAAGCCATTCACCAGGAGAGTGTAATGCTTACGCTATGCTTATGCTATTATCCCCCAGATCACAACCCCTTAGCTTAGGAACCACTGTGCAATCAGTGTTGAGTCCTGCTGGTTGGAGACTGTTTCCTATGTATTACATAGTAATCCAACCAGTGTGAACATATTGCACAAGTAAACTAGGCAGAATTTTTGCTGCAATGCCATCTGGCAAGGCACTGTGTTTTCAACCCATCTCACTCCAAAGTCATTGAATATTAGCGCTTGGTCAGTGACTTCCAGCGTCAGACACCAACGAAAAAGCCATCCTTTCATGTCAGAATGATACACAGCCGGTCCAACAACCACCAGCTTTCACCTGGGAGGGGGGTGTTCGCCCTCTGTATGATTGTAAATCCAAACCCTGTTTTTTTTTTTTCTGAAACCCAGCCACATGCTTTTGTTGCCTAAACCCAACCACGTGCGTGTGCTGACTAAACATAACTACATGCATTTGTTGTTAAGGGAAAAAAACTTTTTGAAAGAGACTGTATGCAAACTGTACATTTCCTGTAAAAACAGAAGTGTATTTTGAAAACAGACAATACATGTAATAGGCTGACACTGACATGGCATCCCAGATTGTCAACAACCAATGCACCCAGGATACCTTGCACGTCATATTTTGACGTGGAAATTCCATGACCAAACACTGATATGCGACAAGGTCAGGGTGAGAATGTGATGGTATTTTCCAATCACATAAATGCAAGCACACAATCCTGATGGATGACTTGTAACGTTAACACCTTATCTCTATCTTGCAATCGTCACAAAGAAAGATCAAGAAGTCAACATCATGAAAACTTTCTGAAGTTCTAGCTGTATTTCAAACCAGTGCTCTGTGTTTTGGCATTTTACAGTAGACTTTATAAAATATGGGACATAGCTAATTTTGAAGCCTTCAGTTCAGTATTTCAAGCATAGCCATCTTGGATTTTTGGAGCTAGAAGTTATCATATTTGGAAAAGACGGTTAAGATAACGCTAACACTCACTGCTAGCTTGGTAAGCACAGTGCATTTGCACCTGTGGTTAACTGTGATAATGCTCATGCTAATTTTTGCCCATGAAAAACAGGCTTAAAACCATAAAACAAATTGTAAGCTACGCACCAGAAAAACTGAATATCCAACTCCCTAGGGCTCATTTATACCTGCTTTACATATGAAAATTGATACAACTACACTTTGTCAACATCACTGCCCTCATATCTCCATGTACCCTTTATGGTGGCATGGATACAGTCAATAGATGGCACTAAAGGGCAGAGTTACCTTTACATGGCAGCAGCATTGCAGACAGCAGTGGTCTGTGCGGCCACTGTAATAGTAACATTCTAACATGGACGGAGACTTCTATGTAATGTATTATTGATTCATTCTGTTTCACTGTGATTTAAATTTCTGCATCGTCTCCTATGGTCGTGCATTGTATGGTCATGTTCGGTTCCCCTACCAACACTAATAGTTTCTTCTAACCTTGGCCAAGGCCTTTCCCTAAACTTAAATGAGCCTATAAATCTTTTGTAACTCCAAGTCAGGGGCCAGAATGTTATTTTAATTAGAAAACAATGTACAACACATCATACAGACCATTGAAGCTTTTTCCAGCCTAACCCAGCCCTAACACCTTACAGAGGATCAAAGGTCAACATGGAGAACAACATGTGCTATATCTGTCGACCTGTCAATCACTCTTTACACAGCCAAGACTGGTTGACCATCACTGAACACAACTGGCTCACACCCTGCCCTGATCTTGACATGGGTCACTGGACAACACACTAAACCTCTGCACTGATGCTTGACCCCCGTCTTAGGTTAAAAAAGGATAAGGGTTAAGGGTTTGGGACAGCAAAGAGGTACTTCAGAGGTTAATGGAAATGTTTGCATGGTGTGTGTGTGTCTAAGCCCCATTGTCCCCTGGTCACTTGTGTTTTTTGATAAACACAGAGGGCCTCTCTTCATCCTGACAGTGTCCTGACTAGGTTCTGACCTCCAGAACACTGAGTTCAAAGTTCTAGTGCATGTTTGCGTCTAGCTCCCTAAGTTAGTCACACCAATATAGAAAAATAGCCTATAGCAGGCAGCCCTTTGCATTCCTTTTGACTCTACATTTTCTGAGGTTAACACTGAGCTGGTAATGTGAAGTTAATACTCCTCAGCCCATTGATGACCACTGGGACGAAACGAAAGCAGAAGCAGTGATGAGGTTTCATCTAGTCGAATCGGCTGATATGCTCTAAATGGACTGATGAACCCCTAACCCAGACCATGATAGTGTCCTGTGAACACACCCATTAGCAAGTGAACTACACAGCATTATAAATCACCACCGGTACTAGTAAATTTAAAGAGCAAAATAAAGCTGGCTAGAAACAATAACCATTTATATTTTGGCAAAATCTCTAATACCATCTTGATAAAAGCAATATAGCCAAAACATTTGTGATGTCCGCCTGAAACCAAAAACTTCAAATTTAAAGGACAGTGTGGAAGAGTTAGGAAAATTTAGTGGTATCTAGCAGTGATGATTACAGGTTGCAACCAGCTGAAATTTCTCCAGGTAAGAATTGCTTAAGTGTTCATTGATCAGGAGGTTTTTAGTGGAGGCTGAATTATCTGCAGAGGTCTCCTCCTCTCCAAAACAAATGGACCGGTGATTCAAACAAGTAAGAACACTGAAAAAAGCAGCTTCGCATTACAAATCAGTTTTTTTTTCTGATGCTGTTTGCCTTGTCAGAGAGAGGCTGCTAGCCTAGCACCTGCTAATATGTGCTCACCTGATAACTTAAGATCCAGACATTCAGAAGGTTTTTACCAGAAGCAGAGATCTCTTCTTCTCCAAAACAAACGGACCCAGTGATTTAAACTGGTAAAAACACTGAATTAGGCAGTTTCACATTAAATAATCAGTGTTTTTCCAGCATTGCTCGTATCTGAGGGGCTGCAGAAACTGCAGCTTTTAGCACTTAGACATTTGTTTCATCTTTCAGCCCTTGGGGATGCAGCTTGGTCTAGACAAAGATGCAATCCCAGAATTTTTAAACTAAACTGGGGTCAGCATTATGAAAGGTGTCAGTGTTAAGGGTTCATATATGGTAGAGTAGTGTTGACACTAGGTGTAAATGTATTAGTGTGGATGGTTTTTACGTTTTAGGGCTGACCCCGCTTTGCTGTAGTCCAGACAAAAAAAAAAAAAAAAAATGCACATAGAGGAAATAAGTTCCATAAATGCACTGTTTTCCACCATAACCTCCTCAAGTGCCTCTGGTCTGTAGATAGTGAGTATGCTGTGAGTCAGTGCATAAGATCAGGCCAGAACATGGAGCTGATTACAAACAAAACAATGTCCAGTACACTCAAGAATCAATGTTGGCCTGGTCTGACAAATCAATATATTTTTGGTTGATATATAGCACCTACAGATGTGACTAAAGAACTTATATTGGTTGATGCAATGTATAGCCATACTATGGTTTGTATGATGTCCTACAAAAATGCACACACCACAGGTCGTATGATAGTCTAGGAATTATGGATGATGTTACGTCCTAAATTTTAAGTTACGTAATTGACATAAAGTAAGTTATGGAGGTTAGGTTGATAAAAAAGACATATGGTACCTAGAAATACACTGGTCTCCTGAGGAAAGTCCAAGAGGAAAGTCCTGTGTTTTGTGAACCAACCTCCACCCTAACCTGCCTCCTAACTGGACCACTCGACCATGCTTCTTTACTCCTGCCAGTGCGTTGGTCATGTAATTGCAGCTTTCCATAATATGTGCACAAATTACTTGCTCATAATTATGGGATATGTACGAATGAAACGAAAGTTTTTGTGGGAAAATGTAAGAACAGTGCATTGAACATTTCAACATTAAAAAGTGTCCAGTGTGATTACAGTCTCTCTGTTTGTTTGGGTGACATTTGCCTTAAATAGTGGACAAATATTAGAGTGGGTAAAGGCTGTCCCTGTAGTAACAGCTCATCAATCACTGACAGATATGGTGTATATCAGTCTTGTTGGCATTACCTCTGGAGCCCTTAAAGTAACTGGCTAAGTTCCATAAGCATGCTGAATGGCAGTAAACATTTGTGCTAGATAAAGAGGCCC
Organism: Cephalopholis sonnerati; assembly: GCA_019142605.1. Classification (NCBI taxonomy): domain Eukaryota; kingdom Metazoa; phylum Chordata; class Actinopteri; order Perciformes; family Serranidae; genus Cephalopholis; species Cephalopholis sonnerati. The sequence continues at coordinate 38,803,997 of JAGQAX010000010.1, read as the reverse complement.
TTGAAAGCTGTGAATCCACCTGTATGCTGTTTGTCTTCTCTCAGGGAGCTCCCACACATTGCCCGACAGTAGTCAAATATACAAGTGTTGTCAAACACGGCAGAGTGTTTGCAATCTGCTGCAGCCCCTGTCTTTATGTATATTGGGCATGTACATACTGTACAAGTTGACAAGTGGTCAGTGGCTCTCTGGGGATGTTATGAGACTGTAGCTTTAAGAGGCCAGTATGTTTCTTCAGAACTGCATGTCAGATGGTCCAACAGCTTTGGAAGCCCCCTCCCCCACACCTTCCTATGGGGAAAAGGTTGGTCAGTTGTGTGAAGGTAAGGAAGTAGTCAGGGTCTGAACTTCTTTCTCTGCTCATTTTTTCATTCCTTATAACTATTTCTGTCACTTTTCAAGTTTCTTTTCCTCTTGGGTTTTTATTGAGTTTTCACAGATACATAAACACAACAGCATCAATATATTGACACAAAGATAATCATCTGGGGCCTCATTTATAAAGCTTGCTTACGCACAAAACGGGGCTTGAAAGTGGCGTACGGCACTTTCAACGCAAAGGTTGTGATTTATAAAAATAAACTTGGCGGGAGAATGTGTGCACCGGTATGTCAACTTTGATCCTTGCGCACAAACATTTTGGAGACGGGGGAAACTGGCGGCGCAGATGGTGAGGTGGTGAATTGAAGCAACAATCAGTCTAATTGCTGAGTAAGCATGTAAATAGTGCGGTGACATTTATGCGTAATGCTGCACAATGGATGCGCTGGCACTGCTGGAAGATCACGCAAATGGTAGGATCAGGATGGAGAGAGTCTTTAGGGACCACAAAGATTTCCTGGCCCATGATGATGACTGGCTAATAGGCCAATTTAGATTCCCTAGAGCAGTGCTCATGGATCTATGTGCTGAACTGGGCCCAGTGTTAGACAAAACCACCCACCGGAACCGCCCCATCCTGGTGCATGTACAGGTGCTGACCACTCTGGGGTTTCTGGCAACCGACTCCTTCCGGCGGGAATTAGCCGACAGGTATGTGTTTGATATGATTAACAACATGTAATGTTACATTTTCTGTCTAAAGCCCCTTTTGGGTATGATATAATACAGTTAAATTCTGTCCTTAGGTCTGGGATATCGCAGCCATCCCTCAGCACAATAATGCCAGCCGTTTTGGATGGCATTATAAACATGAGCAGTCGTTACATCAGGTTTCCTTACACTGTGGGTGAACAGGCCAACATTAAAAGGCAATTTGCAGCAATGTCCGGTTTCCCAAATGTAATCGGTGCAATTGACTGCACTCACGTTGCTATAAGGGCTCCAAGTGAAAATGAATTTGTCTATGTGAACCAAAAAAATGTGTATATAATCAATGTACAAATTATTTGTACCTCAAACATGGTTTTGACAAATTAGTGGCATGGTGGCCTGGGTCAACACATTCATTCATTCATCCTGACGCACAGCAGTATAGGGAACAGACTGCAGACAGGCGCTGCACGTGATGGCTGGCTCCTGGGTAAGTACATAAACACCATTGTAGAAATTCTAACCATTAAAGCCTGATTTATAATTACTCTTCTGTTATACCTTGCAGGTGAGTGGCTACCCCCTAAGGCGCTGGCTCCTCACCCCTTTCACCAACCCGCAGAGCACAGAGGAGGTGCGCTTTAACCCTATAATGCCGTGGGTATCATATTTGATACATACATTTCTGAAACGTTTTGCATTACCATATGGTAAAAACTTTGCTCAAAAGCCAGTTGTATACAATCTGATACTTGTCTTCTGCCCCCTGGTGGAGACCTTTTGCACTGCAATGATTCTGACATGTCACATGGTACAATCCAAGATGGCCGACTCTCATCACCCCCCCCCTGCTGGTTGAATCAAGGTTACACAAATTGCTAATTTGAAGACTTTATGGTAAGAATTTTTCATTTGCATATTTATTAATATTTCAAAATGGGGACTTACTTTGTTCAAGCAACTTATTATTATACTTATGATTATTTCATTTTTTGCATTTAATTAATCGTAAAAACTTGTAGAAAATGTTTGTATCAAATTTGATACAGCAGGTACAAAGGGGAATTGAAATCCCTCAATTATTATTGTACTTTTTCTTCTTGCGATATGCATTATGTCTACCATAGTGCATGACACAATGTTTTGATGAATCAGTTATCCTTATTACAGGTTGAAATGTGATATTTAGGACATATAGTTGGACTCAAATTTGATAAACTTATATTTTAGATGGCTAAAATGAAGTACAGAGTTGAAGATGTCCTGCGCTTCCTCGATGGCAGTTTGAGCGACATAGAGGAGTTCATGGAGGCAGATGATGAAGTGGAAGATATGGATTGGATCCCCAATGCAGAGCATGATGAAGAAAGCTCTAATAGTAGCAATGAGGAAGATAAAGTTATTGACCAGAGGACTGAAGAGGAAAAAGAGGGTCCAGCAGCAATACAGGCAACAAAGCAGCGTGGAAGAAAAAATAAAAAGAAGAGGAGAAGGACACATACAGCTGCTGAATTTGATGAAAGTGTTGACCAGACGAGCACAGAAGAAGAGGGTTCAACAGTGATACAAGCCAAAAGAACAAATAAATCTGCAATGAAAAAAGTGACAAGGAAGGAGTACAGGTGGAGAAAGGCAGAATTTAAACCTCCAGATGTTCAATTTGATGGGAGTGCTGATGAAGGCATTGAAGAAAGGTCTGAGTTTACACCATATATGTATTTCAAGCAGTTTGTAACTGATGAAATGTTACAGCTAGTTGCAGAAACATGTTCAGTGTACAGAAACAAGGAAAGTCAGTCAACACAACTGTGAAAGAAATTGAACAGGTTCTTGGTATGTACATGTCCATGGGTTTAGTGCAGATGCCAAATGTGAGAGCCTACTGGGAAGTGGACACAAAGTACCCCAAAGTTGCTGATGTGATGTCGCGAGATCGATTCGAGAAATTGTTGACACTGCTCCACTTTCAAAACAACCTCAGTGTGTCTGAATCTGAGAAGAAGGATAAAATGTGGAAACTCAGGCCATGGCTCGAAAAGCTACGCGAACAATTCCTTCGTGTACCTCCTGAAGAACATCATGCCGTTGATGAGATCATGGTTCCATTCAATTGAAAATCTCAGCTGAAAGTCTACATGCCATCAAAGCCTCACAGATGGGGGTTCAAAATGTGGGGATGTGCAGGACAAAGTGGTTTCCTGTATGACTTTGATGTTTGTCAAGGGCCAACAGATCCAGAAAAGGAAAGGTCTGATGTTGGTGTTAGTGGAGATGTTGTTCTCAAATTGACATCAACTCTTCCTGCAGGGAAGAACCACAAAGTGTTGGCCGACAACTATTGCAACTATATGCTGTGGTAGCCATGCTGGTTCAGTGTGCCTTCAATTTTGAATAAATCCCCAACAGTGTCACCAGCAAAACACCCCCACACCATCACACCTCCTCCTCCATGCTTCACAGTGGGAACCAGGCATGTGGAATCCATCCGTTCACCTTTTCTGCGTCTCACAAAGACACGGCGGTTGGAACCAAAGATCTCAAATTTGGACTCATCAGACCAAAGCACAGATTTCCACTGGTCTAATGTCCATTCCTTGTGTTTCTTGGCCCAAACAAATCTCTCCTGCTTGTTGCCTCTCCTTAGCAGTGGTTTCCTAGCAGCTATTTGACCATGAAGGCCTGATTCGCGCAGTCTCCTCTTAACAGTTGTTCTAGAGATGGGTCTGCTGCTAGAACTCTGTGTGGCATTAATCTGGTCTCTGATCTGAGCTGCTGTTAACTTGCGATTTCTGAGGCTGGTGACATGGATGAACTTATCCTCAGAAGCAGAGGTTCCAGGTTTCCTGGGTCATCCTCATGTGTGCCAGTTTCGTTGTAGCGCTTGATGGTTTTTGCGACTCCACTTGGGGACACATTTAAAGTTTTTTGCAATTTTCCGGACTGACTGACCTTCATTTCTTAAAGTCATGGTGGCCACTCGTTTTTCTTTAGTTAGCTGATTGGTTCTTGCCATAATATGAATTTTAACAGTTGTCCAATAGGGCTGTCGGCTGTGTATTAACCTGACTTCTGCACAACACAACTGATGGTCCCAACCCCATTGATAAAGCAAGAAATTCCACTACTTAACCCTGATAAGGCACACCTGTGAAGTGAAAACCATTTCAGGTGACTACCTCTTGAAGCTCATCGAGAGAATGCCAAGAGTGTGCAAAGCAGTAATCAGAGCAAAGGGTGGCTATTTTGAAGAAACTAGAATATAAAACATGTTTTCAGTTATTTCACCTTTTTTTGTTAAGTACATAACTCCACATGTGTTCATTCATAGTTTTCATGCCTTCAGTGAGAATCTACAATGTAAATGGTCATGAAAATAAAGAAAACGCATTGAATAAGAGGGTGTGTCCAAACTTTTGGCCTGTACTGTGTGTCATGGTTCCTAGACCAGCCATTGTGGAAACCTACAACAGATTCATGGGTGGTGTTGATCTGACGGATATGCTCTGTGCCCTGTACAAATACAGCTTCAAGACCAGATGATGGTACTTGTACATCTGGTGGCATAGTGTCACACTGGCACTCATCAACGCTTGGATCCTGTACCGACGAGACATGAAGGCACTGGATCTAGAGAAAAACACCATGCCCCTGAGAAAGTTTCAGGCCTCAGTTGGCTCTTGCCTGATAAGTGCAGGAAAAGGGAAAGTCAGGATTGGCAGACCTCTGTCCTCTCCACCACACTCCTCACCACCACAGACACCAACACCACCACGAAAGAGGCCATCATGCAACGTACCTCCAGATGTGAGGAGAGATGGGGTCGACCACTTCCCAACCTGGGCACAACGACAAAGGTGCAAGCACTGCAAAGAAGCTCCTCACTTTTCACATGTGTTCTGTGAAAAATGCAATGTCCACCTCTGCCTAAACAAGGACAGGAACTGTTTTCTCTGCTTTCCTCTTGGAAAAATGAAAGAAAAAGAGATTGAAAAAGGTAGCAGTTTGAAAAAGTAAAGATGCAGATGTAACAGATGGCCAAGAAAAAAGGGTTTTTGTGTTGTTATTGCCCAAGTTTCAAGTAAAAAATAAAGATACAGATGTTACAGGTGGGCAAGGAAAAATGTTCTTGTTGTTGGCCGAATTGCATGTAATGCCTAATGTATCAAATACGATACAAACAAAAAACATATTTGCAAATTATTTTTATTTATATATTTTTTTAAAATTGTTAAAGGGCCAAATAAAGTCTTCAAATTCAAAAAATTTGAATTTTCTGTCCATTATTTCTTGGGTCAGGCATTATGTGTGAGCCATCGGCCTCCTCAAAAATCGGTGGAGGTGTTTAGATGCCTCGGGGGGCAGACTGCTCTATCACCCTACAAAGGTGTGTAAAATCATTAGGCCTTGTGGAGTTCTGCACAACGTGGCACTGAGGGATGCCATTCCCCTTCCGCCTGGCCTCCATCCCCCACACCATGAGGACCCCGACCCACAACCACCTCCCCGACATGAGGAGTTTCAACAGGGAGCAAGGCTCCGTGAAGGTGTCATGCGGCGTTAGCAATAAGACAGCAAGTATGTTTAATTTTTTAACAAAATCTTTAATGGAGCTGGCAATGTCAGGCATGGTAAATGGTAAATGGACCTGCATTTGTATAGTGCCTTTCTAGTCATCTCACCACTCAAAGCGCTTTTTACACGAGTCACATTCACCCATTCACACACACATTCACATGCTGGTGGCCGAGGCTACCGTACAAGGTGCCACCTGCTACTCAGTTTTTTAACACACTCACACACCGATGGAAGCATCATCGGGAGCACTTTGGGGTTCAGTATCTTGCTCAAGGATACTTCGACATGTGGACTGGAGGAGCCGGGGATCGAATTGCTGATCTTCCGAATGGTGGACGACCCGCTCTACCTCTGAGCCACAGCCGGCATGGCATCACACATGTAACTCATCACTGTACATATTCGTTGGAGTTCGTCTCTGACTTCATTTATCACACTGATGGTGTCCCTTTGTGTTTGCAGAACAGTGTTGGTTATTGCCTGTCAGCTCAGTGTGCCATGCGCTCGGGACGCACTGGTGCTGATAATTTTTCTGGCCTCCACCTCACCCACAAGCACCTCTATTTCGGTCTCCGTGAAATTCCTTTTCCTTGTCTTCTCTGCCATGAGTGAGCGTAAAATGCCATTGATCAGCAGGCTTATTTATATGCAAAAACATTCATGGCATTGACCATTCATGGTAAAATGTGGGTGTGTAGAGGGCGGGATTTGAGGTGAATGCACCTGCGCAACCTTCCAGGTGGACTGATTAATAAAGGGAAAAGTGCTTGCAGGTGTGCGCACGTACGGTTTTATAAATCAGATTATTTTTTTGGCGCACGTCATTTTCAGCTTTTGGGCACAGGTACACTTTTAGTATGGATCCTACGCAACGTTTTATAAATGCGGCCCCTGGTTCCCGCTCTCAACACAGTACTGAGAGTGCTCTGTTTAAGGTAACCAATTACTTACTGCTTGCCGCTGACTCAATTCTGTACTGCATTTTAATTCTTTTTTAACTCAGCTCAGCCTTTGACACAGTGGACCACAATATCTTAATCAACCACCTGAAAGATGTTGTTGGTATCAGTGATGTGACTCTAAACTGATTTATCTCCTATCTGTCAAACAGGTCCTTCTCAGTCATGCTTGGAGATGATTCCTCCCCTCATGCACCTCTCTTTTGTGGGAAACCGCAGGGGTCTATCCTGGGTCCCCTCCTGTTTATTAAATATATGTTACCCCTGGGGCAAATCATGCATAAACACAGAATAGATTTTCATTCCTATGCAGAGTTGTATGTCCTGTAAAGCCCAGCACCACTGATGTTTCTTGTTTTATGTCCTGCTTCACTGAAATGGAGAATTGGATGTCCAAAAATTTCCTGCAGCTAAATGACTCCAAATGAGAAATAATTATACCCCCTCCAGTCCCAGTACTATCAACAATAGCTCTTGTAGTCTGGGTGCCCTATCTAATAACATCAAAAAAGAGACCTGTAACCCCGAAGTTATCTTTGACTCAGTGCTGTCTTTTGATGCCCAGGGTACTAAAGTGGTGCAGTCCTGCCTTGCCCAACTTTAACATAGATCAGGTCATTTCCTTCCTCTGCAGATTTAGAAAAGATGATCCATGCTTTTATCTCCTCAAGACTCGATTACTGCAAAGTATTTTATTCTGGCATCAGCAGGCCAAACATCCAAAGACTGGAACTCACACAAAACGCTGCTGCCAGGCTTTTAATGTGTACTAAGAGAAACGACCACATCACAGCAATCCTTGTTGCCCCACACAGGTTACCTGTGACTTTTAGAACTGATTTTAAGATTTTACTGCTTGTTTTTAAAACCTTGAATGGTCAGGCTCCTGCCTACATCTGGGATCTGCTAGTTCCCTATAAGCCTGACCACTGCCTGAGATTCTCCCACAAGGCTCTACTGATGGTTCCAAAATCTCAACTTGTCACTGAAGGTGATCGAGATTTGCTGTCCAGGCCCCTCAGCTGTGGAACTCCCTGCCTGAGGATCTCAGGCAGATAAACTCAGTGACTTTTTTTAAATCTCTTCTTAAAGCCCATTTTTGTTATTTGGCTTTTTCTTAAAGGGATATTGTGGAATATTTTCTGTTGTTTACTGGCCAAAATCAATGTCTGCATTTATATTTGTGTTATCATTGGTGTATTATGACCTCCGCTAATAATCTGACACATTCTCCTAAGCAAAGAATTTTAGATTTGTTTATACATACGACAGGTAAGCCGGGGAAGCGCCATGACGGTCTGCCAAACTTGAAACTACAGCCGCCAGCAAGGGACTAATAGCACCAACGCGGAATAACTACGCGTTTTCCCTGCGAGCCAGCGCAGAGTAGGAATGACCTAAGTGATTGAGACGCTGGAGGAGAAGATCAGCGAGAGGCTTACTACCCCGTCAAGTTTGAAAATCTGCACTACTGCAGCATAATGCAGGACCATGCATATGCAGCAGCAGCACAGGAGACGGTTTCACCATCGCCAAGAAAGCGAAAAAGGGAACTTAAAAGGCAGCGTGACCGGAGCATTCAAAAAAAGAGGATTAACATCGGGCTAGCCTTCCCCAGGTGGAAGGAGCCCATGAAGGAGAAAGATTTTAGAAGGGACGCTGAAGTTTCCAGCTTTCTCCTCCACAAGTAAGTCAACTATACTGCCTAAATTAGCCTAAAGCTAACTTTTTTCATTGGGTTTTGTTAGACAGTGTTGCTCGTTACCATAGGCAGCATAACAGTAGATCCTGCTAAAATACACCAGCCTCGTTGGTACAGAAGTGTATGTTTACGTGGTTTCAGTAGCTTTCAAAGTCGCGGTAAACGCCAGCTTTTTGTCACAGAAAATGCCATCTTATAAAGCTTTCCCACCGGCTTTTAGTCTGACTTTACCGCGACTATGAAAGCTACTGAAACCATGTAAACATTCAGTTCCACCAGAGGAGTATAACCGGATTTCACTGTATGTGTAGTGTCTGTGTTATTATATGTGTACTTATTGGATAGCAGAGGATGAAGTGGTTTCATCAGTGTTGTCGAGGCTTTTTGATACATGGCGGCTACCGTTGTTGCAATACGTGTTTGAAAAAGTGAGGCGCTAGAGTGCATACACGATTTCAACGTAAGATGGGAGTAATTCCTACACTATGTCCCTTTAAGCGATGGTTTTACACTGTTTTATACCTTGTACATATTTTTTAGCTTCATCTTTTTTACTGTAAAGCACTTTGTAACTGTTGTGACACATGCTATATAAATGAAGATATTACTATTGTTGTTATAATAATACAATAAAATACACAAACCAAAAAATAAAAAAGTACCAATAATTGGTAGTCTGAAACTGTTTCAATATTTATACAAGTGTTTTCTAGTTAGGTATTTTAATTGATGTCATGTCAAAATGTTCCATTTCATTTTTTCCAGTTGTTTTTAAGTGTATTCTCTTTAACTCTCAGAACTTATGTCCCCTTTTCCATTTCTAAAAAGTCAGCAGAGCATTTTATTTATTATGTTATAGTATACAGGTAATATAATATAAATCGAACACACACTAAAGGTCTTTTCCATTGATAATGAAATGAAATATATAAAAATAATGATAGTAATCTATGAATAATGAAATTAGGCAGAAGTAAGTGCAGTGTCTGCCCTCCAGGTTAAGATAGTTGAAATGCCGCTGCATATTAGAAGAAAACAGTCAATAATGAACTACTGGGTAAATTTTCAAGGGTATTGTGAAGAAAGGCATCATAACAAAAATACTTCTCCCATGTTTGGGAGAGAGAAATGGCCAAACTGGACTGTTTTGCATGGAGCAGTGAGAAAGTAGCTACAGACATGAAATTCAGCAAGAAAAGATACATCCCTACAATACCATTACCAGTAACACAATCAATTTCTTTGAGAAGCAGAATCTCCTAATTTGAAAAGTATGAAAGAAAGAAAAAAGTCTCTTTGTACAACAAGAAATAAAAGCTTCGGTAACACAACAGTTTGGAGGGTACAATTGTTACACTGTCCTGAATTAACAGCAACCAAAGCATCAAACAAAGGCACATTAAGAACATGTGATATTTATGAAACAGGGTTGCACATTCCCAAAGAAATCGTCAATATTTAGTCTAAATTTAAGTTACTCAACTTGAGAGACTCAAAGTTAGGCTATACAAAATACTTAAGTGGAGTATTTGTTACAGTGAAACCAGGACTTTTGGGGTCTTGGTCCAGTTGGCAGTTCAGCCATAAAAGTTACCTATGGAGTTTCTCAGCCATAAAGTGACCACAGTCACTATAACATCAGGAGCAACTTATCAGTCACCGGTTTATATTCTATCAGCTTCAAATCGCCTCACAGCTTCAAACCTTTATTTACTGCTGAGGCCAGATTGAACAGCATCGCTGCACCTGTCACGTGATGATGAGAGCTCGAGCGCATCTTTATCCAGATGTTTCATGGAGCAACAGCTGGATGTCTTGTGTTTTCTAGATATAGGCCTACTATCCGACACCAAGGTAAAGATAAATGTGACAGAAGATGTGCCGCATTCAAACAGCTACAGGTAAACATGCTTTATATATTCTGTTTTCAAACATTGAAGTTTGAGTTTCTTTGACCCAGGTTTAGCCGAGTGTTATTACAAGTAGTGATATAAAGTGTGCTAGCTAACAGTCACGTAACACACCGTTTAAATTAAATGTGTTCACAAAGCAGGTGACATTGGTCCAACAATGCCTGTCAGTCAGACCAGAGGGCTACTGTCTCTATGAAACATATTTAATTAGAAATATGACTAAGAATAACAACCGAGCTAGCTACAGCTAACAACTTTACAACGTAGCTAACAACGTACGGTTTAATACTTAACATAGTTAGATTTGTACTTTCTTCATCAATCCACAAACAAGTATACACTTTGGGTCGGTACTTGAATGAGGAGGGAATTACTGAAAAAGACTTTATTTCCAATACATGTATTAAAAACTCATCGAAATATTAGCTAATACATTTAACAGCAGTTGGTCCAGTGATAGCGGTGGTCTTTTAGTGCTGACGTATGAAGTTGGTTGCCATGGAGTCCGACCAAAACTGTATATATTCAAGAAACTTCAGTAGATTCATCATTTCACTCGGAGACTTCGGAGGAGAAACTCTCACTCGACGATTTCCAAAAAAAACTGAGCAAGTGACCACCTAAAAGAGGACACCAGTGGAGCTAGTTTTCTGGTTCATCATGGAGACTGTAAGAATATAACAGTTTTTAAAAAAAGACTCATTTTACTCGACGCCTCAACTGAATTTCAGCCGTTAGAGAGCTCGAGAGCCCCAAAAATTGACGTTAATGGCTTAAATTCAGTTGAAGTGTGGATTAAAATACTTTTTACGTTTTTCAAGTCATATTTTTCGACGACTTTACGAAATTTAAGCCTTGAGGCGTTGAAAGTTTGACCCGACAGCCCCTCAGACACAGACTCACAACTATATTAAGTTGAAGCTTCAAATAAAATACTTCTTTCTCTTTCAAAGTCATTTTATTCGACCAATTAACTAAATTTAAGCCCAATGCGTCAAAAACCTGACAGTCCAACAGACTTTCATGGCTGAAATTCAGTTTAGGCGTCGAATAAAATACTTACTCGACACCTCAACAGAATTTCAGCTGTGAGAAAGTTCGACAGCCCCCAAAACGGACTTTCATGGTTTAAATTCAATTCAGGCATCGAATAAAATGCTTTAACTTTTTCTTAAGTCATTTTATTCGACGCCTAAACTACATTTAAGCCTTGAGGCGTCCAAAGCACAACAGCCCCAGAAAACATAAAACGTGCAACATAACAATTAACGTGTTAGTAATTAATGTGTCATTAATGTGTCATTGATGTAGCCTAACAGTGTCAACTCCTGAACCGACAGCTGCTTATCGAGCTAATTTTACTTATTTACACTCCTTTGTGATAAAATAAAATGTTGCATATTACACATCGGTTTTTTAAAATGGAGGTTTTACTTTCAATCTGACATTTTTCTCCACGTGTAGCCTACATTCATGCTTTATTTGACTATTTTTAAGTCCTTTTATTTGTAATTTTCTTTATGTGATTACATTTAGCAAAATAGGGAGGAATAAGACATTTAATGTTACACACATTGTAGAAAATAGCTTATTTATTTATGGAGGGCATCCGTGAGCTCTGTTTGAATGGATATACACATTTATCAAATGTTCAGTCAAACATAGTTGTGATGAATTAAGTAGAGTCCATTCCTGAACTGTATTTCAATCATTACAGATGCGTGATGTGCCAACCCACCTCCACGACCACCCCTACTGCAGGAGAGAGCCCCGCAGGAGCCACCAGCAGGAGCACCCTGCTCCCAGCACCCCTAGGGTAAAACTCTTGACTTTTTGCTGTCTGGGATGCACACAGTTAAAAGTGTGTGTCCTTTTAGATTTGTTATGAGTTTGTGCGTGTTTGAAATATCTTGAAACGTATTTTGGATGGGTAGTTTAGTGCCTTGATACCTGATAATTGAATTTATGCATTTGTCTACATATGATAAAATATCAATGTCTGTTTGATGGAAAATCAACACTTTGAACTACTACGTAATCTTTGTGACAATGCAACAACCATGACATAACACAGTGTACCACATGCTGAAAAATTACATCATTTATTACTCAAGCTGTAAACAATTGCCTCACACAGTTACCCCTGGTTTGACTTGTAACACTATCTAAAACAACCAAATGTTTGACAATTAAAATGTGGGTTTCTTCAGCTCCAGATTAAGACAGTGTCTGCGAAAACAAACTCAAAAACAATAGTGAAAGTATGCTACTTCAGTTGCAGCTGCTTATGAGGTGTTGCATTCAGAGCTTTTGTAATTTTGCATTTGTAGTGTCTGAACAAACACTGTGGAGCACAGTGAATTGCACAGTCCGTCATGGACTCAGTATCAGAGGACATGAGTACATACGTAGAAGAGATTTTTTACTTTATTACATACTAAAGATGTAGGAGCTATTTATTAGTTTGTGTTTTATTTGTTTTGAAATAATTATAGGTTTGCTTTTTTTTAGATTAGATATATTTAGTATTGTCTTTTATAAGTTATTTCTTTAGTTTGCTTAGTTTGGCTAGTTTGTTTAATTTATAAAGTCTATGTTTGTTTTGTTTTGTAAGAGCTGAGCAGCACCTCAGCTCTTTTGAAAGTGAGCTCTTCGGGGTTTAAGAAACAAAAGATCTCTCTGGTGTACTTCTACATAAAACAGCTTATTTGCAATTAGTGTGGCAGTCACTGGAGATATGTGACAGTAGAAAGTTGTCAAACTTAAATTCTACTGGATGAGCTAAATTCAGTTAAACTGTAAATGTGAGGCTCCCCCTGCTGGGGACATGGTAGGAGAAAGTTAGTCTCTGTGTCCCATCCTGGGACAATACAGAGGCCTACAGCTCTTGCCAGTGAAAACAGAAGCGTCTGCTGAAGTGTGGGACAGATGGGCATCTCGGCTGGCTGTCCTGCACCTCGTTCAGCAGAGATATCGTGTAAAGTTAAGACCGTCATTACAGGACATTAATGGGACCATCTCATATGTTACCCTGCAGTCCAAGCAGCACCCGCGGCAAAACGTCTGTCTGCACAGGAGATTCAGCTGCATGTCCTGCCGGTGTAACTTCCTCCTCTTCAGTGTTGCTATGACGTGCTGCGGTGTGTTTTTTACTGTAATTCCTCATATTGGCCTGTGTCGCTCTCCTGGAAGCTGCAGTAACATCTGTCTTCAGTTTCTCTGGCTGTATGAACTGCAGGCAGCTGACCCACTGATCGTTTGTCCTCCTGCAGGTCTTCATGCGCCGCCTGGATGACGATGTTGTGCCTACCGAACGTTTGGTCTCGCCGCGGTCCTTGCGTTACTCTAAGTGATCAGTAAGTTTGATGTGTCGCTGCGTGCTCAGAGACCAGTGGGATTTGCTGTATGATGAGAAGTGTGGAGTGAAAGTGTGTGCTGGAGCGTTACAAGTCTGATTTCTGTTATTATTGCTGTCAGCAAAGGCCTGCAGATTGGTCTCTGACAAGTTCACCAGGAAACTGTTTAGCAGAGGTGGTTAGCCACCCAGATCCTGACACATCTTACCTTGTGATCACTTGAGTTTATCTTGGCAGCCTAAACAGTGGCCACGTTCATCAAACATGTGGCATTACCTGTGTTTAGTTTATAAGTGTTTACTATGATGAAACTCTGTGTGAAACCCCGCAGCCGTTGAATTTCCACTAGTTAGCACTAATGACATAATTTAGTAATTGTGGGATGTGCTGCAGTGGCCCCTGGTGTTGCTGGGCAACTAATCACAAATAAACGAATCCTGACCTGAAGAGTTTATATTTCCTCTATAAGCAGTTAATGCTGGTCAGACCAGACTGAAGTCATGATGCTGTGTATCCTATAGTAATTGTATAATAATTTAAATACAATAATCCATTCAGTTACACAGGAAACACAGACGGAAACCAGTGACCTTACAGCAGCAGTCTGAAAAGACTATACCTGAACTAGTTTGACCTGGTCCCTTACTTTTTCCTTCTGTTCATGGCACTAACAGGTTGCTGGAACCAGGAAGAGGCAGAGGGAGGACAGCCGCTCCAGAGGCCCCGAGGAGCCTCCGGAGAGACGCCGTCGGAGCCCTAGCCCGCAGCCCTCCACCTCTACCCCACAGGGCTGGCCGGAGGATGTCCAGCTTGAGGTGAGTGCTCCAAATGTTCACACTGACAGGTCACCATACACATTTATCCCACACTACTGCATCCAGCTTAAAGGGTGTAGCTGAACCAGTCTGACCCCCGACCCCTCTCTCTGTCTCTCTAAATGGTACAGGAACGGACAGCAGGACCCTCGATCTACGGTCCCCAGCCCAGTGGTCTCCCACCCGATGCATTTAACACAGTGGCGGAGATGATCATGGCGTGGATGACCGACTCTCCCTACAACCCGGAGATGTGATAGTAACACACTAACACCACTCACACATACTCACAGCCACTCACACCCACCCACACACACATACACACTGAAACACACGCACACTGTCACACACTCCAAACTTTTCACTTTGATTTCCTTCTTTAAAAAAAAAAAAAAACACACACACAAAAAAACTCCCTTCCTTTTGGTTTATAGATAAGACTTAACTCTTTCATTCCTTTAAGTTAAAAGTTAAGTTTCCTTTTGGTTTATAGATAAGATTTAACTCTTTCATTCCTTTAAGTTAAAAGTTAAGTTTCCTTTTGGTTTATAGATAAGATTTAACTCTTTCATTCCTTTAAGTTAAAAGTTAAGTTTCCTTTCGGTTCATTGATAAGTTTTATCTCTTTCATTCCTACGTAGCATATAGGTAAGTTTTCCAAACACACTCACGCTGTCACACACTCCAAACTTTTCCTTTCAATGTCTCACTTTGATTTCCTTCTTAAAAAAAAAAAAAAAAAAAAAAAAAAAAACCTTAATTTCTTTTTTGTTTAAAGTTAAGTTTCCTTTTGGTTTATAGATAAGTTTTAAACCTTTCATTCCTACGTAGCATGTAGGTAAGTTTTCCAAACACACTCACACTGTCACACACTCCACACTTGTCCTTTTAACGTCTCACTTTGATTTCTGTCTTTAAAAAGAAAAAAAAAACTTCATTTCTTTTTAGTTCAAAGTTAAGTTTCCTTTTGGTTTATAGATAACTTTTATCTCTTTCATTCCTACATAGCATATAGGTAAGTTTTCCAAACACACTCACACTGTCACACACTCCAAACTTTTCCTTTTAACGTCTCACTTTGATTTCCTTCTTAAAAAAAAAAAAACTTGATTTCTATTTCATTCCTCCTGACCGCCAGAGACGGTATGAAATACCTGGATAAGCATCACGCGCATGCACAGATCGAGACATAATACCAACAAAGTCACGTGACCTGGGTGACGCAAGCGACCTGATAAAGGAGGCTGGCACCCAGTGATCATCTCCTTTTCATCTTCTCGCCTTTGCGCACGGATTGATTTTACAGGTTGCTTTTACATTGAGTTATTAGCTTGCTGCCTACGCCAGTAGCCTCGAAACCACAACTTTTTTCGGTTGCGGTTGGAGCTACGAATTTCGTCCTCCAGAGGCTGCGTAGCCGGCACTCATCCCTGCCGTGCCTACCCGACCACAGCTCGGACTGCAACAGGTAAGTAGCTTGTTAATTCTTCGCCGGCGGGCATGATTTATCCCCGCTGAGCCCGGGTTCATTACTGTTTGACTTGCATTTGCTACGCGGGGCTCCCGCTTGCTGACTGGACTTGTGGAGGTGTTTTCGCCCCTCTTACGGCTGTGTCGGTAATTAGCTAATGCTACCTACGATACTGCTAACTCGCTAGCTCCTCTTCGGTGATATTGTGCTAGTTTGATTTTATTTGTAGCCGAGTGTTTCTCGCTCTGTTGCTATATCTATGGTGTACGTGCTGGTCTGACTAGGTTTGTAGCTGAGTGTTTTTCGTTCTGTTGCTACATCTCCAGCTTTACGGTGCTACAGGTGCCTGTTTGACACGATTTGTAGCCAAGTGTTTTCTAGCTCTGCTGCTACATTGCTGGTGTTTTACAGTGACTGTAGCGGGGTGTTCTCGCCCACTGCTACATCGCTGGCCTTACGGCGTCACCGTTGCTGATTTAGCTGGATTGTAACTGAGTGTTCCCGCTCAACTGCTATATTGCTGTGACAGTGCTGTCTGTCTGTAACTCCTGCATGGCTCCTCTGAGCCCGGAGGATGGCCATGACAGATGCCCCTCGTGCCTTGGCATTGAACACCTTAGGCAGGCGCTGACAGAACATGCTTGCAATAATTGCACCTGCATGCATTAGCAGAGAGGGCTGCAAGGTTGGTTAGATTTGACAGCAACCTTGCTGAGGCTGGTTTGCCCCCTTCGGGGACACCTGCAGGCAGCCCCCCTTCGGGCTCCAAGCGCCACAGACACACACAGGATGATGTCTCCATTGCTAAGAAGAAACACAAGAGTGTTGAACCTTTGGCACTTAAAGTGGACACTTTGGCCTCCGAGTTTGCCCAGATTAAAGCCCTCCTCCTTAATCTGCAGCCTGGTGGTCCCTCTGCTGCTGCTGTCACGGTTGCTTCAGAGCTACCGCCCCAGAGCCATGATGAGAGTGACAGCCTAGCTTCTCTGCACTCTGTTGCTAACCAGCATGACGAGGACGCACTATCTATTGCGGCTTCCGGGAATCTCTTTACTGATGATGAAGCAATGGGACAGGAGGAACTGGACCTCCCCACGGGATCGGACTCTCATGGGTCATGTGCAGACTCCTTGAGGGAGGCTGAGTTAAGCAGGTCATCTAATTGGCCATCTCACGGCTTGGGTTGGATGCTGCCCCTGTAGAGGCTACTCCCTCTAATGCCTTTTTCAAGCAGGCTCCACAGCCATCTGCCTTCAGGGTTCCACCCTCTGAACCATACATCAACGAACCTCAGAGGTGTTGGCCAGACCCCAAGGCTTTCCTCCACCTGCCGAGTGACTGCAGGGCTTTGGCTGCCATGAAGGATGCTGCCCAATATGGCCTAGATCAGATGCCTGCCATTGATGCTTCCATTGCTTCTCTGATAGTGTCTCCGGATGAGGCCCTTAGACCTGATGCCCGTTGTCCACGTCCACAGTGTAGGATCACTGATGACTTCCTGACCAAGAGCTATGATATAGCAGCTCGGATGGGGCGTATTGGGAACTCCTTTTCCCACCTTGTTCTGGCTCTGTCACAGACTCTCCAAACTACTGGAGCCTGAGTGACGCTTCACTCCAGGCATTTGCGTTCATGACCAGAGAGCTTGGTAGACTGATGTCCACATTGACACTGGCCCGGTGCCAAGTGTGGCTTGCCCAGTCCCCCTTGTCATTCCAGGATAGATGTTTGGGCCTGCAGCCCAGCAGGCTTTGGAACGCAGTGTGCAGGTGAACAAAGTCAAGCAACAGTTTGCTGACTTACGCCGGGCACCTTTGCCTAAACCGAGACACGATAGCGCTCCTCGCTCTGCAGCCAATGCTCAGGGTCCCTCCAGAGCCGGCCGCTCCTCATTCCAGCAGGGCCGTTTCCATCGGGCTCCTCCGCAGCCTGCCTTTCGGACGCCGAAGGATAGGGCACCCAGATATGGGGCGCCTGCCAACCGACCTCCCAAGCCGCCCAAAGGTTGTGGGAGTCGGTCCTGACTCCCTAGGGCCGGGCCCCAGCCGTTTCTCCCCACAACATCTAAGCCGCTGGGAGGCCTTGACCTCAGACCCTTGGGTGTTGTTAACTCTGTCCAAGGAATACAGTATTCAGTTCAGACGCCGACCCCCCAAGTTCAACGGGGTCAGGATGACTGTTGTCAAGGACCCCCGAAGGTCTCTGGCTCTAAAGCAGGAGATTTCAGTGCTTCTGGAGAAGGGCGCCATCGAATGTGTAAAAAGTTCAGACCAATCGAGAGGGTTCTACTCCACTCATTTTCTTGTTCCAAAGAAGGACGGCGTCTTTCGCCCAATCCTTGATCTCAGACGGCTGAAACAGTTCATAAAAGTTCTTCATTTTCACATGCCTTGCACAGCAGATGTTCTTCAGTTTGTCTCAGAGAAAGATTGGTTTGTGAGCATCGATTTGAAGGATGCATATTTTCATGTGCCAGTGGCACCCCACCACAGGCAGTTTCTCCGTTTTGCCTTCGAGGGGCAGGCATACCAGTTCCACGTGCTCCCCTTCGGGCTCTCACTTGCCCCTCGGATCTTTACAAGTTGTGTCGCAGCGGCACTTTCACCTCTGCAAAGCCAGGGCATGTGGATTCTCCCTTATCTGGACAATTGGCTCATATGCTCCGCGACCCAGGAGCAGGCCATCTACGACACAACGACTCTTTTGGCTCATGTGACCCAGCTGGGGCTGACTGTGAATTTTGCAAAGAGCTCTTTAATTCCCAGCCAGCGAATCGTGTTCATCGGGGTCGTCCTCGACTCGGTGATGATGAGGGCCTCCCCCTCCCCACAGAGGGTGGACGACATCCTCAACGTGTTCAGAGAGGCACAAGGTTAACATACGGTCTATTTCTCCAGCTGCTGGGAAAGCTTGCAGCAGCATCATCAGTCATCCCTCTGGGACTTCTCTCATTGCGCCCCTTGCAGGTGTGGGTCAATGGGTTGGGCCTCAATCCCAGGAAGCACCAAGGCCGGATGATGATGGCCTCAGGCAAGTGCCTTCGGTCTCTCAAACCCTGGAGAAGCAGGGCTTATCTCACCAGCGGCGTTCCCTTGGGTTGTCTTCCTTCCCGCCGGGAGGTGGTGGTGACCGACGCCTCCCTCTCGGGCTGGGGAGCTGTATGGAACCACAGGACGGTCAGGGGAACCTGGAGTCCTCAGCAGAGGTCCGAGCACATAAATGTGTTGGAGCTGCGTGCGATAAACTTAGCCCTCAGATACTTCCTACCTTTCTAGGAAGGAAGACATGTCCTTGTTCGATCAGACAACACATCGACAGTTTATCATGTGAACCACCAGGGAGGGACGAGATCCAGTCACTCCCTACGAGAGGCTCAGCGGCTCCTTCAGTGGGCCTCACCTCGCCTTGCAAGTCTCAGAGCAATGCATTTGCCAGGTGTGCAAAACATTGCTGCAGACGTGCTTTCTTGACGGAAGCCCCCTCCTGGGGAGTGGAGACTGAACCCAGTGGTGGTTCAGATGATATGGGAGAGGTACAGCATAGCAGAAGTCTACCTGTTTGCTTCAGAGACGTCGACACATTGCCCGCTGTGGTTTTCCCTCTCGGGACCGACCGGGCCATTGGGGCAGGACGCTCTGGCACACTCCTGGCCAGACAGCCTTCTGTATGCCTTTCCTCCGATTCCTCTGCTCTCATGCTGACACTTCACAGGATAGACAGATGCAGTCACACAGTCTTGCTGGTGGCTCCTCACTGGCCCGGGAGGATATGGTTCCCCCTGATCCGTTGGCTCCTCAACGGAGTGCCTTGGCCTCTCCCACTGAGACAGGATCTCTTGTTGCAGTTGGGGGGGAGCATTTGGCATCCTCACCCGGATCGCCTACAGTTGCATGTTTGGCCCCTGAAGGGCTGGGCTCGTTACTGAATTCTTGTGATCAGGCTGTTGTACAGACCATAATCAATGCTCACGCATCCTCGACTAGGATGCTGTATGCCAACAGATGGAAACTTTTCTCCGGTTGGTGTGGGGGTCAGAATGTGGACCCAGTGCTTTGCTCAGTACCCATACTGCTCAAATATCTGCAGATGTTACTCGACAAAGGACTGTCTGTCTCCACCATAAAGGTGTATGTCGCTACTATCTCGGCTCGACATGTTTTCGTGGACGGTTGATCTGTGGGGTCACATGTTCTGGTGAGCAGATTCCTGAAGGGTGCTCTCCGGTTGCGGCCTCCACATGCTGTTCGGGTGCCCTCATGGGATTTGCCTGTCGTCCTAGAAGCCTTGTGTTCTCCTCCGTTTGAGCCCCTGGAACAGGCTGACCTCAGGTGGCTGTCTGGTAAGACTGCCTTTCTTCTCGCTGTTGCATCTGCAAAGCGGGTTGGTGAGCTTCACGCCATGTCCATTGCCAGGGACTGTTTGCGGTGGAATTCTGATGGATTGGGGGTTACCATGTGGCCCAACCCCTCTTTCCTCCCTAAGAGGATTTCTGCCTTTCACGTTAATCGACCTATCAATTTGGCAGCTTTCACCCCACAGTCAGGGGTGGAAGAACTGTCTCCTAATGAAGCTTAGCGAAAGTTCAGTCAGGAAGACTATCTTTTTGCGCATGCCCCTTAAGTCTCAATCAATTTCCTACTATCCCTACGCTCCACTACTCATCATCTTTCTCATCCAATCACAATCTGCCACCCTCTCTCTCTTAACCAATCAGTCATTAGCTGTCCAATTTAAAAGTGTTCTCCCTCTCTGCTGTCATTCAGCTGTCATTCCGCTGTGAAGTTTGGTCAGATTGCTGTCTTACCTGTATGGCGTTCGCTCTGCTACTCTTTTCCTGCCTCCTCGCTGCCCGCCTAAAATGTCGGATTACGAACTCCGATCCTCTGTTAGAGGATTTAAATCCAAGTGGCGAGCTTTTCCTGGAGGCAGCTCAGACTCCCAGTGCGCAGCGCAGGAGCGTTCGCTTCGCTCAATCGGAGTATGAATCATATTGTCTCAGTTGAGGGCCCGTGGTGTTTCTCCAGCCCCCGGGCTCCAGTTGTCGCAGCTTCAGGGGCTGGCAAGCCTCGTTGCTGTCAGTGATTCTGCCGCCGCTTCTCCAGTCTCCGCAGAAGAAGCCGCAGCGCCTGCTGCGATCCAACGCGGCCGCAAACGGACCACTCGGCGCAGCTCGTGCAAAAAAATAGGAAAGCACCTTCATCATCGAGGCCTTCAACATCTTCCACCCAAGCCGTTCCTGCCACCGCTGCTGCCGTTGCTCCTCCTGCCGCCGCCGCTCTCCATGCTGCTCCTCCTGCCGCCGCCGCCGCTGCTCTCCATGCTGCTCCTCATGCCGCTGCTGCTCTCCATGCTGCTCCTCATGCCGCCGCCGCTCTCCAGACTGCTCCTCCTGCCGCCGCCGCTCTCCATGCTGCTCCTCCTGCCGCCGCCGCCGCTGCTCTCCATGCTGCTCCTCCTGCCGCCGCCGCCGCCGCTGCTTTTGCTGCTCCATCCATGCTGCCACATGACGTCCTCCTGTCAAGCATGCAGTCGCTGGTGAGATCAGTCCAAGCTATCGACTCTCGTCTCC